>JAJEKV010000052.1:4777605-5507895 GCA_021234155.1 Isoetes taiwanensis
ATGCCAGTCTTCCCAACAGAAAGGTGCTTTTTATACAAATGCACACAACAAAAGTTACACTGTTTGGAAAGGAACCATCCTGATGTTTTATTATTTGCTTCCACTGGAGAGTCTGCTTACTAATTCCTTCTTCATCCTTGTTTCTAATTACTGACTATTGAATTTTGTTTCCTCAATTTAAATCTAAGCCACAACTACAAATCCAGCCTGACCTGTTGCAATACGCGTGCAGAAGCACTAGCTTGCACTAAATCATCTGATGGAGCTCTGAATCTTTATCTAGGACTGCCGAAGCCCTCCTCAAAACTGTTTTAAGCACATAACATACATAATCTAAGCACAAGGAATACATAGACTTACATGAGAGCATTTGGCAGGCTGTAAAGATGGGAATGTTGAAACTAAGTCTTCAAAAGAGAGACAACTAACCTGATGTTTTCAACACTGCCACTTCCATTTATGCTCTTGACCAAGGGCAAGCGAAAGTCCCATTCCAAGTTTGGGTATAAGGAGGGTGCAACAAAACCTCCACTTGCTGCGGGATATTCCACTTGTAGTATTTACAAATCATGATATGGAAGAAGTGAATGCCCCAATTTTGATGATTTAAATCAAATGACAATGTAGAAATAGAAGCTCCTACATGCAAGCTCACTAATATCAAAATACCACAAAAATATTACCCGAAATCTTTATTTTCTTAGACAGAAGGTTATTGAGAAGTTTGACATCTTCAAAATCACTATTACAAGCAAACCCCAAAGTTGCACATACACAGATAGTGTTCTCATCCACCAGTTCAACAGTCTTGCAGGGATCCATCGCATCGAAAACCCATCTCAGATGAACACCTCAAAATAAAGTGCAAACTTCTCCAAAACCACCTGAAAATATTAAAATCAATTAAACCATACAAACATGCAAGGCCTGACCTCACATATGGCCTTAATGTCATTCCAGAACAATTTGACACACCAAACAATGTATTGTACAACAAAACCTTTTGTGGCAGTAATTGCATTGCTGCACATCAGGGGAAAAGGCAAACCTCTAAGCACTGAACTGCTGCACATTGCCTCCAGCTATAATTCGAATTTATAAAAACGTTCTTTGTCTGCCTTCTGTATATTTTGCCACCTATGATGAGCTTGCTGGCATAATGGCTTCAGATGAACCAACTACGCCAACGGCTATAGCTTGCTGTCTAGTGCATATAGATGCATTAAAAAGACGGGTTATCATGTTGACACACCTGCCCTGCAATTATTATATTATATAGCCGGAAAACAATCACTTCTTTGTAAACTGTGCTTCCCCATTCCAAGACACAGATGATTTTCCAATGGAACAGGAAAAGGATCTATGTTTTGTCTATTAAAAACCCAACTCAGTGCAACCAAGCCTTGATTTTCAGATTGTATGGTGTGGATATGTGCCATGGAGGGGGGTTGTAAAACGAAACCGTCCCGTTGTGTACAGACCCAACATTGTTGAAAGGTTAGGAATAATAGACTAGTAACTTACTTGGGTAATGCCCTGTCAAGAAACAAATCCATTTGTTCTCTTCAACTTAAAAGCATGGTCGAAATAAAGGCCGATAATGGGGATTTACCCAGCTGATAACGAAGTCATGAACTGGGGATTTACCCAGCTGATAACGAAGTCATGAACAGCGTGTCGGAAGTCTGTGAGAATAACCACCAGGTTTTGTTTTCCGAATTTTTATGTTTATTTACCTCATGGTTGCATAAATTCAAAGTGACTTGCAATTTGATAGAAGAATAAAGATGCAGGGATTTCAAAAATGATCAATAGCAAATATCTGATGCAACAAGACGTGATGAAGAGAGGCAAATGCAAGAAAAAAAGGGAGCCTTCTGGCCATGGGTTCATAAAGCACAAACGGGAGATTCTTGCGAGGGTTATGACCCGATGAAAGTTATTCAAACTTAACTGAGCATATTGATGACATGAGGAAATCCTGAAGGATAAAGGAAAGACAAGGGCAGAAGCATAAGCACCTCCTAGCTCCTAGAGTGAACTTACTAGAACGAGGCGTGACTATGGCTAATACATAGAGTGCCATGTCAGCAACAAAGTGATGGCTTGACATGCAGTCATCACCACACGTGGAGTATGATAATACTCTAACATCCCCCCTGATGACGTGCATGACTGAGAAATCAAAAAGAAAACTAACAGAAAGGAAAGAACATCCCCCCTGAGATCAAGTAATGCTCATAAGATAAAGCAAACTCAACCAGAATATAAGCCATGACTGGCATTTGACTTTGGTTTTGAACCAAATCTTTCTGCCCCTGTACCGTTCTCTTTGCATGTGAATCTCTTGTAGTGCAGAATCATTATGCTGAAAATTTCTGCTCAATAATTCTAGACTTGAAGCCTGCTGCAACTCAAGTACTTGTACTTCTGACATGTGAGCAAATATATCCATCCAAGGAAGCTAAAAGCCCAACTCATCTTTGAAATCTAGAGTATGCACTTGATGCGCAAACACTTCATCGCAAAAAACCAGAGAAGCATCTGACAAATGATCATTCCTTTTAATGGAAACCATTCCAACTTCTGAAACATGCTTTCGTAACCATTTTTAGGTGGTGTGCTGGTACATTCAAAGATCAATGCAGTTTTTTATTCATCTCGATATTCACTTCCATAAAGCTGACAATCATTGTCTACCTCATTGTTGTCTTGTAAAATGGTCCTAGCTGCATCTCTATGTGCTGCAACATCATTCCAGATCTCCTTGATCAAAAAGCAATCATTACCAATCATTACCTGAGAAGGCAACTCTAACTGCAACTTCAGTAATCTCTGAGAATTAGTTGTATCTTGGTTTTCTCTATACATGAAAGAATCTGAATCTTCAAGAACCTGATCTATACTTTGATGATCATCTTGTTCTTGCAGCAGACTTGTATGCCCTTTGAAAACAGAGAATATATTAGACTGCTCCGTTAATCTCTCATTTCCAACGCCTGCTAGCGTATCCCCAAGAGGTCCAAACAAATTCTTATCATCATCAGCAAGATTAGCAACTGGTAAGATCAAGAAATCAGCTGAGTTTTGTTCTTCATAAATTTTTACCACGGTTGACTCCCGCTGTTTCTCTTTCTTTTGCCTTTTCTTTTTCTTCTTCTTGCTAAGAGAACCTTGCACTTGAGTTTCTGTCTCAGACTTTTCAAAATAACCCTGCTCAATTTGAGATTTCTGTTGCTTCTTCTTGTGTTGATTATCCTGCCAAATTCATATCTCAAGTAGCCCCAGAGCTCTTCGGAACTACAAAATGTAGCTTGCCAAATCTTTAAACTCAAAGGATATTCTATAGTTAGCTTTATAGATTTTGAAACTAAATAATCCTTATCAAGAGTAATCTCAGAAACATGATGTCCTCTTGCAACATGCCACAGATCTTGTGAAATTAAAGCCCAGGTCATGTGAAATCTCCATTCTTCATAGTTCTGACCATTTAGAAACTTATCTTTCAGCGGAGCTACAATCTCGTACAACCCCTCTCAAATCATCATAAACTCCTAGAGTGCTACCCAAATCTAATTAGCTCCTTTGTGACAAATATCATTAACCTCCTTACCCTGCAAATCGGTCTGGGTCTGATGCAATTGAATAATCTAACAAGAACTAAGGGCCATCGAGAACCCCAAATCTCTCAAACATTTTCTGCATCAAGAACCCCAAATCTGTCAAATATTTTCTGCATAATATCTCCTGTGCCTTCATTACTAACAAAAGAGCTGCCGTCTAATGTGGAAAGACCAATTTTGGCCATCGCCTCATTTGGATCACCGGAAATAGGTTAAAATATCTTGGTCAAAAAACCTCAGATCCACAGATATGCGAACATCCTAGAAAAAAAAGAAGTTCCAGCATCTACACGAAAATTTTCAACGGAAACTAACGCCACATTCAACGTGATCGACTTGCTAACCTCCCCCTCCCTTCTGATAAGCTCTGATACCATGATGACATGAGGAAATCCTGAAGGATGAAGGAAAGACAAGGACAGAAGCATAAGCACCTCCTAGCTCCTAGAGTGAACTCACTAGAATGAGGCGTGACTATGGCTAATATATAGAGTGCCACGTCAGAAACAAAGTGATGACTCAGCATGCACAGTCATCACCACACGTGGAGTATGATAATACTAACACATAAGTCGGCTTTTATAACCCAAAGCTCGGATCATTTCATGAGCAGGGATGGGCTTCAAACATTAAAGCTCTGACCTTAGATACCCAAAAGGCAACACTATCAACTTTAAACAGATTAGAGAACCTCCCATACAATTCCTGCTTTACCCAAACTCTTTGAGAAAGCCCTGCATGCCAGGACCAAGTTGCCATAGCAATCTCGTAAAAACTCCTAGTTGTAGCACCGGATAAGCCGTTTGTTAGCAAAAAAGTAGGCATGGTTGCAGAGCTGCAACATTGGAATTGAGTATACTGTATGAGCAAAGATCAGTACAGTATATCAGAGTCAGATCAGTACATCATACAGAACTGATATCATTACTAGCCTCACACACAGCCAACACAGCCAACAGTAGCAGCTCCACCCACTCTCAATCTCAAACTTCCTTACCCCTGTAGAGAGAAGCCCTGGAAATCTGAGCAAAGCATTGCTCCATTGCTGCCCTGGTCTATCAAATGTGATTCGCCTCGATACCTGTCAACCATGGCTTGTGCTCTAAGGTCAGTTTTATACGCCTGCACTGCTGATCCATTCCCCAAAGGTGGGGCTAGCATAATCGAACCAGCAGAAAACATGACATGCAAAACACAACTCCGACTCAAACTTCACTGCAAACTGTCACTGCAAATAGAAAGAAAGTGGCAAGTGCTTCTTTCATATCCCTTAGCTCTAGATTTAATCTGAGCCCATACCTGTCAACCATGGCTTGTGCTCTAAGGTCAGTTTTATATGCCTGCACTGCTGATCTATCCCCAAAGTGGGGCTAGCATAATCGAACCTGCGAAAAATATGACATGCAAAACACAACTCCGACTCAACTTCACTGCAAACTGTCACTGCAAATAGAAAGAAAGTGGTGAGCGCTGCTTTCAGTATCCCTTAGCTCTAGATTTAATCTGAACCCTCAAACCATAACTCTCCGGACATCTCCATCTTTGAATTGGAATATGACAGGCATACCCACATAGCACAAACAAAAGCCAGTTCAATAGCAGGTCTGGAATAATCTACCGTGTAAATTTGATATATTGTATGATAATTTTCTTAAAGAGACAGCATGCATAAATAATGAAGATTTGGAGTCCAGAACATGTCATACGGATCCAAATGCCCATAAATGAATGAAGAAACAGAATGTTATATATTGTGTCAGTTAACAATGATTCTGAATGCCTGGCCGCAATGGGCAGGGTTACAAAATCTGAGTGTCACTGGTAAGCTCTTCACTAAATTCTTATTTCTCTAACAATCTTATCCAGCAAAACACTTATATGCTTGAAGCGTATTGCCATGAAAAAAATTTCCCATAGTTTATCATGTTTCCATGGGTCCTTTCACCTATATTTGAAGGCGAGTACCAAAAATTTCAATATGTCAAGACAAATTCTGTTCAGAGAAATAGATAAACTTCAATCCTGTTTGCCCCATAATTGGTTTCGTCCATTCTGAATCATCACCCGCTGATTAGAAGGTCGACTTTCGACATGACCAACTCTATTGGGAGGCCATACAATATGCGTCACTCTAGCTTTTAACAATGCAATAGGTATCTGCATTAAAATTGAAAGTAAACATCCCTCAGCAAAATACAGAAATCAGACAGAACAACTTAAAAGGGTAGGTCTTACTGGTCCTAAGTTCCTAGAGTCCAAGCTGACACTGAGATTATCTCCCTCAACCCAGCAATGACCCTGTGGAACCTTTAATATTTCTCGAGATCCTGGAATGCTGACCCAATCTCCTTGCAATGCTATCAATCTCTTCACCATCCATTCTTTTGGCTCTTGAGGCGACCTGCCAATTCCAGGATAATCAATGTTCCAATATTATAGTTGTACTGATCAGACAAATAAGTCATGCTCACACTTAATAAATTTTGTATAGTAAATACCTGAAGACAACAACATCCCCTCTTGAAAACCGGTAGTCAAGCCCCACAATTTTATCAAGCAGCAACATGTCTCCCTTCAACCATCCAAACATCGTGTCATCCCCTGGGTTTAATGTTGGATGCATTGAGCGACCATGCATGCATGCTACGCTCATAACCTCGTCAGATATTGCCATGCCCACAATACTGCCGGCCATAATTCGTTTTGTCAAAAGCCATAGGAATCCAGGAGAACTCATGTCGGAGGTACCTAGAAAGAGCACATAACTCATAGAATTTAGGAATCAGAATGCACTGGTGATATCTTCATCGTCTATTTTCAAGTATGGGTTTTCTTCTTAGGATTAAATATCAGTCATTGATCTTCAGCATATCCCGGCCATGATGCCAAATCAACGGCTAACATCTTTTTGCCAAAAAAAATGCTTTGCTACTTTCTAAGGTCACTTTTAAGCATCCGAACATGTAATTTCACCACTGATTATCGGCCAGAAAAGAATTAACGGCCATCTACTACCATGAACTAATGAACTGCTTGGAGACGAAAACCTATCGCTTTCTAATCAACTGTTCAACAATCTTCAACTTCGGCATATCAACATAGAGCTGAGGTTTATATGCATACATGGGCTTTTACACGGGCATAATGTACTAAAACTGCAGCTGTGATTCCTGAACAAGATCGTGCCGGATTACTGTTGGAGGTAGAATGGCTGGAAGAATGGCATGGTCGGAAGATGGCATGGCATGGCATGGCCGGAAAGGACATAAAAGCGGGAAAGGAAGTAGAAGCGGGAAAGCATGCAGCATCAGATCTGCCAAATAAAAACCACAATGAACTGCCGCCCCAATGAACTGTCGGAATGAGAAGAAAACCACCGGAAATCAAGAAAACCACCGGAATGAAACCTTCCAGCTCTACTCTGCATGCAAACAAGATAAGTTACAAATTTGACAATGCAATCAACCACAGCAATCAATCAATCAACCACAACGCAATCAACCAGAGGAAAAATATTAAGCACAACTCCCCCGGAGGTCTAAAAAGACAAGAAGCATAGCAGGAGGGGAGCCCACATGGGCTTATGCTTAGGAAGTGGGATATCCTGAAAACCCTGATCTGCTGCCTCAAAACGAAAATTCCTCACCTGCTGGCCTCAATGAAAATCCGCTGGGAGCTGTTGCCGGTCACCTGCCCAGAAAAGAAAGAGGCGTGCACTCTTATCTATGCCCTGAGAAAACAGCCCCTTACCATTGCAAAAAAATATATTCTAAAAACCTATAAAAAGGAAACATGACCACTAGGCTATCAAAATAGAAATAGGGTCGCTATTTTTTGCTGGGGTGCAATAGTGTGACGCCACGTGGCAATTCCCAATGAAGCGGAATGGAAGTTGGGTAGCCCTATTCTGCGTGACCGGCTGCTCAGGTTTCGTTTAGGGTTTCTTTAGGGTTATGGCGCCGCAGTTTACCGCAGCTCTGCTCTAGGGTTATGGCACCGTAGTTCTTCGACCGTAGCTCTGCTTTCGAGTTATTGGCAGCAAAACTTCTTGGCTCTGCTTCGAGTTCTTTGGTTCTGCTTTCGAGATCTTAGCAGCAAAACTTCTGTCTTTGCTTCGATTCGAGTTCTTGCATGTAAAGCTTCGCAGAAGCAATAAGGTAAAGGCAAGAGGTTCTGTTCTTCGCAAGCAATATATGATCTGAAAAATAGCTCTGCAACAGGTTGGAATAGAAGATTGATCTGTTCTTTGCAAGCAGCAAGAGGCAGAAGCATTGGATCTCATCTGTTCTTCGCGCAAGAGGCAGAGCACGAGAGATCTAAAAAATAGCTCCCCCATTTCTATTTTGTAGGGGAATGGAGATTGGTCCTCCATTCCCAGTTTTGCAGGTGACCCGCTCCCGGCTAACGCCGGTCGCGGGACCCCACCTGCAAAACAGGGAATGGAGTCCCAATCTCCATTCCCCTATACAAAAAGGAAGCAAATAAGCTGCTCAAAATCGCTCAAAATATACGATTTCTAATACTATACCGGACTAAAATCTTAGCACAAACCATTGCTACAAACACCTCCCACAATACAAAACTCAAACATTTCGAAAGTAAATGTTACAAGATGTTCCATCACATCTATGTTAGAGCCACAAATTATTCCAAGATTGACAAGATTGGTTCGAAATGCCAATTGGCATTAGTTTTTTCCCTTTCCAAAATCAGCTCTTTTACACAAATAACAAATGTGTTAAACAATATACAGATGCATGAGAAGAAATGCATCGGTTTTTCTTAGTGTAAAAAATGCAGACATTGGCATCTAAAACACATTGATTACTATGTTTATCATACATTGCAGCTGAACAACTTGACAGATGGCCCTTGATATCCAATTTGGCATACAGATTGATCATTTGCTTGAATAGATTGCTTGATTGAAGTTTAAGATAAAAATTTGAAGGTTAGAAGATTTTGGCATACATGTCGATTTAAGATGTGGTTGATTTTTAGTGTGACCAGCAGAACAACCATGAAGTGGATGTAGGATACATTGCAAAGTGTTGACGAGACCAGCAGCAGCAAACGCAAATGCAAATAATAGTAGTACCAGTTAGAGCTGCTGAGCAAATGTAGATTTGAGAAATTGGATTTAGAGGAAGAAAAAGTGAGATTTCGTGCAAGAAACTGGATTAGGTTACTTTGGGTTATTACTAATGTACAGAAAGAGCAACATGCTCGATTTTTCTTTTTAGCTGATCCAGATGTTACGGCAACTGGAGACACATTAGCTTTCTTTTGCAATACTGAAGAAAGCAACGGCTAGAAAGGACAAATACACCGGAGGAGGTTTCTTATAGAATTTGGTAAACGACTCTTTTCTATGGCATGTCAACAAGGCTAAAAAACAATATTGCCAAATTACAGTGCTATATTTGATACATTCAGAAAAATAATTTCAAACATGCGTCCCCTTACCAATCAGTTGCCTTCAGCCTTGCCATCATGTTCACCCTTTCCATGTTTTGAACCAAATAAATTTCACATCATCTTTATTAAAAGTATCTTTTGTGTATCTTCCAACAAAATAGAATGGCCTAGCTGCCTTAAATTGTGAGATTGCTCCATCAGAGAAAATAATATGCATTTTGGGAGCTCGTCCTATTTGCTGCATGCATGATGTTTCATAAAGCAATGTTGCGCAATGCTTCTTCTCGAACATTCTAAGTCTAATGTTTATGTCGGAGTGTGCTTCCTTGAACCTCTGAAATAGTTGCATCTGTAGATTGAATGTTGAAAGTGTCCCACAGTCATCACTTTTTTCAACATACATCATATCACATCATTCTATCACACATATAACACATACACCATATCACATCATCATGCACCACATATAACACATGCATCATATATTACATCATTCTGCACTACATATAACACATGCATCATATGTTACATCTTCTTGCATCACATCTGCTACATGCATCATATTGATTGTAAATAGCTCATCAAATACATCAAAGGTAGTCACATCACGTTTCTCACTGTCTGTAACCTGTAACACATGCACCATACAAATTGCACATTTCCAATCTCTTCTCACCACAAGCCAAAATGTCTCTACCATTCTTATCATACATTATGCTTGTTGTATTCACTATGACATCTGAAATGCACAACAATATAGTGGATGTATCTATTCATAATACAATCACCACAACAAAGAGTGATGCAAATTGAATTGTATACACGTGTCTCTTCAAGATAATGAGACATGATGTTCAAGTTCTTTGGCATTTCCTTTCTTGACTGCTGCTCAAGTTCTTTGGCACCTCATTGTTTTCAAGATAATTCCTAATATCACATTGCCAGTCCAAATCTTTTGCATAAAAATCAACCAAGTCAGTAACACAACCAACATCATTTAATCCTTTCTGGTCCTCGTGTTCAAATAGAGCATAAGGTAGATATAGACTGGGATTTTCAACTAAGTTCACCACTTTGACAGTAATGTTATAAGCCTGAACTTTACAAGCCCATCTACACAACTTTGCTTTTGGTTGTTTCTTTGCAAAGAGGAGAGATAGAGGGTTTTGTCTCATATAAACCTGAGTTTGGTTATTTTGTAGCAAATGTCCCTGCCTTTCTATCAAAAACATCAAAGCAGCTGCACTTTTCTCCAGTCTAGGATATCTTAGCTCAGTATCAGACCACATTTTGCTGGCAAAAGCAATAACATGGTCTTCTTGCAGCAATGCAACACCAATTGCCCTTTTAGTAACACTAGTATAGGCTTTGAAAGGCTTCTCTAAGTCTGGGGGGCTTCAGAGAATAGAATGGCAGATGGCATTGATGATTTTATCAAAGGATTCTTGACACTCTTCATTCCAATCAACCAGAATATGTTTGCTTTCACTCTTAGAAAATTTCCCAACCTTTGTGAGGTTAAAAATTGGATTCATAGTGTGTGAGAAGTGAGGGACATATATTTTCAGAAAACTAGTCATTCCCATAAAGCTTTTTACTTGTTTGAGTGTTTTTGGAGGAGCTAGTTTCTTCAAAGCCTCAACTTTAGCTTCAGCCACCTGAATGCCTTCTGTAGACACTACATGTCCAAGCAATTCTCCTTTTGAACACAAAAAGACACATTTCTTTGGATTTAAATTGACTCCTCCTTTCCTGCACAAGGCAAATAATTTAGTTAGAACACGAAAATGATATTTGAGGGAAGTTCCTAAACAAAGATCATCCAACACGAAATGCATTAGTAGGCATATCCTTGAAAATGGTGTCCATGGCCCTTTGGAAAGTTGCAAATGCATTCATTAATCCAAAAGGCATCCTTTTAATGGCGAATGTTTTCCAAGGTGTAATGAATGAAGTCTTTGGCTGATCTTCCTCCTTTATGCTTATTTGATTGAAACCTGAAAAGCCATCTAAGAAAGAATATATTTCCTTGCCTACAAAAAAAGGCAAAGGGTAGCAATCTTTAATGGTAGATTTATTCAAGTCCCTATGGTCAATGCAAATCCTTATAGTTTTATTTTTCTTTTATACTGGCACAATGCAAGATAGCCACTCAGGATTTACAATCTCTGCAATCACACCTGCATCCTTCATTTTATACAATTCCTCTTTGATTAGGCCTAATAAGGATGCATTAATTCTTTGAGCTTTTGAACTACAGGTTTCATATATTCCTTGATTTTTATCTCAAACTCACATATCCTTTTATCAACACCAACTAACTCATCATAGTCCCAGGCGAAAATATCCTTCCAATCATCAAAAAAATTATTAACAAAGGTGTTATCCTCTTCTTTGAACAAGTCTCCAACATATAGAAATCTATCTAGACCCTTTTTGTTCAATTCAACTTCCTTTACCTGTTTCTCCTCACTAGCATTGATTACCAGAATAGGATAGAGTTGTTGCAGGTCTTTTTTCTCCAGTTCCTCTTATTGAATTGCTCCCTCAGCCAAGTGCTCAAGAAGAACACTTTTGCAAAGTGCATCAGCTTCACCATTCTGTTCCCTTAGCACATGACAAAGCCTCTAAGTCTTGAAGTTTTTTTATTCTCCCATAGCTTGATCCCTCAGTAAGATCATCTCTTCATTTTTGGCCTGGTACTCTCCCAATATTTGCCTGCAAACAAGCTGAGAATCTCCAAAGATAACAACTTCATTAATATTCAAATTCTTAGCTTCTTGGAGGCCTGCTATCAGAGCCTTATATTCTGCCATATTTGAAGTTGTATTAGGAAAAATTCTGCCTACTTTTGCAAGCAATCTATTAGAAGAATCTTTGAGGATAGCAGCAGAGGAAGCAACACTCAATCTTTTAGAAACACCACCATCAAACCATAAGTAAGCGAAATTTTCTTGTTTTGGCAAAGCTAGCTGCATGAGGAGTTCCAAGTTGGATATTGGATCACTTGTATTTAATTCAAACTCTCCACATGGGTTTGATAACAACATCTCTTCTTCTATGAAATTTAAGGCTTCAAATTCACCTACTTTGTTGTATAGTGTTACCTTTTTCTTACCATTTGAAATAGTGCATTCCCCTTTTGACCAAACAAACCTGGCATCAACTGTAGAAAGCCACTTCCTTCCCAAAAGCAAGTCATAAATATCTGATTTCTCCTCTATCCCTTCAAAAGCAACCACAACAAAGTTAGCTGCAACAATAATACCTTTAACATCAATTGGTACATTCCTGACTATCCCTACATGGCTAATTTTTGTGTTTGAGAAGGATTTTAAAACCATTGGAGCCTTCTTATCTATCTCAAGGCCACACATTCTCATAACATGATGGAGCATAACATTCAGAGGTGATCCTCCATCCAAAAGGACCTTGGTAAAAAATTTCTTGCCTATTCTGGCAACACAAGTGAAAGCCCTGGGTCATAATCTTTCTGAGTAAGCATATGTTCCTCAATATGATTGGTTAGAGAAAACTCATCTTCTTTGGTCAAATTGAGTACCTTCTTCCTGTAGGATGGAGCTATTTTGAGCAGAGTCAACAAGTCAACACTGGTTTTAGAATTTTTAAGCAAATACTCAAAATCTTCACTATCTTTATCTTTTTTCAAATATTTCTGAACAGGGGGAGGAGGCACAACCATATTTTGCTCAATTTCCTTGTATCTCACAGCATTGACTTCCTCATTGGCTTGCACTGGCTCTTTTTCCTTTGCATTGTTCATTCCTCTAGTATGCACAGCCATAATTTCCTCCTGTTCTTCAATTTCCTGCACAAATCTGATGGAAGCATTTTGCTCATTAGGTTTAGATTTTTCTTGCCTAGCAAAATACTCTTTTACACTACACCTATCCTCATAATGTCCCACAGCTTTGCAAAATGCACACACAGGGCATTCCTTACCAAAATGCCAGCTTTTATCACATTTTGTACGAGGCCTATACCAGCATTAATCAGAAGAATGAGAATTTCTCGAATAGTGAGCACAAGGTGGATAAATTCTCTTTTTAAATTTGGAGTTCTTCATTTCTTGGATTTGCTTGGTCACCTCGACTAAAGCCTCTGACACTTTGGTTATCTCATCTCTCACATCTGCTACAGGACCCTCAGCATCCTCCATTCTTGTTTTTTTCTTTTCCTTCTGAATAACATAAACTGGTACCCTACCCTGGTGCCATGTATTCCTGCTCATAATCTGAAAAGAAAAAAAAGGATCATGAGGTAAGTGCATATCATCTGGTAGGTAAGAAATCATATCTGCAATTTCAGTGGCTTTAGTGAAAGCCTTATGTATCGTGTCCAAGCCTTCTTGTTTTTGAATCTTGAGCATCTTCCTGTGTACTCTTGGTCTACTGCTCAGACCTCTGATAAAAGATGCTACAAGGTGTAAAGTATGCTTAGGAACTTGGTTGATCTGACACTTGATAAGATAAGGATTAAACCTCTCCACATATTGGTGAACACTTTCACCATGCTCTATATGAAAGGTTTGCAGTTCAAAAATCAAATCCTGATGATCCAATACCTTACCAAACCTTGCCAGAAATTTCTTGACTAATTCATCCCAAGAATTAGCTCCTAGACTCATAACATACTCAAGCCAAACTCTAACCTCATCATTCTTGAAACACTTTTTAAACTCAAAGAATTTGCACCCTTTCTTGTGTCCATATTCTTGGTAATACTCATCAAAAGTTTTCAGAAAATTGTTAGCATTCATGCTTGGATCAAAAGTAGGAACAGGAATTGGCATATCAATTCAAAATAATGAGAAGACATACCTGTATTTTCCTATATAGTCGCACCAGATGTTGCAGCAGAAGCTTCATGATTCTCTTGTGCTTCAGCATGCTCAGATGCTTCATTAGTTCTCCTGGGAGCCATGAGTTCGAATTCCAGAAAATGATCTCGGTAGAACCTTCAAAATGCTGAAGGTGTTCCTGGCAAAACCTTCAACCTCAGTGGTTTAGAACCTTCAGATTGCTTGAGGCAACCACTCTGAGTGAAAAATCCCAAAAAGAATGCTCAAATAGTGGTTGAGAATAGCTTTTTCTGAAAGAAAAAAGTCTGCCTTGCAAGAATGCATACCAAATGCAGACCAGGGATTTTAGTCATGATTCTTGATTCTAGAGCTGCACAGGACCTTGGAGGATATTGAGAAAAAAGTCAGACAGATTCTGATAAGAGCAAGCCTGTCAAATAAGCATTCCTGACCAGGTCGATTTTTGGTCAATATCCCTGGCAGAGAGTTGAATTTTCAAACTCGATAAAGTCAGCTTGTTTTTTAGATCTGACGCTTCAATTCCTTTCTGAAATGTCTGCACACAATGTTCCATCATGCCCTTTGCAAAAAGATGTGCATCTTTTTAGAATTTTGATTTTTTTGTTAACTATTTGTCACAGAGTATGAACGGCAGATAGATTTGGATTTGCTAGATGTTTGGATGCACCCTTTTTGCTTTTCTATGCAGTATCAATGCCAACCATGACTATGCAAGTGAACTGATGAAGGTTACTTGAGCAGAATATGAAGAAAAGGGTAATGAAAACAAATCTAAGATCTAGTGTTGCAGGCTTAAAGCACTATCTAAGGACTGAACAAACGATTCTAATATCATGAATCTATGCTACCAATGCTTGTGTCTAACATTTCTACTTTTTTTTTTCTCAAGGTAGGATGTAAGGATTAAGTGTTTTACAGAAATGATATCTGAAACAAAATCAATAGGAAGCTTTCACAAATTTGCCAACAAGGCTCGGATTTTCATTCAACTCAGAATCACACAGGCAAACAATAATAATCCCAAGCTCTAAGTCTTGGGCACAGGATGAAAAAGGTATACAATCATGCAAATAGCACATTCATGCGAAATATCATGTTTGGAAGTCAAGCTCCAGACATGTGAATCGGTCCTTCTTCAAGGCAATCGATCTGTCTTTCACGTCCAAGCCCTCGAAAATCTTCTGAGAACAAAACCCCTTTTTAAAATTTCCCTGTTTAGCTCTGTTCTTGGCAAATTCGTTCTAGAATTTTGTTTTTTAGCTTAATTGATGCCTTTGGTGCTATACAGGCCGATCCGACAACTCAGAGTCATGATTGAGTGGTTGTTTCAGGCCAATTTGCCGGATCTTGGCATTTTCAAAGATTAGGGTTCTTGGCAAAACTTCTGAAATATCCCACAAGCAGGATTCGTGAAAGAGGACCAGGGTATATAACAAAAATTAAATTCAATATTATTAATATTTGCGTGTAATATCCACGTGGGCCTCGGTACCTCCACCGCCCCACACGCCCAGATATTCCACGTTGGCAGGGGGTGATTGGCTGAGGAATCTAGGGGGGGTAGGTAGGAAACATTTTTTGCAATATAAGGTCAGGCACGATTCCCAAGGATTCATAAATGAAGGCGCTAATAAACGAATTTTTTTAATTTCTTTTTTGCAAAAAGGATCTTTTTTTATGCTCGAGGGGTGGAATCTTTTTTTGCAAAGGAGCTCTTTTGTATTTTGTCTTGAAAAAGGGGTATATGGATGGTGATGTGGCATGTAGGCATGATGAGTTGACAATGTGAGGATGACATGGCAAGTAAGGGTAATGAGGTGTCAAGCAACTTGGCCAAGAATACTTTTTCAAGTCAAAACATGGGAAGATGTGGAGATGATGTGTATGACATGTGGATGATGATGTGGAAGTGTAAGTGATGATGTGCCAAGATGATGTGTCACCGTTAAGAACTTTAACAAATTTTTGCAAAGGGTGGAATTTCAATGGGGTGACACGTGCATGATGTGACATGGCAATGAAGATGACATGTATGGTGACTTGGCCTTTTTGGATAATGTCAAAGGTCAATTTAAGCATCAATGCATATAATTTGCATTTTCTAGGCAAATTTTGACTCTTGATTGCTTTCCTTAGGAATTTTGCACTCTCTCTCACAATTTGACTTTTAGAGAGAGGAATTTGACCTTTGACAATGTGTATGACGAAGTCAAATGGAGATTTGTGCTTTAATGAGATGGTGATAGTACGGTAAGTGTGTGGGATGTGAATGACATGTGAAGGAGGAGTTTTGACTAGAAAAAGTCTTCTAGGCCAATTTGCCTTAGGAAGTGAAATATAGGCAAGGAACTTGGGATCTCAAGGGCATGTTTTCATGATAAGGGATGTGGGAGGTTTAGGATGGGAATCAAGGAATGTGGTTATGCCAAGAACTCAAATATAAGCATCACATACCAAGAACTCTTCAAGGGGTCTTCAAATCTTCAACATTTGCTTGAATCACCTTCCATGGCATGCCTGTGTGATCTTTGTCAAATGTCCTCTTCTTCTCAAAATGTGCAAAGATGCATTGTCTTTGTATATCTGTATTCAAATCAAAGTGTGAGCATGAGAATATGAAAACGTGTCTTGCTCTTCCATGCTGCCATAGCATGGCAGCATTATGCCAAACTAAAAGAACAGGCTGGTCTACCAGCCTCTTGTTTTTTGCTTGATAATCATAGTGGAATTCCAGCTAACTGCCAATGTGGAGGTGTGCTTGGCATGAGCGAAGATTACCATCATCCACAGCATCAATATCAACATCTCCTGCTGACAACCTACCATCAGTCATCTCTTTGAACAACGCTCCCTCTTCTTCTGGAAATTTGCCTGGCGGGAAATCAATCCACCAAGGACAATTACGAATTTCCCATTCAGATAAACCTCCTTTCCTGTCATGATTTCCTTTGGCTGAGTACATAGAGGTCTCCTCACGTCCTTTAGCCCATTGTTGCAGCAGGAATGGCAATGCATCAATATATTTCTTCTCGAGGCAATACTTGAAATACCTGAAAATGGAAAGAACAATTTTAATGGATATTTCTACATGTATTTTAGTGAGGGTTCAAATCCTCTGCATATAAATGTAAAAATCATTTACCTATAGCAGACTCGTTCCGAAGCCTTCTGAATTTCATAGGCATCTTCTACTTTTGCTGTTGCAGACATATTCTTCTCGTAAGCTTTAAACATATCACTCCTGTTCTTCACCTTAAATTGTCTTAACCACATCTGCAAATCATCTCCCCCGTGGTTGACTGTAATGCCCTCATCTAACACAATGGCATCAAAAGTTTCCTGTGACTTGGTTAGAAGAGTTTCCAACCATGTCTCCTTTTTAACCCATTCATGGAAATCCCTATCATTGGCTGGAATATTGTAACTGCGAATAATAGCTGTACCAGATGTCATCCAAGTCAGCCAACGATCCCTTGTGGAGTTTGGTACTTTGGCTTTTGTCATGTCATACAACTTTTCAACTGTCAAATTTATGTACTTATGCGTTAATTATGCCACCTACTTACACGCCACCTAACAGCTAGAACTAACTTCAAGGATATGAATTTAATTTCGTATCTAGATAAGAATACAATTCTTATTTTACAAGGATATGAATCTAATTTCGTGTGCTCTAGTGCAGAATTCGTACTCTATTTCCAAAGGCAGTTTGTAGTTTACTTTCATGGCGCCTCGTTTAGTTGTGAAAGGATTTGGAAAGCTACAGGAGTTGACATTGCCATTTGTTAATGGGCGATGTGAGCTGCAACGTAGCTTGCTTTGTGCAACATTTGGTTTTGATGAAGCCACTCTTTGTGTTGTTCAAGAAAATACGTGCGGTACGAATGCAGTCAGTAACCTCGTTGATGAAACGGAGGAAAAAAAATTTGTGGTTGAAATGCAATATGTAACTACTATTGTAGTGTATGGGGGTCTAGTTGCAGGCAACACCCCTGCTACTGCAATCGAGAATCGCCTGTGGCCTCTACAAATCATATCTGGGGCTCTACTTTTCGCAAAGTCCTAGCATGTCCCTCAAACAGCAAGTTGAAAAGAATTATGATGGAAGTTAGTGAACCTCAACAAGTTCAATGCTTGCCACCATTTTATGACGGGAAAGTTGTATTTGAACTTCCTCCACAAAAATCTGGTAGTAGCATGGAAGGCATGCAACAAAACATGGATCCTCATGTTTGGACTGCACCAAGCCACACTCATATATTCCATGTGTTCGTGGGACAGTTAGGCTATCGTATTGTGCTGGAGAGCTAGAGTGTCTCAACCCCTGGTGTGATTATAATCTTACACATGGGAAGGCTAACAATGTGCAATGGAAAGGGGCTATAAACAAGAGGCCTGTAGTTGGTGAGGTTAACGAGGAACATGGATCATTGTGTTGTGAATATTGCAAAGAGCAACCTTCATGTGTGGGGTTGTGCAATGCAATGGTATATTACTGTATTCCAGACAATATTCATGATACGAGGCTAGTTATACACACTGGCAATCATAGTCATCCAATAAGGCGTGTGCAATCAAGATCTAATATATTGCACTTGAGATCACTCTTAGAGAGTTCTGTGCAATCTTCTTGCAAGCTGAAGGGAACTAGACATGCTCAAAAAGAAATTGCCATGCAAGAAATTTGCAAAAGTGTCATTGAAACAGCTGACGTAGATCATGTGAACAAGTTGAGTGTCGAGCAAATGGATGAGCTGCTAATTCGACTGGAACCACTTTGCAACCAGAGAAGGTAAGGAAAAAAAAAACTCATTACATAAGTACATTATATTGACATTGATTAGCCTCTGATTAAAATTAACTTATTTTGTAGGTTGAGAAGATGGTTAGACAATGCTCGAATAAAGAATAAAGAATGTTGTGATGATATTAGCAGTTTACTCAACCTCAAACGAAGGTGTCGTTATGAATATTTTCATGGATCCAAGTTTCCTTATTAGGCACATGGCGAGAATGAGAGATGTTATGTTTTCAAAATGTCTACTAATGGACCAGGCTCTGGAGTTGATTTAGTAAACAGAATGCGGCCATCTGGTGATTTATCAAAGGCATGGGTGCATTTTGATCACGTGAAGCGCATTCAAGGTTGGACAACCCTTGCTTGCCATGTATATGACCCCACGTAAGTATTATTTATATTGCATTTGGTAGTATCCATTTAATTGAAGTCAATATATAATATCTTGAATACTTCGTATTGTTACAGTGTTAGAGGCTTGATGACCATAGTTGTATGTGACATGAAAACAGAAGATGTCTTGTCTCAAAAAAAAATTTGGGTCAAGCTAAATAAGGTCATGACTAGTAAGAACTATCCACCAGCAGAGTTTCACGGGTTCATGGCAGATGAGGCCCAAGCCAATTGGACAAAATTAGAGAAGTATTTTATAATGACCAAATACACACTAAAAAAGAAAGATCTTGTGTTTTCCATTTTGAACAGTGTCTACAACGCCATACTAAGAGTCTTATATATCCAGAATATAGACAAGAACATCTGAAGCTTTGTAGAAAGTGGAGAGAGTGTCAAACAATAGATGATGCTGAGAAGATGTATCAATCAATCATAGATTGGTGGCATGGCAAGGCTTCACCAAGTGATGTAAACTCTTTGTCCTCATGGTTAGCATGGTGGCACCATGGAATAAGTAGATGGGGAAATTATATGAAGGCCAGCACAGACTTATCCACAGCTATGTATATGCCTGACACAAATTTGTCAGAATCCAGACATGGGAGTTGGTTAGCTGCAACTGGTTACACTAGAACCTTAACATTGTATGATGCAAGTCTTTTTTACCTTACTGAAGCATTACTGCAGAGCACAAGGTACAAATCATATTTAGAGCACAACTATGTTGGTCCTGGACCTGGAATTTCGACTTTATTTACCATACTGCAAGGGCAACTTAGCAGTGGTATTAAGTCAAAAGCTGTTGCTGAATGTTTTAATCAGGAAGTTGGCAGACATGGCATGTATCCACATGTTTCAGGAACAGGTGGAAATGATCAAACTATATCCAAGAAGCAATAAACAGTCTCAAATGATGGGAACTTGACACGGGGTTCTGGAACGCATCGCCCAGATAAGCAAGCACATAATGTTCCAAGAGTTGCTTCCGATGATCCGGTGGTCAGAAATCTGTTTGCTGCTACATCTTCAGTTCTGGTGGAGAGAGATGTTCACAACACTTTTTGGGCTATCAGAAGAACAAATGCTGGCAGTCAAGTAAAATGTCAGGGAATGACATCTGAAAATGGAAGGAAATGTAACAAGAAAATTAACAAGGGATTGTCTTCTACTGCAGCACCTAGCTTCTATGGAATCAGGACATTCATGGGGGGATCACAGGAACAATTAGTTTGGTTTTGTTCAGATAATGTGAAGTGCACATGGTACCCAGATAAGGCTCTATTGCACCCACCTCTAAGACCACAACTATGACCAGTTGCAAGAGGAAGCAATCTGCGACAGGATGAAATAGAGTTCTTGGTGAACAAAGGATACCAGTTAGATGGGATTCACATGCAACCAGTCATTCACACTGGTAGTGCAGTTGAGGAAACATCACAGAATGAAGTTTCTGAAAGTGTCCGCATGACAAGGAATGGAAGACGTGTGAATAAAAGGAAGGAGTTGACCAAATTTGGGATGGTGCGCCTTGAGCAAAGTAAAGATATGGTGGTCGATGATGTGGCCAGGGAAGCAGTAATTCAAAGGAGGCATGTCAACTACACAATCCAAAGAGAAGGTAAAGTGTACACAGTTAGCATAAAACGTGAACCAGCCTGCACCTGTCCAGACTTCATGCATTGGAGCAACAAGAAGCAATTTGTTCCTTGCAAGCACTTGTTATACATATACACTAAGGTGCTTGGGAGGGATCCTTTGGCTGATCTACGACTGATACAACCAATGTTTCCAGATTTCGTGCTGGATGTTATTCTAGTTTAGGGTATTATTGTATTGGATAAATGTTATTTGTGTTTCATCTACTATTAGTATATTATAGCACTATTATAGTAAGCTTTGATTGAGTACTCAATCAATTAATATTATTTGTTCTGTTTATTTTACTCTTTAGGCAATTTGCCAATGTTATTTTCTATTTTGTTGCATATAATATTATTCGGTCTGGAAAAAAAGCCCATTTTGCCCAGCGACAAAAAACCACAAAAAAATTACACTCTGATAAGAGCAAGCCTGTCAAATAAGCATTCCTGACCAAGTCGATTTTTGGTCAATATCCCTGGCAGAGAGTTGAATTTTCAAACTCGATAAAGGCAGCTTGTTTTTTAGATCTGACGCTTCAATCCCTTTCTAAAATGGCTGCACACAATGTTCCATCATGCCCTTTGCAAAAAGATGTGCATCTTTTTGGAATTTTGATTTTTTTGTTAACTATATGTCACAGAGTATGAACAGCAGATAGATTTGGATTTGCTAGATGTTTCGATGCACCCTTTTTGCTTTTCTATGCAGTATCAATGCCAACCATGACTATGCAAGTGAACTGATGAAGGTTACTTGAGCAGAATATGAAGAAAAGGGTCAATGAAAACAAATCTAAGATCTAGTGTTGCAAACTTAAAGCACTATCTAAGGACTGAGCAAACGATTCTAATATCATGAATCTATGCTACGAATACTTGTGTCTAACATTTCTGCTTTTTTCTCTCTCAAGGTAGGATGCAAGGATTAAGTGTTTTACAGAAATGATATCTGAAACAAAATCAATAGGAAGCTTTCATACCAACAAGGCTCGGATTTTCATTCAACTCAGAATCACACAGGCAAACAATAATAATCCCAAGCTCTAAGTCTTTTTTTTTTTGAAGGACGACAGTCTATTCATCATCACATCATGAGTCCCAAGCTCTAAGTCTTGGGTACAAGATGAGAAAGGTATACAATCATGGAAATAGCAGAAATTTGTCAATAATTCATGCGAAATATCATGTTTGGAAGGCAGAGTCAAGCTCCAGACGTGTGAACTGGTCCTTCTTCAAGGCAATCGATCTGTCTTTCACCTCCAAGCCCTCGAAAATCTTCTGAGAACAAAACCCCTTTCTAAAATTCTCCTGTTTAGCTCTGTTCTTGGCAAATTCGTGCTAGAATTTTGTTTTTTAGCTTAATTGATGCCTTCTTGGTGTTATACAGGCCGATTCGACAACTCAGAGTCATGATTGAGTGGTTGTTTTGGGCCAATTTGCCGGATCTTGGCATTTTCAAAGATTAGGGTTCTTGGTAGATTTTCCGAAATATCCCACAAGCCGGATTCGTGAAAGAGGTCCAGGGTATATAACAAAAAATAAAATCAATATTATTAATATTTGCGTGTAATATCCACGTGGGCCTCGGTACCTTCACCGCCCCACACGCCCGGATATTCCACGTTGGCAGGGGGTGATTGGCTAAGGAATCTAGGGGGATAGGTAGGAAACATTTTTTGCAATATATGGTCAGGCACGATTCCCAAGAATTCATAAATGAAGGCCCTAATAAACGATTTTTTTTTTAATTTTTTTTTTTTGCAAAAAGGATCTTTTTTGATGCTTCAGAGGGATGGAATCTTTTTTTGCAAAGGAGCTCTTTTGTATTTTGCCTTGAAAAAGGGGTATATGGATGGTGATGTGGCATGTAGGTATGATGAGTTGGCAATGTGAGGATGACATGGCAAGTAAGGGTAATGAGGTGTCAAGCAACTTGGCCAAGAATACTTTTTGTAGTCAAAACATGGGATGATGTGGAGATGATGTGTATGACATGTGGATGATGATGTGGAAGTGTAGGTGATGATGTGGCAAGATGAAGTGTCACCATTAAGAACTTTAACACTTCAATTGAAGAATTTTTGCAAAGGGTGGAATTTCAATGGGTGACACGTGCATGATGTGACATGGCAATGAAGATGACATGTATGGTGACTTGGCTTTTTTTGGATAATGTCAAAGGTCAATTTAAGCATCAATGCATATAATTTGCATTTTCTAGGCAAATTTTGACTCTTGATTGCTTCCCTTAGGAATTTTGCAATCTCTCTCACAATTTGACTTTTAGAGAGAGGAATTTGACCGTTGACCATGTGTATGACGAAGTCAAATGGAGATTTGTGCTTTAATGAGATGGTGATAGTATGGTAAGTGTGTGTGGGATGTGGATGACATGTGAAGGGGGAGTTTTGACTAGAAAAAATCTTCTAGGCCAATTTGCCTTAGGAAGTGAAATATAGGCAAGGAACTTGGGATCTCAAGGGCATGTTTTCATGATAAGGGATGTGGGAGGTTTAGGATGGGAATCAAGGAATGTGGTTATGCCAAGAACTCAAATATAAGCATCACATACCAAGAACTCTACAACGGGTCTTCAAATCTTCAACATTTGCTTGAATCACCTTCCATGGCATGCTTGTGTGATCTTTGTCAAATGTCCTCACCTTGGTCTTCAAGTCTTCTTCTCAAAATGTGCAAAGATGCATTGTCTTTGTATATCTGTATTCAAATCAAAGTGTGAGCATGAGAATATGAAAATGTGTCTTGCTCTTCCATGCTGCCATAGCATGGCAGCAGCCAGCTGGCTGCATACTCAGCATGGCAGAAAAATCTTCTAGGGCAATTTCAAATGTATAAGAATGAACCACAGTTTGATCACGAGCCCACCAGTTGAGAGAGTCAAACAAATCGCCAATGCGAAAAGAGGCTCTCCTTGGACATGCAAAGAATAAAACTATTGGGCATGTTCATAGGAGCGAGAAAAATCATCTAAGAAGGGGAGATCTTGGGAAGCATAAGAGATATATGAATAGGTCCATAAGAAAAAGGAAGACCAACTAATACCACCTTGGAAGACGACACGAAGACTGTAAATCCAAAAGATATGGTTGAGATCAACAATGACAATCTGTCTAGAATCAAGGCCATGAATAGGAAAGCGGACGACTTGAGGGATACTAGATGAAAGTGGCTTGTTATGAGCAAGGAATGGGATACCCATGACAAAGGAGAAAAAGGGAAAAGAAATAGTCCCAAGAAGAAAGAATATGTACGAAGACAAAGTAGAGTGCTCAACTTTGAACTTGTAATTAGAAACAACAATTCAAGAATGAAGGTAGAAAACTACGTTTGGAAAGGACCATTTCAGACATGGGGTCTAGATTTCATTGGTCCAGTAGATCCATCTTCCTCAGCTCAGCATCAGTTCATTCTTGTAGCCACAGATTACTTTATCAAGTGGGCTGAAGCAATTCCCATTAGGGAAGCAAATGCCTATGTCGCTGCAAGATTCTTTCATGAAAACATCTGTGCTAGATTTGGACTTCCTTTCAAAATTATTTCTGACATGGGAAGCCAATTTATGAGTCAAGCCATTGCATTATTATTAGCTACTCTGAAAGTTAAGCACACTAAAAGTTCAGCTTATTACCCTCAAGGCAATGGCCAAGCAGAGTCAACCAATAAAGTTCTAAAATCAATCCTTAAAAATACCATCAGCATTTTAAAAAAAGATTGGCAGCTAAAACTCCATGATGCACTATGGGCTTACAGAACTACTATCAAGGCTGCCACCAAACGGACACCTTTCAGTCTGGTTTATGGTATAGAGTCTGTAGTGCCAATTGAATGAGAACTTCCATCACTCAGACTAGCATACAGATAAACTTAGAAATGGATGATGCTTTGAAGGAAAGGTGTGTGAGATTAATGCAGCTTCAAGAGCACATATATGAGGCAAAAAATACTGTCATGATTAAAAAGGCTAAGGATATTGCAGCATTCAAGGCTGCTCACAAACTCCAAGGCACTCTCAGATCGGATGAGCTTGTTTTGAAATGGAATAAAGCAAGGGAAGACATAGAAGCTAAATTTGAAAATCTTTGGGAAGGGCCTTTTGAAGTTATTAGCACAGCAGGGAAAGTTTCTTATTGGCTAAAAAATGTGCTTGATGGCAGAGAATTGTTGAATCCTATCAATATCCTACATTTGAAAAGGTACTGGCAACAATATGTTGCCTTAAGCTTGTTTAGTTAAAAGATTATTTGGAATTTGTAGGTAGAATAGTTTAGTTTGATTTCTTTGTCTAATATTGGAAAAGCCAAAAAAGAAAGAAAAAAAAGAAAAAAGACATAAAAACAAAAAAACAATTCAGGAGTATTAGGTATATAGTATTTGTTTTCAAATTTTAGTATTTGGATAAATTAGTTTTTTGAATTCGAGATCCACACCACTAATGCAAGAATAGAAGATTTGTGAAGGTGTCAATTCATTTAAAATTCAAATCAAGTACTAATATTGCTCAAGCTCTGAATTCTATGCAGGGGCATCTTGATTTGTAGTCATTCATCCCATACTCATTCACTTCTCCTCATTCATCCTCATATCTATAGCTGCTGCCATTCCTACCACAACAACAACTCATTTGTGCTAACAAATCTTTTGTCACATGCAGGTGCACCCTGAGACATACATTCCATACTCATCTGCACAAGAGTTGCCTTTGATTGACATAAAACACTTCAAATCCTTACTTTTTCCACCCTATCCATTAAACTGCTGTCACATTCCCATCCATCAGCTCATATTCCTTACTAATGATCACACCTGTCATGCAGGATCATTTGCAAATCACTTCCATATTCATATTCATATCATTTGGAAATTCACTACCACCATCTGTTTTCAATCCATAGCAGGTCCATTGAGCTACCAAGCACACCTCCACATTGGCATTTAGCTGGAATTCCACTCTGATTATCAAGCAAAAAACAAGAGGCTGGTAGACCAGCCTGTTCTTTTAGTTTGGCATAATGCTGCCATGCTATAGCATCATGGAAGAGCAAGACACGTTTTCATATTCTCATGCTCACACTTTGATTTGAATACACATATACAAAGACAATGCATCTTTGCACATTCTTGAGAAGAAGACTTGAAGACCAAGGTGAGGACATTTGACAAAGATCACACAAGCATGCCATGGAAGGCGGCCCAAGCAAATGTTGAAGATTTGAAGACCCCTTGAAGAGTTCTTGGTATGTGATGCTTATATTTGAGTTCTTGGCATAACCACATTCCTTGATTCCCATCCTAAACCTCCCGCATCCCTTATCATGAAAACATGCCCTTGAGATCCCAAGTTCCTTGCCTATATTTCACTTCCTAAGGCAAATTGGCCTAGAAGATTTTTTCTAGTCAAAACTCCTCCTTCACATGTCATTCACATCCCACACACACTTACCATACTATCACCATCTCATTAAAGCACAAATCTCCATTTGACTTCGTCATACACATGGTCAAAGGTCAAATTCCTCTCTCTAAAAGTCAAATTGTGAGAGAGAGTGCAAAATTCCTAAGGAAAGCAATCAAGAGTCAAAATTTGCCTAGAAAATGCAAATTATATGCATTGATGCTTAAATTGACCTTTGACATTATCCAAAAAAGGCCAAGTCACCATACATGTCATCTTGATTGCCATGTCACATCATGTACGTGTCACCCCATTGAAATCCCACCCTTGCAAAAATTCTTCAATTTGAAGTGTTAAAGTTCTTAACGATGACACATCATCTTGCCACATCATCACCTACACTTCCACATCATCATCCACATGTCATACACATCATCTCCACATCATCCCATGTTTTGACTAGAAAAAGTATTCTTGGCCATGTTGCTTGACACCTCATTACCCTTACTTGCCATGTCATCCTCACATTGCCAACTCATCATGCCTACATGCCACATCACCATCCATATACCCCTTTTTCAAGGCAAAATACAAAAGAGCTCCTTTGCAAAAAAAGATTCCATCCCTCTGAAGCATCAAAAAAGATCCTTTTTGCAAAAAAGAAATAAAAAAAAATCGTTTATTAGCACCTTCATTTATGAATCCTTGGGAATCGTGCATGACCTTATATTGCAAAAAATGTTTCCTACCTACCCCCCCTAGATTCCTCAGCCAATCACCCCCTGCCAACGTGGAATATCCGGGCGTGTGGGGCGGTGGAGGTACCGAGGCCCACGTGGATATTACACGCAAATATTAATAATATTGATTTTAATTTTTGTTATATACCCTGGTCCTCTTTCACGAATCCGGCTTGTGGGATATTTCAGAAAATCTGCCAAGAACCCTAATCTTTGAAAATGCCAAGACCCGACAAATTGGCCTGAAACAACCACTCAATCATGACTTTGAGTTGTCGGATCGGCTTGTATAACACCAAAGGCATCAATTAAGCTAAAAAACAAAATTCTAGAACGAATTTGCCAAGAACAGAGCTAAACAGGGGAATTTTAAAAAGGGGTTTTGTTCTCAGAAGATTTTCGAGGGCTTGGAGGTGAAAGACAGATCGATTGCCTTGAAGAAGGACCGGTTCACATGTCTGGAGCTTGACTCTGCCTTCCAAACATGATATTTCGCATGAATGTGCTATTTGCATGATTGTATACCTTTCTCATCCTGTGCCCAAGACTTAGAGCTTGGGATTATTATTGTTTTCCTGTGTGATTATGAGTTGAATGAAAATCTGAGCCTTGTTGGCAAATTTGTGAAAGCTTCTTATTGATTTTGTTTCAGATATCATTTCTCTAAAACACTTAATGCCTTACATCCTACCTTGAGAGAGAGAAAAGCAGAAATGTTAGACACAAGTATTGGTAGCATAGATTCATGATATTAGAATCGTTTGCTCAGTCCTTAAATAGTGCTTTAAGCCTGCAATACTAGATCTTAGATTTGTTTTCATTACCCTTTTCTTCATATTCTGCTCAAGTAACCTTCATCAGTTCACTTGCATAGTCATGGTTGGCATTGATACTGCATAGAAAAGCAAAAAGGATGCATCCAAACATCTAGCAAATCCAAATCTATCTGCTGTTCATACTCTGTGACAGATAGTTAACAAAAAAATCAAAATTCCAAAAAGATACACATCTTTTTGCAAAGGGCATGATGGAACATTGTGTGCAGACATTTTAGAAAGGGATTGAAGCGTCAAATCTAAAAAAGAAGCTGCCTTTATCGAGTTTGAAAATTCAACTCTCTGCCAGGGATATTGACCAAAAATTGACTGGTCAGGAATGCTTATTGTGACAAGCTTGCTCTTATCAAAATCTATCTGAATTTTTTCTCAACATCCTCCAAAATCCTGTGCAGCTCTATAATCAAGAGTTATGACAAAAATCCCTTTGGTCTGCATTTGGTATGCATTCTTGCAAGGTAGATTTTTTTCTCTTTAGGAAAAGTTGTTCTCAACCACTGTTTGAGCATTCTTCTTGGGATTTTTCATCCAGAGTGGTTGCCTCAAGCGACCTGGAGGTTCTAAACCACTGAGGTTGAAGGTTTTGCCAGGAACACCTTCAACACTGGCGACCTGGAAATTCCTGGTTGCTACATCAGTTCCGTGATCTAAACTCCATATTCCCATGGGAGGTCTATGTCGATACATCTTGTTCAATTACCATTACCCATCCCGCTGATGTTATTTCTCCTTTTTACCCTAATTAGTGTTTTGTCGCGTGTGCCCTAGACCTTTTTTAATTATCTCCTTCGTTATCTTTTTTGTCATTTGTTCTTCGTTCTTGTGTTCTTACAGCATGGCTCCACGTAATCTCCCATCTGCTAGTACTCACACTGCGCAAGCATAAGAGGAAACAAGTTGCACATGACTCTCCCCCACCATTTGCAAGGAGGCCTCGTGCCTCTAACTCTTTTCCTCCTGAGTAACATAGCCGCACAATCTAACTCTTCATTTCCACCACCCCAGGCTCAAGGTTCTTTCCATCTTTTCCTTCAACCACCCAGGCTGTTCCTTCCTCTTCCCAAGGCCTCTGCCTACCACTTCATCGGCTCCTTCTTCTTACTGCTTGAACGCTACTATTCCTGGTGGTTCTTCTTCAGATATCAGAAGTTAGCTCTTGGAATCCCTACAACTTTAATCTGCCTAGATTCAGGCCTTACAATCATTCTTAACTGGTCAATTAAGTGTTAATGAGCAGATTGAAGCTTTAAGTATAGAAGTTCACGAGTGGACGTCTCGTACTGTGCCATCTTTTAAACGAGACTCCACCAAATATCAAAATGACTTTCTTTGTTCCACGGAGAACCATTTTCGAGAACTTTATACTCGTATGTCAGTTTTACATCCTCCTGTGCCTGAGGCTGTACTACGAATTGTGGAAGAAGATTGTTCTCCATATTCATTTTTAATTCCTCACTTGGGAATTGATCCTTTAACTACTGATGAGGTGGCATCTTCAGCTCTTGTTTTGAACCAATTACATACTGCATTACCATTTTGGCAATCTATTTCGTCATCCCAACAAGTTGTAAATTGGATCCAATTTGGTTATCGCTTGGCTTGAATTTGTCATTCTAATCATCCTTCCATGCATTCTCATATGGACTTTGCCTACTCCGCAATTTCTGATCTTCTTTGCACTAGTGCAGCTTCACTTGTTCCCTCACCCCTTTTTTCTGCTCTCCTCTTGGTGTGGTCCCCTAAAGCCAAAAGGAAATTTTGCCTTATACTTGATCTGTGTTTCTTGAACTCTTTTCTCATTATTCCTACATTTTTCATTATGAGAACCTTGGACTTTTGTGCCACATATGCCAATTGAACGACTTTCTTTTCACTTTGGACTTGGAGTCTAGATATTATCACATTCCAATTTGGCCACCACATCGTGCTTTTCTGGGCTTTGAATTTGAAGGTCTTTTATATAATTTCAATATGCTCCCATTTGACTTGGCCACTGCTCCTTTTGTCTTCACTAAGAAATTAATTAGATTTTGGCGTGTCCAAGGCATTCATAGTCTTCCCTATGTAGACAACCTTCTGTTCATGTGCCAAGTTTCACCTGAGACGCTACAAATCTGCATTATTTCTCATCTTCAACATGCATGTTGATTGATTGCTTAAAAGAAATGCCGCCTTCGCATTGCTCATATGACCTTATTTCTTGGCTTTGTTATTGACACACAGAAGGGTTTATTTCACATCTCTATAGCCAAAAGAGACAGATTTTTATATCTTGCTCGCTTCCTTGGTTTTATTCAATCCTTATGTTTGATATTTGGTCTTCTTTGTGCCGGCCTTTCCTTTGCGCTTCATCTAGATTTACATTCTGCTAATCTTTGGGATGTCCCTTTTGAGTATCATGATTTAAGCTTCTGAAAACTCGTCATTTCATGCTTTGATCGTTCCCCTCTTTGGCCGCCTATTTCTATAAAACATACTATTGGATTTGATGCAAGTGATAAAGGTTGGGGGGGATGGCTAAGGGTTCTTGATTCCAAAGATGTTTCCTTTGCAGGTCAGTTCACCAAGATGGAGTTTTCCCAATCTTCTACATGGAGGGAGTTGTTTGCTTTGTTTCAGGTCCTGAAATGTTGCATCTTGCCCATCCACAACACTACTATGCTGGCACGTGGCAATAACAAAAAACTCTCATTCATTCTTCGCAAAGGGGGTTCAAAGCCCCTCTCCTTCACTTGCTATCTTTGGAACTCTTTATCTTTTGCTTCCAGCATCGCATTATGCTTGAGCCAATATGGGTTACAAGATCTGAAAACAAATGGGCTCATTAGAGATTTTGATGAAATTTCTTTATCTATGACTGCTTTCCATCAACTTGATCTTCTTTGGAGCCCACAACATGTTGACATGTTTGCTTCTTCAACTAATGCAAAGCTCTCAGTATTCAATACCAAGGACTCTTTCCCATTCCGTATTCTTTCAGATGCTTTTTCTTACAATTGGTATTTGTTCAATAATTATTGCTTCCCTCCTTCTTCTTTGATTCCTGATGTTCTTAGCCATACCCGTTCTTACAAAGCACTTGTTGTTTTTTCATGGCCTTCCTCTCCTTGGTGGCCTTTGGTTTATTTTAGCCCCTTATTTTGGCAACCTTTTGTAATGGATTCTAGATTCTTTCTTGAGAACTCTCAGGTGTTATCATCTACTGCAACTTCTTCTTCTTCTTCAATCCTGGGGGTTTGCAGGCATGTTGCTCTTTTTGCACTTCGTTGTGATTTTTCTACTTGATTCAATATGTCTAGTCTTTTTGTCTACCCTATCAGGCTCTAAGTTTTTTATCTTTCTAATTCATTCCATTTGGTGTATTTCCTAGATATCTTGTGATATTTTGCAGACTTACCAATGGCTATATTGTTTCCTTTATTCTCATCCATTTTTCAGTCACGCGCATCCTCAACTTTGAACCGCTATGCTTCAGTTTGGGGACGTTTTCGCCAATGGTGTTCCAACTTTGGTGTTCCTCCCCTTCCTGCTAAACCTGGCCATATGGCCTCATTCTTGGCCACTTTGATGAGCTCTCATCAGTCTGCTTCATCATTTTCTATTGCTTATGCCTCTATTTTGTTTTCCCATAACCTTGCAGGTTTGTCTTCACGTTGTTCATCGTCACTTCCTACTCTGGTTCGTCAAAATCTCTCCGCATGTTAGATTCTTCACCTAGCCGTCTTCCTTTGACATCGGACCATGTGCGAAGCTTGATGGTTCTTTTGGCTTTCCCCTGATTGATTGAGTCTTATGAAGGTGTCTGGTCCAAATGCAACCAGCAAGGTGTAGGTAAGGAGGCCTTGATTTCCCGCACGCTTACCCCATTCTGCCCAATCCATCTGCTTCAATGCCTTCTTTACTCTTGTGTTTTTGGACATCTGATCCCCAATCCGATGGCCCTCTCTTTCATTCTTCTCTTGATTCTCATTGTTTTCTTTCTTACTCCTTAGTTGAAAAGTGATATTATGAGTGTATGAACATGCTAGGACTTGATCCGTGACAGTTTGGTACTCATTGTGCACGACGTGGAGGTTTCCACACTTGATTTCTGCTGACAATATATGAGCCCATGGGCGATGGCATTTGGAGTTGTCTCGCATTCGCTACATTTTCCCAAGCATCGAGGAGCGTCTCTTGGTCTCTTGAAGTTTAGGTATGTATGGAATGTTCCTCTTCTTTCGGCCATATGTTAGTTGTTTGTTTTGATATATAGAGTCTTCCATGAATGCAATGGTTCTATGCCACCAAAGAACCACCATTCTTGAGAAGACGGCATATCATTGGCCTATTTTTATCAGATTTTTCTTTTTCTTTTTCTCTATATAGTGTCATTGTCTTTTAGTTCAATCCTACTGGCCTTCTCTTTGAGTGTTCCTTTCTTTCTATTCTATTCTATTCTATTCTATTCTATTCTTCTTTTTGTTTCTAGTTTTTCCTCCCACCCTACCCTTTCTTATCTCTCCATATTTTGTCTTTACACTTGTTGGATTTCTTGACTCATATCTTTTGTCTTTCATTCTCTAATTTCCTGTTTCATGGGCAGATGGTCTTCCCCGTGTTAGTTTGCAGTGTTTTATCCTGGCTAGGTGGATGCCCTTCCCACCTTATTATTCTGGGTCTATTGGATGGATGTTCTTCCCTGCTCTAGCTGACATGAGTTTTTTCAGGCTGGACGGATGTTCTTCCCTATCCATTTTTGAGCTTTTTCTTTTCGTATTTTTTTCTTTACGTTCATCTCTGGATCGCATTTTTTTATATCTTTTACGCATGAACTTAGCATAAGACTTATTTCTTTTTCTTCACTAACGATTTGACGGGGGCTTATTCTTTTGAGTATATAGCCTGCTTGCAGGTCCTTTTAGTTCTTGTCGTTTTGTTGGATTTGGCACTTTTTGGGTGGGTGGCATTGATGCTTGACGCGTTGAGTCTGCTGGCATTTGGAGTTTGTTCATCATTTTGCTGATTGTTGCAGATCTTATCTTCTTCAGTTATATCACTCTCAGTCCATTTCTTATCTTCATGGTTTTCTCTAAAAACCCTAAAGAGCAGGGTTTTTAGTCCAGTTGATAAGTTTTCAGACTTTGAGTTTGTGTGGCTTTATTCTTATTTGAAAACCCTCGGTGATTGTCTAATTCTGGGGTTTTTTCAATGTTTTGGCTTTAGATGTTTGGAAAGCCACTTCACTTCGGCCATATATTTGTCGTTTGTTTGATACTCATTTATTTCACCAATTCTTCGTTCTCTGATGAAATGTACCCATTTGCTAGCAGTTCGAGATCCAATCTCTTCTCTTTTCTTCTTTGCCAATGTAAAATTTCTGGATGAACACCTAAAACTTTGTCCCTTCTTCTGTCACTAACCTGTGTAGTTTTCTTGCAAGTAATAGACATGGCAAGTCAGGATCTTTTGGCTGCTAAACTGTCATTTGAATTGAATAACTTGACATATTGTATGGTATTCCTGGTATTTTGAAGAATTACATTTTTAGCTTCTAGATCCTTCATCTCTTCACCAATCACATCTTCATTGTCTTATAATTCAGGAAATCTAGCAAAATATCTTTTTTGCTCGAAAGATCCAATACTTTTGTCTGCCTGTGAATGAAGGAAAGCAAATTCAAGACAAATCTTTATTTGGTTCCTGTTATTCTAGTTTGAGCAGAAGTTCTTGTTGCTCATTTTTCCATCTATTCTTTTCTTTTTCTTCTCCGGATTATTTGTGCATTCTTTCCTATTCATGTGATCTTTTATTCTTGCACTTTGTAGCAGAAGCATTTCGATTAGCGGTGATTTTATTTTCATTTCACGAGAATTGTTGATAAGAAATGTGTTTTTGGACCAATTCCCCTTTGAATTCGAGTTTGGTTTTGATTAAAGTTCTTGCATTATTTTCCCCTCCCTCTGAATCTAAATTGAATATGGTTTATGTCATATGTGGCAGGCAGTTAGAAATTTGAATTAATAGTGGTGATCATGCATCAGTTACTAATTTTGTCCTCTTAATCATTGTGGATTGACAGGTGGTATGATGTGTTGTCATATGATGTGTGATATGTATTGTCGTAAGGGTGCTTGGCTGGCTCAAAAATGTCCCCTAGCTCCATGCTTTGACCCCAAAAAAAATAAATAGGAAGGGAACCACAAAACTGCATCACTTCTCCGCTTCAATATCTGCAAGAATGAGGAATGTTAGAAAAGAAAAAGTACGAAAAGGAAATCAAACAAAACGTGCAAACTTGAGGCATTCTCTACAAGACATGTCAGGAATTCTTCAAGATCTTCCTCTTCCTCTTCCTCTTCCTCTTCTTCTTCTTTTTCCACAGACTCTTCTTCCTCTTTCTCGGACCACTTATTTTCTTAATCAAGGTCGAACCAATCCTAAAGCGGAGCTGTGATCCATTCATGTCCATCAAGCTCTAATTCTTCAACTTCATCTTCATCCTCCGAGTCGGAATTAGAGGACTCCTGCAAAAAAAATTGTAATGGAGGAAATTCAACTCAGGGACCTCGGGTTCTTCATGGGCAAGCTATGCTACAGAAGAGGTTCGCTTCCTGGCTTGGACAGAAAGAAAAATGGAAGGGATGGATTTTTTGCAGGCATGCATGAGCTTATATCTTAAGGCTAGCAAAATTTAATGCAAATCACATCAATAAAATCATGTCATGCCACACTTTGTTTCATAATATTATAAAAAAACGTCATAAAAAAGGTACATTACCTCTCACTATCTGTTGGCCAAACATTACCCAAAAAGAAAGGGACTTATTCATACTATAGACTCTACCTGTTACTTATTTAGCTAGAGCAATCAACCCATGCATCTGAAAGAACCAAGGAGGAATTGAGATAAACATTATAATTCTTTGATACTCCTTGGCCAATCAGACCAAGCCCAAAAAACCACACATTTTTTTTAATGTGTGGTTCTTTGGGGTTGATAAAACTGGCCGAAAAGCATAAAAGAATTTAAGGTTTGCTTCATCAAGTAAGGGCCATAGCTAACTCCGAAATCACGCCTGTGATTCAAACAAATATTTTGCAGTTTACAAAAGTCAAAACATGTAAAACTCTCAAAATAAACAACACTTACTTATTTCTTGAGACTTGCTGGATTAATTTTCCTCAAGCATCAAATATCTGTAGGCACAAAAAGAACTCTGATACTGCTGAATAAGTGAACTAAATGCATTCCAGTCAGTTTGGTAGGAATTTGAATTGGATTACATAATCTAAATTTGGAAATCACGAACTATTTTTGGCATTTATTATATTATTCTTGACAATAATTACGGTTCACGCAACAGTTTAGCACCAGCCTCACACCACAAAAGACGAAGAACAAGGGGACATGCCAAGTGATCTCTTACAACGTGCTTTTACCCCTCCAAACAAATATACCTTTATAAACATCTTGAAATCCTCCAGCAACATAGTTGCCACAGAATAGAGATGAAGCATCAAGTGGATTTGAGATCTATAATGGCTTATAAACTACTAGATTTGAAAGTACTTTTCCTGCATTGCTACCATCAATATTATCCGGATTTTCAAGTGGAGTGGAGACTTCCCACAACCAAACCTCGGCACCTGAAAAAGCCATTCTTGCTTGATGATGGGCCATGAAACCATTAGCATTATACTTGGTCTATATGTCCAAATGCTTTCTTGTCCTGGGATAATCATGTAAGTGCTCATATCTGATTTTTCTGGAACATGTCTAACTCATCATTTGTAACTTGGTAGTTCCTTTGCATAACTATTCAAACTTTATGCCATTAAACCCATGTTGACAAATCTGTAATATTTCTTGCAAGTTTGTAAAGCATCAATTTCTTCCTTGTGCTTGGTATCTGACTCAATGAATTTTAGAGTTTTATTTATATGTCCTTCTCTCATCCCTCGTTATGCGCTTTATCCATATTCTACTAGTCTTGCTGTCAATTGGGACTTATTAGAGATGAGAGCCACACCCTTCAACATTGTCCCGCATTCTCACATATATATGGGCACCATATGACGGGTTCATTTAACCAACTCCTACATGTGGTGATGCACACACCTACAATCGGCATACTGACATCTTACATCCCAGAGATAATGGACATGAGGGTTCAATTGTGTCCTCGATCATTATATTGACAGGAACAATGTACACATGTGTAGTTCGGATCTATTTTTGCTAAGGTAGATTGAAAGTTCCTCTACTAAAGGTACTTTTCCTGCATGGCTGCCGTCAATATTAACCGGACTTTCAAGTAGAGTGGAGACTTTTTATAGTCAATCCTTTGGCAACTGAAAAAGCCATCCTTGGTTGATGATGGTCCATGAAATCATTAGCGTTATACTTGGTCGTGTGTATGTCCAACGGGTTTCTTGTCCTGGGATAATCATGTACGTGCCCATGTCTGATTTTTTTTAAACATGTCTAACTTATCATTTGTAGCTTGGCAATTCATTTGCATGTTCAAATTTTGAGCCATTCAAACCATCTTGACTAGCCTGCAATATTTCAGTGTTTCTTGCAAGTTTTTAGGGCGTCAGCTTCTTCCTTGTGCCTAATACCTAGTATACCTGACTCAATGAATTTGAAAGTTTTATTTACTTTTTGTCGTTGTACATATGTCCTTGAGTTAGCTTTGCTCTCTTTTTCTCTCATTCCTCATTATTATGCTTTATCTATGTTCTACTGTAAGTCTTGCTGCTAATTGGGATGTATTGAAGATGAGGACGACACCCTTCAAATTGCCCGACATTTTCACATAGGGCAAGCCCTCCCCCTTCCTGTTCCACCTCAGATGATGCTTTATGATAAAACATGGTGTAGATGCCATGGCAATACTTCAATGTTTTTTAATAGAAAAATAGCACGAGATAGCTGCAAAACAGAGATTTCTTTTGCCTTCAAGAAAAGAAAAACATAAATGCTGATTTCATAATGGTGTTATAATTTACAGCAAAATCATCTAGAGTTCATAGTGGGGCATTCACTCACCTTGATGGCCTTATGTCTGCAAGAACCAGACTTCAATAGGTGCTGGTAAGCCTGTAACAAGCAATGAAAGTGACTTTAGAACAGAGAAAATGTAATGGGGGAGTGTTTTACAGAGACTCACTACTAGAGCAGGCTACAAAAACGAAAAAGAAAGCAACAGTAAAAGGCAAAATGGAGCTAAGTAGAAGCATGAATCCAATGATAAAATGAAAGCAGCATGCTCACCTATATTTCGTAGACTGCTACCGATGAAGGGGGCTCCAAAACAACCTGCAATCATGAAGAGCAAGCTTAGTTTCTTGCAATGGAGGTAAGGAAGGGAGGGAAAAAATTTTACAGAAGTATTTCCGGCGCCAAAAATGATATATTTTTAGGTTTCGAGGCCTTTCTTCAAAAGATGGAGTATAGCTTTGCACGCACTACATGCCCGCTAATTAAAAACATAATACAACACAGAACTGATCTGTCATTAAGGTATATTAGAAGCCCCCAGATCAAGAATGGTTAAAAAGACCCTAAACCTGCACAATAGACGCCGTAGCACAATCTCAGGGTCAACCATAAAATAGATTAGAATAGCGTCTGGCACATCGCCTGTGAATGTCAAAAGAAAGAAAAGAAAAACAAACCCTAAATCAGTTTTTTTTTGCCAACTCGAATTTTGAACCTGCATAGGGAACTTCCAACTAGCATGTTGGCCACCATTTCGCACATGATAGGGATTGACTTCGTTGGTCTATTTAACTCCCCTCCCATATATAAACATGCAACGCGTATCTCATCTATCATCAATTATGGCCCGAGTTAAGTCCATGTCGTGTCTTGCTTTTTATTCCTTGTTTTTTCTCATTCTCCACACAATGGTTCGTGGTCAATATGTCACAACATTTGGAAGAATCACACTAAAAAGTGATCAAGCCCTTCCACAGGCTAAATGGTTGTTCACTTCAAAGGATAATTTTTCTGGATACCTGTACATTAGCAATGATACAGAGTGCTCTTTTGATATCCTTAACAACAACACCCAGAGTTTGGTATTTAATCAAGGGCAACTTCAAATGGCGAGCTATTGTGAACTTGTAGTGGATGACACTACCAGCTATTTGGATCTGCTGAGTGACCTTGGACAATTCACTTCAATCTTAAAGCTGACTAAATATCAAGACTCTCATAGAACTACGCTGTTCTTATCCGCGGATAGCAGTGGGAAGCCTTATGTGTATAATAGCAGTGCAAGGAGAAAAGTGCTAGGGAGTATGTTCCAATTGTTGTTGTTGAGTGTGATTGGGAAGATGTTAGTTGGATGATTGTGGATTTGCTCTGCCAATGTGGCATGACATGAAAATACTGCTGTCCATCCATCCGTTTGTCTGTCTTTGCATTGTGTTTTTTTTTTTTTGGACAAGATGTTCCAATTGTTGTTATTGAGTGCGATTGGGAGATGTTAGTTGGATGATTGTGGATTTGCTCGATTTGTATGGTCTTGCATTGTATTATGTTTTCTTTTGGACAATATCCATTGATGTTAATTTGACCAATTTCATTGTCTCTACAACATAATTATGTTTGTTTTCTCTGCTTATTCATGTTAAATGGGGTTAAATGACCATAGTCAAAGGCATTAACTCGTGCAAGTTTTTAACAAGGTAGAAAAGAACTGTAGATTACCCCTCTATTATCATGATTTGCTTTAGCATTTACATTTTATAAATTGCCCCTTGTTAAGGGACAATTCATTAAGGAGAGGGTTTGGGCATCTTAAGGCATATTCTATGCACATTTAATAATCGAACGGCTATAGTTACTGGTTTTATTTCGGCAGTAAAAAAATCTTTTGTGGGCCTAAGGTTTTTGTGTTTATTGACACAAAATTTTTTCAAGGCCATCGAAAAACTCATTCTGCCCTAATTAGCAGTATGATTCACGAGAGTATTATATGCTTTGTCATATTGGATGGTCCCCTTTTATTGATAGACATGGATGTTCTAGTGAATGGCATTTTGAATCCAAATGTGTTGCATTTTATTTGATTGGAGTTGGGTTCCATTTCGACTGTGGAGGTAATGGCCTTATTTTCTTTAATGATTTGCAGGAGCCTTGTTGTGGGGGTAAGGGTTTCATTTTCTTTAATGATTTGCAAGATGCTTGTAACATAAGATAATCGACTCTGCGCACAAAAGTATGTGATACTAGTAACGGTGCCCAGCGTTGCTGGGCATAAGTTGGATGTTTGTAGTTGTTTTGACCGCAATGAGAAAAGTGTGCATTGACCATTTATTATAACAAAAATATCCAAAGATAGTAATAGTGCTAAGCCTGGGGATTGTTTAGGAACCTTTAAAGTTATAAGAACAATGAAAAGAGAGTGTAGTATTAACTCTGCAATTAAATTTTTATTGTTGACGTCTTCTAAATTATACATTGAAGAGGTAGTACATCATTACTCATAAGAGATTTAATGTTTTGCTTTGGTGGGTATATGGTAAGTTAATGGGCTATTTCATCCTATAGGATCTCTTTATAGACTACATTTGGAGTGAACCTCCTCTTGTTTTTGAGCAGCGCTCCTTGATTTGCGGTGTCGTGAATGTATACCTTCACTCTCTGTTGTGTGGTGCACCTTGAGAATGCGACATAGAGTTGGCCGTGGGCGAAAACTGGTGTTGGTAGATAGACGCCAACGGAGGTCATAGACTGGCCTTGTGACTTGTTTATGGTCATCGAAAATGCGAGTCGCACAGGGAATTGCCTTCGCTTGAAGGGGAGGAGGTCACTGTCTGATGGCTCTAGGGTTATCCTTGGTATGAGGACCCATGTTCCTTTGTAGGTGCCTGTGATTATCTCTGCATCTATGATTCTTGGGTGCGCTTTGATTACGCGGAGGCGGGTGCCATTGCAAAGACCGGCCTTCGGGTTCATGTTTCTAAGTAGGATGATAATGGCACCATCCTTGATATGCAGCTTATGCGGTGGCATGCCAGAAGGTGTCAGGTGGTTGATGAACTCGATTGGGAAGTCCCTTGTAGCATCTTCGCCTTCTGCGATGATGGCATCTATGCTCGTATATGTATGGAGTTGTCCGTGTAACCTTAGGAGCACCTTATTGTTGATCGTCAATGTATCTTCATTCTTTGGTGTCAAGATGGCCTTGTCATACAACAGGTGCACATTTGCCTCTGTTATTTCCTTGCCAAAGATACTGTCAATCAAGTCATCTTCCACAACACATTGTTCCAGTATCTCAACCAAGTCGCGATCGAGCCCTAGCTCATTGTTCATCCGTTCCGCGTTACCAAGACGTAGCAGCCAATTGGAGAAGATTTGCTCGTCTTTTCCGACCCGCATGTTTTGTGTCAGCTTGTGGGTCTTGAAGTTGATCCACAACGGGTTCCTCTTGACACACTTTGAGATGACTTCCGTCCTTGTTGCACGCTTGACCACAGGCTACTGCTGTCGAAAATCGCCGCCGGTGAGCATTATCATTCCCCCAGATGGCCTGTCATCCTGGCGTATCTCCCGTAAAAGTCGGTCGACAGCAGTAAGTGCATGCGTGTGTGTCATCCCCATTTCATCCCAGACCATGATGCTTGCCTTTCTAAGTACCTCTGCTTGTTGGCTTGTTGCACGCAGTGCGGAAGTTGCCTCTTGTGTCAAGTTAAGTAGTAACTTGAACGTCGAATGAATTGTTTGTGCTCCCTTCAAGAGGAGACTGGCAATGCCTGTCCAAGCCACTGATACAACCCCTACGCCGCATCCTCTTAATATGCTAATGAGACTATTAAAGAGGAATGTCTTGCATGTGCCTCCCGGGCCAGCCACATTGATACATGGGGCTTGATGCTGGCTGATTGCATCGAGGATAATATCGGCTATGTGCTTCTGCTCCCTATTGAGCTTGCCGTAGTTCTCTTGCCCTTCTTTCAACTCCTTTTCTGCATCAAAGGTTGGTTCGTTTGGGAAGTTTCCTAGAATATCTAGTCGTGGTTCTGGCAGTCCAAGTTGCTGGCATGTGCAGCCGCTCATCTGGAAGATGTCATCAATGTCCTTTAGTGCATGGTTATAAGCCTGCTCTGGTGGCATCTTTCGTTGGTAATCTTCTGTTAGGCTGTCCTTGAAGAGCTCCCATAGCCGCATTGGATCTTGTGGTCATTGTATAGGCAAATGAGTGCGAATGTTTGACGTAACTGCATTGGCATCTGGAAGATGCCCGCGTCTTCGAGCGTCTTCTCCCACTCGGCATCGTCTTCTAGTAAGCCGAGCTCTTTAGGAGCTTCCTTGAAAGTTGAACATAGTTTTCCATTACAGTGCGCAGGTCTTCGAAGCTGGTTGCGCCCTTGATATGTAGCAACAGGAGACGGAGGTAGTAGCGGTCACCGTCCTTAGGGCTAACATTGTACATACGTGTAATGAGCTTGAACTTTCCTTCCCTCTTTTTCCAAGATGTCTGGCGCGTGAATGTGTAGTACTGGGGTATTTCTAGATAAGTGTATCCACGTGCGGCTGGGTCTTCCTTGTTGAGCTCAAACCATACGGTCAGCATTGTTCGCTTTTGCATTTGCTGCTCGATGGCTTGTCTTTCGTGGCCTTCCTGATAATAGACAGCTTGGTTGTTTGGCAAGTGAACAGGTAGCCTGTATACTGTGTGGAAGTTGCCATGCATCTTGAACCCATATAACCTCCACATGGCTTCAGCTGCAGAGATGTACCTTGTGTCAAGATACTGCTCCACCTCGTCCCAATTGAATGTGGATGTGGATTCCCCTATTGGTTCTGTTGTGACCTTGATGGATGCTCGATCATGCCCTTTATGAATGTACTTGTAGATATACTTCACGCTGCCAACACTGAAACACTGCTCTACGTTGATATGTGCTTCGTATTTATCAAGCAGCCACTGATTGTGGGGAACTATCCATCTATTGTCAATAGGCATTTCGCCCCTCATGAAGTGGCCCGTATCACGTCTTCTGTACTCTGGGTAGCCATTTGCGTTGACTCTGGTATTGTCATTAAATAGTTTTGGAAATCCCTTTGTGCATTCCTTCGTTGGGCTGCCTTCCTTGGCTTGCATGCAAGGAGCATTTGGGTTGAGGGCCCCACATGGGCCATGGACCATATGCTTGATGACGATCTCTTGAAGGTTGGGATTTTCTGGGCCTGGTATTTCAGTGCTTGTGATGCTGTTAATGGCATCGCTGTCCCGGATCTTGTCTTCTTGTTCGAGAATGATGAGGAGGTGGCAGTGTGGCTCCTCATTTCTGGAACTCTATCGTGTAAGTGTGCGCTTTCACCTTGCCCAAGATATCATTTTCAAAGAGGTCATAGAAAAATGCTTTGAGCTTTGTGTGGAATACGCGCACAACCAAATCCGGCCTATCATGTGGCTGTTGTCCAGGCAGCAGGTTGTGTGTAATCTCTACCCAATTTGGGTTGGATGTAAATGTTACAAAGAGGTCGGCTTTGCCAAATCTTCGGATCAAAGCCATCGAATCCTGGTAGTTTTGTTGCATAGCTCTCGGGCTCCCATTGTGTGAAGAAGGCAGGATGGTCAACTTGCCAGATCTTAAGCCTCTTTGCTCTGCCTCATGGACTATGTAGTCAATGAGACCTTGGTACAACTCAACTCGCAACTTCCTTTGATTTTGTTTGATCCAGTTTAGATTGTTTGCCTCCACTCTCGAGTACACGTCAACAATGAATTGTTGTGTTAGCTTGCCGGCGCAAAGCAGTGGGTTCCAAGCTCCGCTTCTTATTGCCAACCGATAATTGTAGAATTGAAACATAGTCACATTCTCCTGTTTCTTAGAAGACGTTGATGCAGAAGATGTTTCTGCTTTCTTGATTCCTATGCTCCAGCCCTGGTCACCAAAGGGAAAGAGAATGGGGTAAACTAAGGGATCAAGATTTGGGTTTGTGATTGGAATCCTCTTGAGGCCACCACCCTTTTGGTGTATGCAGATGTCCCTATCAAATGGTGGCTCTCCATCTGCGTTGACAAATATTACTGCAACTTCATTTGAGCATGCTGGATTGTATCTCCTATGGTCTAGGCTTCGAGAAGCATTGAAGTACATCCTGATGTCTTTCACGCCTTCTCCTGACCGTTGTGCCCGTTCTTCTACCTCGTGCATCATCATGAGAGCTGATGCATAGGGGTTGATATTGCGTAGCACGGAATCCAGTTCTTTGAGGAGGTTGCTATCGCAATTTACATTCTGGGGGTTTTGGACTCGTGCTTCATGTGCATAGTCAGAATCTAGAATGTAGAGCTGGGAATATGTTGGAGGTTGCGAATTATCGGCATAAGCTGGCCCTACCCTATGGTAGGTTTGTCCTTGGATCTTGAAACAATATGGTCCACGTCCTTCGAATTGCTCGATGTTGGCGCCAAATGAAGCAAAGGCAAGACCACTATTGTAGGCCCTAATGTGCTGGTGAAAGTTAGTGCTTTTTGGGTGTTGGTGGCTCAGTAATCTCTGAATTAGATGGGGCATTGGCTGTACAGGCTCCAACTTGATTTGTCCATCGTGGCAGCAATTTGTACCATCATCCTTGAATGACAATGCCCTACAGTGTATGCATTCCCTATTGAATGGACCACAATGGTGTCGTTCTACCCATGTGACTCCAAGTGTCCTTGCTATTCTGTATGTAGATGGGTGGTCTCTCCTTTCACGTTCATATTGTGCATGTTTGTTCAATCTTTGCTGATGCTCATGTTCTGTCTCTCTGGTAGCATGTTGCAACTTTCTTTTCTTGTAATACTCTCTTTGCTTTTGCAATCGAGTTTCACGGTCCTGAGGCGTCTCTCTAGCACGCTTCTCCCTGTAGTTATTTCTCGGGGCCCGGGGGGTGCTCTTCTATATATGGACAGATGGCATCTGCGTTCAAGGGGTCACAGAAAAACCCCTGTATACGGCTTTTTGGAGTAGAAAAATCCATACCATACGGTTTTTCGAACTAACATACAATATAGCCCCTATCCATAGATTTACGATTGGTTGTGCCAAATTATATAATCCCTTTCCGACTTTGTACCTTTTGTGAAGACATAGGTCTAGGGTTTCTGGAATACCTGGAATTCCTGGAATAGGGTAATACCTGTGCAATACCTGGAATAGCTGGAATGGACAGTGCTGGGATGAATCTGCTAGAAAGGTAAAAATGAAGCTGGAAATATAAGGATGCAACGCTCCTTCCGTCAAATGGATCAGCTCCCCAAATCGATCATCTACGGAATCTCTCCTTCCCGCCCGTATGAGCTCCCGACCGTACACCTACGACCAAGGCAATAAAAAAACCCTAACCGTGCACTCAGTTGGTCATACTGTGTACTCTAGGTGCACCCCCCTTGTCTCGCGGATGCAAGCCTCATTGTTTGATTAGCAGCTGATGCAGACCGGAGGACCCACAATGTGCAGCTACAAAGCTCCTCCAAAATGATGTTAAATATTATGAGTCCTTGCTCCTCTATGGAACTTTTTAAACCTAGTGAAAGGGGGAAAAGGCTAAAGTAGAAATGGCTAAAGGGCAAAAGGGTAAAGGCGAAAAAGGCCAAAGGGAAAAAGGCCAAAGGTGGAAAAGGTAGCAAAAGGTGGTATTAGAAAAGGCTAAGGGTGGAAAAGGTAGCAAAACGTGGTATTATGCTTTTTGAAGTTCAAAAGGTGTTTTTTTTGTTGCTAGAAGGGGAAAAGTGGTAAAGAAGATAGCAAAAGGTGGTATTATGCTATTTGAAGTTCAAAAGGTATTTTTTGTGCTTTCTTTCTAAAGTAACTCACGAATTTTATGAATATGTGAAGCTGGAAGACGGCCTCCTTTGACACCCATATTTCCACAGATGCTCTATCGCTACCCTGCCCTAACGGCAGCCATAGCAGCCCTGAGAAATTTAGCCTAAGTTTTGCATCTTACCTATTGGCTCTGGCACAGGAACATCTCCATTGCTATCGACCATCTCCATTGCTATCTGCGTTCGTCTGTGGTAAGGAGGCCGCTCCTTTCTGTTCAACAACAATAGGTAGATTATGGTTAGTAGTAATCTAAAAACAAAAAACAAATCTTAGCCGTCCAATGTTAGGGTCCAATCTTAGCCCTCCGATTTAGGGGGAAAAAGGCTAAAGTGGAAATGGCTAAAGGGCAAAAGGGTAAAGGCGAAAAAGGCCAAAGGGAAAAAGGCTAAAGGTGGAAAAGGTAGTAAAAGGTGGTATTATAAAAGGCTAAGGGCGGAAAAGGTAGTAAAAGGTGGTATTATAAAAGGCTAAGGGCGGAAAAGGTAGCAAAACGTGGTATTATGTATAAGGGAAAATCCCTCCCGAGGATTTTCCGGGAAATTATCCGCGAGGCGGCGCCGTAGCGGCGCCACCGAGTGGATAATTTCCCGGCAAATTCGAGGGTGAGATTTTCCCGTGCGTAATACACACCAGCTGGGATTACGTTCATGACGTGTCCTCCACGTCGGTGCCACATCAGCAAGGTTTATAAAGTTTTTTTTTTCATTTTCGATGGCGGAGCTCCTGGCTATGGCGCATGCAGAGATGTTGCCGGAGCTCCCGTGATGGCGCTTGCTCTCCTAATGCTGGCGCTTCGTCTGAAATGGATTGTAGAGGTCTGTGTGCATGTTTTTAGCTAATATTTCCATGGCGCTGGCGATTATCTTCGTGTTTTCTGCACAGGTTTGATCATTTGGGTATAGCGACTTGTGGTTGGGATCTTGGCGACTTGTAAAGCATTTTGGCGACTTCTAGTTGTGATCTTGGTGACTTCTAGTGCACGGATTTGTTGGCGCTGGCGATTATCTTGCTGTTTTCTGTAGATAAGTTGGCTGTGGCGACTCCTAAAGCAACTTGCGACTTGTAAAGCAAGTATTTGCTGGCCTTTAGCTGATCTTTAGCCGATCTTTAGTTTCTGTGACCTTTTAGCCGATCTTTGCAGAGTTTGGGCCTATCTTTAGCCGATCTTTAGTTTCTGTGACCTTTAGCCGATCTTTGCAGAGTTTGGGCCATCCAATGCATCCAAGGGTTTAGCAGCACTGATCAGTAATGCTTTGGATAAGAATCGATCTTGAATAAACTCTTTGTAATGTGTTGGATAAACCTTCAAATTTTGGAGTTAACCTTGTAGTTAACTTTCTTTTTGTAATCTTGGAATGTTTGTGTAATCTTGTAATCTTGGAATGTTTCAGTGTAATCTTGTAATCTTTCAGTGTTTATAATCTGCATGTAAATTATATTATGCAAAATTGAGATGCTGGTTGACATGAAATTATCAGAAAGAATTTGAGAGCAAAATAAAAGTAATCCCAAGCTGGCGTGTATTACGCTTTTTGAAGTTCAAAAGGTGTTTTTTGGGTTGCCCCTAGGGGGGCAAACCCTCGTTTATGTGGGGATGTGGGCATATTCAAGTATATGCTGGCATATACCTAGCATATGCTGATGACTGCTAAAAACTGGCTGCTGCCTGTAAATGCTCGGTCATCCAGCCCTCCCTTCCGCGCCTTCCTTAGCCTTGCTTTGAGTTTTTCGGTCTCAAATCTTTGCTCCATTTAAATACTTAGGAAGGAGCTCGTTTGTTGGTAGAATTGAGGAATTCTCTTCTCCGGCAAGAAACAAGCAGGTGAGTTTTTGAATCTGGATTTTGAACAGGTCTACCAGGTCCGAAAGAACGCGTTTACCTGATGCAAATGTGATTTTTATTTTCTTTTTTTGGATCAATCGCAGCACGGATGACGAACAAGAAGAATCCGCTGCCGTAGCTGCTGCTTCCGAGCAAGGTATGGAGATTTTTGGTGTCTTTGTTAGATTAGGTAGGAGATGTCAGGATTTTTCCCCTTTAACGGATAGTACGGGTTTGACAGGGAGCACAGAAAAAGGGAGCACAGAAAAACTGGATAGATTGGCCGATTATAATCTAACGAGTCCCCTTTTGAAGGTTTTACACAGAATGCTATGTTATGAATCCGGCAAAGGGCTGAGCTTGGGGCAGAGCACGATCAGGACATGTGCATGAGGCAGAGGAATTACTTGAGATTGCACCATGTCCACCTTCTGAAGAAGCATTGACAGCTTTGCTTAGTGGGTGCAAAACTTATGGGGAACCAGGTCTAGGCCTCAAATCAAATGAGTTTAGCTGTTATATACAGCTAAAAGAAAACTTCAATCTAACTCAACATTTGCATGTCCTTTATCTACTCCAAGAATCTTTCTCTTATTTCTCCTATTCTGACTATATGACAGAAGACGTTAAATTTCAATATCACTTAGGAAAGCTCAAACAACTCATGCTCCATGCAGAGAGGGGAATGAGAAAACAGGTGAAGAACAAGGATAGAAAGTAAAGGACCTTATTGACAAGCAAGGTAGAAAAGCTCTAACCTTCTGCTTATAATGGTTTTGGCTGATTATTGTTCTTACATCGGCTCAACCACATTGGCAAACTAGTAAACTCATGCATACTTGTGCAGACATGCCATCATGGTGGTGTTATACCTACTTTTATGCTGTATTTTCTTAATATTATAAGAAATGTGGGCATAGCCTTTGGTGCAATTTTGCCTTCTGCGTCCATTTTATCCCCAAATGGTTGGCATTTGATGCCAAGTTTTGCAATTTTGCCTTCTGCGTCCATTTTATCTCCAAATGGTTGGTACTTGGTGCCAAGTTTTAGTAGCAGGATTTCTTCCAAATGTGGAAAGTGAAGAATTAAAATGATTCTGGACAACAAAAGGTATGAAAATTGTTTCTCCTCCTCTAACCCTGACACAGCTGCATGTCTTGTGACAGGAAAACTGCAGATTCTGCCGCAAGTGCCTTTCTTTGGCATCTGACTGAAGGTAGATATATCATGCATCATATTTGTAAAATATGATAGAATATATTTTAACGTCATCTAGACTCATGGAGCCCTATGATTTATGGTACATGGTGTGAGCACAGCTTCAAAAACCAGATTTTTGCATTGTAGTCAAAGAGTCAAGAAGAGGTGATGGAAAAAAATCCGTCCCTCTCAGTGTAAGTGGGAAAAAATCGCATCCCTTTCCTCCTCAGATACCCTCTGTTGGAAATAATACAAGGGTCTTTCAAATCATTTGAAATTCTGGTGAAATCAAATCATACTTTTGACTCTGCTATTATGAAAATAAAGGATTATGCCAGCAGCAATATTGAACCTCAAACCACAAAATGCTCCTGATAATCTCATGAGGCTGAGGTAAGACTCAAAGAAGGGAATCCTTACACGGAGGCATATATGACTGAAGCAAGAGACATGCTTTGAGTGCCAAAATCTTGGCCACCTTGCCAAGGAGTGTAGAGTTCCCTGCCCCCGTCATTTGCACTATCAACTTAACCTGATTTGTTGCCTATCATTGAAGAACAAAGTCACATGCTCCAAGCCTTCTTCTATGCTACTGTCACTGATCTTCCTGCAACAAATGTAGACCTCGCATGGCACTTAGATTCAAATAACACCAGCCATATAACTCCTTAAAAGAATTCTGCAAGGTAACCGTTGCCACTTCCCTTAAACCAGGAAGTATGAAACTCCTCAAAGGTGTTTTACGTGATTCTAAGATTGCAGAAGAGCTCGTTATAAATCACAAGATGACAGATGATGGAGTTCATGTTGGCTTTTTTTTTCTGATAACTGCAAATCCTTAAAGCCAATATCATGTGCTTCTCCCAGGGATCAGCATGTTCTGGGGCCATATATGCTGAGTCTGTGAAATCTCACAACTAGCAGAAGAGTCCCTTTGGCATCATATAGTTAGTCCATATTGCCGCAATTATGCTCAACAACTTGTAACCTAAGGTTGCCCATATAGATATGTATTTATCTTGGCAAAGAAGATCAAAAAAATGATGCTTGGTGCATTCAGAATTGAGGCGCACATAGCGATTGCACATACAAGGAGTGAAACCATTTGGAGCTTGCACTTGAGCTAAAGACTGATTCTGATCCAGTATTTAAAAAAGAAGCAATAGCTATCTCACATGATCCCGTTAGGCATCAAAGGATGAAACAAATAGATATTAAGTTCAAAGTTGTCAAAGACTTACTGGAGCAAAGACCTAGCAATGTTCCACTGGAAGAAATGGTTGCGTGCATGATAATAAGGTACGGGATGACATAAGCTAAAAAGGATTCTCTCCATCATTAGTCTGATTCCCCATTCACAAGAGTGAACTTCTTCTCCATTTGTTAAGAACTGTTACAATGTATAAATTCACTTGTTATGGAATTTTCTCAGAGGCATCTCAATCTATTTGTTTGCTTAAAATTGATCCTTTTAAGATTATGAATAGTCATAGAGGTAAGCACTTGAATTGTGCACCTTCTTTCGTTGTACAAATCTGCATTTCTAAAATACATGCTTTGGTAAAACATAATATGCAGAAACTATCACTTTCGTAATATTCATTTGGATAAAACTTATGTAAACACTATCACTTTCACAAAGCTTGTCTAATTTGCTTTAGATTGCACCGACTAACCTTTATGATTGTCCCTCAATTTGAACTTTGCAGGATTCCACTTATCTTATATACAATGCACTAGTGGCATGGGCGTGTTCATATTTGTGTAGGTGGTCCCATTTTTGTTCTTGTTCTTGACAAGTCTGGTAGAGTAGTAAAACTCGATTCTTAAGTTAATGTATTGTAGATGTAAGTCTTTGGATGCGAGCCAGAAAAACGGCAAGCTTCAAAAATTAGAGCACAATATCTTCATGCAATTCGAGGCGAATGTGGCATTTTTGACACGTAGATGTGCACTGCAGAGGTGGTGAAAAATGTGTCTTCTCGATAGCATGCTTGTGCAAGAGGCCATAAGCAAAAAGGCAAGGCCATATACACAACAACATTTGAATTTTACTTTTGTGTCCTGGTATCATTTACACCATTATTGCTACTGCTCGGGTATTTCTATGGAAAAGCATTATCGAGTATGAAAATCGCCAAACGTGCATATGCCAAAGCCGAATAGTTGCAGAGCGTGCTATATCATCAATTCGACCGTCCATGCTTTGCAAACCGAAAAGCACTCTAAACATGTTTTCTAGGTCTTTGGAACCAGCTATCAAACCGGGACTCGCAGACAAGGATTTGCTAAAAGACTAGCTATGGGGTCTAATGGTGTCACATTTGCTTTATGGTCTTTTTACCGCTTGGTATGGCGTTGAGCTTATCATGCATGGACATGCCAATGGTGCCCAAGTAATGACTTCGGATTTGCTCTCCTTGCCGGTGGCTTGTAAGTGCGCCCCTTTTTCACCTCCTTTTGTTTAACTGTTCTCGTATTTGTGATTATGTTAGTATCTTCTTTAACACTTCCAGATAGCCTACGCCTAGTAACTCGAACTCATCAATCCAATGCAAGTCCATTGGTTAAGTTCTTCTCCTTAAACGATCAAATCATAACATATGCTACTACCTGTGCAAAATCTAGGACATTTGAGTGGATAAGTATTTATTTCCTCATGATGTGACGAGCTGTTTCCATCTGTGATAGTGGTATCTAACTTTGAAAATTCAAGCACAGCCAGAGCCACCCATTCATCAGGTTGACAATGAAAAGAGGACCCTTTCCAAGACATTCGAATATTTGGCGTCTATAATGCACTTAAAATCGGACAGTTATTTAGATTTGCCAAATACCTTGCACAAGATATGCCTTTTTTATACATAAACCAAATACATGCAAAGCATGGTTTACGTTTTAGGGATTGGGTTTACCAACATCAATAATGCCTCACTTACGGCTACATATAGCTTTACTTAATGATAGAGGAGGATATTTCACCCAATTTTAGACATAAGATTAAATGCTATAATGGCTTTCCTTTTGTCGTTCAAAGATTGTTAGAAAGTTCAAAGATTGTTAGAAAATTGCCACGTGGCAATATTATAAACCACTCAAATTTAACAAATATTCTCCCCCTCTCCATTACGTAGGATGAGTGTTGCTTTGTGGGACGAGTGTTGCTTTGTGGGACGCTTCTTGGGCGCTTCTTGGGCTTGGCTTGGCTCGGCTCACCAAGCCCATACCCCAAGAAATGTCCCCCACAAGAACATTACCCCTATCTTATATTCTTTGAGCAAGGCAAGTTAAACATGATAGGGAAGAGCGCATGGGCCTTTAGTCTAGTGGTTAACACACTAGTCTTAGAACATGTATGTCTCGACTTTGAGACTACCCAATTGCCCGTCCAATGCCCCAGTGTAGGGTCCCCTTGCATGTTAAAATTTTATCTATTATTAATGGCTTTATTTTATCCTATTACCTAGTTCTTTCGAGGGAGGTTTTAAAGCTTGCGCAAACTCTTGTTAAAATGGATGTTGTTTGATGTTTTTTTATTTATGAATGGCAGACAACAAATCCATACAGGAAAATTAGCCATTTGGGGCAACAATAAGGGTGGCCACATGTGGCTTTTTCGGCTTCAAGGAACTAAGCCTCATTCTTCAGTATGTACTGCAAGTGCTTTACACGCAGTTCTGGATGCTACTTTCCTTGAGAAAGAGAAACTGCAGCACGAGGTAAATAAGTCATATGCTTTAACAGACACAACGAGACAAAAGGCAGCTAAATATTAAAGCATGCAAACTCCTGTTTCTCTAAATTATTATGTAGCTATGTTTGTATGAAACCTACAGGTTTCTTGGCGGAGCGTCTGCGCCTGCAGCTAGGGCGGCAACAGGGGGAGGAGGCCGCCCTCTTTCTCCTCTGACCGGCACTGCTACAGCCATCCTTGCAGACCCGAATCCCTAATCTGATGCTAGTGGGGTTTGCCAATGGCCATGGGGTTTCTTTTTTGAAAGATTTTGCAGATTTTGATTCAGAAGCAGCTTCAAGTCGGTCTTTCTGGTTTGTGTTGGTAAGCCACTAACGTGGCCTTTTGCTTTCAGTCTTTAACAAGAATGATGATTTTGTTTAAGCAAATCACACTGAAAGGGCGTGGAGCCTATAAGGTGAAGCAGATTTAAGCAGGAATTAGAAAGAAAGCAGTTTCGGGTCTTCTTAGGCAGTCTTTTTAGATGGATCCTCTGATCAGATGGTTTTCTTCCCCTCCTCTTGCTCTTTCTTGCTAGCGGGAAGATTTAGGGATGTTTTCTTGGAAAGAGCGATTGTAAGTTCTTGGTCACAATTTTACGCTTTAAAACAGATGTCGATTGTTTGATATTGCCGAGCTAGGGAGCCGTTGGTGTCCGTGAAGACGCTTCCATATCAAGACCGATATCATGAGCCAAATTTCGTGGGAGTTTTGGTGGCTGGGTCGCGGTGTCTAGCCTATTGCGGGTTGGCCGACCGGCACTTCCCGACAATGCAAAGATCTCATTTCAATCTCACATTTGGTAGCAAAACTGCAGAATTGGATCATAGTTCGAAGCATATTAGCTTCTCTGAGCAGTGCGGGAGATTGTTCAGGTTACCCTTTGTCTCTTTTCTCTTCATTTCTAAATTTGCAAGAGGTTCTTGAAGCATTCAAGATTTGTCTACAACTTGTGGAAAATGCGGATTTGACTCCTGTAGTATTCTATTTAGCTAAGAAGATGTTCATACTGTAGTATTAGTTGGATAGAAGAAGAGGTTGAGAGAGCCGTATGAGTACTATAGCTGCAGACATGATTCAGATCCATGAGGGATCCTTTGTACTTTATTCATATCTGATCCATGAGGGATCCTTGCATTGTAATTCTTCCAATATGTTCAATACAAAAAATCTTACCTTCAAAAAAAAAAAAAAAAAAAAAAAAAAAAAACCTACAGGTCATGACATTTGATTACTATAGCTGCAAAATGCAAGGACTGTCTGTAGATTTCTTTAATCGACATTTATGCAGATTTCAACTTGCTTCAAAGAAGATAATGCCCAAGTGGACATGTTATTGTAACACATGCAAACTGTTTCTTATGTTGATGGACATCTTCTCGCACATATAAGGAGTTGTATCATTCCTATCTAGATACATGGGTATGCATGCGCCTTCTGATGATTGTTAATGGAATGATTTGGAGAAGATAGAAGGAAAGAAATAAGTAAACACCAATGATTCGTGGGGCTTTATAATAAGACCATAAGCACGTGCTTTATAAAAGTCTCAGATTTCCTTAACATTGGAGGGAAAGTGAGGAGGCTTACACTGCTATGAGAGGCGATGAAATGTACAAATTTGATCGTCGCACATTTAATGATTATTATCTCAACATGAGTAGTGGCATTACAGGATGAATTTGTGCTAAGGTGCTATGCTTGAATGACGATTTTTCCATCTCTTATCTGTTAAGATTTTTTAGAAGTAACTAGCCTTGCATTACAACTTATAGTTTCTCCTTATGTTTTGTCAAAGTGCGTTATATTTGTATTCTCAGAATATGTATATAGTTTCTTCTTATGTTTTGCAATATCTGAACGAAATGCAAGTTTACGTTTTGCAGGTCTACACATCTTAGATATTGTAAGACATCTTCTGTTAAATTGAGGTCACGTTATAATTAACATGTGATGTTGGTTCTGGTTTTGAAATCATGCTCAACCCAATTATGAAATATAGTGTTGTTTTAGATGTACATGTATGTTGGAAAAGATTTGATACTGCCATATACTCTATTTTAACATGAAACTCTAAACTAGACTGGAAATTAGATGAAGGAATTACATGTCTAAACCAGGCACCTCAAACCTAAGCACCCCTGAAGGTGTAACACACAAAAAGAATGCATCAAGCTAGAGCAAAGTATAGCAACCAAGTTCCACAAAAACGATATGCTAGCATAAGTTATTCTTTGATTGTGTTTTTACTGCATTTGCATACTCCTATAACAATCGAATGGGTTGTAAGGAAAAATATAATAAGAGAAATAGATACAATAGAAAAAAGGAATCACATTAGCTCATTGTTTATTAATTTCCAAGTCCTTGTATTTCATATTATAAAGCCTTAGGCGTACTTGTATTTCTGAGACAGACCTAGCCCCTCCGTCTACAACTAATTTTTGTGCAAGTGATTACATCTCAAACTTAAGCTATAGGAATTCAACAACACATCTGGACAATAAGTTATGGCTCAAGCACTCTTACATCATATTGATACCATTCTTACACCATAGCAATGAAATTCTAGATTAACACTCTTGGTCTTGGCCATCCACCGGTCCAAACTTAAACCATAGAAACTGCATCGTACCCCCTGCATCAATGCTCATATATGGCTATGATTCCTATAGGTGCCATATCTAGGTCTTGGAATTGTTGTTGATGCTTTACAAGAAAAACAACAAAATGAAAACCAAGCAAACACACCCTCAGGCCACCGGAGGGCAACCCTCCATGCGCAACACCTTGTTTTTTGTTGCTAGAAGGGAAAAAGTGGTATTTTGAAAGGCAAAAGGTGAAGATAGCAAAAGGTGGTGTTACGCTATTTGAAGTTCAAAAGGTTTTTTTTGTGCTTTGGGTAGCTTGCAAGAGCTAAAAAGGGACCCCAAGTGAAGGTTAAAAAGGAAATTGCCTTTTTCTAAAATAGTTACCCTTTAGAAAGTATTGAAAAAGGACCTTTCCTTGTTAGAGTGTAAGTTGTGTTTATCCATAAGATAGATTTTCGAACACCATTGGTTTTGTTTCAAACATCTATTTACATGTCGGATTTTAACACCTCCAGGAGAAGCTTGTGCAGCCAGAAAATATAATCCAATTAAGAGAGGCATAAGGTGTAAATTTGCCACACATTTGGACAGACATTTTTGTTGCCCTTAGAACATTACTTAAGAACATTACGCCCAAAATATCCTCATACCCTCATTGTATCTGTGCTATGTTTTATGTTGACAATACATAAGACTTTTAATCACCTATGCTTTATGTTGACAATACATGAGTTTTAATCACTACCTATCTACACATGAACACAGGTACCCTAGCTTCTTGAATGATGCGCATAAAGAGCAGAGGTTTGGCTTACGAAGAGTATGCTGCAGAAAATGTGTGAAAGAAGATGCCGCCCCTTCACCGGATATTCGTATGTTGTCCGAACAAAGATATTGCACACTCAATATACATATATCCATGCAGTTAGAATAAGCAGATAATTTGAACAGCTGGGCAAAAAGTTGTTCTCGTACCTCATAAGGTGCTAGACTTAGATCCCACAGATATGCATTTGGCTCCGCTTGGCACCCATATTTCCACAGATGCTCCATCGCTACCCTAATACTTTCCTAGATGTTTCAAACGAACTGCAAGAGGCCGGACATAGCAGATATAGACGGAAGCTGCATAAACAACACCCATAGACCTCCTTTGGCACCCATATTTCCACAGATGCTCCATCGCTACCCTAATACTGTCCTAGATGTTTCAAACGAACTGCAAGAGGCTGGACATAGCAGATACAGACAGAAGCTGCATAAACAACACCTATAGACCTCTTTTGGCACCCATATTTTTCACAGATGCTCCATCGCCTCCATTGCTATCTGCGTTCATCTCAACAACAACAGGTAGATTAGGGTTAGTCGTAATCTAAAAATAAAAAACAAATCTTAGCCATCCAATGTTAGGGTCCAATCTTAGCCCTCCAATTTAGGGCTGGATACAACACCCTATAACATTATTATAAAGGATAAGTGATGGGATGGATAATAGCTTAGAAAAAACTAGCAGTAGCCATTGCAACTTGCCCATAGATTTGAGCACATAAATTGCATGTGATAAATCTAACTTTGCAAAAAATGATGCCTACAAGTTTCCAGTCGCAAATTCATTAGTTCCCCTTCTCTTTTTTTATGATTTCATAGTGAAATTGTATTAATTTGGCAAGAATTGTCAATGTGTTTCTAAAATGCCCATATTTTGTTACATGTTTGCGTTGACTCAAGGCTCTCATAAAGCATGATGCCTAAGAGTGTAATTCATTAGTTTCCCTTCTCTTTATATTTCCTACTAGTAACCGTAATTAATGGGCATGAATTGATAATGGGTTTGTAAAATGTCCACGTTTTCTTACATTTTTTGTCTGTTTAGGTTGGATCATGCCCTCGGGTTCTTCATGGGCAAGCTATGCTACAGAGGCGGTTCGCTTCCTGGCTTGGACAGAAAGAAAAATGGAAGGGATGGATTTTTTGCAGGCATGCATGAGCTTATATCTTAAGGCCAGCAAAATTTAATGCAAATCACATCAATAAAATCATTTCGTACTCCAGAATGTCATGCCACATTTTGTTTCATAATATTATAAAAAAACATCATAAAAAAGGTACATTACCCCTCATTATCTGTTGGCCAAACACTACCCAAAAAGAAAGGGGATTATTCATACTATAGACTCTACCTGTTAATTATTTAGCTGGAGCAATCAACCCATGCATCTGAAAGAACCAAGGAGGAATTGAGATAAACATTGAAATTCTTTGATGCTCCTTGGCCAATCAGACCAAGACCAAAAAATCACGCATTTTTGGGTTGCCCCTAAGGGGGCAAGCCCTTGTTGAGGTGGGTTTGTGGCATATGCTAGGTATATGCCAATATATACCCAGAATATGCCAATGACTGCTAAAAACCCATCATAGGCTGTAAATGCTCGGTTGCCCCTGTTGCTGGAGAGGAACTGTGGAAACCGGGAAACCGGTGCTCGCTCCTTGCTCGAGGCTGCAGCAACCCGACCTTGGAGCTGGCAGTGTCCGGAAGCTTTGTCTCTCCGGGATGTGTGGAGAGAAACTTGATTAAAGGCATGTTCCCATGGCCATGACCTTACCTAGGGAGAGTTCGTCCTTCTTTACTTTATTCGCTTTTGCAATTTTCATTTTTATTTGCCGTCTAAGCTCTCCAATGAAGTGATTTGGACGATTGTAGGTGGAGTTTTTGAAGGTTGTTGAAGATAGTTCTGGACAGCTAAAATCTTAGAATTAGAGGTTAGATCTCCCAGAGCTTGATTTAGATTTTGTTAATTTCTTTTAGACAGGCAAAATCCTTCGGGTTCAACTGGTGGTAATTTGAAGGCCAAATGCACGTGGTTACATGCAGAACAGGCTATCATGTACCATTTGTTTCATCAATAAAGAGATTTGTTTCGTCAATAAGGAGGTTAGATGCACATACATGTTATACAGTGCTGTTTGGGCCATAGGTTGTTTTATCTGCAGTGCATGGGCTGTGTCTTATCTTCTTGATTGTTGCAGTCTATGTTAGAATCCAGCTTCAAGCTTGTTGCGTGTCGAGTGCTAATACCAGGGCTACATGGATTTCATGTTCACCCTTCAGGAGACACGACAAAGGGATGCGTTTCTACTGGTTAAAACTCAACTTTTAATCTGAGACCTTGGCAGCAGGTTTCTGTATTGTTGGAAGAGTTTAAGACCAGTAGCTGTTGCTTCCAACTTTGACATTTGCAAGAACTTCTGTGTAATTAAGATCCTATTGCTTAGAATAACCCTTAGCAACAAGTCTTGCTTTATGCTTTGACTCTGTTCCAAGAGAATAAAATTTGGCAAAATAAACCTGCTGGCACCTATGACATTTCTTCCTTGAGGTTAGTGTCCTGCTTCATTAGTATGGCATATTCCTCTGCCACTTACTTTTGCACAGTCTGGTCCTTGACTGCCTGTTCATAAATGCGAGGGTGGCACAATCTCAAGTGCAAGAGACTGGAGGTAAGGTTGCCCTCCTTTCAGACCTCCTATGGAATAGGTATTTGCATTTGAGCTGAGTAGTCGTTTGCGTTGATTCCACTAGTGCAGGTCTCTCCATACCAGATCACCTTTTTAGCTTGCAGATCTTGTTGCTAAACCATCTGGCTGCTTCACATGGTCTTCATTGTTTAAATTTTCCTCCAGAAAAGCAGTTTGAAAGTCCGTGTAAAAAACACTTCGTCCGTTATGCAAAGTACAGTGCAAAGTAGCTGCATGCAAAGATCACATCATAGTCTGTCCCATGCAACTGAAACATCATGCTTTGCTTGTTCTGCATAACCACTAGCCTTATTTTCCTTAAGGAAGGGAACCAGATCTGGAATGCCATCTTATCATATGTGGTGGCAACTTATCAAAGCAGATCACTCTTGATTCTCATGGATTTGTGTTTCAAATTGTGTGAGCATCAGCCAATGCTCTAAGCTTGGGCATAATCTCCTGAGATATTCTCTATGAGTCCCTCTTTTAGAAAAACTATGACAAACAGCAGTTGTGGAACTGCTAGCAGGCATGTTCAAAAGCTCATCTGCATCAATTTGTGTCAGCCCCAGAAACTAACGTAAATCATACCCGTGTCAACACCAGCATCAGGATTATTATAAAAGCCATGCTTTCTTGAGCGATACTCTTAGCATTTACCACCAATCTAAATCATACACCATGCTAACATTAGGCTCAGGTTTTTGTAGAAACCGCCTTCCAACAATGCGCTTGAGCTATATTTTCGGCATTACTTTTCTTTATTATCTAGTGAGGATCACTATTCATCTTGTATCTAACATTTAGGCAGACAACATGATTAACTGCATTAGGAGTTATACAATATTTGTATTATAAGGCACAATATTTGTATTATAAGACGTTCTAGGGGAAGTCCTGAAACATGTGATGGCATTGAAATGCTGGCTTTTCAACCGAGTACGATGTCTCAAGATCTTTACATTGGAACACGGGTTCCACGACCATATTACCCTTTCCTCTATTTTCCAGTTTGTACCATGCACTATTCTCATGGCTTTTTTTAATAAATGTTGTGATGCATGTGATTTGTCTTTTCATTTTGCAGGGGACTACCTGGTGATCTTCATCTATTTCTAGACATCAAAGATCTTGTAGGCATAAAGAGGGATGGAATAATTATGTTTTTTACTTTCTCTGTGTTGATGCAATTGTGGGAACTGTCATTATGGTTTTCCTTTGAATTTTTTAGAGTATATTCACTTGATTGTGAGCTTTCTGTTTTTGTTGAAATACGGATTGGCATAGACATGTTGTCTAGCTAATCTGTGCCAGGTGAGAACTGCGGAAGGTACAAAGGATCTCCCCAAGGGCCAACCTAGAGATTCGTTAAGACTCAACAGATTCTTGATAGACCATCTATATGAGGAGACCAGATTTTTGTAGCATTTAGGAATATCCTCTAATATAATTATTTGCATGCATGCTTAGATAAAATATTGCCAGTGTCATAGCTGGTGAATGTCATGAATGTGACCAGGCGATTAACTGATAAGAAATCTTTATATTCTTTCAGAATTTATGCTGCAAAGTATAGTTATGTTTGTCATTTAGTCTTATGTTATTTTTGCTCAAGCATAGTGGAATAGAGGAAGAGGGAGAGGGAGAGGCAGAGGGAGAGGGAGAGGGATTATGAAGAAGTTGGCAGAGCTTCAGCATCCCAAAATGGGCACATCAACTAAACCTTCTATTGGATTCGCTGGGAAAAGGATTGGATAAGAGTGGGTTCAAGCAATTTCTTCATACTTACGTCATAATTTATGACTTTTGCTGAGATAAATCAAATGAAAGCGATGTCTTGAGGCTGTATAAAGGATGATCGTTTCTATACAAAAGAACATATATGTGTAATCCCTTGACTGGTTCATCACGAACAGCAACAGACTTTCTAATGGCTGGTAGGTTCGCCCATGTACCTTATGCATGACTTGCTGAAGCATATATGTATACATCTTTTCTAAGGAATTTCATAATACTTAGTTTTTGTGTATTGTACTAAATGTCTACTTTATCAAAACTATTACAGATTCTATGTGGATGATGTTCTTGTTAAGATTTTGAAAACAACAAGGTGATTAGGGTGCATTATGGCATAAATCGGCCTATGGGGATCCACTCTAGCCTTTGGAATGTTGATGATTGAGCCACTAGGGATGATTTGGAAAAAAAAATAATGGTTTATGCCAGCGGTTTCATGCATATTTATCAAGATTTTAATTTGTCCTGCAACTTTAAAGATAATGTTGGCAACATTTGTGATCATGTTTATACATTAGACCACTTTGTGAAATAATAGACCTTGTTATGATTTAGCAGCCATCTAGTGTATGCCACAATCCAGAATCCTACTCTTCGAGAACCTCAAACTTTTTTGCTTGGCAAAATTGAGTTGGTTCTACGTTTGGTTTCTCACTACTAAATAACTTCCCAGTGGGATGCCATTATCTTCCTTTGTGAAGAAATGTGATCGGCATAACATATGATTTAGTATGGTCTTTGTATTCGTACACAAAAAATGTATTTTGATGATGGTAGAAATTACGTTTCTTGACACGGAAGGTTTTGGTTATTTTCATCTGTGGTTTTCGTGTTGGGGTGTTTGGGTTCGAGAACACGTGGCAAACATAGCACAATCACTTTTTGTGTTCCCTATGTGATGGCAATGACTCCAGAGCATGATGATCAGCCTGCCTCTGTTTTTTCCAGTGCACAGGTCTAGATTCGGCACCAAGTTGCACCATAGCCTTTTCTTGTCACTCTGGCATTCTAGCATATGCAAGGTAGAGGGCACAGATCATGCCCAAAACCCTCCAGCCATGGAGGGCAACCCTCTGTGCGCAGCACCTTGTTTTTAATGTGTGGTACTTTGGGGTTGATAAAACTGGCCGAAAAGCATCAAAGAATTTAAGGTTTGCTTCATCAAGTAAAGGCCATAGCTAACTCCGAAATCACGCCTGTGATTCAAACAAATATTTGGAAGTTCACAAAAATCAAAACATGTAAAACTCTCAAAATAAACAACACTCTTACTTATTTCTTGAGAACTTGCTGGATTGATTTTCCTCAAGCATCAAATATCTTTAGGCACAAAAAGAACTCTGATACTGATGAATAAGTGAACTAAATGCATTACAGTCAGTTTGGTAGGAATTTAAATTGGATTACATAATCTAAATTTGGAAATCACTAACTACTTTTGGCATTTATTATATTATTCTTGACAATAATTACGGTTCACGCAACAGTTTAGCGCCAGCCTCACACCACAAAAGACGAAGAACAAGGGGGACACGCCAAGTGATCTGTTACAATGTGCTTTTACCCCTCCAAACAAATATACTATACCTTTATAAACATCTTGAAATCCTCCAGCAACACAATTGCCACAGAACAGAGATGAAGCATCAAGTGGATTTGAGATCTATAATGGCTTATAAACTATTAGATTTGAAAGTACTTTTCCTGCATTGCTACCATCAATATTATCTGGATTTTCAAGTGGAGTGGAGACTTCCCACAGCCAAACCTCAACACCTGAAAAAGCCATTCTTGCTTGAGGATGGTCCATGAAACTATTAGCATTATACTTGGTCTATATGTCCAAATGCTTTCTTGTCGTGGGATAATTATGTAAGTGCCCAGATCTGATTTTTCTGGAACATGTCTAACTCATCATTTGCAACTTGGTAGTTCCTTTGCATAACTATTCAAACTTTATGCCATTAAACCCATGTTGGCAAATCTGTAATATTTCTTGCAAGTTTGTAAAGCATCAGTTTCTTCCTTGTGCTTGGTATCTGACTCAATGAATTTCAAAGTTTTATTTATATGTCCTTGAGTTAGCTTTCTTATTCTCTCATCCCTCATTATGCGCTTTATCCATGTTCTACTGGTCTTGTTGTCAATTGGGACTTATTAGAGATGAGAGCCACAGCCTTCAACATTGTCCCGCATTCTCACATATATGGGCACCATATGATGGGTTCATTTAACCAACTCCTACATATGGTGATCCACACACCTACAATCGGCATACTGCCATCTTACATCCTGGAGATAATGGACATGAGGGTTCAATTGTCTCCTTGATCATTATATTGACAGGAACAATGTACAAATGTGTAGTTCATTAGCGGATCTATTTTTGCTAAGGCAGATTGAAAGTTCTTCTGCTAAAAGTACTTTTTCTGCAGGGCTGCCGTCAATATTATCCGGACTTTCAAGTAGAGTGGAGACTTTATAGTCAATCCTTTGGCAACTTGAAAAAGCCATCCTTGCTTGACGATGGTCCATGAAATCATTAGCGTTATACTTGGTCGTGTGTATGTCCAACGGCGTTTTGAAACATGTCGAACTTATCATTTGTAGCTTGGCAATTCATTTGCATGTTCAAACTTTGAGCCATTCAAACCATCTTGGCTAGCCTGCAATATTTCAGTGTTTCTTGCAAGTTTTTAAGGCATCGGCTTCTTCCTTGTGCCTACTTGACTCAATGAATTTGTAAGTTTTATTTACTTTTTGTTGTTGTACATATGTCTTTGAGTTAGCTTTGCTCTCTTTTTCTCTCATTCCTCATTATTATGCTTTATCTATGTTCTACTCCTTGAGTTAGCTTTGCTCTCTTTTTCTCTCATTCCTCATTATTATGCTTCATCTATGTTCTACCGTAAGTCTTGCTGCTAGTTGAGATGTATTGAAGATGAGGACGACACCCTTCAAATTGCCCCACATTTTTACATAGGGCACGATATGACGGGTTGGTTGCACCTAGCCCACTATTGAATGTGATGATGCACATAATTGCATTGGGCACATTAGCATATTACATCTAGGAGATAATAGACCTAAGGGCTCAATTGCGTCCTCGATCATTACATTGACAAGAACAGGGGCAAATGTGCAGTTCATCGGCAGACCTATTATTGCTAAGGGAAATTGAAAGTTCGTCTAACTGAAGTACTTTTCCTGCATAGCTGCCATCAATATTCTGAATTTTCATAAGTGGGTGTGAGTTCCTGCTGATTCACGAATATTCTTATCCAGAATGAAAATTTGCCTCCAAAAAACCGCGAGAATCGAGTCTCTTACCTTACCTAGTGGAAACAGGAAGGAGTCAGGCAATACTTCAATGTTTTTTAATAGAAAAATAGCACAAGATAGCTGCAAAACAGAGATTTCTTTTGCATAATGAAGATTTCATAATGATGATTATAATGGTGTTATAATTTTGCCTTCAAGTGCACTTATAATTTTGATTATGATGATGATTTCAGCACTTGAAATTTTGAAAATTATAAAAAAAATCAATTACCATTATTTACCATTATGAAATCATTGTGATTATTATAAATCATTGGAAGAATCACAATGGTAAATAATGAAATCAGCAAATAAATCATTGTGATTATTATAAATCAATTACCATTATTTACCATTATGAAATCAGCACTTGAAGGCAAAAGAAAATCTCTGATTATAATGGTGTTATAATGGTGTTATAATTTTGCTGATTTCATAATGGTGTTATAATTTACAGCAAAATCATCTACAGTTCATAGTGGGGCATTCACTCACCTTGATGGCCTTATGTCTGCAAGAAATGCAAGTGGAGGAGCACGAACCAGACTTCAATAGGTGCTGGTAAGCCTGTAACAAGCAATGAGAATGACTTTAGAACAGAGAAAATGTAATGGGGGAGTGTTTTACAGAGACTCACTACTAGAGCAGACTACAAAAACGAAAAAGAAAGCAACAGTAAAAGGCAAAATGGAGCTAAATAGAAGCTTGCAGGGATAAATCCGGCATGAATCCAATGATAAAATGAAAGCAGCATGCTCACCATATTTCGTAGACTGCTACCGATGAAGGAGGCTCGTTCAAAACGACCTGCAATCATGAAGAATAAGATAAAAAAACTTACAGAGGTATTTCCGGCACCAAAAATGCTGTATTTTTAGGTTTCGAGGACTAAAAACAAAAACTGATCTGTCATTAAGCTATATCCTAGAAGCCCCCAGATCAAGAATGGTTAAAAAGATCCTAAACCTGCACATTAGACGCCATAGCACAATCTCAGGGTCAACCAGAAAATAGCTTAGAATAAGCGTCTGGCACGTCGCCTCCTGTGAATGTCAAAAGAAAGAAAAGAAAAACCAACCCTAAATCAATATTTTTTTTTTTTTTGCCAACTCGAATCTTGAACGTGCATAGGGAACTTCCAATTCGCATGTTCGCATGTTCCCATGTTCGCATGTTCGCCTATTTAACTCCCCTCCCATATATAAACATGCAACGCGTATCTCATCTATCATCAATTATGGCCCGAGTTAAGTCCATGTTGTGCCTTGCGTTTTATTCCTTGTTTTTCCTCATTCTCCACACAATGGTTCGTGGTCAATATGTCACAACATTTGGAAGAATCACACTAAAAACTGATCAAGCCCTTCCACAGGATAAATGGTTGTTCACGACAAAGGATAATTTTGTTGGATACTTGTACATTAACAATGATACAGAATGCTCTTTTGATATCCTTAACAATAGCACCCAGAGTTTGGTATTTAATCAAGGGCAACTTCAAATGTTGAGCTATTGTGAACTGGTAGTGGATGACACTACCAGCTATTTGGATCTGCTAAGTGATCTTGGACAATTCACTTCAATCTTAAAGCTGACTAAATATCAAGACTCTCATAGAACTACGCTGTTCTTATCCGCAGATAGCAGTGGGAAGCCTTATGTGGATAATAGCAGTGCAAGGAGAAAAGTGCTAGGGAGTATGTTCCAATTGTTGTTGTTGGGTGTGATTGGGAAGATGTTAGTTGGATGATTGTGGATTTGCTCTGCCAATGTGGCATGACATGAAAATACTGCTGTCCATCCATCCGTTTGTCTGTCTTGCATTGTGTTTTTTTTTTGGACAAGATGTTCCAATTGTTGTTATTGAGTGCGATTGGAAAGATGTTAGTTGGATGATTGTGGATTTGCTCTATTTGTATGGTCTTGCATTGTATTATGTTTTCTTTTGGACAATATCCATTGATGTTAATTTGACCAATTTCATTGTCTCTACAACATAATTATGTTTGTTTTCTCTGCTTATTCATGTTAAATGGGGTTAAATGACCATAGTCAAAGGCATTAACTCGTGCAATTTTTTAACAAGGTAGAAAAGAACTGTAGATTACCCCTCTGTTATCATGATTTGCTTTAGCATTTACATTTTATAAATTGCCCCTTGTTAAGGGACAATTCATTAAGGAGAGGGTTTGGGCATCTTAAGGCATATTCTATGCACGTCTAATAATCCCTTCTTCTTTTTTTTGATTGAAGGCTATCTATATTAAAGTATTAGTTAAATATACAAAATAACTTTTTTCAAGGGAAGTATAACCCTGGAAAAGGATCTAGTTTGTGCTGATTATAGGATAACAGAGTTTAAAAAGATTTAAAAAGATTTGGACCGCGAATAAACTAGTGAACTAATCTGAGGTTCTGATTAGTGCATTTTCTTGCCTTCCTTTTGAATACTGTGTGGAAGGTGCAGTAAATGCACATGCAGGCATCTGCCTTAGCCATATTGTATCTGCCTTTTGCATCTTTGGCAACGCTCAGCAGCTCCCTTCGGATATCCAAATTCTGGTCACAGCAGCAACCACAAGTGCAATTGTTATCTCCATGCTCAGAGGTGTCGACAGCTCCAAAGAATTTTATCCACTCCTTGTTAGCTCTGTTTTTCTTCCATTTGAGCTTCCTAGTCATCAGAAATAGAGTACCTGCAACAAAACCCGGATCACCCATTAATACTTAGGATCCAATTGATATCATACAATACCTGCTTAATGATTCCTTTTGGGGAAATAATTTCATAATTAAATATGAAGGCATTCCTTCCTTTCCAAATTCTTCAAAGGAGGATGTAGATTCTCCAGTCAGTCGGGTTATTGGGCATAAAGAAATCCCTCTCACTCAGGGCAACCAGGTTTAGACCAAGGATATCAGAGGCCAGCTCTAATATCCATTCCGACCATAGGCATAACCCGAAGAGATGATTCTCGTCTTCCTTGCCGGTGAGACACCTGTCACATACATCCGAATTAGCCATAGATAATCTAAACCTCTTACAGTTGGTTGCTAGGCCTTTATGCCAGAGTTGCCATATGAATGCCTTAATTTTCGGGTTGATCGGGCTGTTCCACATGAATTCAAGATTCTTTCTGGCTATGTCCGGAGAGACCCCCCATTTCAGGTGAACAGTTATCTCTTGTTGACTCATCAAGAATCTGTAAGCCAGCTTGACCTTGTATCCAGTTTTACCATTGTGATTCCAAGGGTCTGGGCAGTGTGACCATCTACCCTGCATGACAATGTTAGTGATAGCTTCATATAGAAGTTCCGTTTGATGATCCTCTCCAGCAAGCAAAGATAGAATTATGGAATGGGATAATCAGAGTTATCCCTTTTTGTTTCCATAATTTGGCTTGCTCAAGGGAAGTGGCAAGCAAGGCACATATTAGGATTATCCAGGATTAAGCCCGGATTCCAGAAAATAGAATGCTCCATAGAGAGACCTTTTTCCCAAGAATACATTTGTCTGACTTCGAGCCAAACTTTAATCCATTTTTTGATTATACCCGAAGTTGTAGCAGGGACCGAAAAGGAGAAAAAGATTGAGTGAGGAAGCTCCATTTTAAGATTCCTCCATCCATATGGGTGACATTGGATGATGTAATGCCTGATCAAGATTGAGATGGGATGCTTGATCTTATCATAGCAAGCTCTATGAAAATATTTCGCAGCTAAGGCCAAACCTTGCTTCCTGATATTCATGGTGCCAAGACCTCCTTTCTTTTTGGATTTGCAGCATTCCTCCATGGAGACAGGGTGCCAGCATCTCCTATTTTGACCACATGCAATAAACCTGCCAATAATGCTTTGAAGCTTGTTAGAAACTTTTTTGGGTGCCAGGATGATCGAGGATTGGTAGACCTGAGAAGAGGAGACCACAAAATTAGCAATTATGGCTCTTCCATTTTTAGAAATGTACTTGGAGTTCAGAGAGTCAACCTTTTTATAGAATTTCTCAATAATGTCATTCCATAGATCAGAAGCATTACTTCTAATAGCAAAGGGAATCCATAAAATTTTGGATTTGGTACATGGGGTATAATACTTACAGCCAAAGAGACCAACTTCTTGAGTGCCTTTATCAATCTCCCTAGATTGAATGGCTGATTTGAGTGGATTAATTCTGCATCCCGAGGCTTGACCAAAGTCCTGAAGGATATGATGAGTGTTGATAATGGAGTTGTGATCCATTGAAATAAGAATAAAGGTGTCATCAGCAAAGTGTCCATTGAGAATTTGGTCCACCCGAGGGTTCTCTGGAAGCTGAAGGCCCTTAATGGAATTATTAGTCTTGGCAGCTTCTAACCTGTTGTGCAAAGCCTCCATAACAATTAAAAAAAGAAAGGGAGCGAGAGGACAACCTTGTTTAACCCCTCTTTGAATTGAGAAGAAGGGCCTACACTCACCATTAATGAGAATAGCAGATCTAGAGTTACCAAGAATAGCTTTGAACATACCAATACTTTCCTCGTTGAAGCCCAAGGCTCTGCAGCTTTTGAAAAGGAAATTCCAACTAACCGTGTCAAAGGCTTTTGTAATATCCAATTTGAGAAGGGCTATTTCTTGCTTGGAATCCTTAGCCCAGTGCAGACCTAGAATAGCAGTAACAACATTATCCAGTATGAACATGTCCTTGAGATAAGCTGATTGAGTGCTGCTAATAGCAGAGTCCAACACTTTCTTGAGTCTGGAAGCTAAAGCACCCGCAATTATCTTATAGATGACATTAGTTAGCGAGATAGGTCTGTAATCAGCAAAAGAGATGGGAGAATCAATTTTCGGGATGAGGGTGATAAGGCTAGTATTGATTCTGGCATCCAACCTCTTGCAGATCCTGAATTCATTGGCAAGCTTGGTAACCCCATCACTTAGAATAGACCAAGCTTTCTTGAAAAATTCAGCAGGTAAGCCATCTGGTCCCAGGGTCTTCCCACCATTGTCCATATCTGAGATCACTTTCTTGAGTTCATCATAGGTGAAGGGGGAAGTAATCATGTCATTCTGATTGCTGCTGACTTTGTTTCTTATGTTAATAAAAGTATCCATCACATCTTCCGAGCAATCTGTATTGGTTCCCATAATGGCAGTGAAATGATCGACAACAGCCTTCTTGAGGTCATGATCACCAGAAATGAGAGCATCTCCAACCTTTACCTCATAAATTTGATTCCTCTTAATTCTAGTTTTAGCTTTGATGAAAAAGTACTTGGAGTTGCATCTCTCATCTTCCTTGAGCTCCTTAATCTTGGCCTTCATCTTCCAACCGATTTCTTCTTTTTCTATCTGAATTTTGATGTCATCTTGCTGATCAATAGAACCAGTGCTAAGTCTATGCCTTAGATTTGCTAAATTAGCTTGCTTTTGATAGTGGATTTCCTTCCCCCATTTTTTCAACCAACTCTTGATATGCTTGGCTAAATTGATCCACCACCACATCCATCCATAGTCCCCAGCAGGCCTGGGGTGGCAATTGGTAATGTCCTGAAGCTTGGTTAAAAACTCCTCATGATCTAAGAGGCTGACATTCATCTTAAAGTAAGATTTCCTATTATTGTGGTTACCTTTACCTATCAAAGTAATCAGCTGAGGGTAGTGATCAGATAAGGTGTAACCTGTCAGGTTGTCAGCCCTACTACAATTAGTTCAAAGATTCTCACTTAGATATAATCTATCATGCAGGCAGCATATGGGATCTGCTCTGTGATCTGACCAACTAAAAGATTTGGGTTTAGTTCTGGCAAGAATAAGATTGTGATCAGAGAGGAGGTTTGCCCAAACACACATCTCCTGAGGCAAAAGAGCTTTGAAATTTCTGTTCTTCATGAAGCTATCAGTAACCATGTTGAAATCTCCACCAAGGATCAGTTTGTCAATATCCAAATTAGCCAAGCTGAGATTGATTTTGTTCCATACCATAATTCTGTCAGTGGGATTATGATAAGAATAAACATTAGCAAGAGCAATTTTACCAAAGCCAAGCCTGCCTACAAGGATCTGCATCTACCATTGTTATCGTGAATCATATGATCTACATCTAAATTAATTCTCTGATTCCAGGCTATAGCAATACCTGCAGACGAGTCATTAGCACTAATAGACCAAATTCTAAAATTAGGGGGAAGAGCTCTAGAGATAATATTGCTATGATTAGAATCATGTATCTTATGCTCCTTAAAAAATAAAATATCAGGGTTAAGGGTGGAAAGACAAACCTTTAAGCGTTCCCTTTTGATAAGATTATTAATTCCCTGGAGATTCCAGGTTATAATCCTTATAGGGTTAGACATTAACACTTGTACGAACCTTTGGCCATCCTAGATTGGATGGCATAATTCCTGGGACTAACCCTGACAGGTCCCACATAAGATTTTTTCTGGCCCCTTCCTCTTCTTTTAGAGGTGATTTGCTTCCAGCCTTCCTCGTTATAGGATTGTAAGGAGTCATTCTCAGAATTATATCCCTCAGACTCGACCTCGGACTGATTGTCATTTTTGAGAGGAAAGGAAAAAGTCATCATTCCTGTTTTGAATTTAACCTCCAAATTGACATTTCTAAATAGAAGGTTCCAATTATTATCAATAAATAAACAATTGGGCTCAGTATTAAGAAGATACTCCCTATTACCATCTGTAGAAGCTTGAATTTCATTCTTGCTAATAACCATGATGCCGTTATCTGACCCGTCACCATTATCTTTCTTTTTGGGACGCCATTCTTGCCTTATGATGAGAGGGGGCTTCATATTAAGGGGACCCTTGTCATGAGTACTGGGGTCTATCTCGGGATCTTGTGGATGTGAAGTTTAGAGTACACAATGTCCAGATCAAGAGTTCTGCCCTCTGAAAGTTTAATTTTAACTTTTCGCAGCCATCTGGAACCAATTTCCTTGGAGATACAAACGGAGGGGAAATTAGTCTGGGGAATGTTTATGCAAATGATATCCCCAAGATTACCCGATATGACCTTAAGATGGGAAAGCTTCCATAAGGCAGGTGGCAGATTAGTGAGGGTAATCCATGTGGAAGTAGAGATATGCTTAGGATTACCAGGGGTAAAAAGGGGGCTCCATCTCATAATATAGAAATCATTGTTGCTAATTTTGCCCAATTTCTTTTTTAGCATGTATGTCACACTAAAATTATCCCTGCATAAGATTTGAAAGGTCTTGTCATCGATCTTGAGCAGGGATTGAATAGGGACCCTGTGAGTTTTGGTAAACCAGAACTTAATTTCACCAATGGAAGGGCATTTGATTGGAAAATGGATGAGGCGACCCTTTTCAGAGTATAGGTTGATGGCTGTAGAATCTTGGATACCCGAGAGGTCAATATAATCCGAATTTTCAATGGGCTTATCAGGCGAGTTATCACAAAAAACAATGTTAAGCAAAGCATTTTTATAAGAAGGAAGAATTTGACCTTTAGCTTTGTCGCTTTTCCCAATGATGGGGATCCGGTTGCTGATGCTCTGATCTTCAACTGTGGTACTAGTCTTGTTCATTCCAGAGTTATTTATGCCTTCGCAATTCTTGCAATTACACTGGTCAGTCTCAAGCGGATTGAAATAACCATTAGAGTCTCTGATCTTGCATGCAGTGGTATCTTTCTTGAGCCGAGTCTGGTAAGTTCCATAATCCTGAGAAACTTCCCCTAAGATCAGGTCTGCACCCGACGGGAGCTTGCTCAGAGCCTGTTTACATTGCCGCTCAATGACATGGTCTTCTGCTTCCTCCCATCTTTTGATTAGTTTTATGGAGGCTTTGGAGTTCCATTTGAGATTTTCAAGGTCAACTAGAGAGGTCTTTGCCAGATTGAGCAGCTCATTCATGGATTTCTGGAAGATGTTATTTTTGAAGCTACAACAGTCTGATTCCGTGTGGCCCTGCTTAGCCATAATCCTTTTGCAAAGGTTTCTGTCCATTTCTTGAAGTAATTCTAGAGTATTCCAGGCCCAATCCCTATCATTTGCCCCCTTCTCCAAAGACTTCAGCTTGTCCATGGTATCACAAATTACCCCGTCCCCCAGGACATCCATGCATACCGCTGCTGCTTTCTGTTGATCTTTTATGAGTGCAAAGGTGATATACATGGTTTTCATTTTATCCCAGACCTTGTCTTTTCTGTCCTCCATCCAGAAGATGTTCGTCCATTCTTCATCCTTGATACTCTGAAGAGCCTTCTCCCTTTCATTTTGATTCTTAGAAAACCCCGAACCATTTTTCCCTGTTATGTTAGACATCCTCAGTTTTCTCTCGCGAATCTCCACACTAAAATTTGTAGATCTGAGAAGAACCAGGCAGGCCGAAGATCAAAGAAATCCGTCCAGTGAAGAATTGGTTCAATCCCAAATCTTTCCAACACCGAAATTTGAAAGAGGTTTCGAGAAAATCTTCCTGAGGCTAGAAAACCCGAATTATGAGCCGAGACTCTTAAAGAACCTACTTTGTCAAAGCACAGAATACTAAGATAATGACTACTGAAATCTGATCTACTGAATTCTATTCTGGTTCTGGAATTGTACGATTGAATAATTAAACTATCCAAGGCAGAAACTATCACATCAAAGTCAGAAGGGAAAACCGGGAAACCCAGACCCTGGAGAACAGCCTCTAAGAAGGCCTCATCCATCGAGCCTGGGTAGTCCGAGGCGCCTATCGAAGCGCCTAACGTTCATATCTCTCGCTCCCTTGAGGCATCGCACGTCTAATAATCTAACGGCTATAGTTACTGGTTTTATTTCGGCGGTAAAAAAATCTTTTGTATTTGTTCATATGGATGTAGGCCTAAGGTTTTTGTGCTTATTGACACAAAATTTTTTCAAGGCCACCGAAAAACTCATTCTGCCCTAATTAGCAGTATGATTCACAAGAGTATTATATGCTTTATCATATTGGATTTTGAATGGCATCCAAAATCCATACGTTTGGATTTATTGACAGACATGGATGTTCTAGTGAATGGCATTTTGAATCCAAACGTGTTGCATTTTATTTGACTGGAGTTGGGTTCCACTTTGACTGTGGAGGTAATGGCCTTATTTTATTTAATGATTTGCAGGAGCCTTGTTGTGGAGGTAAGGGTTTCATTTTCTTTAATGATTTGCAAGACGCTTGTAACATAAGATAATGATTTGCAAGACGCTTGTAACATAAGTATGTGATATAAGTGATGGGATGGATAATAGCTTAGAAAAAAACTAGCAGTAGCCATTGCAACTTGCCCATAGATTTGAGCACATAAATTGCATGTGATAAATCTAACTTTGCAAAAAATGATGCCTACAAGCTTCCAGTCGCAAATTCATTAGTTCCCCTTCTCTTTTTTATGATTTCATAGTGAAATTGTATTAATTTGGCAGGAATTATCAATGTGTTTCTAAAATGCCCATATTTTGTTACATGTTTGCGTTGACTCAAGGCTCTCATAATCCATGTTGTAATTCATTAGTTTCCCTTCTCTTTATATTTCCTACTAGTAACTGTAATTAATGGGCATGAATTAATAATGGGTTTGTAAAATGTCCACATTTTGTTACATTTTTTGTCTGTTTAGGTTGGATCATGCCCTCATAAAGCACCGAAAGGACATGGGATTAAGGTAGCAGAAGAGATCCACATTAATCAATGTAAAGCAAGAAGAAGAGGTCCGCATTACCTAATGTATGACAAGGAGAGATCCACAACAGGTAATGTACATTTGTTGATTTAGCATCTAGGACTAGGAGATTATGGTTATAACTAATTCGTTGAGATGCAAATGCATATCTATATTTTTGTACTGCCCATATATCTTTTACATTATTAATAGTTCCTCGTTTGTTGTGTTTTAGAAACATGGGCATTAGACATAGGTTTTGCCACTAGACACTATCTGTGTGTGCTAATCTAATTTCGCAAGGATATAATGATAGAAAGGCAAAGAGTGCAACTGAAAAGTAATTATATAACCAAAATATTGACTTTGCAGGCTATGATGGTTTGTCTTTGGGGAGACAAACTCTGGGCCTTTTTCTTTACTCAAATAAATAATGCAAAGGTATTCGATCTTGATCAAACCCATCTAACACAAAGGAAAATATGGAAGGTCAGTCCTAAAGTAGTAGAAATAAAGGAATCCTTGCATTATGCACTTGTTCACAGCTCTTAACTATTGCACTGTTGATAGGGCCTTTTCCAGAACTTATGATACTAAGAAAAGGAGTTGGTTAGAAAGCCATAGATGAGAAAACAAGATCAAATGCATTTATCCACGACTACTTTGACCTAGAGACTAAAAGTGGTATAGAAATGGATGAGAGAAATCTTTTTTTTACAAGAGGCGGATGAAATCAAAATGTTAATGCAATCCATCCATTATCTGCACTTGATGGTGAACTAGAATTTTGTAAAAATGTATAAGTTGCAAAACATTTTTTAACAATAATTGTGGGGCTGGCCTGTTAATATATCATAGTAAAGTGGTTCTAAATTGTCGCATTTCATATGGATTTTTATGGGATGCATCTGCCACGTCTGGCGGCACATGGATGCTCTAAGTTGAATAAGCTAGTGACATCTTCCTCTCTTTCCTGATTGGGTGCTCCTTGCCCTGTGCAGTCAATTATGGACATGTGCATCATTACAACTGTCCAATAACATACTCCTTTCCTGTGTACTAGGGGGTGTACCCAAACCTCTTTAGTTGCGATGCTTACACATGACTAGGATACCTGGAGGTCCATCTTCAGTTCATGTAGGACAAAACATATTCAGAAAATGAGTTCCAGTCTGTGAGGTACATATTATAGAATCATTACTGGAACATCAAGGCTCTGCATATAGGTGTATACCAGTGAGCAAGAACATTAATAGCTTCCACTTAGAAGGAGCAAGCCATTTTCCATTAATCATAGATGATCTTTAGTAAGCTACGAATTCAAATTGTAAACTTTAAATGGTCATTGAGACTATTGGCATATGGGACTCACATTTATACCTTGGAGAAGAAGAGTGCACGAATAAATTTGAAGAAATTGAGCTATTTCATAAGGTCGTCTACGAGTTCATAAGAGGATCTTTTTATGAATTAGTTCTTCAGTCTAAATGCCATTTTTATTGTTATAATCCAACTAGAGCCTAACAAGTATGGATCTTTAGTAGGTATGAGATTTTGTATTTGTGTAGAAAAGTGTAAATAACATTGTAGGGAGAGCTTCACCTAAGCCTCATTTTGTAACTTGTTTATGTTCCCTTTGGTTTGGGTGCATATTCACATGGGGGGTGACTCCGGGCAACGAGAGCTGTTGGAGAGGCATATTCACCCCTTATTCCTTAATCTATACCGTACGTAAAGTTCCTCGTTTGTGGGGTATGCAAGTACAAAATTTGCTATACTGTATAACAAGATTCGCAAAATACTATAAGATTTCAAGCGGAATACTATATGGTGTTGATTTCGTACGTGCAAAATACAATTATGAGGGCTCTCGCTGCCCTACGTCACCCCCCGTGTGAATATGCACCCAAACCAAAGGGGGTTTAAGGGGGATTTTAATTTAAATGTGTTGGACCCAATGGTTGTGTTAATTAATGTCAATGGTAGTTATGTGTTGGTTGTTAATGTCAATGGTTGTTATGTGTTGGGGGATTTAATTTTTATATGTTGGATGTTAATGGTTTATGTTGCAAAAAAAAATTTTTGGCCCCTTCGGGGCCTTAGGGACGTCACCCCCTCTGGTGTGACAAAAAATTTAGAATTCAAACCAGAAAAAAAAAACTAGAATTCATTTGAGGCTTTCATCACCTGTAGCTTTTGAATTTGATCACAATAAAACAAATAGAACATAAGTAAAATTACCATAAAGATAGAGCAGATTGATCCCATTATTCTGAAAGTCATAAAGTTTGCAACACAAAAAAAAACCCCTGTTATTATGCTACATATTGTTACTTCCGCTACAACTATTTCTCTTTCACAATGACACCATTGTTTATCAATCCATATGATTTTGGATGCTCCATCTCTAGCTTAAAGGTAATGCATGATTCACCTTATGGTTCGATTAAAGTTCCAAACCTACAATATAAATGCATTCTTGTGGCCATTGTTTGACTGATCTGCGTGACATGGAAAAGGGCGTGGAATAATCTGCCTGTTGTGTGCATATGAATCTGTTTGTTGATTAAAGCTAAAGGCTGGCTGCTATGAACAATCCGGCAGCCAGGAATATCCAAGAGTTGGAAGCAAACAGAGGGCCTAAACTTGAATCTGCAGCAAATCTTAGGAAGAAAACAAAAGGGAGTTTTGTAGCACTACATTGTAGAATCAGGAAACCAATACCTTGTAAAAAAAAACATTATGCTAACTGAAGAAACATTAAAAAACAAATACCTTTGTAAGTGTGAGCAAAAAATCCATCTCGTGGTAGTAAAATCCACTCCGGCAATAAGAATGTAAGAGGGCAAGTACACATGCATATGCACACATGCACACATGCACATGCACTTGCACTTGCACATGCACAATACACATGCACATGCATATACATGCACATGCACATGCACATGCATACACATGCGCAGTGTTCATGCACAAACACATGCACACATGCACATGCACTTGCACTTGCACATGCACAATACACATGCACATGCATATACATGCACATGCACATGCACATGCACATGCATACACATGCGCAGTGTTCATGCACAAACACATGCAGAGAAAGACAACAACCCTCGGATTGTTCCAACCAACGAAAATCAACGGCCCATAAAGGGTGCAGTCTAGAAATACTATTTAGTACACCTCAACGAATACAACAACGAAATCATAGAAAAACCATGTGAAAAAACGTATAAAAATCTAAAAGTAACCCCCTGTTATTGTGCTACATATTGGTCTATAGTTTCAGGAATTGTTATTTTTACATCCACAGTAAATCCCCTTGGAACCCCTGTTATTTTGCTACATATTCTAAACGAGGTGCACCTGGACTACCACAGTCGTCGAATTCGTCGATCCTACGTCCCAGATCGTATGTTGGAGCCTCTGGGCATCTCTTGTTTCGCTTATAGTCATTTATAATTGGAGGCGCCTATGATTTTGAAATATGAAATACGATTTTGCCCAAGGTTTTGAAGGAATATAGAACCTGTATACGGTTTTGCCTAAGATTTTAGAATATGAAATACGGGGGCTCGAACCTCTAGTAAAATAACTCAATGTCGTAATAAGACTACTTTAACCAATGTACCCAGTGAGCTAATCTGGAACCTCTGTTATTTTGCTACATATTCTAAACGAGGTGCACCCTGGACTACCACAGTCGTCGAATTCATCGATCCTATAACCCAGATCGTATGTTGGAGCCTCTGGGCATCTCTCGTTTGGCTTATAGTCATTTATAATTAGAGGCGCCTATGATTTTGAAATATAAAATACGATTTCGCCTAAGGTTTTGAAGGAATATAGAACCTGTATATGGTTTTGCCTAAGATTTTAGAATATGAAATACGGGGGCTCGAACCTCTACCAAAATAATTCAATGTCATAATAAGACTACTTTAACCAATATACCCAGTGAGCTAATGTGATTATTTTTTAACTTGAATCTATGTTTTTTTTTATAACAATCCATTCAATTATTTTAGGGATATATGGTCTATGGTTTCAGGAATTGTTATTTTTACATCCATATTAAATCCCCCTGGAACCCCTGTTATTTTGCTACATATTCTATTCAAATATCATGTCTCTTGGTTGATAGGTAAAGTTCAATTTGGGTGGTGTCTATGCTGGAATGCTTTTCATAATCTGTATTATGACAAATCAACAGATGAAATGATCTATTTGTATATTATTGCTACATTAGTTTATATTAGGTTAATCATAGGGTCGAGTATAGAGGCTTAGAACTTTGCTTGGCATAGAGACTTTATTGTGGATTTTCATTTGTTTCTTATGTTAGCGATCCATCTATCTATCTGAAATAGGGAATCTCAAATGTATTGCTAGAGATTTTATCAGTTGAAATGAGCTACTTTTTAGCATCGAGAGTTTCTTATTCTTCAAGAATTTTTTTTTTTTTTTGAACTTCAAGAATATTAACATCTTATTTGTTAAGTCTATGCTAGTCTTCTATTACGTGTTTTTTGCTTACTTATGCTGGTACTTTATCATGGTTCAAATCCCTGCTACTATAATCACAATGAATGTATAACAGGTTAATGGAAGCACAATGGCATGTGCTAAGCCAGCAAATAGAACTTCTTTTAATGGACAATGTTTCTGAAGCATTACTCAAAGTAAATAGCATTACTTGCAAAGCTTTATCTATATTCTTTGAGCATCTTACAACGAAGTAAGTAGCATTACTTGCAAGACTTTGTCTATATTCTTTGAGCATCTTTGCAATGGAACTTAATTGAATGGCTATTGTACTTAAAGAAAGTGAAATTGCTCTCAAAACTTCATCGATATTTTTTGAGCAACTTCAACTGTGTGCTTTCGTGTAGAACAATATAATACTATTTGATTCTTTTGTTGAATATTGAACACAATGTTTGCATTTTTATTTTAGGTTAGCATTGACGAAATGTGAAATATGTGATGTTGGAAAGATGATTCAACAATATGTGGAACATAAAAACTCACTTGCTCATGCCCCTGCAATGTTATTATCTTCAATTAATCGGTGAAACACAACCCCACAAAAGTTAGCTAACAAAATAAGCTTATGCCCAAGCGAAACATTTGCCTCACTCCACCATGTACTAATATCATCTTCAATAAATATATAGTATATGAACACGCAAAAGTTACTATATCTTCAATTTATACAGTACAGGAACACAAAAATATTATCATCTTCAATTAATATATAGTACATGAACCATAGCTACCGGGAACTAGTTCCCAACTCCGTTCCCGTTCCCAACTCTGTTCCTCAGCATCCAGAGTTCCATAAGTTCCCACTTTACTTTCCAGTAGGAAAGGGAATATACCTCGAATATACTCAAAGGATCCCTCGAATATACTCGAATATCCCGTTCCCATCCATTCCCGTTCCCGTTCCGAATCTTGGGTCCAAGTACCCGTTCCCGTTCCCGTTCCGGGTAGCTATGACATGAACACATAAAAGTTACTACATCTTCAATTAATATAGTACACTAACACACAGAAGGTACTACATCTACTACATCTGATGCTACCATCTATGGTGTAAGTAATAAATCTTACATTAAAGTCCATACAACTGTACTTATGCCTGACATCATCGGTCATTAGTGTCACCGATCTAGTACGTGACATCGTGTATGGCAGTGACATCATCGGTCATTAGTGTTACCGATCTAATACGTGACATCGTGTATGGTAGATCGTTGATGTTTTGATTTGCTTCCCCCTTTTTGATGGATAAAGAATTCATTTGATATTGAGCAAATATTACTTGGCTATATAGAAAATAAATACCCTCTAAGATATAGAGTCGACCTTCAACATTTTACATGGTATTGGAAATCTCTAGCTGCAAGAGTTTGATGAAAGTATATCTCTTTCAGGGTAGCCTCACAGTCATGTATGCATTTGTACTTTTTTTAAGGGTCTTTTTTTAATGTCACGGTTCTATTGCGATAGCAATAGAACCGCCATTCCTTGGATGGGGACGCCCCACCTTCTCGCCCTCCTACTTATAGACCAGTTTTTCCCATTATTGGCTATCGGCGTTCTCTTGGGCTTTGCTTTGGTCGTTTGCACCTCTACCTAGCTTCACAGCACCCCACGCCAGCCAGAACCATCCACACCAAGACAAGCTTCATCCATACCAAGACAAGCTTGTGGTGGTCGCTCCTGATCGCTCTTGATCCCTACCTGCTTTCCATGTCTGTTTTCTGCGTCCTCTAAGTAAGGTAAGTCTGTTATTTTCTTTACGGTTTTAATTTCTCCCTTTGCTTGAATCCATGTGCCACGCTCTGTGGATGCTGCGAGTAAGTGATTGTCGACAGCGGTATTTGGTTACTTTCGTGGTGCTTTGTCTGTTTTTTATGCATTGAGCAGATATCTGTTCTGTGGTTGCTTTCTCTGTCGGTTTTCTTCTGGTTGTGTTTTGCTTGGATCGCCCCACAGCCCAGTTGGGTAAGTTTGGCCCCGGTTTGCCGTCTGCCAGATCGATTGGCAGTAGGGCATCAATCGGTTTCGTTTATCCGGTCAGCATGGATCGTCCCCGGGCCGATATGGCTCCACAGTTTTCTTCCTTTCAGCTCCTCCTTTTTTCCTATGCCGACCGATTATCCTGATCTGGGTTTATTTGTTCAGTACTTGGGACCTGCATTTTTGTAAATCCCTTTGGTTTCGATCGCCCACAGCCTGCTTGGGCAAGATCTGCCCCCGGCTTGCCGTCTGCCAAATTGATCGGCAGTGGGGCATTAGACCGGATCTTGCCTGGTCCGATCAGCTTGGTTCGGCACTAGGCCGTTGAGACTTAGGCATTTTCTTCCAGAAGTACCAAAGATAGGCGGAATCTGCTCTTTTCTTCCATCGGGCTGATTCTTCAAGAAAAAATTTCTTCACAGGCCGATTCTGCTCCTTTCTCTATTATCTGGGCCTACTTGGTTTGATGATTTCCATTGTTGCTAGGTTGTTTACTTACAGTTTTGTGGCCTCTTTTCAGAATGTACTCCGTTCACATCGGCCATCCCTCATCTTGGCATCGACCCCTCCCCAGCTGATGATTTAGTTTCTGCTGCTATAGTCCTGGATCGCCTTCATGCATCTCTTCCTTTTTGGCGGTCCATTTGCTCCTCACAACAGGTGTTGAGTTGGATACAGTTTGGTTATCGCCTTCCTTGGTCATCCACGTGTCCGTCTGTTGCTTTTGCCGCCTCAAACCACTCGTCCGTATCTGCCCATCTAGACTTTGCTCGCATTGCTATAGCCGATCTCCTTCGCACAGGTGCCGCTTCCCCAGTCTCCTCCCGTCCTTTCTTCTGTTCCCCCTTGGGGGTTGTCCCCAAAGGCCTAGACAAATTCCGTCTCATCTTAGATTTGCGCCATCTGAACTCGTTCTTGACTATCCCCACCTTTCGGTATGAGTCCCTCGAGCTGTTGTCACATTTGAGTTTGCCCAACGATTTTCTCTTTGCTGTCGACCTCAAATCCGGCTACCACCATGTCACGATCTGGCCCCCTCATCGCACTTTTTTGGGTTTTGGTCTTGATGGTCAGTTCTATGTCTTTAATGTCCTCCCCTTTGGTCTAGCTTCAGCCCCTTTTGTTTTTACCAAATTAGTCAGACAGCTAGTTCGGTTTTGGCGAGGTCAGGGCATCCGTTGCTTATCCTACGTTGATGATATTCTATTCCTGTGCCAGTCACGTCCTGAGTTTCTGCAAATTCGCGTCATTTCGGACTTGCAGCAGGCCGGTTTTCTCCTAGCTTGGAAGAAGTGTCGGTTTCGTCTCTCCCATCGCACAATTTTCTTAGGTTTCATAGTGGATGCCCATGAGGGTTTCTTTCGTATTTCTCGGGCTAAGAAGGATCGGGTTCTGTCTCTGTGCTCCTGTCTGTTATCTTCCCAAAATGTCACTCCTCGCCTGATTGCCCGTTTCCTTGGCTTTATCCAATCCCTACGCTTGGTTTTGGGTCATCTTTGTGCTGCCTTATCTTGTGGCCTTCATGCTGATCTGCGTCTAGCCGACCTTTGGGATACCCCCCTTCTACTATCTCCCCTTGCGAAACAGGAGGTCCAGCTTTGGCAAACCCTAACTTATCAGTTCGACAGAGCCCCTTTGTGGCCGTCTACTGTGGTCAGGTCTACCTTGGGTTTTGATGCCAGTGATGAGGGATGGGGTGGTTGGCTTTCACGTCCGGGTTCTGAACTTCTCTCTTTTTCTGGGGACTTCTCGACAGATGCCCGCCTCCAATCATCCACTTGGCATGAACTTTTTGCTCTTTTCCAGATCCTGCAGCGGTGTGTCTCGTTGTTAACTAACTCACGGGTGATAGCTCGTGGGGACAATCAGAATGTGTTCTTTTTATTGCAGAATAGTGGTTCGCGATCCCCTGTTCTTCATTTTTTGCTGTTGGAAGTACTAATTTTTTGCTATCAGCACCATATTCAGTTGGATCCAGTTTGGGTTCCACGCTTGGAGAATGAGTGGGCTGATTATCTTTCCAAGATCCGAGCCTTTGACGAATTTTCTCTGTCTCCTTCAGTTTTTTGCCTCTTGGATGAGCGTTGGGGGCCTCATCATGTGGATCGCTTTGCTAGCCCTTCCAACACCCTCCACCCAGTTTTCAACACCAAGGATTGTTACCCTCATCGGATCACACCTGACGCCTTTTCTTATGACTGGCATTTGTTCAACAACTACTGCTTTCCTCCACCTTCCTTGGTTCCCGAAGTTCTGCATCATGCTCGCATTTGCAGGGCTCGCCTTACACTTCTTGTTTTCTCATGGCCTTCTGCCCCTTGGTGGCCACTGCTGGCTGTTGACTCCTCCACTTGGCAATCTTTTGTTCGAGACGCAGTTTTCTTTCATGAATTTTCCCATGCATTACTCCCATCACCTTCTTCCCGCCTTGCGGGTTTCCGTCGTCATGCGGCTCTGTTCGCCTTACGTTGTGATTTTTCTGATACTTAAAATTGTCTTTTATCACGTCATTCATCTGGTCCGGCATGATTCTTCTTACGAGTTTTCTTTTTTATCATAGTATAGGATTGTTCTTCAGTTGTTTGTTGGCTTTGTGTTTGGCTTCTGGGTTGTTGGTCGTTTTGGTATGGCTTAGAGTAGTACATGGTGATGCTATCCTTTTGTTAGTTGATATTAACACTTGTTTATCCCCTTGTTCCAGATATCTTGCCTTTTTACGACGACCCCTCATTGCCCTTCTTTGCCTCGGCTATGGCATTTGTCCTCCAGTCCCGCGCGCCCTCGATCTTGCTCAGTTATTCTTCCGTCTGGCTACAATTTCGTCGTTGGTGTCATTCTCAGCAGCTTACATCCTTGCCTGCTTCCTCTTTGCATGTTGCTGCATTCTTTTCCTCTTTGGTTTCCACTCATCGTAGCCCTACTTCTATAGGGGTCGCCTCTGCCGCAATTACCTTTTTTCATAGCTTGGTCAACCTCCCGTCTCCTTGTTCAGCCCCCCTTCCTGCTTTGGTCCACCAAGCTGCTCCTCGTACCCACACTTCTTCACGGCGGCATTTACCTCTTACCGCGTCTCACGTCCGCCAGGTCATCTCCCTTCTCACCCCCGCAAGAGCCGATTGGCGCAGCCTTATGAAAGCATGCCTTGTCACTATCTGCTTTGCTGGTTTTCTCCGCATCTCTGAGGCACTGCACTTGAATTGGCGCGACCTATCTTTTTTCCCCGACTACGTCCAGTTGCACATCCGCAGGTCTAAGTGCGACCAGTCTGCCGCTGGCCAGGAGGTTCTCATAGCCCGCACATTCTCCCCCTTTTGCCCGGTCATGTTATTGCAGCATTTGTTGTCCGCCTGCTGTTTTCGCACCTCTGACCCACCTGAGGGAGGCCCTCTCTTTCGCTCATCCTTGTCCTCCACACGCCCTTTGTCTTATGCTGCTGCTCGTTCTTGGTGGTTTGAGGCCCTGCGTCTTATCGGTTCGGAGCATCGAGATTTTGGCACCCATGCAGGCCGTAGGGGCGGTGCTACCACAGCTACTGCCACGTCTGTCCCTTCAGTTGGGCATATCTCCGCAACCAGAGCTCCGATTGAAGCGACCTTTAGCTCTTTGGAACCGGCTCGGAGTCTAGTTTCCTAATTGGTAGGGAACATTCCGTAATTCATCCGTATGAGAGAGTAATAGCCAAAAATATGACAAAGGATCACAGATCACTGCGATCGCGACTTCACAGATCTGCAATTGTATTTATGATGTGTGGCTACTTGTAGTAGCTAGATTAGTTTGGAAGGCCAATAAGCCAAATGCCAGAGCTTTGTATTTGCCATAGCACTTGTTTTTTTCATAACCCAGTGGATCCGGTTGGGTGGTTAATGGTGCTGTCATATCAATTGTGCATGAATAAAGTTTCCTTAGTCCAGTGTTCTACTATTTCATTATGGTTCTATGATTCTGTGTTGCTACAACTTCCCAAATATACATGAATTGTATCAAGTGGTATCAGAGCTGAGGTTTGCGATTCTTTTGGGAACCATAGGCAATGGGATCACCAGTGGAACTTGGACTCACTAATCTGTGAGAGGATAGGAATTTCTCAGAGGGCCGTAAAGATTATTATTCTTATATGTGCTGCAAGAACTACTATTAGTTCTTATTTTGCTGGAGCATGGCAACGGAAGGAAGAGGAGATTATCATTTTGGGGATCACAATAAGATATTTGGATTATCCTAATGGAGTAAAGGCCTTTATATATGAAGGGAAATCATATGATTTCAATATTAGAGCGGTTAGTGGAACTGAGATGGATTTGGTGACTATTGCTGCAAGAGAAGCTAGAACATCAGTAGCAGAGAAGAGAAAACTCAGTACTTTCGTGGAGAATGCTCGAAATATATGGACCGACTTGTTGTGAACGAGTTCGAATTATTGGAGAAACTTCTATGACCCTTTGGGGATTATGGAATAAAAAGGGTGACTGCTAGGTTGTCGTGGAAAAGCTTGTCATGGAGACAAGTAGTTTATCGTGGAGACGAGTTGTCATGGAGACAAATAGCTTGTCATGGAGACAAGTAAACCACTGCTGCAAAACATTGAGCTCTGCTTTGTCATTATAGCCAAACTACCCGCCATAACCTCTTGCCATCTCTAGAAGTTCATCTTGGTCATTTTAGCCTATATAAATTCCAACCTTTAAGCCTGAGTATGGAGAACCGCAAAAGCATCATGCTTGGGATTGCGGAGTCAGATCGTGGTGATCTGAGAGACTGATTGGCCGTGGGGTTCATCTATATAAATATTTGACTTGGGAAGTCATCTATATTAACACTTGACTTTATTTGCAGGTTTGCTTAGTGTTAAGCATTGGGGAGGACACTTTACGTACACGCTGTTAAGGATATGGATGCAAAATTTGGATGCGGAATCTCAAATTGCTTCCTATGGGACAGGCTTATGGGTAAAGTTTCTAAGTTGAATTTCTTTATTTGGAATAAAGAATAGATACTTTTGTTGTGTATACCCATGGTAGATTAGTGACTACGATTGCAACATAGCCGGCTTGAACATGGTATACTAGATAGGGAATGCCTCTTGGTAGATTAGTGGTTGTGTCTGCAGCACAATCGGCTTGAACAAGAGAGCATAAGATGTAAACCTTTGGAAGATTAGTAATTGTGATTGCAACACAATTGGCTTGACAAAGTTACATCTGTATCTTGGAGATACTTTGTATCGTGGTGGCGATACAATCAAGTAGTACCGCGGAGGTACGAAAGATAATAACGTACCATGGAGGTACAAGGGATATATCGTACTGTGGAAGTACGCGGATATCCGTAACTACTTCTAGAGTTTTGCAGGGATTATAAAACTTTCAGACTGGTGATGACCATGGAAGATCCATCTTGAGAAGGGATGGGTTGAAATGGAGCGTATCTTGGATGATCGGGGGGTGATCCTCCTGGAGAAGGGATGGACTGAAACTGAGCGTATCTTGGACGATCGCGGACGATCTATCTTGAGAAGGGATGGATTGATATGGAGCAAGCACGGGGGAGTGGTCCACGGTGAATGGGTTATTGGAATTATGGCAAATACTATGTAAATGTTATTCCTAAGGTCACCTAATAATATAAAGGGGCGTAGGATAACATAGCATGTGGGTGTGAAGAACCATTGATATTTATGGAAGGGGTCGAGGCACTATCATTGAGATGATTATTGGTTGAGAAAAGATCATAAATAATGTCCCATATAATAAGTCATATAAGCTAATTAAAGGCAAGGAGATATTTTGAGGAAAAAGGCAACTGCATGCTAAAAAAGGCTGAAGTCGCAGAGAGATCTATAAATAGAACTGAAACTTCAGTTGGGCATATCTCCGCAACCAGAGCTCCGATTGAGACAACCTTTAGCTTGTTGGAACCGGCTCGGAGTCTAGTTTCCGAATTAGGGACACATTCCATAGTTCATCTGTATGAGAGAGTAATGGCCGAAAATATGACAAGGGGTCACAGATCACTGCCATAGCGACTTCACAGATCTGCAATTGTATTTATGATGTGTGGCTACTTGGAGTAGCTAGATTAGTTTGGAAGGCCAATAAGCCAGATGCCAGAGCTTTGTATTTGCCATAGCACTTGTGTTTTTTCATAACCCAGTGGATCCGGTTGGGTGGTTAATGGTGCTGCCATATCAATTGTGCATGAATAAAGTTTCCTTAGTCCAGTGTTCTACTATTTCATTATGGTTCTATGATTCTGTGTTGCTACAACTTCCCAAATATACATGAATTGTATCACAAAGCCAGTTCTTAGATTGTCTTACAAGAGAACGGCAGTGAAGGATTTCATTTCCTATCTGTGTTCCACATTGAAGATATTTGTGCCACACAATTACAGGGCTAGATGGCAGGCCCTGCAATTCAAGAGTTGCCTGGACAATGTCCAAGATAGCACCGTTGTTTCTGCAATTGATTTTGCAGAGAATTATAGCATAAAAATACAAAGGGAGGTTCAGAGCCAGCACTGGCACAATGACCAGATAACAATTCTCGTCCACATCACGTATAAGATAGAAAAAAGCTCTGCGATCAAAAAGCTATTGAAGGAAACCCATTTTTACTTAAGTGATGACAAGATTCATGACACTCTTTTTGTGCAGCACTATCTTAGAAAGCACAATTCATGGCTTGTATCAAATGGTGTAGAATTCTCCAAGCATATAGTTTGGTCAGATGGTTGTTCTAGCCAATTCAAATCTGCCCGGCCATTCTATTTCCTACCAAGATATCACCATAAGCTAGGGAAGGAAATAGTATGGAATTTCTTTGGGACGGCCCATGGTAAGGGAGATGTGACGTTCTAGTATAATATACGCCCCAAATACGATATTATACTGCCACATCACACGTACATGTCATCATGACAAGTACTAGCGAGACGTAGAGGGTTGCACCTAGAGGGCAAGGGTTGCACCTAGGGGGCAACCTCGTATGTTGTGCATGTTTAATAAACATATGCAACTATAAACCCCATGCCAAATGGCAAAACCCCATTTGGCCAATGTTAACCTAACCCTAAGGGTTTATATATAAGGGCTTCCCCCTTAAACCCTAAACCGTTCTTTCTTTTTCGCAATTAGGGTTTCACAGAGCCATTCCGGCCAAGCCAGGACTCTAGTTCGCATTGCTAGGATCTGAAAAGCCTCCCTTGCACAACAGATCTTCCAGCAGCAGCAGTCTTCAGCAGGATCAGAAGCATGGACGCATTCCGAGGATCTGGAGCAAGTCAGGAGCCAGGTAAATGGTCATTCTGTTGTGCAAAGCCGCCTTTGACTTGGCAATGAGCTGGTTTAGCATGTTAGTTCAGCCTTAGAGGCCTTATAGATCCGGAGATCATAAGCTCTAACAAAAGAACCTAACTTTGGATGTTTAGGTAGGTAGATTAGATGTTATTCTACAATTCAGTTCTTTGATGAATGGTGTTCATTCTATGCTCTCCCGTGTATTGGGAAGGGGGGTAGAGACCTTGATGACTTCATCGACCAGGAGACACAGGACTTCCCCATCAGCATAAGGGAGGCCCCGACATACACTGGCCAATCATCGACGGACATAGAAGCCTACACTGGCATTAGGCAGATGATGGCACAACAGGAGTCATCCACAGAGGAGGAGTTCATAGCGATCCACGAGCGGATGGGAACAGAGAGAAAACAACGAGTGCGCTCCTACCCAGCACCTCGGCAGCAGCACCAGTCGAACAGGATAGAGGCAGTATCAACTTAACATCTTCTAAGTCCATGTTCGACGACTACAGGGAGATGATAGCAGTACCGGTGGACGAATACTCCAGAAGACATAGGGCTGCAATCAGAACCAGAGAGGAGGCGGGGGAGGTAGAGCACGGCAAAGGACGGAGGAGTCGACCTAGCCAACAACCACAGACCACTCAAAGGCAACTCAGAGGAGCGATGGCATGTGCAATGGGGACGACAACATTTTCAGGCATAGGGGAGGCATCTCACAACGAAGCAAAGTCCAAGCAACAGGAGTCGCACTCAAAAATTCAATCGGCCGAGAAATGACACTGTCTACCCGACGATCGCTATCTCAGAGCTTCAAAGACATGCAACAATGCCCGACTACAACAACCAGATGATCGTAATCAAGCGATCAATGACACTATACATCTTCAAACGACACACTGCATGTAGGGACGCTGAGCAGTCACAACACTCCACATGACAGGTAAACACATTAATGAGGAGCATTTTCAACTCAAGGGTTCACATCGAGGAACGTTCCGCGACTTGGGATAACGACCTCAGATCACACACGAAGGTCAACTATAGTTGCAACACCTCAAGGAACCCTGGAATCAAGTAGAACGAGGAATATGCGGCAAGACCGAAGAATCAAACGTGATTGATGGAGGGAAAATCCTAAAGGAGTATAAATATTTAAGCATATGTTCTTCTATAGATTAGAAAAGTGGACGAATCAAAATCCCAATATAATTATACATATGTCTATCATAAGTATCAGGTGTTCACACATAGTACAAAACATGAGTTTAGGATCATGTTTTAGGGTTTAGCATTTGCATCAAGAAACTCCATCACTTCGACTGTCAAAGGATGAAGCAAAGAACCACAGCTATAGCCAAGATCAAGTGTTCGAATGGAAGAGCAAGTAGAGAGAGAGATGACCAGAGCCCAAGCCAAGCTTCGACTCCAAACACTTCGAGAAGTGGCCTCAAGTAGAAGGCCACTCGTCTAGCACAATGTCAAGATGAGAGATAACGCCAGTCATGTCAAGATCTGTCGCGCTACACCATCTAGGTTTTGCACGACGACATCTTCGGGATGCACCTCTACCTCCTCTAGGAGCAGAAACACTTGATGGCCTTATGACACGAGTGTCCTCAACAACAAGGAGGAGGAACAACCCGACATCTTCAGAAACTACGGCCACGACCTCAAGCCGATAGACGTCGAGGAATACCTTGGGACAACTCGACATTAACGAGCCAACTGGGGAGGCAACCTCTTGACGACCATAATTCTGCCCTGTATGGTGATGTTTGTAACATGCGTACCAGATGGAGATACACTTAAGAAAGGCGCCACAACGATGGGTCATGCCTATGCTCATTCAACAACTAGGTGATGGCTTCGTCAAGTACTCCTACCAACAATTAGAAGAGAAGAAGCCCAACTTATCTCCGACACGAGGGACCTCAATGCCCAAGATAGAAGCATTCGACACCTTAACGACAAGGACAATAACCAAAGCACCTTCGGCAAAAAGAGAGTTCAAGACAATAGCCGGGTTATTCAAGGACACGAGCAGGTCTAGGGCAGAAAGTACTTCAACTCAAGGGTCAAGCTACGCAGATATAAGAGTACATCATCCCCGACAGCAAACCAATCACGGAGAAGAGTCACGAGGCTGTACTCGCCAGGAAGATGCACATGTATTGAGGGACAATGGCCATAAACCAGAAGATGAGGGAATGCTAGTACTTCCACGAGCTCCTTAGATGCAACATGAGGTTCAAAACTGTGGAGCGTGATCAAGTGCAACTAGAAAGTACCACAAGACTAGAAGGCAGCATAGCACCGTAGAACGTGATAACATCTAAGTCATCAAATCGAGGAGATCAAACAGGTAAGATGAGAAGCTCGATGGAGAAGCTCGATGGAGAACCGAGCCAAATAATCAAAGAATCAGCTAGAAACCTCACCAAGCTATGACAACTCGCATGCAACTGATGAAAGGCAACTGATTCGAAAGACAACTGATGAAGAGAACAACTCCTTACTAGTGTAGCCAAAGGAATTGCGCACAACTTCAAGAGGCACCTCCAAAGATCTTCAGACATTGTGAAGGAAAAGCAATTATTGCCCAAGAACAAGATTAAGAAGTAGACCGGAACGCCGAAGCATCAACGACCGTCACATCCTTAGTTAGCATGTGAAGCAGAAGCAAGTTGTGTCGCACCTGCCAGACATTGGAGAGCTCAAACATATCAAAGAGTCTACCAATCGAGCACGAGCTGACGTACAAATAAGAGGATATCGACAACACTGCCATGGAGTACACGTGCACCTCGAGGTGAGACACCAAGGGGGCCTAATAGCTTTAATAGTATTTGTAATCATAATAGTGTAAGCTAATGCTAATGGAAGGCCTGAACAGCCATTTCAAGAGAGCCAAGGATTTACATCTAATTAAAGGTCTTAGCCTTCCCTCCCAGGAGGCTGAAGAAATCTTAAATGTTCACTTTGCAGATGACACTTTTCTCTTTCTTCATTTGGAAGCACACTCCATTCAGCACACCCAAGCTATTTTAGAAGATTTTGGCAAGTGCTCGGGATGCAAAATCAACCCTGCCAAGACCAAGCTTATTTCAAGGCATCAAGATGAGGGTGAGCAAGCAGCTACAAATTTGGGTTGTATGTACCTCTCTCCCACTACTAAAACTAAAATTTTAGGCATCCCATATGCTATTAGAACTAATGCTTGTGAGCTTTGGAATGACTTACTTGATAAATTCTACAGAAAAGTAGACTCCCTTAATTCCAAATTTCTTTCTAAAAATGGGAGAGCCATTTTGGCAAATTCGGTCATCTCCTCCTCTCAGGTTTACCAATCTTCCATTATGATGGCCCCTAAGAAGGTTCTAACTAAAATGCAAGGGATTATTGGTAGATTCATTGCAGGAGGGACAAGCAGGAGGTGCTGGATTCCTATCTCTATGGAAGAATGTTGCAAGCACAAAAAGTGGGGAAGGTCTGGGAGTTATTAATATTAAGAAACAGGCTACTGCACTGGCTGCTAAGTATTTCTATAGAGCCTGTAATAACCAAATCAATCACCCTGTGAGCACCCTTATCTCCCATTATGTCAGTAAGTGCCACCCCTTTGGTTGGAGGAATCTCAAAATGCAGCTGCCCCATAGCATTTACTTTGACTTTACCATTCCCACTACAATGCCTCTGATTATCAAGAAGTGGATTAGGGCATGGCAAAAGGTAAAGGGTATGTATACATGGAAAGAAGGTCTTTCTCAAGATCAACCAATTTTCCGGAGTCCCTCTCTCATTTTGGATGACCCTAATATCTGTCTGGCTACTAATTTCCCTATTCTAGCCAAGCAATGGACCAACAATGGAATTATTTATATAAGGGATATTACTGATGATTTTGTTTATCAGGAATCCAGCATAGCAAATTTAGGAGATGATTCCAGGCAGCTTTTCAATAGTATCACTCAAAGGTTGGCAGTTGGAGTTTGGCATGATACAGATGTTCTTTGGCACATCAATGGATTCTGTGGATATAGAGTAAACCTGGCTTACAGGTACCTCAATAGGGGCCAAGAAAGCTCTATCCACAGAAAATGGAATATCGATCCAGACAGAGCTTCTAGGAACCTGAAATTCATGTGGAAAAGCCCAATTCATCCAAAGATCAAGGCCTTTATGTGGCAGCTTTGGCATAAAGCTTTGGCCACGAACAGAAAAAGGTGGAGGCTGAATATGTCTGATTCTAATATATGTGTCAGGTGCATGCAGGATCAGGAAGATGAAGAACACCTCTTTAAAAACTGCCTATGGGCAGAATGGACCTTGGAGCTTGCAGAAACTGGACTGAATATTCCTGGACTGGCTAATATGCAAATAGATGAGATCTTCTTCCCTGAGAACCCAGTGGAATGGAGGAGATACATTCTTCTTTGGAGAATGTGGAAAGGGAGGAATACCCTGATATTCAAGGAAGAAATTATCTGGCCCAATGCTATTATTAAGCAAGCCCAATATGATATAAATTGGGTTTTGGAAATCTTCGGGAATCAGAACTAAGTCCTAATCCCTTTTTCTAATGTTAGTTTTGTCTTTGTGTGTAGGAAATACTCTGATCATGTTCAAAAGACTGAGGTGGAGGAGAATGAAGCTCCATGCGAATGCACAATGGCTGACACAGTTTGGGGTTGAAATACCCAATGAGCATGGAGACAATTGTCAATGTAACTGTGCTTGCACTGCTTATATGGACGAAAGAAGATACATTCTGTGTACTGCCAAAGATAAGAAGGACAGATTCAATCCAGGGAAGGCCCATATGTGTAAATGCCCTTACTGCCTGTTCATAGTTGCCAACAAGGGCATGGGAAGAAAGGACCATTCCAAAAGAAAGAAAGAAAGAAAGTTTATTATGTCTATGGGAGGCCTCAAAGGCCTATTAGACAAAACCACTTAAACATCTTCATAAAATAATAGATGAGTTTCCAAATCCTCATCTAGCTCATCATTCTCACTCAAACTATCTGAATTATCAACATTAACAGCAGAGAACTTAAACAAGTATCCCTATGTTGGAGAAGTTCAATCAAATATTTTCCCAACATATCACTATTAAGTGTAAAAAGAGTGGGTAGATCGTTATAATGAATACCGTGTTTATCTCGAATTGCTTCATAGGCCCTACATCGAAGCAATGTATGATCTTCATCCTCCACCTGGTTTGAGTCACATACCTTGCAGTATCTTTGATCTCGTGGTATGATATGCCCCCATCTCCCCACTTCTACTCCCAAATGGTGGGAGCTAAGACGGATCCTGCAGATAGAATGTCTCTTTTGTATTGAAATATTTTCCTGTAAGTGTGTAGATGGCGTCAAATTCGGATTTATGCTTTGCTTGTATAAGATCATCTTAGTTTTGGGCTGCCTCCACATCTTCATAAGTATCTTCTTAGAGATCCATTGTGTTAGATCAGAGTCAACCAAGATCACTTCTTCCCATTGGATATCCCATTTTTGGAGCCATTTTGTTACATCATGTAATAATCCTTTCTCTTTACTTGATATCAAAGCTTTGTGAGCAAGCCGAGATTCATCCAATGCCAACACCTTCTTGAGGTACATAATACACCTCAAAATAGCTTCTCCCTCAAGTGGCATTAGCCCACTTTCCGTCAACATCATAGGGTAAGGTGTTTGAGCTTTCACTCCCAACTCAAGCCTTAAGAACTTCTTCAAGACTTGTTCTATATCATCCCATAGACATTGCGGAATGCTTGGCCCCCAAATTTCAGATCCATATAGGATTACACTTTGCACAAGTGACTGATACAGCTTTACTTTAAGGTTCCAAGACCATAAATGAGACCTTCTACACATGCTATGCAACGCATATAAGGCTCTTTGCCCTCCATCAACTCGTTGTGAAATACACATATTCCATCTATGATTCCTGCTGAAAATAAGGCCCAAGTATTTATAAGAATCACATATACTCACAAGACTCCCTTTATATCTGAAAATAGGTTCCTGTTTGAGAGCACCAACCGCCAAAGAAAAGGAGGTACTCGGGCGAACACTGATTACTGCCCTTCCAGAGTTGATCTAACTGTTTGAAACTACCAGATACTTTTAAAGCTATAACTATATTTATGTTTTTGGCTAGTTTAAACTTATCAGGGTTTACGACCTACCCTTTCCTAAAGGTCTTTGTTCTAAAAAAGCTTCATACAGCTTTTTGATCTATGTACTTTACCATATACTCTTAATACATACTTAAGCCTTCAATTAAAAAAAATAGTGTAAGCTAATGCCGTGCTTGCATATTTCCCTTTGTTATTCCCTCTCTCTCACAGTATAACAGATCAAAGAAAAGAGATGTCGGACAATTGGAAGGCGTGAAGCGAGCAACATCCTCAACACTTGTCTGTCAACATGATACAAGACTCGAAGGATGGATTTGGCACAACAATATCGAATCCAGAGGCTTTTGGGAAGTAACATGTAATAGGGTTCAAGTGGTCAACCACGCCATCAAAACCACCATCAATGAGAAGCCTCTAATGAAGAAAGTTGACCTCTACATCGAGGAGGAGCTCAGAGACACAAGCAACTCGAAATAACGTTACCTTGCTGCTTCAAGAAGGCAACCTGTGGATGAGATGCGAGCAAGATTGAGGAGCTACGATCATATAGTCGAGTATGATAGGCTTATGGATGATGACATCCATAATGGGATTGGAAAGCATTTCCAGATTTTCTCGTGAAAGGATTGCCCCAAGTTGAGCTAAGCCTCAACGATTGGGAAGGAAATGCATAGGAGTATCTAAAATTATACATGATTGTTAACAGACATCCAACATATTGAAACCACTTGGTGAGATTGATCACCTCGCTAAGAAGGAATCATTACTAGGATAATTGTTGACCATGTATGAAGCTAGTACCTCCAAGGAATAATCCAACCAAATGAAAAGAGTAACCTAACAAGTCCGGCCAACTTGTTATGATGATATCAATTCAATTGATAAGAATATTCCAAAAGAGTAAATAACTAAGAAAGGGGGATCTCTAGAATATAAAATGGATTAATACCTGAAAGGTATATTTAAAAATAAGAAGTGCATTAATCACATAGTCTTTTGAGACAAAAGGAATATTGTCATGATGATAAAACCTTGCAGTTTAGAATTGTTCTCAATAACTCATTGCTTAGGGATAGATATGTTAAACATGATGGCTGCATCCATCATAGATGATTAAATATGTTAGCTAAGGCTAGTAAATTAGTGTGTTAGATAAGAAGCATATAACCTCTTAAGGTAAATAGAATAGCTAAGATGTTATGACAACATCAATCGAGGGGATAGGATACATTGAGGTGTAGGACTATTTTCTTATGAAGAGAATGGGGGCTCAATCTTAGGACCGAACCAACCTTAGGGCCATCAAATTAGTCGACTCTTAGAATAGAGTTCCTTCTGCAAGTAGCCAAAGCACATGGAGCGTAAGATGGATAGATGCTTAATGTCTATGTGTCCTTCAACATGCAAGACTGACGCGATAGCCAATTGCACCAAAGGGGAGGAGAGAATTAATAGGAAGCAATACAACGGCCAAGTCGTCTCCAAATTAGTCGACACCGGCTCAATGGGGAGATGTATTCTAGCCTTAGCGGGTGCGACAACTAAGGTGGGGAGAGGCGTTGCATCTAAATGTAGATAGAATGCATCATGGGAAAAGCATTCGCATCTAGGAATGAGCTAGTAGCCTAGCTCTTAATTAAATTATTCAGGGTTGTAAACCCCTTATATTATTATGCAGGGCATTGATAGTATTCTATGAGGGCATGTATCATAAGCTTTAATGTCTTGTTGATAAATCATATGTTCATAATAACTGCATAGATAGTTTGGTCTCGTGTAGATAATCGAGATAAAGTAAGATAATAATTACATAAAATCTTAGTTAAACCTTCGCAAGGATGTAATTCCTTCCAAAGGCATTTAAGTAACCTTCATAGGGTCCTGACAAATATAATAAGAATTTGTCTATCTTTTTATAAGTATAGCAACTATAAAGTATATACATGTAAGGTTGATACATCACCAACCAAGTAGCGAGCAAGAGTCACATGCTCAACACTTGGATCCGATAATATAAACCCTAGCCATATGATAAATAATTAAAATACTTTTCGAAATAAGTATCGCCTCGATAATTGTATGATGACATATATCTTAAAGGCCGTAAAGTTATCATATAATAGTTAGTTAAATATAATACTATTGGAAGTAATATATCCAATGCTACTATAATGTTAATATGAAAATATTACCTTAAGGTAATTAATGTAATTGCATGCATTAAAGGAAGTCCAGCAGGGATCATGCAGGGGTCCAAGACTGCAATGCTTATTTAAGACGTTAACGGATGCTAGCCGACAGAAGAGCATAGATGAAGCTCTGCATCGGCGATTATAGCATCGGTGATTAGGGGACAAAGTTGGCTGAAGCTCTGCATCGACAATTGCAAGAAGCTTGCGACAAACACTACATCGGCAGAAGAGCATAGCGACAAGCACTGCATTGGCTGAAGCATTGCATCGATAATTGCAAGAAGCTTTCTCCAAGATGGGCTGGACCATCCAAGATAACCAAAAGAGTAGGTAACCAATCCTATAAGTTGGACCTGCCAGCACACTTGAAGATCCATAGTGTTTTCCCCGTAAGTCTCCTAAAGAAGCACACTCCTAATCCAGAGGAAGTATTGGAGATACCAAAGTTACTGGAAATGACGGACGATCAACTTGAGATTGTTCCAGAGGTTCTTCTTGACAGATCCTATAAGAAGACAAGAAGATCTCAATTCTCCAATACCTAGTGAAATGGACACTTACTAGTGGAAGACGCTACGTGGGCACTACAAATAGATCTTGAGAAGCAGTACCCACAACTCATGGAGCAATGCAAGGGTCGACTCGTCACCAAAGTAGTCAACACCGAACCCATAGGTGAGTGGAAGGTAGATTAAAAGTCTACTTCCGATGCCACGGAAGTAGACGAGCTTGAGAGATAAGAGGTCATTCAGGCATGCATTGATAGGAAAGCACCTCTAGTCAATGCCTACCATGGGAAGGACACCATCCTTCACGCCCAAATACGGGGAGGACGCCACCCTTCACGCCAAAGGTAACTAAAGGTATAGGCATGAGTGATCATCCTAGGTATGATAGGGCGCTGTCTCCACGGCCACGATGGAAGAAGCATCCTCTTCCTACGCCAGGAGATTAGTCTTGCATCCATGTAAATTGTAATTAATGGGTGGTTCCCTAACAACCAACTTTAAAATAATTAATGTATACTGGCATAGTGTTGGATCTGCACGCCAATAGGAACGTTTAGCGGCAGGAAGGTCACACTGCGAAGACTTGCAACACATAATTTTGTCACGATGTGTTGTAAGGAAATGATGTGGAACCTTAAGTAGGAAATTTTGGAACCATGTTAATAATGATAATAGTATAAGCCATAAAATTTTGTGAATAATAGACGATAACGCAAGAGAATGAAATAACCTCTTATCATAGTATAATAGTAAATAAGGATGTGTTATGATAAATTAAAATATTACCTTGAAGTAATTACGTGTAAAGTTATGTGTATCAAGTGTAATTGCAGGATATGCAGGGTTCCAAGGTGGGGAGACGCGTGATGCTGAGGACAGCATCAATTCAAGGTGGGGAGATTGTGACATTCCAGTATAACATATGCCCCAAATACGTATATTATACTGCCACGTCACACGTACATGTCATCATGACAAGTACTAGCGAGACGTAGAGGGTTGCACCTAGGGGGCAAGGGTTGCACCTAGGGGACAACCTCGTATGTTGTGCATGTTTAATAAACATATGCAACTATAAACCCCATGCCAAATGGCAAAACCCTATTTGGCCAATGTTAACCTAACCCTAAGGGTTTCTATATAAGGGCTTCCCCCTTAAACCCTAAATCCTTCTTCCTTTTTCGCAATTAGGGTTTCGCAGAGCCATTCCGGCCAAGCTAGGACTCTACTTCGCATTGCCAGGCTCTGAAAAGCCGCCCTTGCACAACAGATCTTCCAGCAGCAACAGTCTTCAGCAGGATCAGAAGCATGGACGCATTCCGAGAATCTGGAGCAAGTCAAGGGCCAGGTAAATGGTCATTCTGTTGTGCAAAGCCGCCTTTTAGCTTGGCAATGAGCTGGTTTAGCATGTTACTTCAGCCTTAGAGGCCTTAAAGATCCCGAGATCATAAGCTCTAACAAAAGAACCTAAGTTTGGATGTTTAGGTAGGTAGATTAGATGTTATTCTACAATTCAGTTGGTGTTCATTCTATGCTCTCCGTGTATTGGGAAGGGGGGTAGAGACCCTAAAAACCTCGGTAGCAGATGTTCCTAGGTAGCCTCATTAATACCCAATTAATGCGGACCGTGCACAAGAGCCTGCCTGGTTGTGGGTGGAGGGGCTAGACCGGTGGAATAAGGGGGACTTGTCCCATCATTGATTGATCCCTCTGGTGTGTAAAGCCTACCAGGGATCTTAGTGAGCTAGGGTTAATGGTTTGCCACTGAGTGTGGGCAAGGCATGAGCTCGACACCTCTGGGGTGATACGTCGCCTTCCATGAGGTTCAAGTCGAATAAGGGCAGTGGCTCTCTAGCCACCTGTGATGGGCATGGATGCCTCTGGAGGAGAGGTGACTCTCCTCCTGCCTCATCGGGACTGGGGAGATACAACCCAGCAGTAGCCCTCTTGGCTATGTACCCGGCAGGCTACGGTCCGTTCCCAAGACTTGTCAACCTACTCTGCAAAGTATGCACGGGAGGGGCGGATGGAGTGGACTACCCAACAGCCATATTCTTATGCCAGCCCAATCCATTGCCATGATTCGGTCTACATTGACTTCTGGAGACCCAACCCGTCAGTGGATCCACTATGAGTCTGCGCCCTGGGTAGGATCTACCCATGTTGATGTTATTTGATGTTGTCGTACATGTGATGTTATGAGGTGTTCACCCATCGAGGTGAACTTATTGATGTATTGATGTTATGTGCTCATGTTTATTCACGTTTCCGCAGCTAGGTCGACCCGAAGGAAGACGGGGCAAATGACCCATCCACTCTTCCTCACTGACCCAGTTTTTGGGATTGGCGTCAGATGGATGGCCCCTTCCAGTTTGGCTGTCAGGGGGATGAACTCCGCCTTCTGATATGATGAGAGCATCGTAGAGGAAGTAGGGAACGTCACAGGAGAGCACGATGGACAAGGGGCAGTCCTTAAAGGGGCATTCACTAGAGAGCAACTCAAGTATGATGGGGTGAGATTTAAAGGTGCTGCTGATGCCTGTGAATTCGCAACTCGTTGGAATGAAGGTACTAACAACGGGGATATCAAAAGGTATTATGTGTGACGACCATATGGATATTCGTATCATACGAACATTATACTCCCATGTACAAAAGATGGTCGTCACACGGATACAAAAGGGTAGTTGCACAAGACAGGGTTTGAACTCGCAACCTTCCAGTTGCGAGTCACACACCCTTGCCAAGTGCGCTACCAATATTTGTTGAAGACATTCCTTCACGTCTTCCTCATATGTGGGATTATCTCCAGAAGGTTCTAGAATGTTCTAGAACCTAAATGCATGCGCGACACTTGGCGCGATCTCATCCATTAGAGTGGCGCGATCCTGACCGTTGGTCTAGATATATAAGGAGGCACTTCCTTCTTGTCAAACCATTCCGGTTCAACGCCAGTCTTGAGCCTTCTAGGCATCTGTCTCATGTTCATGCTTGCCTTCGGGCCATTGTATTCTTGATTCTTGTTCATATATCAGATTCTTTGCCGATCTTGGCGTATTTCTTCCGTATTTCTTCCGTATTCTCCACGTATTTTCCTTGTTTTCGCGTAGGTTCATGACAGTTTGAACTGGAATCCCTTACCGGTTCTTGCCTGCTCTGATCCTAAGCATTATTTTGCTCGTATTTGGTGATTTTATATCTATGGAGGAGGTTCCGACTCTATTACAGCAGGTCCAGCAGCTTGTTCAAGTATGCCAGCAGTTGCAGTTGGACAATAAAGAGCTTAAGGAACGTATTGCTTCACATGAATCTGCTTCTAGCTCGGGATTGAGGCTATCAGAGCCTAAGATCAGCCTGCCAGAGAAGTTTGACGGTACTCGATCCAAGCTCCGTGGTTTTTTGAATCAGATCAGGCTTGTGATTTAGCTCCATCCTCATAGATATCCCACAGCTCAAGAACAAGTGGGGCTGATTGGTTCTCTTCTCACAGGGCCAACTCTAAGTTGGTTTGCTCCTTTATTGGAAAAAGGAGCCCCAGACAGTGATGACTTTAAGGTGTGATATATCGTGAAAATGCTATATTTCACCAATTTTATAAATCTAAATTCGATGGTGTAGTAGGATGCGTTAGCTTAAAAGATCTATAAAATCGCCAAAATTTGATAATATTCCATCCTAATTATACTAAATTCGCCAAATTAATGGACATTCTATAGTAAAAGTTCTTAATTTTTGATAAGACATCTTGATTCTGCTAAATTTGTTTCGATAAAAAGTTAGAAAAATAGAAAACAATCGCCACCATTTCTATAGTTTAGAAGTAGACAGAGGATGATAAAGTCATCACTGGCCCCAGAGTTGCAAGATTTTGCTGCTTTCACTGCAGAACCTCGAAGCATGCTTTGGAGACACCGATCGTCAGCGCACAACAGTCACAAAACTTTGCAACTTAAGGCAAGGCTCTCGCCCAGCTTCAGTATATGCATCAGAATTTCGTCAAATTGCAGTAGATGCTGCCTGGGATGATATTGCACTTCGAGATTGTTTCCGAAGGGGGTTACGAGAGGATGTCAAAGATATGTTGTTGTCTATGGAGGATCCTCAGAGTTTGGAAGAAGCCATCAGATTTGCAGTTCGATGTGATAATCGGCTCTTCGAACGTAGGCAAGAGAGACGTAGTCGACTTTCCAATTACACAAGCGCGCAGAAGCTTCACGCCTTTCCCCGTCTCATCTCAGAGAATCTAGCGCACACGACCTGAGCCTATGCGCATTGATCGGGCAGTTCGAGGACCCTTATCCGCCACCGAAGCGGCGTCGGGAGAGAGGCTAATCTTTGCCTCTACCGTGGAGGAGCTGGTCATATCGCTCTTGGATGCCCCGTGGAAGCCTAAATCGGTCGGAAAAACTTCGGGGCCGGTCCGGTAGTAGGAGTCTCTCATCGGCTGGCCAGCCTTTTCTCGAACTCCTTCCACATTTCGACATGTTTATTCCATCTGGATAAGGTCGAAAGGCATTCTTCATCCCTATATCATTGAAATCGGTCGGAGAATTGCAAGTGTTGGCGCAACTTGATTGTGGTGCAAATGCTTGTTTTATGGATAGTGCGTTAAGCCAAGAAGCAATGCCATCCCTAGAAGCAAGGTTGAGCATCCCCGCTTTTGTCGGATTGATGGATCTGGGAGATCTCCTCGAGGTGCGATCCGCGAGAATGTCTTTGCGCCTCTTAGGGATTTTGTTGAGGGGAGTTTCTTGTAGTATTTCCTTCAATCTCATTACCCCACTAGCCCTCATGCGCCAATAGTCTTGGAGTGCCCTACGGCTCGAGCTACATAACCCATGATTGATTGGCGTGCTAGATCTGGTTCTAGCTCTAGTTCCAGTTCATCTGCCGATCGAGGTCTCTACACCAGCATCGACCTCGATCCGTGCGATTATCGTGGGCCCCGACTCCGTCCTTTTGTTCCATATTCGATCCGCCTCTTGCCTCTGCTCCGGTTCATGCCCAGTTTCGATCATGTTACGATCCGCCTCTTGCCTCTGCTCCGGTTCATGCCCAGGTTACGATCATGTTCTTGATGATGTCCCAGCTCAGCTCTAGTTCTGCTCTTGCTCAATTCGGTTTACGCTCTGCTCCGGTTAGTGCTCCGGTCCCTGTTTACGCTCCGGTTCTTGCTTCATCCACTGTTCACTTCCAGTTCTTGATCCGCCTCTGTTCCAGTTGCTCCTGCTCATGTTCATGTTCCTCATGCTTTTGTGGAGGTTTCTTCACGCCCTCGGTTTTAGATCTCAAGATTTCTCTTCGAGTTTGATAAATCTAGAAGGCAAGATCCAAGTTCGGTGTTTGCAATCCAGGTTCACCCATCGGCTAGCTCGGCATCAGCGAAGTCTGCTCCAATGCTCCTAGATAAATATGGCAACTTCTCTGATGTTTTTGACAAAGTCAAGGCCAGCAAACTCCCAGAGCATCGTCCATATGATTGTCCTATTGATTTGCAGCCAGGGACCACGCCGCCATATGGTCCGATATATGGTCTATCTCCCGCTGAGTTGAAGGTTTTGCCGGATTATGTTGAAGAGAATTTAGCCACTGGCTTCATTCGACATTCTCAGTCCCCTGCTGGAGCGCCTATCTTCTTCGTCAAAAAGAAGGATGGTTCGCTGTGTCTGGTCGTTGATTATCGTGGCCTCAATAAAATCATACAAATCGGTATCCGCTTCCTCTGATCCCAGAGTTGTTGGAACGACTTCAAGGTGCGCACTATTTTACGAAGATTGATCTTCGGGGTGCCTATAATCTTATTCGGATCCGGGAGGGTGATGAGTGGAAAACAACCTTTCGTACTCGGTATGGCCATTTTGAGTACACAGTTATGCCGTTTGGACTTACCAATGCTCCGACAGTATTCCAGCACATGGCCAATGATATTTTTCGAGAGTTCTTAGATACTTTTGTTATCATCTATTTGGATGATATCCTTATTTATTCTAAGACTCTTGAAGAACATGAAAGACATGTTCGACAGGTCCTTCAAAAGCTTCGTGAGCATGGATTATATGCCAAACTTGAGAAGTGTCAGTTCGAACAGGATAATGTGGAGTTCCTTGGCTATCGCATCACACCACATGGAGTCTCTATGGATCCTGAAAAGGTCAGCACCGTTCTGGAGTGGCAAACACCTTCGTCCGTTCGAGATGTTCAATGTTTTCTTGGTTTTGCCAATTTCTATCGGCGTTTCATCCGGGATTATTCAGAGATTGCTCTTCCGTTGACACGCCTCACTGTCAAGGACATGCCATTCGAATGGACTGTGGAAGCGGAATCTGCTTTTGTTACCCTGAAGCATGCTTTCACCACGCCCGATTCTTGCTCATGCATCCTTTGCGCCCATATGTTGTTGAAGCGGATGCTTCTGATTTTGCGCTTGGTGGGATCCTCACACGGGGGGATGACCATGAATTGCATCCAATCGCCTATCATTCACGAAAAGTTTTCAGTCGTTGAAATCAACTATCCCATTTATGACAAGGAGTTGTTGGCGATAGTGGATTCTTTCGAGGAGTGGAGACGTTTCCTGGAGGGATCTCCTTATAAGGTCACAGTCTACACAGATCACCGAAATCTCGAATATTTTCAGTCTGCTCGAGTGCTCAACCGTCGCCAGGCCCGGTGGCATACTCAAGTATTATCCCGGATTGATTTCGTGATCAAGTACCGTCCTGGATCCCTCCAAGGAAAGCCTGATGCCTTGTCTCGACGCTCCTACCTTGAGCCCAAACTAGGTGATCCTGCATATGATCAGCAATCACAGGTTATTTTAGGGCCTGATCGGTTCCAGCTTATGGCTCTCACTTTGTTCGAGAGGCCTCATGATACAGCCTTGTTGGAGTCTGTTCGAGCATCTCTGCCCTCCGATCCATTGGCTCAAGATGTATTCTCACACATTGGCGCTGCATCATCTTCTCAGCAGATGGGATCAGACTATGATCGTTTTGAGGTTCGAGATGGACTCCTTTCCGTGATGGGCTTCTATATGTGCCGGATGGTGCTTCTAGGCTTCGTGTTCTTCAGGGCTTACCATGATTCACCTCTCCGGGGACACTTTGGAGTAGCCAAGACTCTTGAACTTATTAGTCGAGAGTATTGGTGGCCGTGTCTTCGCCGCTCACGTCGAAGCTTTTATTCGATCCCGTGACATCCGGCCGCCGAGCCAAGGTTCCAAGGCATCTTCCTCATGGCCTGCTTCAGCCTTTACCAGTTCCAGCCGGTCCTTGGAAGAGTATTTCGGTGGATTTTATTGTCGAGCTTCCATCCTCCCAGGGCCATGACGCCATCCTTGTTGTTGTGGACCGTTTTTCCAAGATGGCACATTTCATTCCTTGCAACACTTCTATCTCTAGTGAAGCCACATCGGTTCTCTTGCTTCGAGAGGTGGTTCGACTCCATGGCTTACCAGATAACATTGTCAGTGACCGCGGCCCTCAATTTGTTGCCAGTTTTTGGAAGCGTCTATTGCAACTCTTGCATGTGGAACGTTAAGCTCTCTTTCGGACATCATCCGAGACCAATGGACAGTATGGCGCACTAATCAAACCCTTGAGCAAAGATTTTGCGATGCTTCATCAATTATCAGCCAGGATGACTGGGTTGATTGGCTACCGCGTGGCGAATTTGCTTATAATAATTACGTCCATGCCTCCACAGGCCGACTTAGTTCTTTATTAATTTCGGCATGCATCCCCGGTGGTCTTTGATTGCTCCCGGATATGACTCGCAATCCTAGTGCCGAGGACGAGGCTCGAGAAGCTCCGCATGCTTCGGGATGATCTTCGGCACCATCTTCTCGTGCCCAAGCACATTATCGTCATCATGCGGTCAAGATCGTCGGGGCGCTCCTCATTTTGCGAGTTGGTGATCTTGTTTGGCTCTTTATGTTGATTTGCCGACAGCTTCGCCCTTGTAACAAGCTCGACTCTGCGCTTAGGTCCCTATCGGATCATTGAACGAGTTGGTGATGCTTTGCTTCCGCCCGAGCTTCCGCCATCGGTCCGGGCTTCACCCGGTGTTTCATGTATCTTTGTTAGAACCCTATATGGCTTAATCCATTTCGGATCGAAAGTACCTCCACCTCCACCACCAGGTCGAGATTGATGATCATGAGGAGTTCGAGGTTCGAGAGATTCTCGACTCCAAGTTTCTTAAATCCGACGATTGTATTACTTCGTCCATTGGGAAGGTTACTCGCCAAGTGACAGAACCTGGGAGCCTGCCGAGAATCTGACTAATGCACCTGACAAAATTGTGGAGTTTCACCGACGTTACCCGCATAAGCCAAGTCTGAGTACTCCGGCCCCAGCTTCGAGGCCTCGTCGCCATCGTAGGAGGGGGATGGTGTGACGACCATACGGATATTCGTATCATACGAACATTATACTCCCATGTACAAAAGATGGTCGTCACACGGATACAAATATCTCTCCAATATGATTCTTGAGCCTCGGAAAAAGAAAACCCCTGCTAATTCTGATAAGGCAGCCAAGGTTATTTCTAGAAACTATACTTCTCCAGCCCTAAACACTAGACTGCAATCTAAGAAAAATACCAGAAGTCAAAAAAGGAGATCCTAATTATCTTTCCCAAGGTCTCTAGCTAACATCTTCTTAATGAAGATTCTGTCTTGGAACCTCAGGGGGATAAAAGGGCCCTTGAAAAGAAGGAGAGTGATTGCTCAAATTAGAGAGCATAATCCTGATATTATCTTGTTGCAAGAGTTGAGGCTTCCAAATTTTGAATGCTCCAACCTAGCCAATTGGATTGGCTCTGATTATTCTTCATCTTGGATAGAAGCCACTGGTACTTCTGGTGGCATCTGCATCATTTGGAAAAACATTTCTCATTGTCTAATTTACAATAGCCCTGGGAGAAATTGGCAGTCAGTAATATTTAAGAAAAATGATCTTTCCTTTGGGATAATCAATGTGTATGCTTCTACCTGCTCTAGAGAGAGAGAAATCTTATGGCCTCAAATTGGTAATTGGCTTGAAAACCACTGCTCTTTATCTTGGATTATGGGGGGAGATTTTAATAACACCCCTTCAAGAGATCTTAAGCTTGGCAAAGATATTAACATGACCAGAACTGAGAAGATCAATTGGGATAATCTTATGGATAATTTTCTTTTCACTCATATCCCCTCTGCAACAGCTAAGTTTACTTGGTCAAACAAACAGGAAGGTAGCAAACGTGTCTTCTGTGCCCTTGATAGATTCTACATCAATAATTCTGACAATTCCTTCTGGGATAACTGCTTGGTTTTTAGTGATGAGGCCACCTCTATTTCTGATCACCAGCCCCAATTTCTCGAGACGAAACATATGCTTACCATTAAAAAAGGATCAAATTGCCCCTTTAAATTAAACTGCAGTTTGCTAAATAATGCAAATTTCTGTGAGCAGTTTAAAGCATTCTACCAAACCCTTCCAAGAGTGCATCCTACCAAATCTATGAGAGATTTTTATTCCAATGTCAAGGCCTCCAAAGTGTGGATTAAGCAATGGTCTAAAAATAATAATAAATCAAGAAAAGAAGAAAAAAAGAGATGCATGATTAATATGAAGGATATTAGACTCAAAATTCAGAGTGAGCCTCATAACAGAGACCTACATATCCAAGAGTCTAACCTTGAGCAAACTATAAAGGCAATGGAGGAATATGTAGCTAAAGGTGCTGCCATTAAGTGCAAAATAAAATATCTTTCAAATATGGACAGTAATAACTCGAAATTCTTCTTTAGAGTGGCTAAAAATAGACTCCTTAAGAATCAGATTTTGGCTGTTAAAAATGACCAAGATGCCCTGCTGGAAGATAGCAATGAAATCAGTCAATTCTTTTACTCAAAGTATTCTGGAATTTTTTCTGATAGTGATAATATATCCTGGCAAAACTCGGAGGCCAAAGATTTCATTAATCTGATTAATACTCTTCCTGATTATGACTCCATTCCAATCTCCAATAATGTTGTTGATCTGCCTAATGAGAATGAGATTAAAGCCACTCTGATGCATCTTGCAAAAGGTAAAAGTCCAGGCCCTGATGGCTTGCCTCCTGAGTTTTACCTGTGCTTTTGGGATGTAATTAAATATGACTTCATTCAAATGATTCATGGATTTTGGCATAACAACCATCTACATCCAGCCATGGCTGCTGGTCTGGTCACTCTTGTGCCAAAGGTTGATAAACCTGAAAATTTTAGTGATTGGAGACCTATCTCCCTCACTAACACTTCTTATAAAGTGTGTGCTAAAATTATAGCAAATAGAATAAATGTCCATTTGCAAAAAAATATTTCTATAAACCAGTCAGCTTTTTTGCCAAAAAGATTCATTCTGGACAACTATATTGCTGCTATGGAAGGATTACACTGGGCTAAAATATCTAATCAAAATTGTATCCTTCTAAAATTGGATTTCTCTAAGGCATTTGATTCTATTCGATGGGATTTTTTAGAATTGGCTATGAAGAAAATAGGTTTCCCTGATAAGTTGATCCAATTAATTCTTGGCCTAAATTCTCGTGCTCAATCCTCTATTCTGATTAATGGTTCTCCAGGTAAGTTCTTCCCCCTGAAGAAAGGTGTGAGGCAAGGTTGTCCCTTAGCACCCTACTTATTTATTATTGCTGCTGATCAGTTAACTCGGGCCATTCTACATCATCAAAATCTTGGTAATATCAAGGGTCTGGTCATGCCAAATTCTCAGAATCAATTGACTATTCTTCAATATGCAGATGACTCATTCTCCTTTCTCCAAAATGATGCTAAAAATATTGAGTTCTTCCTACAAATTATTAATAATTTTAGTAAGGCCTCAGGGATCCATCTGAACCTGCTCAAATCTGTCATTATTGGAGCTCCAGGTCAGCTCAACATTCATGGTATAAAGTGTGTTTCTGAAAATGAAACCACAAAACTTTTAGGGATGCCTTTAGGTTTAGATATTAATATCAAGACTCTCTGGCATCCTATTGTTGAAAAGATTAGGAAAAAGCTAAATAATTATGGCAGTTGTCTTTCTTTGGCAGGGAGAACTATTATTGCCTCCTCTGTTATAGCTAGTTCCCATGTCTACTTCTCCTCTGCCCTTATTGCTCCTAAATGCATTTATCAGCAAATTGAAAGAATCATAAGGAATTTCATTTGGGGGAAGAGGCATCTTGTAAATTGGAATTATGTTACCAGGAACAAATCTTCAGGAGGTCTCGGCTGCAAGAATCTTATGCTTCAGGCTTATGCCTTGGGGGGTAAATATATTTGGAAAGCCCTTTTCCAAAGAAATAATCCTGCTACTGAATTTTTACACTATTGGATCTCAAAGAGTGGAATTAAAGATCATCCCTCTATCAGTCATCAGCTCCCTCACTCTGCTTTCTATGATATTAAACCTGCAGCAAACACATCACCTTTGATGAGAAACCTTTTAAAGGCTTGGAACAAGGTCTCCAATGCCTTTATCTATACTGGAATTAATCAGGCTCACCATGCTACAAGTATCTTTTGGAACCCTAATCTATCCAAGAGGGATAATATTCCTTTGGCTTTAATTCATCCTAAGATTTATAGGAAATGGAAGTTAAATAATATCTGCAACTTGGGGGACCTCTGGGCCAATGGTCATTGGATTTCATGGACTAATCTTAAGGCCAAGATAAGAAAATCCAGTACAGATAGGCTGATTCATAGACATATTATAAGTAAAGTGGCAAATATAAACCTGGATGCCTCTTCTTCTCCTGAAAATGATTGGTTATTAAATGGCAAAAATATTTATAAAGTGTCTAAGGTCTATGAGCATCTTACCATGTCAAATCTGTCATCCAAAGCAGGCAATTACTGGAACATTTCTGAGTTAGAAGAGAAAGAGCTGTTTAGAAATATATGGAACTCCTTTTGTGCCCCAAAAAATTCTTATTTCAATTGGTTAATTGCCAATAAAAGTGTTCCTAATCTTCAGGACATATGCAGACACCAGAATAGTCAATCTCAGGCTTCCCCATTATGTCCCTTAGGTTGTGGCATTTCAGAATCCATGGAGCATATTTTTATATGTCCCAAATTGCATAGTTTCTGGACATGGTTCGAGGTGAATTTTAATCTACAAAGGCCTGCCTCTATCCTGAACTTCATGATGAATAATAATCCTCTACAAAATACTTTATGCTACATAGCTTTGTGGAATATTTGGAAACACAGGAATAGAGTTCTACATGGTGGTCACAATCCAGCTAATATTTGGATTAAACTTCAAGTTATGTTTGACATTGGAATCACAGCTACAGCACATAGAAACAAATATGAGGATGCAAATTTTGATCACAATTGGTTGTCTTTAGGACAATATGCTGGGTATTTCAATTTATTTAAGCTTCACTGTCATGAAATCATTACTAACTCTGAATCTGTTTTTGATATCTGTTTTTGATAGAATACCTCTGGAACTGCAAGTTTAAGCTTGACCTACACTTTGATGATGTGGAAGCCTCCAAATATATCGGCCTACCAATGACAGGACAGGAAAGAGTACAGAATCATGTGCAAACACAGACTGATGACAGTTTTTGGACAGGAAAAGTAAAAGGGAAATTGTATGAAAAAATCAGTGAGATCCCAAATAGAGAGATTGAATGGGCAAAGAAATTTTGCAAAGAAACTCAGCTCATGTATGTGCTATGGTGGTTCATGCATGCCAACAGTATGGATATGACAGACAGGCAATTTGAATTTTATAGGGAATGCTACTACTATCACAGGGGTCGGGCAGACTGTTATGGCACTATGATCCATTTGTATTCCACATGTAACTCTACAAGGCTGATTGAGCTTGTTGATTGGGGAAAGAATCTCATTCCTATCCTCATTCCACATTTCAGAGATCATTTTCACTATCTTGACACATATAACTTCTGATATCACACTCATTTCCCTTTAGACTTGCTGTTTTTTGCAGATTATTGGCTCAAGGAATCTACATGAACTGTTGCTGGCTTCATCAGTAAAATGGTTCAACATTTTGCTACCTTAGTAGATTGTTGCTGTTACAAGATGCTGCTACAAGACCCACTCTATCCAGGATAACAGATGAACCTATCTCAGATGTTATCTAAATGGTTTCATTATGTTGTCACTATCTAAAACTATATTTCTCTTTATGGCTCTTTATATTTTTGTTTGGGTTTTACCAAATCCAAATATCCAACTCTCTATGTTGCTGACATCTTTTGTCATGCAATATTTATATTTTGTACTTATTCTCCATAATTAATGATTAAAAAGCTTCATTCCCTCAAAAAAAAAAACAAAAGGGTAGTTGCACAAGACAGGGTTTGAACTCGCAACCTTCTAGTTGCGAGTCACACACCCTTGCCAAGTGCGCTACCAATATTTGTTGAAGACATTCCTTCACGTCTTCCTCATATGTGGGATTATCTCCAGAAGGTTCTAGAATGTTCTAGAACCTAAATGCATGCGCGACACTTGGCGCGATCTCATCCATTAGAGTGGCGCGATCCTGACCGTTGGTCTAGATATATAAGGAGGCACTTCCTTCTTGTCAAACCATTCCGGTTCAATGCCAGTCTTGAGCCTTCTAGGCATCTGTCTCATGTTCATGCTTGCTTTCGGGCCATTGTATTCTTGATTCTTGTTCATATATCAGATTCTTTGCCGATCTTGGCGTATTTCTTCCGTATTTCTTGTGTATTCTCGACGTATTTTCCTTGTTTTCGCGTAGGTTCATGACATTATGCTTTCATCTGCTGTATTCTGTTGAGTAATGCTGTCTGTGAACTGATGTACTGCGCTGAGTAGTGCTGTAATGTGCTGAGTAGTGCTGTCTGTGAACTGCTGTAATATGATGAGTAGTGCTGTATTATGTTGTCTGTGAGCTGCAATACTTGTTGCTGTCTCTTTGCAGGTACTTCTGGTTAATTGGAAAGGATGATGTGACTGTGCCAGGGTGGAAGGGACCAAGGAAATACACAGCATCCGAACATACATGTCCAAATCGACCGCAAGGGTGGCTCATAGAGGTTTAAGTTGTTTCTGTGGTAACTGTTTGAAGGGAAACTGGTCATGTTGTGTGAATAGGCACAGGTTGAAGAATTGGAAGTATGTGACACTAAAACCTATGAAGTCTACTGGCGAAACACTTGATGACGAAATTGACGAGGCATTTTTTGAAGGTGATGGGGAATGGCTTAGTGAAAACATAGAGGAAGGTGACAACTTTGCAGTTGTAGCCGAGGAGGGCAATCAAGAGAATGCAGACTTCTATGTGGTGAAGTGTGTTAAGCCGAGGCATATTCTTGACAAGATTGTACATGACAGTTGGGGTCAGACTTTTAATGTCGATGAACATGTGCTGGCTGGTGTATACTATGCTATCCAACTCGATGGTAGTTGGGAGCTACTTCAAAACAAAGGTCTTACTTATCAATACAATCATCATGTCACAGCAATCAAGTTTGAGATGAATCAAATTCCCGACACCAACAGGTTTTCCCTTGACGGGGCTACCCATCAAATGATCCTTGACAGCCTACCATATGAAGGTTGAAAATGGTTTGAAGAGTTGTTTCATCATTTCAGCATTTATCTTAAATTTTGAAGACCTTTGTCTTAAATTTTGAAGACCTTTATCTTAAATTTTTATGTTGTATTAGAGACACTACTTGGAATCAATACTCAAGATTACATAAAGTAAGTCATATATATATTACAAAAGGGTAGTGTACAATGGTATTTTCAGGAGTCATTGAAGTTTTCAGAGTGGTTAGAGTCTTCAGGAATGGTGCCCAGCAACTGCCTTTGTGCCTCTTCTGGAGCATTGAGGATATAATAGGCCGAGACAAGATAGTTGTTGAGACAGTAATCCAGCACATCAACTGTCTCATTCTGCAATCATGCATCAGTGATGTCTAGCTGTGAGATTGTTTCTTCAACTGTATGAGAACACAAGTAATCCAATGCTGGACACACAAACTTCTGCAAAAAGTTGTTCTCTTCCTGCCCCTTGAAAGGCATAACAGGAACGGTTGTGCGTGCAGGGTTTAGAAACCCTTTGTGTAGGCTGTCATCTACCAAGAAAATCATACCATGATATTCAGGAAAATCCTCAAGTACAACCTTCAACTCCTTGAAAAAAAGTTGCTTTGCTGTGCTGGTTGGATCTCGCATGCATAGCACTGCTCTTGACCATATACCTTCAAGAATTTGGTTCGCAAATCTGGGAGCAATGCATCCACCATATCCCTTGTATTTTGAAGTAGAGAAGCACTCCAGATTACAATATCAAACCTCTGCAGTGCCCACTCCACAAACTCATGATACCCTGGTCTGCAAATGAGATACTTACTTGGAGTTTCTTTTACAACATGGTTCGTTTGAGGTGGAGGCAAGATTTTTTGGCCCATTCTCCTCTGTCATGTTTGTGCCGGTACACCATTTATGTCAAGCACCATCAACTTCCATCTGGGTTCCCATCCCTCAACGTTTGCACCCACTGTCGATGTGTGCTGCATTGTGCTGGACTGTGCGGCGATCTGTGCTGGACTCTGCTGGATTCTGCTGCCATGCTGTGCTGGACTGTGCTGGGAAGTGCTATCGAGATGTGCTGGATGTTGCTGCAATCTACTGGACTTTGCTTTAGCTTTGCTACCGGATGATGGAGAGTGCTGATCCATAGTCAGACACATCTGTATTAGTATCTCCCTGCCCCCAATGTATTGGTGTTTCCTGGCTATCAGTAACCCCTGCAGTGGCCTTCGGTGCTTTATCCTCCATTTCATCATTCACAACATGCCTTGTTCTCCTGCATGCAAGGATGTGCTCCAATTACCAACTGAAATTTGTATAGAATATACAAGGTGAAATATAACAGGATAACAGGCACCTTTTGTATGTTAGAGGTTGTGCTGGAACTCCTTTAGTGGCATTGTCTTCTTCATCAGATTCACTAAGTATAACCATTGCTTGCCTTCTTTTTTTGCAGACAAGTTTTTACTCAAGCCTAAATTGAATGAATTATCCAAACAAAATTTGCACATCCATGGTGGAAGAAAACAGGGATCAAATATATTAATTGTTTGAACAAAAACCGTTTGGCTGATGGTTTAGGGCTGTTTTGAGCAATCAAGGTTTGCCTGCCTGAAATACATATGGCAAAATTACTTTTGCCTTGTTTTTTTTTCCAAATGCTACTTCTATAGGGATGTCTTCATCAAACCTTCCTGGTCCTTGACCGTGTCCCTGTTGACCTTGGAAACGACTGCCTGAACCTGCTTGTCGACATCTTCGCCATCGTTTTCCTTCCCTGTAGCAACCATATTAGAGGAGGCCTTTGTAGAGGCAGCTGCAGCATTTGGAACTATAATATAATTGGTAGCACCATCATTACTACTTGAATCTCCCTTAGATTCTGCATGGGTTGGTGTCTTCAACACTGTGTTGTCAGGTGCTGCAGTGTGCTGCAGACTTGTCCAATGTCTACAGCATCTTCTAATGTTGCCAATTCAAATTGAGACCCTGAAAATAAGCATGTACCTTTTTTTCCATGTCTTGGCTGTGGAGTTTGAACCCTTGTAGACTTGTGCTTAGCTGATCCTGGGGTCCTTTTACTTCTTGGTGTATTAACTTGTTTCCTTTTCTAGTTGCTATCAGGAGTTGTGGCTACATGCTCATCAACATCAATTATCTTATTCTCGGTTTTGTGAGATGCTCCAGCATATAACACTTCCTGCTTTACTGTATTAAGCTTCCCCAATTCCTGCTCTAACCCTGTAGGAATAGTCTCTGAGCACTCGAGGCAGCATGTTTTTTCCATGAGCAAACTGAGGCAGCTCACATGATAATGATGTCCACATTTCATCCGCAGGCTGAGGGTGTAATCATCCTGGAATGCAAGATCACAGGTGGAGCATCTCTCCTCATCTCCAATTGGCAATCAGAATGGTATTGGAGTGATGCTGACCAGTTGATCATTTCTCTTGGTCATCTCCCTCAGCCTGGTGACATTCTGCAAGTGCTGCTGGGCTTTTGCAAGGAGAGACTCGTTGTTGGCAATCTCAACAGTTAGTATAGCCACCTTTTGTACCATAGTTTCATCTATTGGCCCACCCCCCATTTCAAGGAGGGACTTCACCATATACTCTGCCATATCTTTCTCCCTCTCTCTCCAAAGAATGAATCTCAGCAGAGGCACCTGCATTAGGATCTGACAGTGCTTGAAGACGTGCAATATTGTCCTTTATGGTCCGCAACTTCCCCTCTGCAGCCGAGAAGAAGGTGCCCTTTGCCTGAGATTGTGCAACTAGTTCCTTCTTGGACACTGGATCACTCTGTTGCATTTTTAGGGCATCCTGCATACCTTGGATCATGCTTTCCAGGCGGGAAATATTTTCCTCATAAATTGAGAACGCTGCTGGGCACATTGCAGTACTCCTGAATGACAACCTCCCTTCTAATTTTACACCAGTGCCTGCTGAGGCTGGCCTTTCTGCTATGCTTTCAGGTGCTGTTGTCTGCTGTGATTTGCTGGGCTCTGCTATGCTCACAGGGCCGCTGATGTTGGGTTCACTCTTAACCTTGCTCGAAAAGGCCCTACTTTTTGCTGCCACTGCTGCCACATTAACATACTCTTGGTATGTTCACTAACGTGATGGAACTGCCCTATTAGTATATGTTCAAGACATACTAATAAAAAAAATGACGAAGCCATTAACATACTAATAGTACCTGTTGGAATATATTAGAAATAGAATTCATGCTCGCAACCTCACTTGCAACACATAAATATTTACTTATAATGACATAGTTTGTTACCACCATTGCAATTGCCCTTAGACATTAGAGGCACTAGCCATAAGACATACAAAAGCTTTTACATCCGGCAACACTTAATAACTAAACAAGCTTACGACTTACATACATTTATTTTCAAGATATAGATCTTAAAGGAAGGCTTAAGAATGCTATAGACTATACTTTAGCTGTGTTTATTAAAAAATATAATTCCTAATAGGTTCCCAACTTGTACAATTTTTAGCTCTTTAGATGCAGTAAAGTTAAATCCATCATTTTTATTAGTTCTTAAATTATGTCCGACAAAAAGCCCAGCAATGCTGGGCACTTTTTCTAATAAAAGATATAAGAGAGAAGGCAATCTTCTCTACCACAAAGACAAACTTTGTGTCCCTGAATCATCAAGAGTAAGGAAGTTAATTCTTCATGATACTCACAATAGCCCAATAGCCGGCCATGCAGGGTTCATGAAAACCTACTTTATGATAAGAAGTAGTTATTATTGGCCCAACATGAAAAAGGACATAGCCAACTACATTCGACAGTGCCAGTTATGTCAACAAACAAAGGCCGAGCAACTTCGAATTCCAGGAACTTTGGAACCCTTGGCAGTGACAACCGCTAAGTGGAAGGTTGTGAGCATGGATTTTATAACCGGACTCCCATGAACAGCAAGGGGCCGTGATGCCTTAATGGTAGTGGTCAACAAGTTGTCTAAGATGGCCCACTTTTTGCCATGCCGAACCACGAATAAGTACCTTTTGGAAGGACTTCTTCAACATGATCCAGACCAAGTTGGCTATGAGCATGGCTTATCATCCCCAAACTGACGGTCAAACGGAGCGCACCAATCGAATTCTAGAAGACATGTTAAGAAGCTATGTGTGGAATAAGTAGTCCAATAAATGGGATGACTACATTTACTTGGTAGAGTTTGCATATAACAGTGCCAGGCAGGAATCTTCACAAATGTCCCCTTCATGAATAATTATGGTTATCAATGCTTGGCACTCGACACTTGGCATAATCCACTGTCTAAAGTTGAAGCTTCTCAACAAATGTTGATCGATATGCAGCAGGTAGTGGAAGAGGTTAGAAGCTATCTAAGGTCAAGCAAGCAAAGCTTCGAATTAGGAATTGCAAGAAGCTTGCTTCAAGATAAGCGGGACCTTTCAAGATCCTAGAGCGAGTAGGGAATCAAGCCTACGAGCTCGATTTGCCAGCCTATCTTAAAGTCCACAAAGTCTTCCAAGTAAGCCTATTAAAGAGGCACACTCCGAACCCAGAAGAGGTCTTGGAGACTCCAATCTTGTTGGAGATGACGAAGGAACAAATCGAGATAATTTTGAGGTTAATTCTCGATGAGGCATTTAAGAAGACAAGAAGGTTCTAGTTCCTTCAATATTTGGTCAAGTGGAAGCACTTACCCGTGAAAGATGCGACATGGGTATTGAAGCAAGATTTAGAGAAGCAATACCTGGACTTCATGAAGCAATTCGACAGCCAAGTCATCTCCGAATTGGTCGATGCCAGCCTGTCAGGTGCTTTAGCTAAACTTTATTATGTCTTAGTGTATGAGCAGGAAGACGTATGCATTCTAGTCTAGTAGGGTGCATACGCAGGAATCTTGAAGTGTAGGCGATGACGAGATACCCTCCAGGGGCGTTCTCTAGGCCAGCACGCACCAAGAGTGTGCGTGACCGAAAGGGTCATGTGAGAGGAGCACAGCATGGTGGGCGATGATGAGACCATCACTCGGATGATCTCTATGCCACGATGCAGGGCATGTGCACATGACCATAGGGGGGTCATGGTGAGGTATACGTGATCATGCGCGATGATGGGATCGCGAGATGTTCCCTAGCTTAAACCCTCAGGGGCATGAGGCACTGCGGGTGTACTCGATCAAGAGGATCTTGTATAAGACAGCACCCTATCATGGGCAATGACAGGATCATCTTAAATGGTCCTTAAGCTCAAATCCTAATAGCCATGATCGAGTGCAAGGTAGTAGAGGTAACCTTGAGCTGGTAGTTCGGCTCAAGGAGGTAGTAAGGGGGGTGGTTCCATAAAACCACAAACTTATTAACTAAACTAATGTAATGTGCTACTTGTGTAGGCCAATGAAGACTGTGACGTCCCCTACTCATATACGGTGCACTCACCGTATACAAACAGGAGTTCATCCCCCATACCAGCTCCAACTGATACAGGGCCCTCCACGTGTCACTGCAACCTTGAGTTCCAGTGGGAAGAATGAAGGGGTCATTTTACCCTGTCTCCCTTCAGGGCCTACCTAGCTGCGGAAGCGTAAACATACATGTCAGTAGTACATACATCAACATCACATGACCATCACGAAGGATGGTTCACCACATATCTGCATAGACAAAGATCAACACATCACATAGGGAATCCTACCCAAGGCTCAGACACAGGGATGGACTGACAAGCTTGGGTCTCCAGAGGTCATTGCAGACAGAATTCATGGCAATGGATTTGGCTGGCATAAGAACATGGCATTGGGTTGTCCACTCCATCCGCCCCTCCTGTGCACACTTTGCTGAGTAGGTTGAAAAGTGTTGGGACCTGACTGTAGCCCGCCGGATGCATAGCCGAGGGGGCTATATCCTGGGTTACATCTCCCCAGGTCCGATGGGGCAGGTAGGGATCGCTCCCTCCAGAGATCTACATGCTGACTCAAGGTGACTAGAGGGCCACTGCCCTTATTCGACTGAACCCAATGGAAAGTGAACCCCACTTCACGGGTGTCGAGCCCATGCCTTGCCCACACTCGGTGGCAAGCCATTAGACCTAGTCACAATGACCCCCGGTAGCACTAACACACCATAGGGATCACTCAAGAGTCAGAACACGAACCTCCTTGTGAGCCAGTCTAGTCCCTTCACCCACAACCAGGTGTGGTTCTTGTACACAGGCCGAATCTATATGGTGCTAGAGAGGCTAATCTAGGAGCATCTACTACTAAGCTTTAGGTCTCTACCCCCCTTCCCAATACAAGGAGTTCATAGAGATACATCATCCACATACATCATAAGAGAACTAAAGAACAAGATCTAATCTATATCATAGAGTTAGGTTCTTTAGTTAGAGTCTGGTATCTAGAGATCTAGAAGGCTGCTATGGGCAATTTAATAGGCTAAACCTACTGATTCTATGGCTAAAAGAGGGTTTAAGCTATTAAATTGCCTAAATACCTGATCCTTGAGTTCCTCCTCTTGACCTGAGTTCGACTATCCTGCTGACATGCTCGAATCAAGGGAAACTAATGATGCAATTCTCTCAGACAGAGTCTGGGAGGCGGTTTTGACCCTTGGGGCAGCCAAAACAGAGCTCTAAAACCCTAGAAACGAAAAATGGGCAAGTTAGGGTTTCCCTTCCTAAATAGACATGGGGGTGGCTAGGGTTTCCAATTATCCCCTTTAGGCATGTGGGATAATTGGGAATGGGCCCACTTGCCTTTAATGGCTAGGTGGCAAAATGTGCCCACATGGAAAGGTGTGCCCACATTAATGTGCATATTGGTAAATGTGCACATTAATTGCACACTTGGGTATGGCCCACTTGGCATAAAGTGTCCACATGGGAAAATGTGCACCTAGATAAATGTGCACATGGTTAAATGTGCACATTAATAAATGCACACTCCTTGCAAGTTGCCCCCTAGGGGCTACCCACCTGGCTACACGTCGGCGTACACGTCAGTCGGGGTGGCGTGTACGCGTGACGAGGCAGTACAGTATACGTCCTGGGACCGTATACTGTGCTGGAACGTCACATTCTCCCCACCTTGAAATGATGCTGTCCGCAGCATCGTGGGTCTCCCCACCTTGGAATCTTCCTAACCTGCAATCAACCTGATGCATACGATATACTACTATAATACTTACATATTTATTAAGATTACCTTAAGGTAATATTTTTAAAACATTATTACGCCATTACATTATCAAATCACTTGTCAATTCGTAACTTCTATTAAAACAAGGTACTTATTAGTCTCCGTTATCACAACATTTAGTTTATCACAATTTAACACTTTCATATACAATTATTATTTAAGGTACTCTTCATCCCTTGCAACACATTCCAACAAAATTTGTGTTGCAGGTCTTCGCACCTTAAAATCCTGCATTAACTTTACAATATCTATAATTACATACTTACTATCTTAATTATTAGAATTACTCTAAGGTAATGTTTAAGACATTACTGTACTATTTCATTATCCAATTAACTTATCACTTCATAACTTAATCCACGCAAGGTAATTATTAACCTTACTTAATACAACATTTAAGTTTATCAAAGTTTATCAATTTCATACAAAATTTACACTTCTAAGGTACTCTTCATCCCTTGCAACACATTATAACAAAATTTGTGTTGCAAGTCTTCGTAGTTCGACCTCCTTGCCACCTATTATTAATTATTAATAAAATTTTGGTTATATGGTGACCACCCCACCTATCTACATGGATGCATGGCTAATCTCCCGGCGTAGGAAGAGGGTGGATCTTCCATTATGGCCGTGGAGACAGCGCCTATATGCCTATATGCCGCTCATGCCTACACCCTAGTTGCCCAGCGTGGAGGATAGGTCCTTCCCGTATATGGGGCGTGAAGGCCAGATTCCTCCTATCAAAGCATATATGGGGCTAGAGGTGCTTTCCCTATCAATGCATTCCTCAATGACCTCCTTTCTCTCGAGGTCGTCTACTTCCGTGGGACAGAAGTAGACTTTCTAATCTACCTTCCACTCATCCAAGCGGAAACGCGGTCATGCCTACATTGACATTACACCACGCCCTAGAGATCATCGTAGTGGTCTCATCATCGGTAACAACGCATGCAATCCATACCAAACATAGGTTGCATGCGTAGATTAATCTTAACTACACATGAAACTAATCTAAACACAAATCGACATGCCTGAGCCGATTTTTACTGGCTCCTTTAATGCATGTGATCAACATAATTACCCTAAGGTAATATTTATGAATTAACATTATCATAGTATCGGATACATTACTTCCGATAGTACAATTATATTTACTCTAAGCTTTGCAATATTTAATGACTTTTAGATCGCGATTATTTAAACAATAACCCTGATTTAGACCTATTGTATCATAGACAAGGTTTTAATTATCATACACAAGAATTAGATGTGCTTCTTATTCTCTTCCTTGGGTCCTACATTACCCTTGGAAGTATATCCCTAAGATGCACTTAAGTATATCTGAATTCTATTTTCTATTTATATTTATAAGGACCCCGAGGTCATATAGCTATCCTTGGAAGGAATTGCATCCTTGCGAAGGATTAATTAACATGCTACCTCATATTATCGTTGTTATTTAACTTATTTCCCTATGATACATTTACGTATAGCAAATTCTATGCAGTTAATAGGATCTATATTTAACTTATCAACAAGACACATTAAAGCTTATAATACATGCGCACACCTTACCTAAAGCTAGAACGCATCCACCCATTGAGCCGGCGTCGAGTAATTTTTGGAGATGACTTGGTCGTTGCATTGCTCCCATAGTTTTGCTCCACTTCATTGGTGTAGTTAGCTACTACGTCAGTCTCGCCGTTGAAGGCCTCTTGAGCACTAAGGTATCTATCTATCTTACGCTCTATTCGCTTCGGCCATTGCCGGAGTGAACTCTATTCGACGGATCGGTCAATTCGATGCAAGTACGTTCAATCATAAGATTGAGCTCTCCCACTTTTTTCGAAAAGAAAATGGTCTTGCACCCCTTCAATGACGTTGTACACAACGTCATATCTATTCTCTCCCCTTAAGAGGTTATACGCTTCTTACTTAGCGCATTAATTTACTAGCCTTAGCTAACATATATAACCATCTAAGATGGATGCACATATTATGTTATCATTTATTTCAATATAGTTATGGGTTACCTACTTAGTTAGAACGATTCTAAACCACAAGGTTTTGTCATCATGACAATTCCTTTTGTCTCAAAAGACTATTTGATTACTATAATTCTTATTTTAGATGTACCTTGCATGTACTATTCTTTTATATTCTAGATATTCCCCCTTTCTTAGTTAGTTAAACTCTTGGAATATTCCTACCAATCGAATTGATGTCATCGTAACAAGTTGGCCGGACTTGCTAGATTACTTCTTTTCTTTCGGTTGGATTATTCTTTTGGAGTTGCTAGATTTATACATGGTCAACAATTATCCTAGCAATGAATCCCTCTTAGCGAGGAGATCAATCTCACCAAGTGGTTTCAATACGTTGGATGTCTGTTAACAATTATAGTTACTCCTATGCATTTCCTTCCCAATCCTTGACGCTTAGCTCAATATTGGGGCGATCCTTTCAGCAAGAATATCTGGAAATGCTTTCTAATCCCAATATGGATGTTACCGTCCATACCTTTAACCTACTAGGCCCCATGGCCTTAGATGCTTGCGCTTGCTAAAAGCTCATCCACTCGTTGCCTGCTTGAAGCCGCAAGGTAACGTTCTCCCGAGTCGCTCGATACTTCAGTCTCCTTGACGGTGGCTCCCCTTTGATGTAGAGGTTGACTTTGTTCGTTAGAAGCCTCTCATTGCTGGTGGCTTGATGGTGTAGTTGATCACTTGAAAACTTCCATGCCACTTTTCAAAAGCCTGAAGGTGGCGCCGTTGTCTTGGCAGCTAAAGGACGACTCTGTATTCGATATTGTTTCTTGACTCCATCGACGTCTCATACGTCAAGTCCTCTTGAAGAGTGTTGAGGATGTTGATTGCTTCACCCCTGCAATTTGCCTGACATCTCTTCCTTTGATCTGTTATGCTACGGGAGGGAAGGAATAACAAGGGAACTATGCATGCAAAACATATAGCTTACATAATTACAATTACTACTAGAGCTATTAGGTCCCCCTTGTGCCTCCCTTCGAGTTGCACACCTACTCCTTGGCGATGTCATCGGTGTTCCTCCCGTGCAATGGTGTTGATGATCTATATCCTCCTATTTGTACGTCGGCTCGTACTCCGGGGTAACTTGTTGATATACTTGGGCCCTCCGATGTTTGTCGGCTATGGCATACACGCTTTGCTGGTCGTTCATGCTTTTGACATTTCGGTCTGCTTCCTGATCCTGTTCTCGGGCTGTAATTGTTCTCCCCTTCATGATACTTGAAGCTATTTGGAGGCGTCTCTTGAGGCTGTGCGCGATTCCTTTGGCTATACTCCTCTGGAGTTGTTCTCTTCTGCAATTGTTCTTTGAATCGTCCATCCTTGGGTTCACCAAGTTGCATGCAAGTCCTCGTGCAAGTCATCGGCTCGCCTCGCTTAGTTGCTTCTCCATCGAGCTTCCAACTTCCTTGTTTGATCCCCTCGATCACATGGCTTGGACGTTGTCACGTTCCACAGTGCTATGCCGTCTTCTTATCTTGAAGTACCTTCCGGTGGCTTTGATTGTGCTCGTCAGTTTTGATCCTCCTGTTGCCTCTAGAGAGCTCGTGGAAGAAGTCGGTTGCTAGCACTTCTCCATCTTTCAGTTCCTGACCTTTGTCCCTCTATGCATGTCGGTCTCTCTGAGAAGTAAAACATCATGGCTCTCCTCCCTGCTGGCTATGTTGTCGGGGTGATGGATCCTTATATCTGCGCAGCTTGACCCTTGAGTTGAGAAGTACTTGCCTTAGATATACTCTCGTCGTTGAGTAGCCTGGCTATTATCTTGGACTCTCTTTTTGCCGAAGGTGCTTCAGTTGCTATCCTTGTCGTTAAGGTGTCGAATGCTTCTACCTTGGGCGTTTGATGTCCCACATGTCGGAGATATGATCGGCTTCTTCTCTTCTAATTACTGGTGGAGTACTTGATGAAGCCATCACCTAGTTGTTGAAGGCATATCTCCTCGTCGCAGTGCCTTTCGTAAGTGCATCTCCATCTAATACACGTGTCATAGCGCATCACCCTATATTACCACAAGGTGGAATTATGGTCGTCGAGATGTTGCCTTCTTAGTTGGCTCGTTGATGTCGGGTCGTTCCTCCCTCTATTGTTGAGGCCACTCGTGTCATAAGTTCGTCAAGTGTTGCTGCTGCTACAAGATGTAGTGTTGCGTCCTGACGATGTCCTGGTGCCGTGTTGATGATCTTCACATGATCGGCGTTGTCTCTTATCCTGACATTGGGTGGACGAGCGGTCTTCTACTTGAGGGCACTTCCCGAAGTGTTTGGAGTCGAAGGTTTGCTTGGCCTCTGGTCGTTCTCCCTCATACTTGCTCTTCCATTTTGATCTTGGGCTATAGTTGTGCCTCCTTGCTTCCTCCTTTGGTAGTCGAAGTGAAGGAGCTTCCTGATCTAAGCGCTAAATCCGTAAAACATGACTTTAAACTCATGTTTCTCCACTATATCTGTGAGCAGCCGAGATATACAATAGACATATACGCATTTATATTGGGATTTTAATTCATCCACTTTTTCAAAACAACTACGAAGATCTACTTAAATGCTTATACTCGTCCTTTAGGGTTTCCCCTCCTCCTAAAGTGTTTGATTCTTCGGTTTTGCTGCATCTTCTTCGTTCTGGTTGACTCCGGGATTCCTTGAGATACTGCTACTATTGTTGAGCTTCATGTCTGATCCAAGCTCGTCACCCCAAGTTGCGAAGAGTGTTCGTCGATGTGATCCCTTGAAAAAGACGCTCCTCCTTAATGTATATGTTCGTCGTGAGGAGTGCGGTGACCGCTCAACGTCCCTACATGCAGTGTGTCGTTGCAAGGTTGCCAATGTGCGGTGCCTTTGATCGCTTGAGTAGGATCACCTGGCTATTGCAGATGGGCATTCTTGAATGTCTTCGAAGCTCTGAGATCGTGGTCGGTAGGCAGGCATTGTGATTCCTCCGCAGGTTGAATTTCTGAGTGCGACTCCTGTTGCTTGGGCTTTGCTTCATTCCGAGGTGCCTCTCCTGTGCCTGGAAGTGTGGTCATCTCCATTGCCCCTACCATGGCTCCTTCTGGTCGCCTTTGCGTGATTTGTACCTGCTGGCTAGGTCGTCTCCTCCGTTGGGTCCTATCCATTCGAGTCTCGCACTCCTTGGCTGACGTAGTAAGGTCGTCCTTCCTTTGGTTTCTAGGTGTTTCTGGGTCCGGAATTCATGTTCGAGTGGGATATTCTCCTCCTTGATATTGCCTCTAATGCTGATATAGGCCTTCAAGTCGGAGATGTTCCTTCCATGATATGCGTCTCCTCCCTCTCATGTTCTCCTACTTTTTGGAACCGATGAAAGTTCTTCTGCTGGTGCAAGGGAGCTGGAAGCTCGTCCGGGTCAGCCTTAGGTGCTTTGTGGTTGCCTAGCTTGGTTGCTCCTTTTGTTGACGTTGCATGACATTCGCTTGAGTTGCTGGGCTGCAAGGTCGTAGTTGTCTTCCCTCCGGTTTCTATACGCTCCTGTGTCGCCATGACTTCTCTCGTCGACGGAAGATTATGCCCTCTGGCCTTAACTCGTGATGCCAACGTGGCATCGATGTCTAACGTCTTCCTGCACCTGTGTTTTGCTATCTTGCGTTCTTCCATTTGAAACTCATGTGCGTCGAGTTGGTGAAGGCGTCGAGATCCTCTTTCTGATGTGAGCTCGTGGATGTGGTAGCCGGGAGGTTGCCATCTAGAAGATTCTTGATGCCGTTGGTTACCAATATTCTTCCCATTTGATGAAGATTGATGATAGGCCGGTGGTGTCCTGTTCTACTCGTTTGTCGATGGAGGTGTTTGTCGTTGTGCTTCCCTCTCTTGGATCTGCCTTTTGGGTCTCCTCTCCTTATCTGTCTGTACATCAGCTGGGACTTCGATGTCTTCAAGAAGTTGCGTCTCTAGCTCGTCTGTGGCTCTGGCCTTGTACTACGAAAGCAACGCTCGTATATTCTAGAGTCTAAGGGTCTACTTGAAGGGCTCTCCTACAACATTCTGGGCTCTATAAGCAAGCAAGATGGCTCGAGCAGCATTACTGGAGACATATCTATAATCTACAAGTCTATGGACATTAGGACATGTGGTATGGCATGACATGATTGTTGTTTTGCAAAGCCCTCATGGTGTTTGAGATATACTCTAAGGTCCTAGCAAAGTTGGTTTGGGGGGATCCAATCTCTACACATGGAGTGACTTGGGCAGCTCTAGGCTCTAGCTCCTTTCTAGGTATCCTGGCAATAGGGAGTGTCAATGTGGCGGCTATATAAGTCAAACTCTATTAGAAGGACACAGAATTAGGTCAAGGTTTATGCCTTTGGCATGAGCAGAGGTGATGTACCAACAGTTGGACTTGGGTTGCTATGCTGAGGTCTAGATGACTATAACAAAGGGGTGTTCTTGGGCACTTCTATCTAGGAGTAAGGCATCAGCTTCGAGCCGAGAGCAATACTTGCGAGGTACTAATGGGATATGCTTCTATTCTGACGCATGCACTACGTTTGGGGAAAACAATTCAAGGGTTTGAGCAATTTTGGTCATTTTGAGCTGGGGTTTGACATTTCTAGCCTAATTTGAGGTCATAAATGGATTCTAGGCTGTCTAATGGTCCTATTGCAACAAATTTCAGGCGATTGGGAGCTTTGTAGCTCAAGTTATGGAGGTTCAAAGTTTGGAGGTCTCACACATTGCGCCCAGACCAATAATGAACTTTTCATTTTTTGTCCTGGCGTGACGTGTGAGACATTGGCTCTAAATGGGTTAAACTTGTCCAATTTGGATGATATAAGGGTCTAATCCTGCTTATCTCGTCGAGTTAGGCAGAATGGACCCCTTATTTGGTCGATTTGGAGCAGTTTTGGGCACTTTTGGGGCATGGTCTCACAGCAAGGTCTCACATGTTGCGCCCAGACCGATAATGAACTTTTCATTTTCTGTCCTGGCGCGACGTGTGAGACATCCTCTCAAATTGGCCTAGGATGTCTGTTTTGACTAAAACAAAAGCTAAAACTTACTAACTCAACTTAATTAAGTAACTTTATACACTTATAATTTACTCTAAAACACTTTGTATTAAATAAATTTTATCATTTACGAAATTAATAAGGCTCTCCTTTGATATGACTGGCTAAGTGCATATCTTTCTTCATTAGAGTTACTCCCTTGGCGTGTACTGTGCAGGCTGTTGAGTCTTCAAAATGTTGGACCAGCTTCTGCTCTGCTACTTCTTGACCCTTGGCCTCCCACTCTCGTTCTGCCCTCTCCTTTTCTTGTTTCCTTCAGCCTCCTTGGCCTCTGGCTGTTTCGCCTTGTCGAGGAAGCCGAGCAGTCTATTTGGTGCGCGTCATGTCGATCGGAGTCTTGGTGTCTATCCAGATGCTGTCTCTATCTAGCTTAAGGTCTTGGTTCTAAGTCTAAGGCTTGGCCATTAATATTATCTAACATTATTAAAGCTTAAATCTAATTAAGAATTATAATTCAAACACAAACGATGCCTGCCCTCAGTGGTTGACACGGGGGGGTTTGGGGGGGTTCAACCCTATGGGTAGGAGGTTCGATTCCTGCTACTGTGGGAATCCTTTTAAGATGAGGTTCAAATAGATTGAAAAACTAGACTAATCTAGTTAATTCCTAGGCTAAAATTCGAATTACCAAGTTACTTTTCTAAAATTTTTGACTTTTTAAACTGGGTTGAGATCAATGTCTCACACGTTGCGCGCAGACAGGAAATGAGATGTTCATTACCTGTTCTGGCGCGACGTGTGAGACCATCCTATTTGGCTCACTAATTTTTGTCTTTTTATGTACTAATTCACTTTAACTGTTACTAATTCACTTTAACTGTTACTAGCTTAGCATAGACTACAAAAATGAGAAACAAATTTCCCATTTCTCGAGGTTTGAAAATCCTATCAAGTTAGTACTACTGGGAGCATGGTCAGTGCTTTGCTCTTGGTCTTTCCCATTTCTCGAGGTTTGAGAATCCTATCAAGTTAGTACTACTGGGAGCATGGTCAGTGCTTTGCTCTTGGTCTCCAAGAACATTGCTCTGATACCACTGTGACGTCCCCTACTCATATACGGTGCACTCACCGTATACAAACAGGAGTTCATCCCCCATACCAGCTCCAACCGATACGGGGCCCCTCCGTGTCACTTTGCAACCTTGAGTTCCAAAGGGGAAGAATGAAGGGGTCATTTTACCTGTCTCCCTTCGGGGCCTACCTAGTCTGCGGAAGGGTAAACATACATGTCAGTAGTACATACATCAACATCACATGACCATCACGAAGGATGGTTCACCACATATCGTGTCTGAGCCTTGGGTAGGATTCCCTATGTGATGTCTTTTCTTTGTCTATCTGCGAGGGGGATGGACCCAAGCTTGGATCTCCGTGAGGTCATTGCGCATGTAATTCATGGCAATGGATTTGGCCGGCATAAGAACATGGCATTGGGTTGTCCACTCCATCCGCCCCTCCCGTACACACTTTGTTTGAGTAGGTTGAAAAGTGTTGGGACTCGATCAGCACGGATCGATAGGTTCAATATCAGATAACGTTTTATCGCAATAATGTATTTTTCGTTTGATACGGCACAAATTTGACGTTTAATCGTCAAAAATACTGCTAAAAAAAATTTCCTGGCGTCGAAAACTTTCGCGTGGCGAAAACAACTATTTAAACGCTTACGCGAAGTCCGGTTCAGCGTAAAGTTTAAACAAAGATTTTAAACCACGCCAACCAGGAAATAGTTTCGGCGTAGCGAAATGAACCTGTTTAAACTTACGCGAAAACATCTTCGGCGTAGTTTAAACGTATCAACTTCATAGTTTAACGCGCCCTCGAAATATATATAGAAAACTTCATTTAAAAACTTCGCTGGCCCTTCGCCGTTTAAACGCAAAAGAATGCTTATGGTTTCGCTGTAGTTTAACCTTATACTACCAGAGTTTCGCTGTAGTTTAACATTAAGGCTTCGCTTACGCAAAGTCGGGCGAGGGATTCCAGTAGTTTAAAACTTAGACTTCGCTATCACGCTGAAGAAAGTTCGCGTAGTTTAAACAAGGTTTCGCTTACGCCAAACTTTTTTTTCCTACGGCGTATTAAATACAAAAAATATGTATTTTTCCCAAAAATACGTATTTTTGCACTTTATAATGCCCCAAAAAATAGTTTCATACGCATTTAACCTATCCCTCGCCCGGATGCATAGCCGAGGGGCTATATCCTCGGGTTACATCTCCCCTGTCCGATGGGGCGTAGGGATCGCCTCCCTCCGTGATCTACATGCCGACTCAAGGTGACTAGAGGGCCCACTTTGCCCTTATTCGACTGAACCCAATGGAAAGTGAACCCCACTTCACGGGTGTCGCATGCCTTGCCCACACTCGGTGGCAAGCCATTAGACCTAGTCACAATGACCCCCGGTAGCACTAACACACCATAGGGATCGCTCAAGAGTCAGAACACGAACCTCCTTGTGAGCCAGTCTAGTCCCTTCACCCACAACCAGGTGTGGTTCTTGTACACAGGCCGAATCTATATGGTGCTAGAGAGGCTAATCTAGGAGCATCTACTACTAAGCTTTAGGTCTCTACCCCCCTTCCCAATACAAGGAGTTCATAGAGATACATCATCCACATACATCATAAGAGAACTAAAGAACAAGATCTAGTCTATATCATAGAGTTAGGTTCTTTAGTTAGAGTCTGGTATCTAGAGATCTAGAAGGCTGCTATGGGCAATTTAATAGGCCAAACCTACTGATTCTATGGCTAAAAGAGGGTTTAAGCTATTAAATTGCCTAAATACCTGATCCTTGAGTTCCTCCTCCTGACCTGAGTTCGACTATCCTGCTGACATGCTCGAATCAAGGGAAACTAATGATGCAATTCTCTCAGACAGAGTCTGGGAGGCGGTTTTGACCCTTGGGGCAGCCAAAACAGAGCTCTAAAACCCTAGAAACGAAAAATGGGCAAGTTAGGGTTTCCCTTCCTAAATAGACATGGGGGTGGCTAGGGTTTCCAATTATCCCCTTTAGGCATGTGGGATAATTGGGAATGGGCCCACTTGCCTTTAATGGCTAGGTGGCAAAATGTGCCCACATGGAAAGGTGTGCCCACATTAATGTGCATATTGGTAAATGTGCACATTAATTGCACACTTGGGTATGGCCCACTTGGCATAAAGTGTCCACATGGGAAAATGTGCACCTAGATAAATGTGCACATGGTTAAATGTGCACATTAATAAATGCACACTCCTTGCAAGTTGCCCCCTAGGGGCTACCCACCTGGCTACACGTCGGCGTACACGTCAGTCGGGGTGGCGTGTACGCGTGACGAGGCAGTACAGTATACGTCCTGGGACCGTATACTGTGCTGGAACGTCACAAAGATAGAAGTCATAATTTTTTTAGGCTTAACAATGAAAATCTAATAATTGTTGTGATAATGATTATGGATATATTGTGAGAAGTAACACTTGTATAGGCTATATAATTTTGTATAGGTACAAATATAGCTTATATGTACGTAATAAGTAGCTAATAGCAAGTTGATCAATTCAATAAACTTAAGTCTTTATATTCATGTGTGAGATCTTGCAGGGTTAGTGCAAGTTCGTCACCTTAGCGTGAGGACAACATTAGCCTAAGGGGGAGGAGAATGTGATGTTCCCCAGAAATATACGCCATAAATACGTATATTTCTAGGCCTCGTCACCGTATAAGCCTATCATTATAGCCTTGTACACCATAGTAAGTGGAAAAGGGAGCATGGCCAAGTTATTTACATAACTTAGCCAACCTTAGGCTTAGCCATTTCTACATGGCCTCAACCTAGTGGCCACCCACCACATGGAAGCATCCCATTGGAACCACGTTGCAGCGACATGGAACCTATAAGTACCCTAACCCTAACCCTAACCCTAGGCCACTTTTTTGGGTCCACCTGCCTTGAGACCTGTTCTTTGCTCGGAACTCCGTATCGAAAATCATTCGTTGCGGCATAGCTCAGATCGATAACCCCAAGGCAATGCGCTCATCAGAAGGAGGAGGAATCACTTGACTCATCATCAAGTCATGGAGACCTCAGGAATTGGAGGAAGTTCGTCTGAAGCAGGTATTCATAGTAGCTTCATACGTAGATCATCTGGAACCTAGGATTCCAGATGAGCTAGTATTTTATCTTGTTAGTAGAGCCTTTGGTTGATTGAGGTAGAGCCTTTTATCATGTTATATTGAGGTACGATGTTGGTTGATCTTATGTTTGCACCTCTTGTGTATTGGGAAGGGGGTAGAGACCAGTGGCTATTATTTAGATGATACTTCTAGTTTAGACCCCTTAGTTCCTATTACTATGCAGCCTGTGCATAGGAATCCAACCCGGCTACGGGGGCTACGGAATGACTTAGCACCATACAACGAGGCTAGTGGCAAAACGGAGGGAGGCCCCTGCTGAGCGCGGTGTTGGCCTGTCTCTTGTTTTGGGGAGTTCAGTCGGGTATGATGGAACCACTAGACCTCGGGAAGGGGAGATGGAACCCTTCCTACCTCATCGGACCCGGGAGTTGCAAACCAGAGTAGTCTCGAGGTTATAGTCATGCCAGAGCCCGATCTATCCAGTATGCAAAGTACGCACAGGAGGGGTGGATGGAGTGGTCAACCCTAGCCATTGTTTATAGCGAGCCTTGCCATTGTTATATCTCAACCTACTCTATCTTGTGGCCCAGTCGTCAGTCTGCTTCCTTACAAGTCTGAGCCTGGGTAGGAGCTCTCATGTTTTGTGGCATGTTGATATCTTTGTTGTATCTATGGATGTACGGGTGTGCTACCCTTCGAGATAGTTATATATATTGTTGTTGTTAGTGCTGACATTATGTTATGCTTCCTCTGTTATAGGAGCCCATAGGAAGGAAGGAAGGAAGGAAGGAAGTATATTTTAGCATCCACGGAGGCCAACTGGCCTATGAGACGGTTATAGACATACAATATATCGGATAGTATCCAAACACAAAAGAAAACCACCAAAGCCCTATACAATGTGTCTACCACTGGGACGAAAAAATCCCCCATGTGGGAGGAAAAACCCTTGTAGTAGGCATTCAAATTCCCTATCCAGGCGCTCAAATTCCCTGTGCTATAAGGGACTCCTCGACGGTGGAGACTTGCAGAATGTAGGATGGGAGACGTGCAACCATTGGCGAAGCCAGCAGTTGATGAATTGCTATCTCAGAGCATCTGAGATCGGCATGATCGGCACGGATGTGTGCATATGCCGGACACTCCTGTAGAGCATGGTGTTCATCTTCTACTATCTGGATGTGACAGCACTGGCATAATCTCTCATGCCGGGGGATTCCCTGCCCTCCATCCGTACCCCAGCGGCCTGTCTCAGTTCTAGAATGGTGGGACCCTGTTCTCATTGCAGTTATGGCTCTCCGTTTCTTGGTAGAGATGTGTGCCTTCAAATATTGGTGGGGGTCAAGTTCAAGCGACGGATTAACCTGCATGTGGTAGTGCTCTGTTTTGGGCTTTGCAAGAGTGGGCACATCCCACAGAGAGGCAGCAAAGCGCTCATTCAAATGCAGCTCCTGTTCCGCGATATCCGGCATATCCATAATCTATTGATAGTCTATGGACCATCTTGCGAACCACCCCTTACAATGCTCCTGCCACACTCTCTTCAGCCGTTCCGGCCCTTGTGCCAATAACAGAGCCCGGGGAGGGAGACGTTGTGCATCCATTCTGTCAACCTTATAGAAATACGCAAGGTGCCTGCGCATAGCAGAATGCTGCAGGGGCCAAAAGCCAGTCTCATACAGCAAAATCGGATAAGGCACCGTGTCCTTGACGCCTAGGCTGTATGTCAGGAAGGCCTTCTGTACCCTCTCTAGCTTATCCCAAGTGCTCTTGCTAATCGCTGGCCCCCAGACCTCTACCCCATACAGCAATACCGGTTCAACGAGTGCTCGGAACAGGTGTGCTTTGCGTGCCCAATCGCAGAGATCTATTCTGTAACAGCTATTTTGCATTGCATACAGGGCTTTCCATCCCGCGCTAACCCTTCTTTCTACACATTCATCCCATAGCATGTTAGCAGAAAAATCGATTCCCAGATACTTAAAGGTCCTTACAACTTCCATCCTTTGTCCTCTGTAATAGAAGTCTGGGATATCATGTTGCGCAGACAGGATTAGCAACAACTTGGTTTTCTGCAGGTTGACGGCCATTCCTGGTATGTCACAGAATCGACTGAGAGCATCCAAATGTTCCTGTATACTCCTAGTTGTATGGGACAATAAGCCCAGATCGTCTGCATAGAGCAACTGTTTTATTGTATATGCCTCTGGCAACTGCGGGCCACCACCTCCATGTTCTTGCATCCAGGTCTCCAATATAGAGTGCAAAAAGCGTTGAAGATAACAAACATCCCTGTTTAACACCCATGGTGCTATTCACCCGGTGATCTGACGCAGGCAAAGTGGCATATATTCCGTCATAGAGCCGGTAGATTGCATTCTGCAAATCCTGTAGGACATGTAGCTCTTACAAGCGTTGCCACAACAGGTCCCGAGGGACTGTATCATATAACGTCTTAAAATCCACGAAACAGCAATACAAGTCACGTCGTGCATTGCGGCTAACTTCCATAAGAATTCTGAGAGTAAAAATATGATCACTCGTGGAGTGGGCAGGGCACAAACCTGCCTGACCAACTGCACATACTCCAGCTCCCTTAGCCCATTGCATTAACTTCTTCTCCAGCACACCTGCTAGAAGTTTTGCGAGTAACGGGCTCACCATGATCATACGGTAGTTGGTGGAGTCATCCCCACTTCCTGTCTTATGAATAGGGGTGATCTTGCTAACCATCCATTCCTGTGGGAGGCCCTCTCTGATGGCCTGATGATTATCACTGTCAAAGGCCCTAGCAAAGCTGGCCCACCCCATTTCAACAGCTCGGGCTGAAGTCCCTGCAAGTCCTTTCTTTACCTTTAGCAAGATGTCTAAGACCCTAGTGGACATCCTCCTCTGAAAGCTGTAGTGTTTCTCCTAGCTGATCTGGTACCTTAGCGATCGCTCCTGGGGGGTCATACAACTCCTCCAACCGTTGTCTCCACTGGTCTGAGGTAACATTGCCAGGTGGTTGATGCCTCTTATACAGCACTCTACGCCAAAAGGCTTTTGGCTCAGTTATCAGCAGATCAAACATACGCTGCTGATTTTCTGCAACATAGCGATGCTTTTGGGATTTCAAGAATGCCTTATAGTCCCTAATGGCCTGTTGCCAGAGCTGTGGGTCTAAAATGGTGCATTCGGCGTCAAACCAGGGGTTCTGAGGGAATTGCGCAGTGTCCCTTCGCGGGGGCTTTCTTGCTGCAAAGCATTCACTTGCCGCTGCGAGTAAGGCCTTCACCAACCATTCACACTTATCATGCAATGTATAGAGGGCATCAATCCCCTGTAGCTTATAGCGCAACCTCATATTCTGCTTGCTTCCGATAGTTCGGGGTGTATCCCAAACCCCGAGGGCGCTTATCTTGTGGCCACGCCACTGAGTACCTCCAATCCAAAGTGACATAAAGTGGATAATAGTCTGACAAAGTCTCCTCATCTCTTGTTCTTGTGCCTGTCGCGAAATCTCTAATGATATCAAGTTCTGGCACTGGAGCTAGGAGATAGTCCACCACGTTGGCTCCACCATCGCATCCGTCGGTTCTGCAAGTGAAGCCCCTAACCGCGGCTATCTGAGCATACCATTGCAGATCACCATGTCAAAGATCTGGCATAGCTGGACCAACTCTTTTCCAAAGGCTCCAGAGATTGTATCCTGGGACCGTCTTGCATGCTGGGATGCACCTGTTTCTAGCCAAAGTGGGTTGGAGTCAGCATTTCCCTGGAAGGTGACCGACTGCCACTGTGTCGTATGTGCATTGAAATCTCCTAATAAAAACACATGACCCTCCTGGCGATACTGCTCTATGTCATCATACAGTTCCCTATAGGGCATATGCACATCTATATCTGCCTGATAAACCCTGTAGAACTTAGAAGTTTCATGGGGTATATAACATCCTGCAATAAACAGTGGACAGTGGTGAGGCTGCAGCACTCGTATCCACAGGTAGTGGTTGAGTCTATCAGCCTTGTGGAGCGAGACTATGGATGCTATAGCATCTTTGAAGTAGCACGCGACTCCTCCATACCCTCGCTTGCCATGGCGCTCATTGGCCAGTGAGAAATGATGGTATCCTGGGATGTCCGGTAACAGATGACCACTATATTCTCATGTCTCTTGCAAGAAGATGATGTCCATGCCTGTAGCAATTTCAGCAATGCCCTCGCTGCGCTTCCAGGGGAATCCCCTACAGTTCTATGATACAATTCGAAGGCACTCTTCCTATGCTGTCTGTCATTGGCAGGTGTCGGGGCTCTCATGTCCGGCTCTGCTGCTGTGGGTGGTGCCCGGGTACTTGGTCCTAGCTGTTGTGTGTGATCTGCCGTTCTGGAGGTGGGGGATCCAGAAGTGCTTGGCCCCCTAGTCGCCGTTTCTGCCACTGTTGGCCATGGAGGCACAAATACCTTCATCTTGTCATTAGCCAGACCTGTCGATCCCCCTGCCTGCCTGACCTGTCTAATCTTTACAAACTCCTCTTGCCTCTCCTTCTGTTGAGCCGGGGTCAGATCCATGTCTAAGTATACCTATGTCTCCTTCAAACGACTAGCACGCTGCAGCATCAACGTCTTCGATGCCTGGTCGAGCACTGTAAGTTTGACTAGTCGGGGTTTCATGTTTGGCCCTCCGACTCTGGTTAGGTTCCTTACTGTCAAGTGCTGCAATTGGAGCCTTGCCAACACCAGGGCATTGAGCTTAACTAGCAGATCTTCACCCTGTTCTTCAGGCAAGCCCTGAACCATAATGTTCAGCCGCCGAGATTGGCGGTCCTTCTCCTCGCGAAGGACCCGTCTAATTCCATGTGCAACCTCTGCCTCAGGTATTGGGCATGCTGATGATGCTGCCCCTACGGAGGTACTTGTCTGTTTCATATTCATGCGCAGATCATACATCTCCGGCTGGAACTCGGCCATCCTCTTCTCAAGGGCCGAAAGCCTGGGCACTGCTTCGTGACTTTCCGGCTGTCTCTTTTCTAGGTTGTCCAACCTCCCCTGCATCCCACACATTCTAGCCTCCTGGTCTGCCAAACGGTCGCTTGGGCCAACCATCTGTGCAACCTGCGCCACTGCCTGTCTGAGCTCATTTTGCAGTTGTAACACGTCCTCTGACATTTGCCGTTGGAGCTGATCTAGATGTCGGGTTGCATCGCTCACGGTGTGGGACATCGCTGTCAATTCACTTCTTAGCTGGGCGACATTATCGCGTGCTTGTCTATGCTCAAAGTCAGCCAGCCCAAAGCGGTCATCCAGTGGCCTGATGCATTCCTCCAGCGTCGAAATACGTTCCTTTTCTTTCGCCAACTGTTTCTTGAGAGTAGTTGCCGGTTGGGGGTCCCTTTGCATCTCCACACTTGTGAGCTTGTCCTGTATGGCATTCAGCTTTGCCTCAAGGGCATGTATTGCCTCCGTCTGTGTGATGTGCTTCGAGGGGGAGGAGCCCTCGCCATTACATGCCCGCTTCTTTAGCGCATGCAGATTCTCCTCCCTTGTTTGTCAGGCCTACAACTTTCGAGCACTCCAGAGTGAATTAGAAATGTACAGGAAGTATATAGGAATTCAAAGATTGAAAAAGAAGTACAAAGAGTGCCCACCCTTAGTGGTTGGCATGGGGGGGTTTGGGAGGATTCAACCCTATGGATGGGGAACTCAATTCCAATTGTCGCCGGAATTCTTTTGGAGTGGGAAGGAGTTGGAAGCTGGGCTATTAGAGATTTTGCTTTCTAGCTTGGTATCTAAACTGGCGGACTTTGGGAAAATGTGCTAGTGCGCCTGGAGCATCAAAAACTCATAGTGCGCCTGGAACATCATTGGAAAAACGTGCTAGTGCACCTGGAGCATCAAATTTGGGGCATCAAAAACTCATAGTGCACATGGGGCATCAAAAACTCATAGTGCGCTGGAGCATCAAAACTCATAGTGCGCCTGGAGCATCAAATTCTCATAGTGCGCTGGAGCATCAAATTTGGGGCATCAAAAACTCATAGTGTACCTGGAGCATCAAAAACTCATAGTCGCCCCCAAATTTGGGGCATCAAAAACTCATAGTCTTATTTGGAGCATCAAATTTGGGGCATCAAAAACTCATAGTGCGCCAGTCCAAGCTAGAAGAGCTTGGCATCAAATTTGGGGCATCAAAAACTCATAGTGCACCTGGAGCATCAAAAACTCATAGTGCGCCAGTCCAAGCTAGAAGAGCTAGAAGAGCTTGGGAAAACGTGCTTTAGTTTGTGATTTGGAGCATCAAAAACTCATAGTGCGCCGATCCAAGCTAGAAGAGCTTGGTATCTAAACCGGCAGACTTTGGGAAAACATGCTTTAGTTTTTGATTTGGAGCATCAAAAACTCATAGTGCGCCGGTTTTGACCAGGCCGAAAAGGCGGAAGGCGGAAGGCGAAAGAACTGGTCGGAGAGAAAACAATAGTTTCTTACGAAAGACAAACAACGAAACCAACAAAAAGACGGAAGGCGGAAGGCCGAAGACGGAAGGGCGTCAAGGCACCTCCGTGTCCCCTTCCCGCACTGGGGATATCTTGAGTGCGGAATAGATGGAGGGCCCATGCGGCCAGAGGGATGGATGGAGGATTTCATATGAGATGTATGACCGGGTATCGTATATTTAGTAGGAAGCGTCACACATCTGATCTAACTTGGTTCCAATTTATTATTTTCATATTATTTTGCATGTTTAAGTTCTGAATTCCTTGTGCATGCATGCTGCCTATGCTACAAGAGATAAACTTCTTGATAAAGCTTGCTCACAACTGCACTGTGTACATTCCAGAGTATATATATGCTAGGCAGATGGCATGCATCGTATTGGATTTTATGTACCCTATTAATGGCCCATATGATAAAGAGAAGTTTATATTATATAATAACTTACTCGTTGTGGATGAGGATAAAAGCATTCTAGAGTTTGCTACCAATCACACTTTATATATAAAGGTCCACTCTCATTTAGTGCTGGTGATAATCTATGCTTTCAAGTTATATCTAAAATTTACTACATTTAATATTGGAATTTACAGATATATGCACCAAAGAAACGAATTCGAGGACATCTCTTATGACGACCTCCAGTAACCAAAGAAACATTTGCTAAAATCATTAATACTGTACGAAGAAATCTTCATGATATGGCATGTGTTGTGGCCAAGAAAATACGCGATCGTTTTTTAAGGGACGAGCTGCTACATGCAATGTCTATTGTGTATCCTTAGTTCTGGACGAACACCATAAGCGTTTAAAGCAGATTGACTTAAAAAGCAAGCTTTGCACTTTAAAGATCATTTCTGTGAGACTGCAAACATCATAGATGGGAATGCATTGCTGGAACAATCACAATGCTTTGGAGAAACAATGTGGCCTCAATGTGTCGGGTTAGAGAAGCCTAAAAAGTTTGGTTCAATAACTAGACTTTGGATGTTTTTTAGTAATAGCTAGTTTCTTTAAGACCGAATGCCAGAGTATTTCAGGCTTGTTCGTTTATGCCCGACCATGATTCTAGGCTCAGTAAAGGATAAACAAGTTTTTAGCACCATGAATTATATGAAGAATAAGGTCAGGAATATGCATAATAATATATAAATGTCAACACATTTGTGTTGAATTTGGTCCATTTTTGTTTTAATAGCTACATACATGTGCTTCAAACATAGATACATAAGCCAATTTAGTGTGTTTTAAGTGAAGTCATGATTGTCCAGTGTAGAACCATATTTGCTCAAAAGCACGCTTCTTAAAGATATCAGCTTAACTCTATTAAGACCAAGATGACTGTGAAACTGGATATGGAAAGGAACAATTTTCAGTATAGAAAAGATATGGATCTAAACAAATGGATTAATCATTCACATACAATATGAAAATGGCACCATAAGTGGAATACGTGTTTGGATCATGGATAGTTCTGATATATTAAAATCAGCATGTTTATAGCCTTTGGCCATTATCTTCTGCACCTTTGTTTCTGGAGCTTCAATATCATTCACTTTCTAATAAAGTTTTTCCTGTTATAACAAAATCTGGAATATAAACTCATGAAAAGAGAAAAGGTTGCTTATGTAAATGCTACAACAATATTATCAATATAGCATAGAACTTTCTCTCTATCTTTGTCTTTGTTCAGCTTCTAACCTGCAAGAAAATTAGTCAACGTTTTTTTAACAATATTAGTGTCCATGGACTTGAAATCATAATAAATGTCATAAGTTGCTTACCATCTAAGCCAAACAGGGGAAATAAGTTCAAAACTCTAACAAACAATGGACAATTGTCCAGCTCCAAATATAACATATAGCAGCTCATACCTCTGGATAGATCTTCAAGTCTATGCCACTTGTCAATAATTTAAGGAAAATTAAACTTACCTAATTGCTATTATTCTTGTAATTAGTGCACAATAGCAATGATCTCTGTCTGAGCTACTACAATTTTATCTCCATGAAAGCCACTAAGTAAGGCACCTCATAGTGGTACGTGCTCCAACCTATTCTTACCACAGTTCACATGGACAATTGTCACTCAACATAGGCACATTTCGATTACACATAAAAACCCTCTGAACATAGATCTGACTGTCTCAAATCTTGAAAACCTATGCTATATGGCAAAGTAATGAATTCACATCGGATTTCACACAATTCATATTGACAATCTATGGAGGACATTCATGACATATACTACCACAAACCTATGGGGAATTTTTTGATGCAGGCTGATCAGGGTCTATTTACATAGTCTGTAAGATGATTGATATCACTGTGATCTAGCCTCTAACAATACATCTACAAAAAACAATAAATTAGTTCATAGCAATATTAGACAGCATACAATTGTTCTTCTACGTCTCCTCTTCTACCTCTCCTTTGTAAACAGAAGATGCATATTCTTGCAGAAATGCCATTGTCTGGACATCCAAATAAGCTTTTTAAGTTCTCTAGATGTTATTGACCATCCACGATAGTTGGATCAAAACTTTTCAAATCATTGGAAATAGAAGATGCACAACTTCCAGGCATCTTTTTATTGTCAGTCTGATTTTTTCCAACATTACTGAGATAAAGAAAATCTATTGTATGGAATGCATCTGCTATAGCTTGTCTTGCTCTGCTAGATAACATCTAATCCATCTCACAGATAGATATCGTGATGGATTTGAGAGGCCTATGGAATTTTTTTCGGCAATAGCCTAAACAGATGAAACCTTCTATTCGCATGTATGAAACCATCACATACACAAATATTACTTCTGCAGTAGCCATGTAGAAAATGTATTTTTCTGCATATGCTAGTGTCTATGTGTTACTTTAAGATGATTAATCTATGCTATAAAGCCTGTCTGAGAGACACCCGCATAGTTAAAATCTACATCAAAGTCTTAACTCACCTCATTTTCCTATGAAGATTTCGATTACAAAAAGGTGGATATGTCAGAATCTTGTTTGATCATCTAGAATCAAATGCTCTGCCACCTCAGATCTTCATTTCAATGGCCAAAATATCACTGAATATCTGCAATGAATGTAAAGCAAAGATACAATTATCCAAAGTATGTCAGAATTTTGTTCGATCATCTAGAATCAAATGTTCTGCCACCGCAGATCAGAAGTAAAGATTTACCTTATACAGCTTATAGAAAAGAGCAGATCATTCTCCTAGATGCTTCTTCACTAAAAGATCTGTGCGTGAAAGACAAATCCATTAAACAAAGGCATTCCCTCAATTTGTGGAATGGATCCACATTTTTTGAATCTATCAAAAGAAAATATACCAGCTCACACTGACCTATGCAAGCATGTCCCTGAATCTAAGAAATGAAAATACATCAACTCACACTAATCTATGCAAGCTGATTGCACTCTTTATCTTATGCTTAAATCATTAGAGGTAACATATGATGCACTTGAAAGCAACCCAGCAGTCCTCCTTATCAAAATATTACCTGGCTGGAGCAATGAGACCTGGGGCTGGAATAACCTTGGCATAACTGCAAGAAAATCCATGAAACTCCACGTAAGGATCCCACCAGAGAAGCAGCTCATGTCTTTGACATGGATATGTAGCAAAATAACAGGGGGTTCCAGGGGGATTTGATATAGATATAATTCTTGAAACCGTAGACCATATCCCTACAACAATTCAATGGGTTATTATAAAAAAAAACATAGATTTAAGATAAAAAATAGTCACATTAGCTCACTGGTTAGATTGGTTAAAGTAGTCGTATTAGGACATTGAGTTATTTTGGTAGAGGTTCGAATCCCCGTATTTCATATTCTAAAAGCTTAAGCCAAACCGTATAGAGGCTCGATATACCATCAAAACCTTAGGCAAACTCGTATTCGACATCTTAAAATCATAGGCGTCCCCAATCATAATTGAGCATAATCGAAACGAGAGGTGTCAAGAAGCTCCAACATACAGTCTGGGCCATAGGATTGACAGATCCGACGACTGTGGTAGTCCAGGGTGGTAGTCCTGGGTTAAATGGCCATTTCAAATCTAGTAATTTCTTCTGCTCCAAAACATGGGCAACAACAAAACCTCCTATGCTTCTTGAACGATTCCTTCTCAAGGGTCTTGCATGCATAGCATGCAACCCAGCCATGAGAGAAGGACTTAAGGATTTGCATGCAACCAAGGAGCACCTAAATTCTGCAGCTCACACGCCGGATTGGCATTAGCAGTAAGCCTGCTTACTTAAAACGGGACCAAAACGTGGCTCCCATGCCGTGCCCATGCGACCAAAAATTGGGGATGGATAGTCCTCCATGTAGTTGAATTTCGAGATCATGAAAAGCCACAACCCGATTTTTGGAATCCTACGAAATTTTCCGTTAGGCAAAAACCCCCACAACCTTAGAAAACTAACCTGACAAAAAAATTCCAAAAAGTTTTCCACTTGACGGAAAAACCAAATTTAAACAATAGGATTTGAAGGCATCAAAGGAAGTTGTACAAGTTTTATTTTTTATTTAAGTGATTATCGATGGCATGGTGGATGTGCTGACCTAGAAAGGCAGCAGCACCCCATGACCTATATAACAAGTGATGAAAAAATATAAGTGATGTGAAGGGGATGGAGCGCCATACCAGGCAGTAGAGCAAGGATGCCACTGATCTGGATGGGATTTGCCACTCTATGATTGATAAAGATGGAGTGATGTTAGAAGTTTTTAGTATTTCTTTGCCTTGGAAGACTTCTATAAAGACTTGAAGACATTTTGACATTGGATTTTTGTTAAGTTGTGATGCTATTTTGAGGACCAAGTTGAAGACATGAAGATCAAAGAAAAGATTTTTGAAGAATTCATCGGGACGATGAATAATCTTCGGGGGGAATACTGTTGTGTGTTTTATCTTGACTATTTTTGCATGATCTGCTTAAATTGGTGAATGTGTGCATAAATGGAGAACAATATGGGTATAATGTGGAGAAAATGTAAAAAATGTGCAAATATTGCGGAGGAAGCATTTATGATATACTGAAGTGGAATCTATAGACTTAAAGGAGTATTAAAGTCCTTAAGAAATATTTTCAATGGTTGACATTCTGATGATGTATCATGAATCTCGAAGAGCATGTAGTTGCAAGGAGTTTAGATGGCCTAGATTTGATGTTGAGTTGGCAAGATCTAGTGAACTGATCTTGGAATTTGGATCTAAGGTTGAGATCTGCCTAGATCTGATGGCTAGGATCAAGTGCAGTTTTGTATAAGATAGCCAAAATTCGTGTAGAAGAGAGGCCCAATTTTGGAAGATGACATCTGGGCAAAGTTCTTGAAGTTGTGAGTATCTTTCTTGATCAGTTGAATATTATTATGTTGAAGTATGATATTTTGAGTATGATTAAGTGATTCTGTTGAACTTTATCTCAACTTCTCAAACGGAGGCAGATCACCACAGTCTCAGATGGTACCTTGATGCATGCTTCCTTAGTAAGCTATGGGATGCCAACACCCTTGAATAGGTCAAGATGGCACATTATCAACGCCACATAAATCCCAGGTTGGAGCGGGGCCCGCAATGCTACCTGCGGACTCATCTACCCATGAAAAAGCGCAGATCCATTGCCTCTATCCGCACAGGTGCACACCATCTCCAAATTGAGACAGGGAGATGGGTTGGGGAGCTGCGTCAGGAGAGGCTTTGTCAACACTGCCAGGTTGGAGCTGTGGAAGACGAATGAATAGAATAGATTTTTTAACGTCCACGGAGACCAATAGGTCATGGGACCCATACAATGGGCTAGTACAATCATTACTACTAGGATTAAAAAACCCCTGCCTCGAAAGGTTTTCAAGGGAAAAACCTTTGCAGTAATGATGATACTAGACAATCGGAGATAATGACTGCCGAGGGCTCAGTAATTGAAGACGTTCATCTAGAATAATGCCAAGTCATGCACAGATGGTGCTCTGAGAAGTTGTGGAAGCGTGGAATGGAATGCTAAGGTCAAAAAATGATTTCGGACTATCTCAAAAGCAGGGCAACTCAGAAGAGTATGGCTTTCATCTTCAATAACCTGTAACTGGCAATAGGTACATAGTCTCGCTTCTCGCGGCAATTGCGGCCGCTCCCATCTACCTGTCTCAATCCGTAGCCTGTGGGACCCCGTGCGAATTGATGCAATAGCTACAAGCTTGTTCCTGGACAATGACGCAAGCAAATAAGCTTGGGGCCCTGGTGCCAAGGTGGGATTTATGTGTGCATGATAATGACCAGTTTTCACTTGGTCCAAGGTAACTGCATCCCATATCTTTTGAGAAAAATGGCCATTGAGATATTGTTGCAAAATCTCAGGATCAGAACTGGCAAGCATCAGGCAGTGCTCTGGTTGCACAGCCCAGCGGGCAAACCATGTAGTGCAATGCTCTTTCCAACATCGTTTCAAACGCTGAGGAGATTCAGCCATGGCAAGTGCAAGAATAGGATACCTATCATCATCCATGTGGTGCACCTTGCAGATATAGTGGAGATGGCGCTTCATGGCAGAATGTTGAAGAGGCCTAGCATAGGGCACCGTTGTTTTAACTTCGAGGCTGTAAGTGAGAAAGGACTTTTGCACCCGCTCCAAGCTCTCCCAAGCACTAGCACTAATGGCAGGCCCCCATACTTCAGAACCATACAGTAAAACAGGCTCTATCAAAGCCCGAAACAAGTGGGCTTTCCGTGGCCAATCATGAATTTCTGCACGAAAACAATTGTTTTGCATTGCATAGAGTGCTCTCCATCCAGCAGCCACCCGCTTGGTAATACACTGTTCCCAAAGTGTGTTCTTACAGAATTCCACACCAAGATACTTGTAGCTATCTACAACTTCAACTTCGCGGCTATCATAGTGCATAGTGGGAACATTGTGACGAGAAGGTTGAACTACCAAAAGCTTGGTCTTTTGGAGATTAACACGCAGACCTGTGTTCTCACAAAAACTGTGCAGAGCATGTAAATGTTGCTGCATACTAGCAGCGGTATGTGCCTGAATCGAAACATCATCAGCATACATAAGTTGCCTAATGATATAGTGTGCCAAATGTGGACCTCCGCCGCCATGATTATCAAGCCATTCTTCCAATTGATCAATGTACAAGCCAAAGAGTGTAGGAGATAAAGGGCAACCCTGACGAACTCCAATATTGCTAGTGATTTGAGTACCTGATGCTGGAAATTTAGCAAAAACCCTTTCATAAAGCCGATAAACTGCATTTTGAAGATCTTGTGGAACCCCAAGTGCCTGCAAGCGCTGCCAAAGAAGCTCGCATGGTACTGTATCAAAAGCAGAAATAAAATCCACAACGCATATATAGAGGTCTTGTTTCAAACTTCGACTATGTTCAATAAGCATGCGCAATGTGAAAATATGGTGTATTGTAGAATGGCATGGGACAAAAGCCTGCCTGTCCTACAGCACGTACACCAGTATGTTCTGCCCATGATGTCAACTGCTTCTCAGTAAGATTGGCTAAGAGCTTTGAAAATATGGAACTTACCATGATCATGCGATAATTAGAAGGGTCATGCTTATCACCTGCTTTGTAAATTGGTAGGACCTTACCGACAGTCCAAGTTTCTGGCAAGCCTTCTTGCAAAGCTTGATTTAAAAGAGTAGTGATGATTGGAAGCAATAGCGGACCCCCCATTTAAGCAATTCTGCTTGCAAACCTTGAAGATCAGGAGACTTGCCATTAGATAGATGCCGCAGTCCTTCTTTTACTTCCTCCTCTGTGAATTGAAGAATATCACCCACCAAAGGAGGCACAGAATTAAGGACCCCAGGATGATTATATAAGTGGACCAATCACTCATCCCATTGCTGCATAGAAATATGTCCAAGGGTAGGAGGTGGTCGATATAATATTTTGCGCCAGAAGGTCCGAGGCGCACGTAGCAGTAATTCAAACATTTGCTTCTGATGCTCAGCGACAAAGCGTGCCTTCTTGCATTTCAAAACACTTATAATTCTGAATGGCATTATGTCGCGTATCTGGCTCAACTATCATTCGCAAGTGTTTTTTAAGCTGCTTGCAGTATTCATCAAACCAGGCATTTCTAGGAAAGGATTTCCTACCAGCATGAGCAACCCCAGAAGTGCGTGTACCAAAGCAAGAGACAACAGAAGTAAGCAAAGCATCAGCAAATGCTGCATTACGCTCTTGAAGAGTTGGGTAATCCAAAATACCTGCAAGCGCAGGAGCTAATGTCTGTGCATATTCAAAAAATCTAGAATAAGTCAAGCGAATGCGAGGTGCAGGAGCCTGGATAGCAATGGGTATCGAAGAGGTGGAAGCTGCCACTTTAATGACAAATAAAGTGGATAGTGATCAGATTTTATCTCCTCATCTCAATACCACACCCTTCAGAGTTGCCCGGCATACGATGTCATTAATCTCGAATAAAGCTTATGAATTGGTGCAATAAATTATGATGGAATGATTAGGTGGTGATGTATGATGCCAGTAGAGTGAGGCTTAGCCTGTCTCATATACTTTGAGATTTGCTTTGGGTTCTATTTGGAGATAGGTGCGTGTTGACCCACAAGGGGTCAACATAACATGTTTGGTCCTAGCACAAGTCACCCACTTATCCGATCCAGGGAAAAACAGAGACTTATTTGAAATTCAAGCAGCAATTGACTTAAAATTGGAGGACACCAGCTGAACACAACATTTCTTCAACAACGCAGTAGTTCACAAGATAAAAGAACTGGATGTAATTAGCTCAAGAAGTCGGTGAAGTTTCGGAGCCGTTAAGTTCGAGGAGCACTTTTGAAGTTAAGTTCGAGGAGCACTTTTGAAGGGAAACAGGTATGGTTGTGAGGTCATTATTGAGTCCATGCTGGCTAGATTATCTACATGTCTCCATGATCTCCTGTTCCTCCTTGTCCACATTATCTTGCTAAAATAATTTATCCTTTCTTCATTCCTTCAATTAACAAGCAGTAGTCTTAAAGCAATTACCCTTATGTCACCATTTCACGCAAAAGGTCGCTTGACTTGCCACAAAAGGATCATATATATATCTATATCTTTTTTATCCATATCCCACCACCATCAACAGTAGTCATGATGAAGGGAACTGAATACGAAAATGCAAAAAAAGATGCAGGAAACATCTACTCGCTAATGAGTGTTCTTGTTATATTTGGAGCACTAATCTTGACAGAAAAGAAAAATAGGTCACCAAGGGACTCGCCCATTATTATCGGGCGGAGGCTAGAGTTCATTTACCTTTTCCATATTCCCTTTTATGCCCCTTGGTTGCACCACTGCCCATGTAATGGACATATGCTATATTTTCTCGTCAGATCAAACATAAAGCCCAATGGTTTTCGGTTTTCCCTCACAAATAGCCCAATGGTTTTCCATCACAAATTTTATTTTTCCATATGCTATGGCTACATGTAGATGTTTAGTCAGCATGGGCCAAGAATGGCTTCGAAACCAAAATCTGAAACCCTAATGCTATGGTCAAGCCACAAGCCCACGATGCTAAAGATGGAAACCGTTCTTCAATGTTCTATGCCATCTCGGTTGCTTCCGCGGCCGGTTTTTGCGGGTAATTTCGGCAATGATAGAGGCACCGCACATGAGATTCATTGGATTCCAAGTCCGGAGGTATAAAAGAAGAAAACCGAGGCATGTTCCATGGCTCGGGGAAAAACAATAGCTCTGTGAGTGCGATCATCTTATCAAATTATTATATTGTGATTCTTGAGTTTTATTTCTGAATTGAATTGCATATCTGATTTATGGGATTCATTCGATCTTGACCATTGAAGATGAAGAACAATTTTACGGGTTTATTATTGCAGAAGGAAACGAGTATATCTTTGGTCTGAAAGATCTTGGCAAAGCTTGTGAGCGGAGGGCAATCTACTGCTTACAAACGTAAGGAAGGTTGAAGATATTCACAAAGTGCTACTCTACATTTAATGACCAGATTTTGCACATACTGATTTATGGGATTCATTCAGCCTTGACCATTGAAGATGAAGAACAATTTTCACGGGTTTTATTATTGCGAGAAGCCCGGCGGTATATCTTTGGTCTAAAAGATCTTGATGTCAGAAAGCTTGTGAGCGGGGAGGGCAACCTGCGCTATATATAGCGTAAGGAAGGTTGAAGATATTCACAAGGTGCTCCTCTACATTTAATGTCTGATTTGTGTCCTTTATGTATTTGAATGTTGAAGAACTATGTTGAAAAATCTGGAAGCATGTATAAAATAAATGTACAAATTGTACTAATTTAAGATCTTAAACCAGATCCAAGAATTTTCAAGAGCAATAATACATGTACATGGACACACCCATGGATTTATCTATTTACAATAGAGGAATCCATGGGTGTGTCCAAAACTTGGATCATAAGATCTTAAATCTTGAATGAATTTTATACATGCTTCCAAAATTTTTCAACATAGTTCTTCAACATTCAAATACATAAAGGACAAAGAATCGTACATTAAATGTAGAGGAGCACCTTGTGAATATCTTCAACCTTCCTTACAGCTTATATATAAGGTTGCCCTCCTCGTGGGCAATAAGCCAGCAATCTTTTAGACCAAAGATATACCGCCTACTTCAATAATAAAACCTGAACTGAAATTGTTCTTCATCTTCAATGGTCAAGGCCGAATGAATCCCATAAATCAGATGTGCAAAATCGGGTCATTAAATGTAGAGTAGCACTTTGTGAACATCTTCAACCTTCCTTACGCTTGTAGCGTAGATTGCCCTCCTGCGCTCACAAGCTTTCAGCCAAGATCTTCGCACTCAAAGATATAATCGCTTCCTTCGCGCAATAATAAAACCTCGTGAAAATTGTTCTTCATCTTCAATGGTCAAGACCTAATGAATCCCATAAATCAGATATGCAATTCAATTCGTAAATAAAACTCAAGAATCACAATATAATAATTTGATAAGATGATCGCACTCACACAGCTATTGTTTTTCCCCGAGCCGGAACATGCCTCTCTTTCTTCCTTTTATACCTCCGCACTTGAATCCAATGAATCTCATGTGCGTGCCTCTATCATTGCCGAAATTACCTCAAGAAAACCGCCGAAGCAATCGAGATGGTATAGAACATTGAAGAACGGGCTTTCCATCTTTAGCATCGTGGGTTTGTGGCTTGACCATAGCATTAGGGTTTCAGATTTTTTGGTTTCGGTTTATTCTTGGCCCATGCGACTAAACATCTACATGTAGCCATAGCATATGGAAAAATAAAATTTGTGATGGAAAACCATTGGGCTATTTGTGAGGGAAAACCGAAAACCATTGGGCTTTATGTTTGACTCGACGAGAAAATATAGCATATGTCCATTACATGGGCAGTGGTGCAAACCAAGGGGCATAAAAGGGAATATGGAAAAGGTAAATGGAACTCTAGCCTCCGCCCCGATAATAATGGCGAGTCCCTTGGTGACCTATTTTTCTTTTCTCTCACAAGATTAGTGCTCCAAATATAACAAGAACACTCATTAGCGAGTAGATGTTTCCTGATCTTTTTGCATTTTCAGATTCAGGCCCTTCATCATGACTACCGTTGATGGTGGTGGGATATGGATAAAAAGATATAGATATATATATGATCCTTTTGTGGCAAGTCAAGCCTTTTGCGTGAAATGGTGACATAAGGGTAATTGCTTTAAGACTACCGCTTGTTAATTGAAGGAATGAAGAAAGGATAAATTATTTTAGCAAGATAATGTGGACAAGGAAGAACAGAGATCATGGAGACATGTAGATAATCTAGCCAGGATGGACTCAATAATGACCTCACAACCATACCTGCTTCCTTCAAAAAGTGCTCCTCGAACTTAACTTCAAAAGTGCTCCTCGAACTTAACGGGTTCAAACTTCACCGACTTTTGAGCTAATTACATCCAGCTTTTTATCTTGTGAACTACCATAAGAAACTCAAGAAATGTTGTGTTCAGCTGGTGTCCTCCAATTTTAAGTCAATTGCTGCTTGAATTTCAAATAAGTCTCTGTTTTTCCCTGGATCGGATAAGTGGGTGACTTGTGCTAGGACCAAACATGTTATGTTGACCCCTTGTGGGTCAACATTATGCCCCAAAAACAAGGGGCTGGTCCCTTCAGCCCGAATAAATTGCAAGTTGAGAAGGAGCAGCCTGCAGATCAGAATGAATGGTTTAACTTTTTTGTAAGGAAATCATTTGATAGACATTATTGTGGATTGCCCCAAATGCGGGGCTACGGATGAGAATGTCAGTCCATGAAATCAACTGTATACAAGAGATCATGGAATAGCATGGCACAGATTGTATGGTTGAAGTGGACGAAGAAGTTTACAACCACCAGTACATGACATAAGGCAAGGCGTGGATGGTACATCTGTCTTATAACTTACTTATAGAGCTTTTAATGGTTAACAAGTGTAGACAGACTAGTGGACACAACTTGTATGCAGACAAGTTGGTAGTTTGAACAAGTGAAGATGATAAGAAATCTTGGTGTTTGAATAAGTGAAGATGATGGGACAACTTGGTAGTTTGGAGGGGCAAGTATCCAGCACTTGTGATAAAGAACAAAAATGTATGACTCAACTTGTATGCAGACAAGTTGGTAGTTTGAACAAGTGAAGATGAAAAGAAAACTTGGTGGTTTGAAAAGTGAAGACGATGGGATAACTTGGTGATTTGGAGAAACGAGTATGGGGAGACAATCTGGTATGCAGACCAGCACTTGTGATAAAGAACAAAAATGTATGACTCAACTTGTATGCAGACAAGTTGGTAGTTTGAACAAGTGAAGATGAAAAGAAAACCTGGTGGTTTGAAAAGTGAAGACGATGGGATAACTTGGTAATTTGGAGAAACGAGTATGGGGAGACAATCTGGTATGCAGACCAGTATAATATTTGAACAGACGCTTGCATGCAGGCAAGTCCATAATGCAATGATATTGAATCCAATTCTTGATCGTTAACCATTACCACATCAAGGTCCTGCAAATGCCAGCCATTCTCAGATGCACGTTAGAACATTGCTATAAAGAATCATCTCAACTTCTAGTCCTTGTACTCAACCTTGTTACTACGGTGCAATTTTTAAGACCCTAAAAAGACCCTGAAAATAAATCAAGACCAACGGACATGACTTACAGCAACAATTGCATGTCTAAAAACAAAACGTCTAAGTGAAGCTGACCCTATATAATAGCTAAAACTTACGATTCAAACTACAATGGACCTTACCTTCCTAATGTATCTTAACATGACTTTCTGCCCTTGATTGAACCTTGATGACCCTATGACAAATAGCCAAAATTTGCAAACTAGACTATGCTATAGACCTCTAAACTATCCTAATGCAAGCATATCTTTCTGCCCCAAAATAGAGCTTTGTGCCTTGAACCTGTCAAGGCCAGTATTTCTTGAGATATTTAAGATTTGCAGGGTTGGGCAATAAGCGAAGATCACTATCCTGCAACCAGTATGAATGCTGCCCTGCTCTCCCAGCAACAAAGAACGGTCCTTCCCAACGAGGCTGAAATTTCTTAATCTTTTGCTCTCTGTTCCACTTTAGCACCAGTTCCCCCTCCTCAAATTCACCTTGAAGGTTCTGCTTCCTTTGAAAATACGCTCTATCTTTGGCTTTCTTCATCTGCAAATTCATTTCACACATCCACCTATCCTCTTCTAATTGCAATATTTGTTCGAATCTAGCTTTCAAAGGATCGTTACTTATCTCCATCTCTAAGGCATATTTCAGGGAAGGTAGTTCAATATCGATAGGTAGCAATGCTTCCGTGCCGTAAACCAATTTAAATGGAGAATAACCTGTGGCTGGTTTCCAAGCAGTCCTATAAGCCCATAATGCAGTATTCAACTTTTCATGCCAATCTTTCTTTGATGCTAAAACTGTTTTCTTCAAAATACCCATTAATATCTTATTCGTTGATTCGGCCTGGCCATTACCTTCCGGGTAGTACGAAGAGCTTTTTACATGTTTGATTCTCAACCTGGTCACTAACTCCTCTATTACTGTATTGAGGAAATGTGTGCCACGATCTGTCAAGATCTTTTTTGGAATCCCAAATCTACAACACAAATGCGTAAAGATAAAACCGGCTGTGTTCTCGGCTGTAGCTTTTCTTAATGGAACTGCCTCCGCCCATTTGGTAAACAAGTCCGTTGCTACTAAAATGTATTCGTGTTGTGCCGATGACGGCGGATCTATTGGTCCTATGAAATCCAAACCCCATATTTCAAAGGGTTCACATGAGTCAACTGCGCCAAGCTCTCCTGGATGAAACTTCCCTAACCCAAATATCTGGCACTCATGACAATGCTTGACATACTCTTGACAATCTTGATGAAGAGATGGCCAAAAATAACCTGCCCTAATGACCTTCTTTGCTGTAGCCCTTCCTGCCATATGACCACCACAGATGCTGCTATGGCAGTTGGCTATAGCTATGAGCTGCTCTTCTTCATCCAGACATCTTAGCAATACGCCTTCCATAGTTCTTCGACATAATATATCTCCTACTAAGACATATGAAAGACAATTTAATTTAAATCTTCGCAGTGCTTTTGCTGATAAACCTGTGGGTAAAATCTGATCATCCAAGTATGACTTGATCGGTGTCATCCATGAAGGTTGGGAGCAAATGTACATATCATACTCATTCATTCCGCTACTTACTCCTGCTCTATTACTGGCAAGTCTATTTTCTCCCACTATTAAGTCATCCACCAGCGCACTCTCTTCATTATCCATATTGATACCTTGCGCTTCTAAATCATAACTGTAAAATGCATAGGGCAGGTACTTACTCGGATTTCTGACTCCATCGTATAGTTTTACCTCTATGAGATATTCTTGCAACCTTACAGCCCATTTATGAAGTTTAGCCGTTCTTGCAAACTTTCCATAAAGCAATGGCAGCGGGTTTTGCTTCATGTATATTGTCACCTGTACGTTCATAAAATAATGGCCACACTTGTCTACCAAATGTTTAAGTGCTGCTGCATACTTTTCCAGTTTAGGGTATTTTTCCTCGGTGATTGACCATTGTTTTCCCACATACATGACCACTCCACTGAGTTGGCATAGGGCAATCCCTGTAGCCCACTTTGTTACTGTAATATAAGCTGTAAATGGTTTGTCTAGTGCAGGTGATACTAGGAATTGTCTATTTGCCATAATCTGCAACAATTCGTCCCATGCTTCTTGGCATTCATCTGTCCAATGGACTGAAATGGATTTGCTCCTACCTTTTGGGACTTGCCCCTGTCTAGTTAACTTAGAAATGGGGCTCAAGATGTGAGACATATTTGGGATATGCATTCTTAAAAAACTCACCATTCCAATGAGTCCTTTTACTGCTTTTAATGTCCTAGGTGGCTGCAGTGTACGCAACATCTTTATTTTGTCTTCCGCAATCCTTATGCCTTCTATAGAGACTTCATGCCCCAAAAGTACTCCTTTGTTAGTGAAAAAAATGCACTTGGAAGGATTTAGGCATACCTCAAACTTTTTACAAAGTTCGAAAATTTGTCGAAGTTGAGAAAAGTGTCCTCCTTTTGAAGTTGCCAAGCACAAGTCATCCAAGAATATCCTAAGCAAATCTGATGGGATATCCTTGAATATTCTACTCATAGCTCTTTGAAATGTGGCAGGCGCGTTCATAAGACCGAATGGCATCCTTCTCATTGCATACGTACCCCATGGAGTTATAAACGAGGTCTTTGACTGATCATCATCTTTAATGTAGACTTGGTTGAATCCAGAAAAGCCGTCCATAAACGAATATATCTCCTTACCTGCCACTGTATGCAATATCTCTTCTTGAAAAGGCAAAGGGTAAAAATCCTTGAGTGTGGCTTTGTTTAGCTCTTGATAATCAACACAGATTCTTAATTTGCCATTTTTCTTAAGTACCGGCACTACACACGACACCCAAGATGGATTCTCAGATTTAAAAATTAATCCAGCTTGCAACATTTTCTGGATTTCGTCCTGCACTAGCATTAATAATGCTGGATTTATTCTCCGTAACTTTTGTTGTATGGGCTTAGCCCCAGGTTTCAGTTTTATCTCCAGTTCACATATTTCTCTAGAGACACCTTTCATTTCAGAATAATCATAAGCAAATACCTCTGCATATTCTTGAAATAATTGAGTAAACTCGTCCCTTTCTTCTACATTAGCCGAAGCCCCCAATGCTAACTTCCTTTCTTTACCATTCTTCATTATGGTGACATCGCATACCTATTCCTCCTTTGCAACATCTACGATCAAGATCGGATGTAACTGCTTCAGCTGATCTTCTTCTATATCCTCCTCCTTAATTGCGCCTTCACAAAGATGCTCAAATAAAGCAACCTTGCATACGGCATCAGCTTCGTAATTGTGGTCGCGTGGTACATGGCATATTTCCCAAAAGGAAAAATTTGCTAGTTTGGCACGAGCTTCATTACACAATTGCAATAATTGCTGATTTCGAACCTTATAAGTTCCAAGAACTTGATTGCAAACAAGCTGCGAATCACCTCTGATATGAAGGTGTGTAATTCTATATTTTTCTGCAATTGCTAGACCCGCCAATAATGCCTTGTATTCTGCTGCATTGGATGTACAATCATATAAGATTTCGCCTTTCCTTGCGAGCACCTCCATCTTCTCATTTTTAAGCACTACTCCTGTGCAAGCTAGCTGCAATCTTTTGGAAATCCCTCCATCAAACCATAAATATGCACGGTTTTCAACATCCTCTTCTTTACCTATCACTTCTTGCTTAAGAATTAGACAATTATCAATATCACTGATTTTGGTCAATGGGGTTACCTCTTTGTTGATGACCAACTGGCCCATCCCTTCGTCCAATAATAAATCTTCTGTTTCTATAAAAAGCGCCTCGTCATTCTTCTCGATAAACTTCCTTCCATCACTATTATAGATATAAGCCACTCGTATTCCATCACTGATACGACAATAGCCTTCGTCCCAAACCGGTCTAGCACCGACTGATTTTATCCATTTCCTGCCCAATAAAAGATCATAACTTGTGGGTTTACCTGGATCATCATGAAAGGACACCACTATGAAATTGGCTGCCACTGTTATCTCTTCAACTGTCACCAGAACATTTGTCACAATTCCTATTGGACGCACTTTGTGTCCCGAAAAAGTACGTAATATCTGCGTGGTGGACTTATTCACTTTTAGGCCAAGCTGCATCATCACATTGTATGGCATAACATTGGAACCCGATCCACCATCTACATAAACTTTTTCCAAGCGCTTCCCCTCCACTATAGCTTCACACTCAAAAATACCTGGATCTTCTACAACTTCGTCTATTATTATATTGCTTACCAAGCATTCTTCATCATTGTTGTTCACATTGTGCATAATGCTTTCCCCATTCTGCTCCAGTAGATTGAAGAGTTTTTGTTTGTACGAAGGGGCAACTTTAAGCAGGGTTAGTAAATCCATCTGCACTCTAGAACCTTTCAGTAACCGTTCTAAATCATGTGGACCTTCTGTTTCTTCTGTTCTCCTGGGTGTGATTGGTATGTTATTCCTAACATTGCTCAAAGAAATCTCTGCAGTGGGATCAGCCACTTTCAAACTGTATTTAGGTGGTGTCTTAGCGTGTTTGACTTGTGGAGGCACTGGGTTTCCTGGCAGCACGGGTTGTTGCCTTCCAATTTCACGTTTTGACATTTCACAATCTTGAGTATGGGTTTGCTGTCTTGTGACCACATTCAAGACTTTATCTTCCTCTTCAACCACATTTAGCTCTATGAGGTTGACGTTTGAAGTGGAGCTTGTGGCGCCGCCTTTGTTTTTTAATAAGTCTTGCCTAGATAAATATTGCTTCACCCTGCACTTATCTTCCAAGTGACCAATCTCTTTGCAGAATGTGCAGACAGGGCATTCTCTGCCGAAATGTCCCTTCAAATTACAATTCGGACATGGTCTTGCATAACATGTATTCTCAGTGTGGCCAATTCTTCTACATACAGAACATTCTGGAACAGTTTTGGTTGCTTGCATTTTTAATGCTTCTGTTAACTGTTTAGACGTTTCCAGCAAGGTTTGCATTCCACTTTCTAAGCGATCCGTAGCTTTTGAAACCTCATTCTTTAGATCTTCTTCAAATCTGACTCTCCTTTCTTTCTTCTCATTTGTAATTGCATAACAGGCATGTATCTCAAGCCCTGCTCCCCCTCCCGAATAGCCAGCCACGAGGAGAAGTATGGTTTGTAACTTCTTTTTCTGGTATTAAGGCTATGGTTTTTGCAATTTCCATGGCTTTGGAAAATGCTTTATGTATTGAGTCTAGGGCCCCTGTAGCTTGCAGTTTGCACATTTTCCTATAGACCTTAAACCGAGGTTCCAGACCTGCAACAAAGCTTTCAACTAGATAGATGGTAGGTGTTTCCACCCCTAATTGCCGGCATCTCACAATATAATCATTGAATCTTTCAAAGAAATGCAAAGAACACTTTCTCCCTGTTTAATGGCAAGAGTGCGTAATTCCTGCACCAACGTGCTTTTCGTAGGTAACACTCCAAACCTATCTAAAAAGTTATGACGTAGGATATCCCATTGCCAAACACCACAACTTTCTTGGTACACATACCATGTTTTTGCTTCTCCCCGCATACATTGCCCAAAAACCGTTGGTCTGCTTCCTTTCCTCTTACCATATTGGTCATAATAATCTTCAAATTGTACCAAAAATTCTTGAGGATTTTTGTGCCGTCGAAGGATGGTGCAACTGTAGGAGTGATTACTTCAATTTGGTATGGATACATTGGTGGTACTGCCCCTGACTTACTGGGCAGAACTGTATCAGCAATACCTTTAACTGGAACATCATTCATCCCTATGGATTCTTGCGAGTCTTTGTCCTCTTCCATCTGCATATGTTTGGAAGGTGTATGCTACGCAAGCAAGCTCTCCACAATTTCCGTCCCACCAGGAGTGCCAAAAGATATTGGCGTATGTGGAGCTATACGCCAACAATCTCTGTACTAGACAATAACAATAAATGTACAAATTGTACTAATTCCAGCTTTTCCAAACCAGGGCTGAGACTTAGAATTCATTCAAGAGCAATAATACATGTACATGGACACACCCATGGATTTATCTCTTGTAAATAGAGGAACACCAGCTGCTGTAGCAGACTTTAAAAACTTGGATCATAAGATCTTAAACAGTCAGTTACAGTTATTTTATACATGCTTCCAGCTTTTTCAACATAGTTCTTCAACATTCAAATACATAAAGGACAGCAAATCGGTCATTAAATGTAGAGGAGCACCTTGTGAATATCTTCAACCTTCCTTACAGTTATAGCAGAGGTTGCCCTCCTGTTCACAAGCTTTCAGACCAGTATCTTTTAGACCAGCATATACTGTCTGCTTCTGCAATAATAAAACCTGTAAAATTGTTCTTCATCTTCAATGGTCAAGGCTGAATGAATCCCATAAATCTGTATGTGCAAAATCGGTCATTAAATGTAGAGTAGCACTTTGTGAATATCTTCAACCTTCCTTACAGTTGTAGCAGAGATTGCCCTCCTGTTCACAAGCTTTCAGGCCAGTATCTTTCAGACCAGCATATACTGTTTCCTTCTGCAATAATAAAACCTGTAAAATTGTTCTTCATCTTCAATGGTCAAGACTGAATGAATCCCATAAATCTGTATATGCAATTCGAATTCAGAAATAAAACTCAAGAATCACAATATAATAATTTGGATAAGATGACTGCACTCACAGGAGCTATTGTTTTTCCCCTGAGCCGTGGAACATGCCTCGGTTTTCTTCCTTTTATACCTCCAGACTTGGAATCCAATGAATCTCATGTGCGGTGCCTCTATCATTGCCGAAATTACCTGCAAAACCGTCGTGAAGCACCGAGATGGCATAGAACATTGAAGAACGGTTTCCATCTTTAGCATCGTGGCTTGTGGCTTGACCATAGCATTAGGGTTTCAGATTTTGGTTTCGAAGCCATTCTTGGCCCATGCTGACTAAACATCTACATGTAGCCATAGCATATGGAAAAATAAAATTTGTGATGGAAAACCATTGGGCTATTTGTGAGGGAAAACCGGGAAAACCATTGGGCTTTATGTTTGACGGACGAGAAAATATAGCATATGTCCATTACATGGGCAGGGTGCAACCAAGGGGCATAAAAGGGAATATGGAAAAGGTAAACAGAACTCTAGCCTCTGGCCTGATAATAATGGCGTAGTCCCTTGGTGACCTATTTTTCTTTTCTGTCAAGATTAGTGCTCCAAATATAACAAGAACACTCATTAGCGAGTAGATGTTTCCTGCATCTTTTTTTGCATTTTCGTATTCAGTTCCCTTCATCATGACTACTGTTGATGGTGGTGGGATATGGATAAAAAGATATAGATATATATATGATCCTTTTGTGGCAAGTCAAGCGACCTTTTGCAGGAAATGGTGACATAAGGGTAATTGCTTTAAGACTACTGCTTGTTAATTGAAGGAATGAAGAAAGGATAAATTATTTTAGCAAGATAATGTGGACAAGGAGGAACAGGAGATCATGGAGACATGTAGATAATCTAGCCAGCATGGACTCAATAATGACCTCACAACCATACCTGTTTCCCTTCAAAAGTGCTCCTCGAACTTAACTTCAAAAGTGCTCCTCGAACTTAACGGCTCCGAAACTTCACCGACTTCTTGAGCTAATTACATCCAGTTCTTTTATCTTGTGAACTACTGCGTTGTTGAAGAAATGTTGTGTTCAGCTGGTGTCCTCCAATTTTAAGTCAATTGCTGCTTGAATTTCAAATAAGTCTCAGTTTTTCCCTGGATCGGATAAGTGGGTGACTTGTGCTAGGACCAAACATGTTATGTTGACCCCTTGTGGGTCAACAGTGCGATTCTGCAAACTGTGGCATGGTTATTTATCTCTTTTGTTACAGTGCAATCAACTAGGAAAGGGGCCATTAGGTTTCCAGTAATTTTACGAGCATGGTGGATACTCTCATTTCTTTTATATGCTTTCCCAGCCACTTTCAGCCTGGTGCTTGCAGTCCACCACAATTATAACATAACTCAGGTGGTTAATGTTGCATCTTTCCCTGCTTATTTCCTTTTATTTCTTGCTGGAATACGAGGAAATACTGGAGCATTAGTACCGCCATCCCAGCTTGAAGAGCCATTTCTAAAGAATACAAATCATGAATCATATTCTATGCCTGATCAGATCACACCTTACAGGACAGCTGGAACCTTAAGTCTCATCACATTTTGTTGGATTACCAGCTTACTGAAGAAAGGGTCTAAAAAGCCACTAGAAGCTCAAGACATACCTTTACTGGGGGAAACAGAGAAGGCCTCAACAAATTATGACCTACTCTATAAAAGTTGGGTTAAATTGAAGGCAAATCACAGTTCTGGAAGTCGGGCAATGGTATACAGCCTATTACAGGCATATTGGAAACATGTAACACTAACTGCAGGCTTTGCAATGGCTAACATTTGTGCTTCATACACTGGCCCATACTTGCAAACACCCCACTTGCAAGCATGCAGGAGAAGTTTCAAGACACTAAAGCTTGAAGAATATTGACATGGCTAACAGAACTATTAAGATGCATGATCCCACAAATTTCCGGCTTCCAACCAACTGCCATAGCCATCATCTTCGGCCACAATAGAAAACTGCCCCTCCTAGTCTGTCACGCGTGCAAATCTTGGCAGTAAACAAAAACTCCGTAAAATATTTAGGGTGAGATTGAAGTCCTGTTGTTGCTCTATCTCTATGTTTTTTTCTTTTGGCAGGGTGTTGAAGAGATGCTGTTTGTGCTTAGGTTCAGATATTCAAGAGAAGTAATATCTCTGATTTTTGACGAAATGTTTCCGTCTAACTAAGCCCAAGCTGGATAGCGCAATGGATGTTACTCTGCCACTTGTACATGTGATTCCGGTCCACTGGCAAAGGGAAACAGAGCTGCCACTGCTACAGTATTTCAGAGGATCTGGCAGCTCTCTCAGCAGAGATTTTTTCAAATCTAAAAGCGCCTGAACTTGCTTTTGCTTCTCTAGGTCCTCTGCTTCTGCAGAACGCCCCAACGCAAATGCTAGAAACAACAATCTGGAGCAGAGCCCTGAATAATTCATCACGCCCTTGGAAAAACTGTGCTCGGTGGCGGCAATGTAGACTAAACCCGTGCCTCAGCTCGGCTATGGTGCCACAGCTCCGGAATGGTGCTTCCTCCAAACATTTTTATGAGTGCGGTGCCACCTCACCGTCCTTATTAATAAATAAATGATGCCACCTCATCCCATAACATTAATGCACCTAAAAATTTTACTTTTTTTGGGTTGCCCCTAAGGGGGCAAACCCTTGTTTATGTGGGTTTTTGGCATATCCTAGGTATATACTGAAATATACCTAGAATATGCTGGTGACTGCTAAAAACCCACTATTAGCTGTAAATGCCAGGTCACCTTCCTTGTGGATGGCGGATGCTCCAACCGGGTAACTGGCAGGGCCCTGGGCTTATGGGTCCGATAGATGCGGTGGGTGCAGCTGATCCCACCACATCACTGTAGAAGATCGATGTTCACTCCAGCTATAAAAGGAATCCACTGCTCGTCAGTTGGAAGAGCATTTTTCGAACATATCTAAATGCAAATAACACAGATCAGAAAGCAGCGAAAATTTTAGTGGCCCCGGCGGGCCATTTGGCCACTAATTATAGGTTCAAGCAAAATGCGACGGCCGACTTGAGTAGGATGCCTTACCTACGGACTACTTGCAGATTCGCCATTTCGTGACACTTTATTGCACATTACGACATTAGAATGGCCAATTCAATGTTTGCTAATTGGAGTGGTATCGACTTTGTGGCCAATTTTGTCCCAAGTGAGAACTAGATATGCTTATGGAATGGCCATTTATGCCACTTGGCCAAATCCTATAATGCCTTAAGTTCGCCAAATCTTAACTCATTAAGAGGCCCCCCTCATAATTTGTCACTTATGGGGGGCCAACATTATTAGAAATTTTTATTCCTAAATATATCTACCAACTAAGAATAATCCCGCTCTTTAATCAAATGTCGAGGCACTTTTCAATCCTCTTTACGAAGACTTCGGCATCCGATTTTCGATTCTCCCTACTAGCAATCTGTGCATTATTGAAATACATGGGGTATAAATTCAAATTCACACAACATGTAACTTAAACACATTTATATAGGGTTGCGACTTCTTTATGTTTGGGTAACTAGCTCTATATTTAATAAGAATCTAGCTAAAAATTGCCATTTGAGCTACATATTATTAGATATTTGGTTTAAAAATTGCCAATTGGGTTGCAACCACATTAGAAAAAAATAGGAAAAATGGCCAGTTCAGGCTACACTTTTGGGGGCATATTTTACAAGGAATAGCCAATTCATTATACTTATACAAAATTATAGGTCCCTTAAAATTTTCCCTGTCAGAAAGGGATAATTTAGAAGCAAAGTAATAATCACAAAGCCCTTGTTTCAGTGGTGAACATAATGGAATAATCCTTGATTCAAGGAAACCTTGTACAGATAATGCATTCAATGCCTTCTGGCAGTGTTTTCCGGCCTGCAGAAGTTTAATCCACTCTTCTCTCATCAGAAGATCAGGGGCAAGTCTCTTCAGTTTTTTACAGAGTATTTTGGTGCCTATACAAAGTCGGACTCCATCGCCCATTACACAGATAGAAGTAATGTGCCGGAGTAGATATGTTTAACACAAATCTCAGGGATAGCTCCAGCCATATTGGGGAAAAAAAGGGGAAGATTCTGGGGTCAGCTACAAAGATCATTTCCATCCTGCTTGATTTCCGACGCCCTTACAGCTACAAATGCAGCTCTTTTGACAAGGCTAACAGAAGTATGATCAAAGCTTATGTGTTAATGCCAGAGTTTTTCGCCCATAGCTAAAGATCTAAATAATAGAAGGGGTGAGTCAAAGATCTTCAGTCAAGAAGGTTAACAGATGAGTAGAAGCAGAAATATACCTTATTTGCAAGCGCCGGACTCCATTGCCCTTAGGTCTAGAGCTCTGTCATTTAACCTTGCCGGATACAAAGATTCAGATTTATAGGGAAGCTGTTCATGCAAAGAGCTGAACGTACATGCAAAGATCCAACAAATGCAGATGCATGGAGCGGAATGTCATTCAGAGATAGCGCCATAGCCAGAAACTTGAATCGCCAGAACCAACAAACGCTCAGTACATGACTTCCTTCAGCAAATGCAAGTAATAAGGCGCCTATACAGGTAAAACATAAGAGTCTCATCAGGGATATCCATGCAACAAGAGTTCTTGAAGCGTGAATCTACCTTTTTGAGAGCCTTGACTCCATCGCATATTGCTCGATAGAAGCATGACAAAAAGGCTTTATCGACAATATTTTGCTTGGTAATCCGGCGCTGTCGCAGTTGCAAATGAAAAGGTCTTTATCACTTCATATGAAAAGACTAATAGAAGAGCAAATCTACCTTCGAGTAAGCGCCCGAACTCAAATTAAGCCCATAGTCAATGATCTCTGTTGGAAAATCAAGCGGATATGGAGCCGCATTTATAGCGAAGGCATGCATTTAGACATGCAAATGGCCGGAATAGTCATGCAAGATCGAAGATATGCAGTTGCATGGAGGGGATGGGTAATCAGAAGACAGCGCCATAGCTGGAGCTTCGGCTTGGATTGCCTGAGAGGGGGCACAGGTCGCCATGGCTATGGCACTTCAGCTAAAGCGTAAGAAAAATGCTTAAGGCCCGAATCGATCATTACCCGTTGTCCGAATAGAAACGGTTTAGTCTTTTGCCGAGTCGTCACGCCAACCGGTGCGCCCGTTATGTTTTTCGTATGGTCAGACAGAGATAGGTGCAATCTGACAATCTGGCAAGACTCTTATTGCCGCATGTGTCTACCTACCCTTTTTTCCCGTTGAAGAAGCCCTTGTCATAACCGTTTATTGTGGTGATAACCTTTTAAGGTAAGGCTTCCGTTTGAAACAAGGTTAGGTTTCCATATGAAGTGAACTATGTTTTTGAGCTTAGGGTTGCTGACGTGTATTCTTTTGGCAAGGTGGAGGTATGAGCCCCCTAGCCGTTTTTTCCAATTTCCTTCCCTAGTGGTTACTGTGTTGTTAAAAATTTTTCTTGCCTTGTTGGGTTAAGGGGATCAATTCCTACATTCAGAGACTTCAAGTTAGTGGTTTGATCCCTCGTGAGGTATTGGGTCCCCCCTTGGTGGGGTGGTTAACCTTAATTGTAATTTTTTGTACCCCTTTGTCCACGGTGGTGGTACGAGTTCCCCCCATGATTGTTTTATCTCTTTTTTCCTTTTTCTTGTTGCCTTGCCTTGGTGGTTATGGTGCTTAGCTTAGGGGCTTGCCTCTAGGCCAGTGATCCTAGGTTCAATCCCTTTATATATGATGATTTGCTTAGTGGAGCTAAGAGTCCCCAAAGTGTGATGTGTTTCTTTTGTTTGGTGGAGGCTCTTATCTAGCCTTGTTCCTTTGTACCTATCTTGTAGCCCTCTCTTCTTCGTAGTGGGGCATGGTTAAGGGGCAAGCTCCAAGGCATGTGATCAAGGGTTCAATCCCTTCACATAGTCTTTGCATGTCAGAACCACTTTAGCGGAAGGAACTCGAATTTAGCCATCCATTACATTCCTATTATGACAAAAAAGACAACTCATGATTGCCAACTTTAGAACCACCCACAAATTGTAGTTGCATTCTCAACTATGGACGTTCATACTAGGTTCAATCTTTAAATGTTTCAGATTGACAAAAAATTGGCAATAGCAGTTGGACATCTCTACTTGCTATCTCCGAAACCTATGTTATGTACACTTAGAAAGGTAGTGTTTTGATCGATTTGTTGAAGTAGATCATCATGCCGTAGGATATATCCTGCATGTGAAGACAGCCTGATAGATATTTGTTCTTTTCACTGTGTATCTTCAACACCCGATAACTTTTGCACCAAGTATTATATACACGAGTGCCTTTGCACTGGGCCGAAACAAAGAAATATTCGCGATGGTCTTGGCCATCGCGATAAATTTCTTGTAGATTTAAATATTGATTGTGAAAACATGACTTTACGGTTTGATTTAAACCACTTCACCCTCATTAAAATGGAGGGCAACCCTCCGTGCGTAGCACCTTGTTTATTTGAGCAACCAATCCCACTATGCCACCTAAATGGTCTAAATATCCCCATAAATATCACCCATAAATGTGATAGCATTTCTTGGCACCTTCCCTAGCCCTAAAATTGAGGGCCAAGATTCAACTGCCCCATATCCGACGGATCAGGCATGTGGTGCATGCCCCCATGCATGCCCATGCATCAGATCTGAGGGCCACAATTGCGCCACATCTTTTTCCCAAAGGTGAAAGGTCGAGATCAACACCTATATATGACCTGTTCATGATGCCCCTGCATGTGAAATACGTCTTGGTATACAAGAAAAATTTATCGCGGCAGCACATTTCTCTTTACCGACTAGGTGTGAGTTTCAAAATTCAAGTACTATGAACATGTCTTTGCCACAAAAAAGAGCACGGCGAGGGTACCTCAAGATGAAACTTTTCCAAAAACAACCCATTGATCATTGATTAGTCAAGTTGAATGCCATCTAGCAGAACCAAAAGAATATTGAATGATGTTAATGTTCCTCAGTAGCATATAGCTTGTGAATGCATAGAAAATATGTAACAGATTATGCGAGTTAAGGCAATTTGTAAAATGAACTCGGAAGTAATGTTTAGTGTTATGTGGTTTTAATAGAGGGTCCTTGATATGTACAACCCTGACTTTACACTTTGAACATCCTGCATGAAATGTGAAGGTAACAATGCATCTTCAATGATAATATGTTTTGCAACTCTGTTCAAATTCTCCTACATAATAATACTTTACATGGTAAATTCATGGTAAATTCAGTCATGCTTAGATTGTTCACAAATATAGATTGATTGGCCTTCAAGCACATTGGTTGGCTGAGCTTGTTTGTTAAATTGCAATTAACTTTTTGTATGTTGTTGACCAAGTGAGTTAGCATATCTACACAAAGTAAGCAAGCTCTAACATCTTTTCATTGCATTGGCATGTTTCACCTTTTCATTGCATTGGCATCTTTCCACCAATAAGTATACATGTGTTTTGCGTATCTGCATAGACCAAGCAAAGTCTAGCTTCTTTTTATTGTATTGGCATCCTTCAACTAAGTATTGTCTAAGCCATGCATGACAAATGAAGAATCTTTTGCGCTGACCAAACTTTTAACAAGAAAGAAATATGAGAAAGTAACAAAACTTTAAAATCATGTTCATATAGAACGTTGCTAATATGCAAATAGCATGACTTATTTAAAGAATCAAGAACCCTTCGTTGTAGAATAATCTATGTCTTATCTAAACTGTTCAACATTTCTTTGAATTTGCTCATTAAATACATGTACTTATAGCCTCATATTGGGATCCAATTCATTTGCGTCTTATTTATCAACCACGGTCATGTTTGAACCAAAAAAAATACACGAGGTTTTTGTGGACTTAACAAATTTTTTCGTGAGTCATGTCATGTTAAAGCCACATCGAAGAAAAAAATACACGGAGTTTTTTTTATTTCATGCTGGTTCAAACATGACCATGGTTGTTAAATAAGACGATCGCATTTTTCAAACCAAAATGATACTTAATACATGTACTTAACACCGTTTCAGCTTCAACTTGAGTATCTTTGTATGTGTTGCTTTGGTACCGAACCATTGATGTCCTATAAATATCACCTTTCATTTTTTAGCAATACAAATCTAGAGCTTCATAATCAGGTCTTTCAGGCGCATATCTTCTTCCACCATTGGTAAATCCATGACTATATTTCTCGTTCGAAGTGTATGAAATGAAATAATGTACTGAAAGAGTAATACCTTTATGAATGACAATCAATTTACCTATTTCCCTATTCAATGATTCTGACAATTGTTGTGGCAAGTTAATAGGACAGTGATTAGCCCTATTCTAGCCAACCTGTTCATGACAATTATGTTGCCCAGACGTAAGAAAACATAATAGTTCAACTAATATATAATAATGAGATGAATATGAAATTTGCAAGATGGAAAAGTTGCAGAAATGACACATTATTTACTGCTTGGCACATGCGCTTCTAATGTCTTTATTTTCCAGTAAGTCAATAAAATGACACCTATTAATTTGATTACAAACATCAGATTTTCAAATCAAAAGCAATTAATGTCTTGAAGAGTTATACGCAGCTCTAACCTTTGCTTCTAATGTCCCTGTGTAACCATCAAGGGTTGAAACAACAGCTTCAAGTTCAATAACATCCTTATCAATCTTTTCTATTTGTTCAAGATAAGCACACAGACTCTCATTCTTCTGTTTTAAGCGTTCCACAAAAACTAGCAAGCCAGAAGCAAAATCTGCAAAGTTCTCTCATATTCCTTTGATGTTGCCAAATTCATCTTCTTTATCAGCTTCAACTGATTGCTTGAACCCTGCACCAGATTTCCCGAGTGTTTTCATCATAGTAAAAGCATTCTTTGCAGCCTTCTTAAACTTCATTTATAAAAATATGATGATGCAAGTTTGATACCATGTAGTTGCAAAGACAAACGTTCAAAATTAAATCATATTATACCAATTCAGAAAAAACAACTTATTTTTTTCAATTTTATACTTCATTTAGATCTAGTCTTGGTTGGGGGCAGGGCCCAACCAAGCAATGTAGTGTGGTGTGTGGTCACATGTCCAGTTGGATGCTGCCTAGTGGCGTGACGTTAAAACTACTATCTATCTATCTATCTATCTATCTTATGCTATTGAAGAAAACATGTGCATCAATATCTCAATACAGCGAACAAATAAATGTGATAAAAAGGCACCTTGATAGTAAACCACACAGTTAAGTGAAAATTTCACAAACAATGATAATATAAGGTTTACTACAAGTTGATAAACATGAGTTGATCTACAACCTGAACCCAAACTAATACTTTTGTAGCATTGCTAAGCATATGGGACTACCTGGGGGGCGTTGCCACAGGGGCCCTGTCCGATATACTACTCAAAAAATATAGTGTTCCAAGGCCATTCTTCTTCGCATTATCTCTTGGGATCATCTCAGTCGAAAATTTAGTCCTGGGCCTCAATTGCATGCCACAAACTCTGCTCGTTGGTTCGGTGCTGATTGGCCTGAGCCTGGGACGCCAGTGTGCAGTGCTCTTCACCATTATTGCTGAAATATTCGGGCTGAATAATTATGCAATCCTACAAAACATTCCAACTATTGCAAAGGGTGTGGGTATGTACCTGCTGTCTGTTGAGCTCGCTGGGTTGCTGTACGATAAAGAGGCTGATGAAACTAACAGGATGTGTGTTGGCACGCATTGCTTCCGCAGCACATTCTTGGTCATATTGGGATAATCATGGTACCTCAGATAATGGCCAGACAACTGCAGAAGCTATACATTATTGAAGAATGTGAATGGAACATGTAATTAAGTTGTTTTATCAGCAGATATGATAATATGAAGAGTCATAAAATTTAATAAAAGTTGTGCCCAAGTATCTACTATTGCTGTGCTGCAAGCTCAGTTGAAATTTGCTTTTGTGATGTTTCAAAGACACCAGATGCCAAAGCAAGCCTTAGGTCTGTTCACTTATAGAACATAGCAATGGTACATGATCTTAGTCTAGATGGTACAAAACATAAAAAATATCTTCCAAAGTTTCCAAGTATATCATATATAACATAACATATGTTCTTATGTTTGTCCTCCTGAATCCAACCGTTGATCCGAGATCCTACGGCTCACGTGGCTTTGGGACGTATCCTACGGCCCAGATGGCTTGGTAGTTTGTGTATAGACTATATGTAAGCGATCCTACGGTCCAGGTTGATCTGATCCTGATCGTCGGTCCGAGATCCTACGGCTCACGTTGCTTTGGGACACATCCTACGGTGCTGGGAATTATATGTAATCGATCTACGGTCTAGGTTGATCTGATCCTGATCGTCAATCCGAGATCTTACGGCTCACGTGGCTTGGCACATATCCTACGGTGCACATGACTTTGGGAATTATGTGTAATAGATCCTATGGCTCATGTTGCTTTAATTATTATCACATGGTGAGATCTCGACCCTTGATCGGGTCCAAGATCCTACGACCCAAGTTGAATGCTCATCCCTTAGGAAAAGGCTTTTAAAATTTTTATGTTGTGTGCGGAATTCAAACCCTGGCCATTGACCCCCCAGCCTCCCATTCTAACCACTAGACCAAGTATTAATTCTATGAACAATTTATGTTTCAAATATACTTAAGGGTAATGTTCCCATTAAGATAAAATTGACTATAACATTCTAGCTAGTTCAAGAAAGTTCTAGAATGTTCTGGAAGGCTCTAGAAAGTTCTAGAATCTTCTAGAAAGTTCTAGAACATAAGGGAATATGGGGGGATCTAAGAAAATTCTTCCAGAAAGTTCCAAATTGTTCTAATAAGTTTTACAATGTTCTAGAATGTAGGGGAATAAGGAAATCTAGGGAAATACTTCCAGAAAGTTCTAGAATATATGAAAGTGTTCTAAAAAGTTCTGGAATATAAAGGAATCCAGAAGAATCTAATAGAATCTAAGAAAATCTTATAAAATGTAAGAGAATCTAGGAAAATATTTACAAGCCTAAGGGAATCTCTTAAAATCTGGGGGATCTAAAGGAATCTTCATAAAATCTAAGGGAATCTAAGAAAATGTTGATGAAATCTTAGAGTATCTAAGGGAATCTTTATAGAATCTCTTTGAATCTCATGTAATGTAAGGGAACCTAGGGCAATCTCATAAAATTTAAAGGAATCTAAGGGGATCTTCATAGAATCTTGGAGAATCTACAGAAATCTAATGGAACAAATGCTCACGAAACCTCTAAGAGAACCTTGGTAGAATCTTAGAGAATATATGAATTTAGAGTATTCTCAAAAGATTCTTTTAGAATGTAGGGCACGACAAGAACTTGCACATAGGAACATGCTAAAACTCGAACATGCACCATAGGACGCATTAAATTTTTTGTACATATATATTCTGAACAGCAATATTGTATAGCATGTCAATAGCTATAAGAGAAAATGGCAGCACCATATAGTAGATCTGAGGAGAAACCTTCTGAACTATGACCTTTTAACACAAAGAGTACAGTACTTTACTGGTTTTTATAGACATGACATAGAGGTTCTGAATATGGTTTTCATAGTTCTGCTGAACTTCTAATGTATTAAGCTAGGGAAGGATGGCATGTAGCAACAAATGCTGAACTTATAGGATATTTATCAACAGCATTGTGTATGCCGGACTAAAATGCTAAATTTTGAATATTGGAGGACCGATGTTCAAAAACATACACAATAATATGAAGAGTCAAAGGATTTGATGAGAACTAACAGCCTGTCCATCATTGCCAGTTTTCCTATGACTTTTGTCTTTAGAGATCGATGCATTATAGTCTTGATAAACTTTTGATGCGAAACTTTGATCAGCAGTAGTAATATGAAGAGTCATAGGATTTGCCTAGGCAAACCATTGGACTTGTTGCTTGCAGGCGTTTCAGATGTTGATGTAGATGGTTCCATCTAAAAATATCTATACATAGTTAACTAACTAAGTAGCTTACATCTAGCAAACTAAACAGCTTACATTTTGGTAACAAGCTATAAATAAATTTGTACCAGCTTCAGTAATTTGTATAATTAGAGCTGTTGCAAAAGAAAATTATAATTACTAACAGGAAATGCGGAATCAACGTTTAAATCACAAACATGAAGCTGACCTAATTCTAAATTTCGTACGTATTCTTTACGGCACAACAATGATACTGAGCACAGAGGTTAGCCACTCCTGCAATCGAACTTTAGCTACAGTTGGCCAACAAAAATTTCATGAAACCAAACGAAGAAAAGAAACGCACCTTATTCATCTCCGAGATCTCTGAACAAACAAAGTAAGAGAAGCCCTGCTTATATAGACAGGAAAAAAACACATCCCAAAGATGCTGGCTACGGTCATATCGCCACCTAGAGCTTGAAGTTTTAGATCTGACCACGCATATTGAAGGAAATAAGGATTGCTCCGAAACGCAAATCCGCCAATCGCCAGTTGTGTCGGTGCAGGAATTTTTACAAGACTTTTTTTCCTTCGTATCTTTTTCCCCACTCGGGAATCTAGAGCATCAAAGAATCGAATCTTGGTGTGAATAAATTATATAAGTGTAGATATAGTATATGATATGATATGATAGGAGGATGTCAAAATTGAACTAGGGCCCAATACTTGTCCGTTAACACTTGGAGATTAAATAACACTTGCGTTGAATTGACCATCCACCAGAAGTAACAAAATCTACAAAAGATATATTGATTTGCAAATCAGATCCAATGCTTTCAACTTGCTTCACGCCATAGCTCAACCAGAAGAATATTAAAGCTTGTACACGAAGAATGTAAATAAATCCTTGAGCATGCTTGTTTTATTCGCAACCTGAATTTATAGCCATCTGCATTTGGCGATTCTTCTTTCGACCTTTCCAGCTAATGCATGTGCTAGCTGCTTCAAGAATCTCCATTTTTCCAGCTAATTGCTGTGCTAAGCTGCCTTGGAACAGGCGAATTATATTAAATGAGGCAATGTTAGGAAGAACGTGGCCCCTTTTAAGCATAATATTAATCGTGATGCTTGCTAGTAGCATTTGCAATTCCCTTGTATATGTTCTTTAAGTGATACAAATCTATACCCTTCCTTTTCGTGGCTCATAAAAAATTCCGCTTGGTTTTATTCTCTTGCATCCTCATTATCTGACACCACAGTATACCAAAAAATGAATTTGGATAGTATACCAAATAAATGGAACAACAAGAGGACAGATGAATAATGACGATGTTGCAAGTTATAGATGTGCTTCAGTAAGATTGATCAAACATATGCTGGGTTCACATGGACAGATTGCCGGTGGGACGGCTGAGTCCTTGCTGAACTTGAGCTGAGCCAGAAAAAAATCAGCCCGTTATGAGGATTCAGCTGTCGCGGGATGCTACCCGCGTGGCTGATTCAGCTGGAGGTATTTGAATCAGCACGGAATCAGCTGCTTACATTTGCTGACCCAAAAAGCTATCATGTGAACGGCCCAATAGTAAGAAGCCTTTCAAAGTTACAATCCGATACTTCCATGTAAGGTCTGCTAGTATATAACCGCAATAAAAAAATTCTATCCGACACTTTGAGCAAACTTCCGAGTTGTACAAATGGACAAGTCTCATGTATAAGGTCTTCTTAGATTTTGTAATGCGTCCTCAGTTTCTTGTTTTGTATTTTGCTATGTTCAATGGTGTACTTCCTTAGTTCTTGTTAAAAATTTGCTACCTCTTTGTTAATATTAATGTCTTGAAAGCATGTGCCCTAAAATCTTGTGAGATCGGTCTAGTTGACAATGGCTAAATCCAGTTTGCTCTCCTGTTATGAATTTCAGATATATTTTTATTAATGAAAGAGTAGTTTTTTCCACCCAGCAGTGAATTTTTTAAGATCCACCAGAAAAATGACCTATACAAACATTATTTATCTTGCATGTGAGGCCCGGAACTCAATGAGCATCTAACCAGTGATATGAGTTCTTAGGTTTTGATAGCTATATAAACATATGTTTTCTGTTCCAGGAGTTGAAGCTTCTTTTGTCGTTTGTGGACTTGTGTCAATTAATATTGACTTTAAGATAAGATGGGAGACTTCATTCTAGAACCTGAAGGCATTTTCCAAAGAATCTGAAGAAAATTAGGATTAACCAAGAAAGGAAACTCCTTGGAAAAGAATGACTGCACGTAAATATATTATTTTAGTGTAACCATATTTATTTCAAAAGAGGCTCATAAGCAAGGATGTTTTAAGCAGTAACTCCAGAATCAATGGAGCAAGTGAAAATACTCCCCTGTGTTTTACTGGTGTGTATGTGCATGATAAGTTTCTACAACATGGTGCAGTGTGCCACTGTGATATTAGGATCAATCATGCTAAAGCAGGATGAGAACTTACCTCAGAATAAGACCCTGCTAAGGAGTTACAACTACACAGTATGCTTGTCCATTTCTTCAGGAATGTCCACGTTTGGAAAAGAATGCAGCTTGATAGTTGTTGATGGCAGCAACAGAAACAGAATAAAATCTAGCTGGGGACCTCGTCAAATGTCCGACATTTGCCAACTAAAAGTGGATGATTACGGCCCAGAAGGAGTGGTTTATTTGGCAGCCGAAGAACACGACCAAGATGTGGTTGTTTTGAAGCTGAGCCCTTATCAAAACGCTCACCGGAACACTCTTTTTCTGGGCATTGACAAAGATGGAAATCTCTATGTTGCCAACCCCGAAAGGATCACTCTTACTACCAGCGCTGCCGCATCGAGGGCTCCCTCGTCTAGGTTTCCTGTTTTGGCTGTGCTTTTCTTCGCCCTTCTTTGTTGTGCGCGTCTCCTTTTTTAATAAAAGCAAAGGTTTTACAGTATTTTTTGTGTTCACCCTAACATTATTTGACAAGTTGCTCTTGCTATTATCTTTTGTTGCTTTTATTTCACAATTTGTTCCCTTGTCAATGACAAGGAGTGATTCTAGCATATGCATTTTGGCTCATGCATATCCGTCTATAAAACCAGATTAGTCGTAAAACTTGAGGGACATTTATATACGCTACAGACATAAGTATAATGGCATCAATTGTCAGTCGCCAGTTGCCAATGTGTGAGTCCTCTAAAATATTATGTGCAAGCATTGAGAAAATGTTGCATTTATATGGTCAAATGAGATTCTTGATTAAAGTAAATTTTAGAACCTAGATTCTAAATTCGGAACTTTGCACATTACACCATTTATGGCTGTTCCAATTATCCTGCTTAAGAAAGCATAGAATATCTATTGTTTAAATTTGATTTCTTAGACAAGTGAAAACCTTTTTGGATTTTCTCTAAGATAATTTTCCTAAGGTTTTGAGGGTTTTCACTGCCGATACCATTTTCGATGCTCCAAAAATTCGACAATTTTTTTTTTATACATCGAAATAGGTCGAGCTGCTCTAGCTCGAGGTGGATGCCAAGACACGTGGTTAGGCTTGAAGGAGATTCATTGGGATGAGGTCGACCATTGCCTATGTTTTGGAGCAGAAGAATGACCAGATTCAAAATCCGATTGCCATTTCCAAAACCTCTACTCCCGTATAAAAAGATGCAATGGCATCGTGGGCCTTTTTTAAATGCTGGTGTACAAAAAAACAAAATTTCAACACATCTTAAGCACCTCATTTTAGCGGTGCTTTTTTGCGCGAGAGGGGATGTACAGGCGTAATGAAGTCTGGCGATGCGTTTGCAGGTTCATGATGAAGGGGGATTACGAGCTCTGAAATGCGCGCCAAATGATCTTGAGTCAGATTCCTCCTAATCATCCCATTTTTTTCGAAGCCCAAAGCTCTATTTTTCATCTGTCGGAGTTCGTTAGAAGGTGCACACTGTTTTATTTCTCGTTATCAAGCGATGGAGCCAGCTCTGAGACAGACAAAATTTTGAGTTTGATTGCACTAAGTTCCTAGAGCTTGAATTTTGAAAGCTTTTTCATTTTCTTTGCAGCTTCCAGTTGCTAGAACAGAGCGTGAATTCACTTCTTTTCGTGGGCCACCTTCAGTGGGAAAGAAGCCGAAGCAGTTGAAGCCAGAAGATGTTTCGAAAGCAGAATGGTTACAGGTTTGGAAGTAGAAGATCAAGGATGTCCAACGTGGATTTAGGACGAACTGACAGAAATGATCCACAAGGTATACCAGAAGGAGCTGGTTAATCACGAAGTGCAAACACAATTTGCAAGAGCTTTTGCATGCCAACACACAAACAAGGCTCTAGCGAACCCAAAGGAGTTTCAAGTGAACTGGACTTCTTTTGCTGCAGACTCGCACAAGGATTCCTTGAAGAAAAAATCCTGAATACTGTTGATAGGAACATTCAGAGTGTGATGAGCCGAGTCAGAAAGCTTCGAGAAATGAAGGGTGAGGCTGAGAGCAGGCTAAGCAAGGTTGAAGAAGAAGTTCTTAGAATGGAAGGAAGCCTGGCTAGTTCAAAACTTGTATGCAGCAGATTAGCAGATGCTATTGAAGAAAAATATAAATTCAGATGTGATTTGAACTATGAATTTGAAGATGATACTGAAGAGGCAAGCTACAATTTTTAAAACAGAGGACTGATTAAGGGGTCTTCTCCAGGAGGTACTTGTTAAGGAAACTTGTTAACATGTACCTATTCTATTTTTGTTTATGCACTTGTTGTACTTGCCCACCCAACAATTATGACAAAAGCATGAGTAATTCATATGTGCAACTTGGGTAGCATCCTTGAAGTTTATTGGCCTGATGCTATGAAATTTATTGGGCCCTATTAAAGTAGCACAGTCAAACTGCTCAATTCTGCTTATTTCATCCATCTTTATCTCCCAAAAGTACCTACAAACAAATAATAATTTGTAACAGTTAGCAATGTTTGCCACAACAGCACTGGTACGGCAGTCTTGATTTACATATGTTGTACCTATGCTTGTCAGAATATTTGAAGTGCCCCGTGCAGAATTGAACGACATCATGCGCATTTCTTAAAGGTTTGGAATTCCTTTTTAACATTTCATGGATGAGTGCTCTTTCAACAACGTGCAATTATGATTATACCACTCATCTGCAATGTCCTTGGAACATACAATTAACCTCCACAAATCACTTGAAGATTTGTAGGTCATTATCTTTGCTTCACACTTTGGTCCATCACCACAAACAGAACAAGTACAAATACAATCAGCACCATGAATCTTTGAATTCAACCTAATCTTGTTTAGTGCTTGTCTAACCTAGTCTAGTCTCATATGATACATACAACAGCAACTCTCCCTATCCTTTACTTTTCGAACGAATGGAGGTTTGAGTGCATGGAATGCTAAGAATGAAACTTCGAATTTTGTATATTCTCTTCGAAATCTTGCATAAAATGTGCACTGCATTGAAAGCAACAAGTTTTTAGTCTTTTGAACAAATGAAATGATAAACTTAAAACAAAAACCAACATCAGTTTCCTCCAAGAAGTGCAGAGCATGCATTATCTTATTTCCTTTTCCAAGCCTAATTTTAATAACATGTTTCTTGCATGGTGAAACTCGGGTCGGAAATGTCCAAAAATCAGTTACTAATTTCTGTTGTTTTCTACTTAGTTTATCAGATTTAGTTTTCTTTTTGTACATTGACCATGGGCCATCACCAATTTCAGTTGTTTTCTCCTCTGAACTACTGTTGTCACATATCTTCTATTCAAGTTTAGGCACTTGAAAGTTCCCAAACAATTAGTGCCCGGGACGACAGTATATACCATGGCTAAGGTCCTCGCTATAAGCACGTCTCTAGATCTAGCATGCTTATGGTTTGCAAGAGAATTCTTCAAGTTGGTAACTATCTTTCTCATTGTTTCTACTTCTTTCAATTTTAACATTTTAAATTCTGGAAGCAACTTAGCAGCACCTTGAAAAACTTCTCTCCCCTCATTTTTTGAAACTTTCTGACATACCTCATTAGCATGCTCTGCAATCAACTTGAACATTTGTTGTTTTCTTCTCTTGCTCAAAACATTCTCTTCCAATTCTTTGTCCTCTTCCTTTTCTTGCTCTTTGCTGACTTCTTTTCTCTGCATTCATTTTCTTTCTGTGTTTTATATTCTGAAATAGTAACATTCCTAAAAATTAAGCACTACAAAAGAAATTAAGCACTACAATAAGAAGATTGCTTAAAAAGATCTATACATGAATGCAATGACCTGCTTCTCTTTTGTCCTGCATGTGCTGATTTTGAATGTTCTCCGCATACTCAGCACAACTACCATCATATGTAGGAATGTTTCTATCCTCCACATTTTCTGCAAATTAAGAAAAAAAATTCAAGAACCAAATTAAAACTCTTATGGCAACTGAAGGGCTGATCACCAGGAATGCATTCATAGACAAAAGATTGTTTTGGAACATAAGGAGACTCTGCAATAGGCTGAGTATATAGAGTCGATCCAGCAATTTTGGGAGCTAGACGACCACATAGCTACTTGAATTGCTGGGATTTCTCTTGAAGATTATGCAAACAGGCCAATAGATACTTGGGATCAAAACTTGTTCCATTCCTTGAAATGGACAAAAGAAATGCGCCTTGCCAATTCACCTGCATTGAAAAAATATCTGGAAAAGAAAACATCAGTTGTATTCCCCCAAACAAAATGAATCTTTGGGAAATTTGCCTCCCAATTCTAAATTCCAAGCACCATCTAACCAGCTACCGTTGACATGGATACTAAATCTGCCGATCCTCCTAAATTGGTTACGGATCAAGCGTTCCGGAGGTTTGAAAAATTTAGCGGAGTTGGAAAAAACAATGATGGGCGACAAAATGTCACGATGAAGATCGTCAGCACCCGTTAATCACCCTATGTCACGACACGCTGAATTGTACGCCACCAATAAAAAAAACCCTGGTATTTTCCTATGAAGATGTTGATTTACCCGGGAGACCAGACTGCCTGATATTGGTTTAAGGTGAGCTAAGACTTTGGTGCAGATATCTGAGACATACTTTAGAATATATCAATCATCTGGAAGTACCTTTATAGGCACTAGCATAACGCAGGAACATGCATTTTGTATATGGCCCACTGGAGAAGTAATATATGTATGATAGTTTCATCTGTCCAGGCCTTTGCCCATTAGAATATTCATATGCATCTCAAGTCCATAATCTATATCTAGCTGCTAGTTGGTTAGATGGTATGTCTAGCAGAGCAAGGCAAGCATTCCATACAACATATTTTCGTGATATCTCGGCAGTATTGGAAACAACGAATCATTGTAATAACAGTTGACAATACTAAAGATGCTTTGAAGATGGGTTAAGATGCTTACGCGAAAATATTTAAAAATAAAAAATAAAAAATTTCTTTTTTTTTTTTGAATTTTTGCGTAAGCGAAACTACGCGAATTTTTTTTTTCCGGCCGGTAGGTTAAAAATACGAAAAATACGTATTTAACCTAAAAATACGTATTTTTTGACTTTATACGTCTGGAAAAATAATTTCATATGTACAGAACCTATCCCTGCTTAGGAAAGGTTAATTCCACGTGGCACTACCTGATTGGAGTAATTAGCCACGTGTTCGCATCCCATTGGACAAGGTGTCAACCCTAACCCTAACTTTGCCTATAAATACCTAACCCTAACCCAGAAGACACTTTTGCTCCTCCCACTCTTGAGGCTATTGTTACACCCGAAGTTCGGGGAATCAAGATCCGGTTTTGCAGCATAGCACTTGGGTCCTAGCGCCCAAGCGTGGGCATGTTAGATTCGGGCCGCGTAATCTCGAACCCTGAAGAATCGATGGAGACCCCAGGATTAGGAGGCAATGCGTCAGGAGCAGGTATTTTGAAGCAGTTTCAGCTAAGGAGATGAAGTAGAGTCGTGTATTCTAGTAGAGCCTTCCTAGAATCACTATTTCACCTCATGAACCGAATCAATGAACCCTAACTCCCTAGTTAGATTCATGTGATTAGGTTAGATCTTATTCTTATTGTTCATATGTTATGGATATGATATGGTCGATCTCTTGTTATGCTCCTCATGTATTGGGAAGGGGGGTAGAGACCTAGCAGCCTTATGTATGATGCTTCTAGATAGACCCATAATACCTATTACATGCGGCCTGTGCATAGAGCCCACCGGAGTAAGGGAGTTATGAATTGACTGAGCACTAGATAACGGGATCAGTGATGAGATGGTGGAATAGTCCCTGCTGAGCGCGGCTACTGGGGACTTGGGGCACATTAGGCCTATGGTCGGTCACTTCGTGTGGGCTGGGCATGGGCTCGTCACCCCCTGGATCAACGGTGTCGCCCTGATCCTGAAGAGCTGCAGGTGTCGGCCTGGTTCTTGCTTTGGGGGGGTTAAAGACGTGAACGGACGTGTGTCGCCACGATCCTCTAGTCGCCCATCGAATCACTGATTCCCGGGAAGGGGAGATGTAACCCGACCTTGCCTCATCGGACTAGGGAGATGAAACCTGGAGTAGTCTCTTCGGGTGATCCCAAGAGATTGTGTATCCGGCGGCTACAGTCACGTCATAGCTCGATTTAGCCCTTCTGCAAAGTATGCACAGGAGGGGCGGATGGAGTGGTCAACCCTTAGCCATTGTCTTATAGCCAGCCTCGCCATTTTTTATACTTCCGTCTGTATCTATCTTGAGACCCTAGCCATCAGTATACTTTCCCCCACGAGTCAGAGCTTGGGTAGAAGCTTTACTGTTTTATGGTGTATTGATCCTTCTGACGACTCTATGGATGGATGGATTGAGCTACCCTTCGAGGTAGCTTATTGTTATTATTGTTAGTTGCTAGTACTGACATTTAGTTATATGCTTCCGCTGTTATTAGGAGTCCATAGGGGACGGATTTACGAGACACCTCCGTGTCCCTTACCGTTCTAGCCATCCCTAGAATGGGATAGATGGAGGGCCCATCCAGTAGACGACACTGGTTGGTGGATTTTTCGTGGAGTATACGGTGGTTTCCGTATATTGTGCGGGAGCGTCAGAATGGTATCAGAGCCATGTTCTTGGTTGACCAAGAACTAGCACTGACCATAACCCTGTTTTAGTAGACTAATTGACCTAGAAAAAGGAATGGAATGAAAAATTCCAACCTCGGACTTCGTTAAGTGGGGAGAAATTTTTCCCAATAGGAGGGTCCTAGAGTTAAATTAAATTCTAGTTAAATAGGGGATGAAAAAGGAGTCAAATGAACATTCTAGAAAGATTGGGGTAGAAGTATGCATCTACATCAAATCTCACCTAAAAAGGGTCAAAGAAGTTTTAAATTCTGAGGTCCCAGTGAAAAATGGTGAAGGTTCATAATTTTCCAACCAAGAAAATGCGAAAAATTAAATTGAGAGAGATATTAATGAAAGGGGGCTCAATAAATTTCACCATAATGTAGAAGGAATATTCCTCCAAGATTCCCCATAAACTACATTTTTAAACCTCATATTAACTAAAACCCCTCAAAAAGTCTCTTAAGCTACTTTTTCTTAGTGATAAGCAGTTTCCTAGCCAATCAACGTCCGTTTTCTGAAATAAAAAACATGGCCAGAACCAAATCCACGGCTAGAGTTTGTGGCCCATACGCAGCATAAATTCACTTAGCCCCTCTAGCAGCAGCAGGCCAGCCACCCCCTCATGAAGAAGAAGTAGTTGAAGAAGAAGGGGAAGAAACAATTGAGGAAGAAGAGGAAGAATCAAGTGAAGAACAGGAGGTTGACGAAGAACGGGCCGAAGAAGAAGCAGTCTCTAGACCCACAACATGTGGGAAGCAGCTGCCGAAAAGTATGAGACCCGACCCCCAAGAGCGACAAGTGTGCCCAAGAAAGAAAGGCAAGGAAAAAGTATCCGAATGGGCCTCCGAAAGGAGGGAGAGAAAGAGAAAGGAGAGAGAGAAGGAGGCGAGAAGGCAGGAGAGGAGGACGAAGAGGAGGCAGGATAGGCCTAGGGGGACAATTACCATTCAAGAACCCCCAAGGGATGAAGAGCCAACTGAAGAACAGGAGGATGAGGCCGAGGAAGAGGAGGAGGAAGACCCCGTGGTCGAAAAATCAGGAGATGAGGCCGAACCCTCCGACTCCAATGCCCCTCCACCATACCCAACATGGCCCAAGGTACAAAAGACTAAAAAGAAGCAAAAGCCGGGCAAAAGGGCGTTCAAATTGAGTCACGACGCCTAATTTAAGAGAAAGAAGGCGGCGTATAAAATATATTTTCGCCGCTGGTACCTTTACAACGAATGGTATTGCAAGCAGAACTTCCCAAGGACAGTAAAGGGAGGCAGACCCAAGAAAAATCAGCCGAAACCGCCCCCACCACACCCCAGAGAGCCGAAGAGGAAACACCATGGACCCAACTCGAAGCACTCCCCTGCGTTTAGGGAGATTAGGCACTTCCAACGGTGCACAAATCTGCTTATACGCAAGGCACCCTTCGAGCGGTTGCTCAGAGAAGTGTTACAGGAGTTTAAGACGGACTATCGGGTCACACCTTTGATGGTTCGTGCTCTGCAAGAAGCTTCAAAGGCGGAACTGGTCCAATTATTCGAAGAAGGTAACCTTTGTGCTATTCATGCCAAGAGGGTTACCGTAATGCCTAAAGATATTCACTTGGCAAGAAGAATTAGAGGGGCAAAGTTCTAGGTAGTTACATAATTGTCTAAAAATTTTGTAATGTTGGATTCCAAAGCTATAGAAAGATGTTTTATTATGTGTTAAAATTAAAATTTTATAAAAATTGGAAAAGTCAACGGTGGCAAAAAGTCCACTCGGGTCACACCGTGCCAAACGACCTTCCGAGGGGCTCGGAAACCCCTTTCGCGCGGTGTAACCGGAGTGGGGTAAGTTAAGAGACAAATAAGTTAGATTTTAAGAAATAAACATGCTAGGCTGTCTATTTTTGGGAAATAAATGCAAGTTAGTATGTTTTAATATCAAATTCGAGATCTTAGAAATAGAGGTGACCCAAATTCGGTCACACCGCGCCAATCGGCCTTCCGAGCTCCGAAAGGGAATGATAAGGGTTCTGAATTTTGGATTCGGATGTGCACAAAACCAAAATGGCTAGTGGAGAAAAACTTCCAACTCAATGGAACATGGTACCTCGCCGGTGATAGTGTCATAGAAGTTATGTATTACAAGAAGAGCGCAAGGTCAACCTCAGTTATGATCTTTGCAGTAAAGACGCCTTAGGCATAGTATTCACAACACAGATCTGTGCAATCAGACTTCACATGCCACCAACTAAACGTCAAAACAGGACTATATATAGGCTGGATCCTTTAGATGAGGAGAAAATTTTACAGAATTTACCCGAAGTTCTTTCTGATGATGATGAACTGTAAAACCATTCTGTAATTTTCAGAACTCATCTGAAGTTTTGTGCTTCAGCTGTGAAAATGAGTTTGTCTTGATTTCTTTAGAAGATTTGAATTCTTCTGAATACTTGATTCCTTTGTTTGTGAGATGAATTGAATATGAATTTTCATTCAAATGAATCGAGGTTACAGTAAGAATTATGTACATAAGAAAGAGATATACAGTGATTTTAAAGTACGAGGTGACTCATGCACCTACATACTTCCCAATACATATGTTCCTCTCAGTTCCAGCTTTTGTTGCTTCTAATCTTAAAATTTCAAGCATGAACACTCTTAACATCAACTAGATCCTGGTCTGAAATGTCCACAACGTGCAGTTAACCACACTTTGTCAATAACAGAGTTTGGTTTGTCTGCTGCATTTGAGTTGACTTATTAGAGTGTCTGTAAAACAAATTCAAAATCAATAGAATCTGCAGACGAGGGTTAGAGATGATAATATTTACCTCAAATGGTGTGATAGACATGGAATGTGATACTGATAACTGCATTCTGCTATCACAACTGGCAACATTTTACCCTCCCATTTCAGACATTATCCACAAAATGGACAACCTTCATCACCCTCTTCTTCTGCCTCAGGAAGCATTGGAAGTGCAGGATCTAAAGGAGTGTCATGACCACTACGCTCAGAAAAAATCTCAAATCTTTGCATGCAGGTAAGGCTTCACAAGTTCAGTTTCAGTTTCTGCTCAATTTCAGTTTCTGCTAGTTCCTTATTTAATTGATCAGCGCAGGCAACACTGTACCATTTAGCCCTTCATCCTTTAGTTCCCTTACAACCCGAACACCCTCAGCTGCTTTCGGATTTGCTGTCATGATTGATTGCCATCTGTGCAAATCAGCTCTAATTTCTGATGCTTTATGCTCCATCAACTCAATCTTTCTTTTGATATCATTTTTCCTATCTTCGTTTGCTTGCAATCGTTGCTTGCATCTATCAAACCTAGATGATGTTGCAGCCAACCATTCCTTCACAAGTTTGCCATAGTCTGCAAAACAAAACACTACATATATGTCAGCCTCCTAACATAGTAAGCCACGTACTGATGGAAGACCACAATCACACACCACACAACACAAGGTACTCTCTACACACCACACCACACACACAACACGTTGTGGTGGTAGCAAGGAGTGATGGGACATTGTGCAGGGTGGTGGAGTGTGGTGGTGGTGGTGTGTGGTGGTGGTGGAGTGTGGTGGTGGGGTGTGGTGGTGGTGGTGGTGGTGGAGTGTGGTGGTGGTGGAGGAGTGTGGTGGTGGTGGAGTGTGGTGTGGGACATGGTGGAATGTTGTGGTGTGGTGTCGTGGTGGTGGAGCGTGGTGGTGGTGGAGGAGTGTGGTGGTGGTGGAGTGTGGTGGAGGGGTGTGGTGTGGGACATGGTGGAGTGTGGTGGTGGGAGATGGTAGAGTGTGGTGGTGGGATGGTAGAGTGTAGTGGTGGGAGATGGTGGGGTGTGGTGGGGACATGGTGGATAGCAACACTATTAGCACCATTGGTAGCACAACGCCCCACTTCACCACGACGGAGACACACCACACCACAAATGCTAGCATTATTCTCATCACTACACCACAAACAACATGCCAACAACTCACCACTCACCAGACCACACATACCTCATCTATCATTCTGGCATCCATTGCACGAAATGCCCCACAGATGGCATCATAGAGACACAACATGACAATACGGCCAACATGATGCAAAATGGTAGTAGACATACCTAATTCTTGAAGTGGATTTGAGGTTACCTTTTCTGTGTTGATAGAAACAATCTAGGTCAAGCTTGAGATTTTTTTCTGTTGTAACACAACTAATAATTGAACATACCTGCAATGGCATGTTTTGGTCTCAGAATATTGCTCTGCTTTTCTGTTTTGATTGTGAGTTTAGATTGAATGTGTGGTCTAGAGGAACCTGATTTGGTTTTTTCCCTATCATCTTCTCATCCCTGTCACTTTTACTATTTTCTTCCTGGTCAGGTTGGATTTGCCTATGCTTTCTCTTGGGTCTAGAAGAACTGGCCTCTGCTTTCTGATCGGGAGTTCTATAATAATCCGAGAAGCTCTTCCAATTAACAGCCTCCCCCTTTATATACAGATAATAAGCCACTACCCAGGTTCCAGGAGCCATTCCACCCCATGTATGTGGCTTCCCTGTAATTCTTTTGTAAATTTGCATGAACTCTTTGTATTGTTCATTGCTCAGATTCTTCAACCTGTACAAGAAAACATATGCCTTAATTTTTCAGTTTGAACAAACATTTGGGGGAAAATACCTGTAGCCAGATTTATTTGGAACTCTGTCACCCCAAAGCTTCTTTAGATCTTTTTTTTTTTGAAGAACTGTGTCATCAATATATTAAAAGAATGGTAATGTTACAAAGCAAGTGAGGAGGAAGGAGAACTGCCCCAAAGAGACAGCGAGACCTCGACACTCCACAACAAACTCACAAACAAACTGCAACTCACTGCTGTAAAAACCGACCATCACCATCTACAACACCCAAGAAGTCCCGCCAAATGGCAAACTTCCGCTCTACTAATCCCGGGAACACCAGAAAGCTTTGAAATAGCTTGTACCTGAGTCGAGGAATCAAAGAGGCTGCAGGCTGCTGAATCCCCCTGAAAGATCCACAACCGCCGCCGCTTCCAAATCAACCACACCAACCAAGCCACACACAGATGCAAGGTTTGCTGCCGCAAGAGCGGCCAAGCACCAGGATACACATGAAGCAGCAACTGCTGGCTAGTCAATCTTACCTGAAATAGAGCCCTGACCCAATCCCAGGCAGCCTGCAAGTGAGGGCATAAAATCAGACAATGCTCCACAGTCTCACGATGAAGGCCACAACAAGGGCAAAGAGGGCTCACACCCAGCCTAAACTGACTCACAAGGACATTCACCCTTATACAACGGTGCACCACCTGCCACAGAAGCACCCTAACCTTCAGTGGGGGAAGTGAGCTCCATGTCCACGTCCAAACCGAGCGCCATCGAGAACCCGGAAGCTGCAGAGACCACTTGCCTGAAGGGGGCAGAGTGTCATGAATAGCCAACACCCGGTAACAAGACCGCACAAAACAAGAAGACACAACATCCGGATGAACCTTCCAAACCTGCACCACCACATCATCCTGAGGGACTATAGGTATGTGTAGCGGAATACTTCTCGCCACTTGATCCCAGATAGCCCGATCACTGCCCTTCAGGCGAAAACGAGCTCGAAAGAACTCCCACGAAGCTAGCTGACCACCCCAATACCAATCCTCCAAGGTGAGCACAGCAGCTCGCCTCCAACGGGCCTGCGTCCGAGCATGCACAGTGGCAGCCAAGGGCAAGTGCGCAGGGGGTAGAGGAACCCACAAGAAAGGAGAAGAGTGGTGATAAACTGAGGCATAATCTAGCTGGAAGAGCACACGCACATCACAAGGCATCCAAAAATAAAACCGATATGGGTTTCTTCCTTAGTTATATATGAAAAACTAGTCAATAAAACCAATACGTCTTTGGGGGTTAATTTCATTAAAAACCGTACATGGTTAAAGTTTGTATTTTTCTTCAAGTGTTTATGAAGGTGGCTAGCATATGAGGTCCACTACAGTGGTTTTATAATATGTTTAGTAGGTGTAGTTTAATACAGTGCTTCATGGGTATGGTTTGTGCATGGAGTATTTTAATGGTAATCAACAAGGCGGTTTTCTTGCATGTTTAGTAAGTACGGTTTGTTATAGTGTTTCAAGTTGTGGTATAACACTGCGGTTATAAGACTTGGTTTTAAGACTTGTTTTTTATGGTGTTACTTCAATGCGGTCCTTAAAGGGTTAAATTCCTTCGTGGTAGGTTTATGCATGCAGTATTTCAATGGTGTTCAACAAAGTGGTTTTCTAGCATGTTTAATAAGTATAGTTTATTATAACGCTTCAAAATGTGGTATAATAGTGCGGTAATATGGCTTGGTTTCTATAGTGTTATTTCAATGCGTCCTTGAAGGGCTAGATTGCCATGGCAGCATTGTTGTAAATTTAAGTGTTTCTTGATGTGATAAACATCATAAACCAATGCCCCAAAGCCTTTAATGTTTAGTGCATTAAGTTGACATGATTTTGTTTTCTCAACATTATGCCATAGACATAGACATAGTGCTTTATTGTCCAAAGCATTAGATATTTGAATGTATTGCTTTAGCATATAAGCGACAATAGTTTTTAATTGTTGGTGGTATAAAACAGATAATATGCTCCCGCCTATTTAGAATGGTGGGAATAAAAAAAAGAATCCATTATCCATATACACTTTTGTGGAAGGCGGAGGTTTGATCGTGGAAGATCACCACCAACGCCAATGATTTTATTTCGCTTGCCAATATCAATGGTTCTAATTGGCAAGCAATCTTTGCAGTTACCAGAAGGGCACTGCAGTAACAAATCCCGGTCTCAACTTCATCGAGTCACCATACGTTCCATTTGTGCTGTTCAAATCCTTTGCAAACAATCTAGCATGCAAGCTAGATACTGCATAACCACATGAGTATAAGATTAAAATTGAATCTTCATAAGATAAGTAACCTGAATACTACTTATCAGTGGGAATATGGATTACAGGATCAGCCTTAACTGCAACACTTCCTACTGTTACATATCCTACAAAACCATTTCACAAACTATTAAATAGAAATGACTTCTCTGTTCTTCTTTTCTCTCCAAGAAGAAAAGAAGATTTTCCCATCGAAAAAAGAAAAGAATTTGTAGGGAGAGAATGGTACAGAGGCTAGTTCAAATATTCCAGGGAATGGCAGCGGTCCATCAGTAGATCCATCCCCTAACATGTACCCATGATATGGCATGATCCGGTGCAAATACTGAACCGATGAAGGGGATTTGAACCCCACTTGTTCCAAGACCTCATGAAGAGGTGAACCCCATCTATTCCAGAAATCCTTGAAGAACAAGAAACAGTTTCAAACATACTGAAAAACAAGCTCTGCAAAAAAAACAAGTTAATGAGCTCCGCAAGTATGAACTGTCGTGAATAAAATGAAGAAACAGCAAATAACATATGTTGGTTGAGAAAATGCAGCAGAAAAGGCATATCTTTTACCGAGATGAAGAGCGGGTCGACACAGACAGAGCGGAGCCTTCACCATGGCCACCGCCTCCAGCTTCGCCAACTGCACTATTCTGCCACGCCGAGCCCTAAACCTAAACTGCAAGGCGGCCTTCTGTGCCGCAACCCTAGCCATGCCGCAACTATTTAGCTGGAAAAGAGAGAGATGAATATTGTTTAAAAAACGAAAGTTAAAATGTATTGTTAAAACGAAAGTTAAAACATACATGCTCAAGATTATTAAAGCAACTTAGAGAAAATCAGTTGTTTGAGCCAATGGGATCGTGCCACATGGCTTTTTTCTTTTGTTTTCTTAGCCAAAATTTTCTCATATGTTATTATGCTCTACTTACCTCACGCTCTATACTTTGGCAAATTTTACCTTAGATTCCAACGATTTACCTTGCATTCTTCTCATCTAGGTTGCATTCAGATCATCTAGTGCATTCTACATTAGCAGAATTTTCTCCAAGTGGCTTCCATGTAATGGGAATGTCTCTTTGCTTGACATTCCTCTGTGTCAACAATGCCTCCCCTTGACGGTTCGACATTGTTGCCAAAACCTTCTCACATGTCGTTATTCGCCATTTACCTTTTACATCACGTTCTAGCAAAATTACCATATGTTCTAACGATTCACCTTGCATTTTCTTTTCAAAAATTATATCGAGGCAAAGAAGTTTCTAGGAAGGTATTTATTATTTTACAGAGGAGGATTGTTGAGCAATTGATATACAAGATAGACACATAAGTTGCAATTTCTCATTCGTATAAAAGAGATAAATTAAATATGAGAAGAAATTCAGAACGTTTGTATAAGACTGATAAATTAAATGGGAGAAAAAATTCAGCATGTTTTATGAAAACATGCGCATTCACACAAATTGCTACATAGAGGTAAAAAGTTGTGCATATATAGTTTTATGGTTAATCTTTTACATCTAGCTTGCATTCTCTCATCTAGCTTGCGTTCTACCTTCCCTGAATTTTCTCTAAGTGGCTTCCACGTAATGGGAATATCTCTTTGCTTGACATTCCTTTGTGTCAACAATGCCTCTGCCTGAAGGCATCAGCGGGCAGAGGCATGTCCACCAACCACGCTTCGCCATATTTCACGTTAAAGAATGTTGAGCAAATTTGAAGTCACCAATGGGTAAACTTTTTACTACACAATCTTCTTTAACCTAAGATTATTTCCACATTGCAAGGAACACCTCGGTGCTTACTACTTCCGGATCTTAAGCCCCAAGGTGTCTCTTGCATACAAATTTGAGCACAAGTAAATACTTTTCATTTTTTATAAGCGTCAATAATATTTCTTCTTACGAACCTTAACACTAGGAAAGTTCAACTGGCAATCTGCTACCATTTGTACGAATTGAAAACCAAATAAGACACTTTCTCAAGGCATCCTTTGAACTCTGGCATGATTTGCTTTAGATCCTACAAATTTCAATAACCATCAAAGCACAACAATGGTTGCAAATCTCAATGTAACACAAGAAGTAAGTACATTCTAATGCAGAACCTTACATTCAAGTTGTTTGTATCTCCATCATCATGTCTTTTTACTAATTGGCAATGCAATAAACTTCTTGTAGAATTATGAGAAGTAAGAAAAGAACAAGAATAGTATGAACAAATCACCATAAGACTGAAACAAATTCCATTTATCAATTCTAAACGACCAACTAATTCAAATCATTTTAGTTAAGCACCTAGGTGTGAAACCTCACAATAGCTCTCTAGGGTCAGTATGGACGATGCTCGTCCCTCGAGCCTGGCTTATACCATGGCAATAGGGCCATAGTGTTTCAAGGCCTGTTGGAAGGAAAAGTGAGCTCAGTGTCTTGCCAGATAAAATGTGCAGGAGCACAAGTGCAAACAGAGGCAGGCTAGAGCTTGAGACAATACCTAGACGCTTGCTTCCTCAACGGGCTTTGGGATGTCGGCGCTCATGAACATGTCACGACAACACATTGCCAGCGGGGCACGCAACGTTACCTACTTACCCATCTGCCTATGAATAGAATAGAATAGAATAGACTCATTGCCTCCATTCGCAAGGTGCCCACCATCTCTGAATTGAGACAGGCAGATGGATTGGGGAGCCATGCCAGGATAGGATTTATTGGTGTTTGGACTTTGGCTTTACATGATCAAGCATGTTTTGTGATTTCTCATCCATATTTGCTATCCAGATCAATGTAATATTATGTAGTAAGAAATCACGTCTCATAGTAATAATAAGCTTTGTTTGAATATACTATTCAATCAAAATGAGGTATTGGCATCTCTAGTATTCTATCTCTTAAAGGAATCGAAGGCAAGGAACAAAAAAAATATGTTATACTTGATTGTGGTAGGTGTGCTCATCCCTGTTGAACATGTAAAAGAACAAGATTTATTATTATCATAAGGAATTGAGCGTGACTAAGGGTGAAATGTTACTTCGAGCAAGCCCAATCTAGGGACAAAGACTTTCAAAGCCATCACTTTTACTCTCATTGGTTTAAGTTTGACGCTTGAGGGTTGCATTTCTAGTCAATGCTTCAAATCCAAATGTTGTAAACCCTCATGGTAGAGGTACAGTCCCCCCATGAGATTAATATCATATAATAATAATAATAATACTATGTCTATTGCTCACTTGGGCCTCGAGAGACCATGGAGCACAAGAACAACAATCTTTACAGCTTTAGTAAAAAGGAACGGTGTGCATCCACCGCCTTAATATATGGTCCTAACGTTTTTGGTGGCATATGGAACAATGAGTGCAAATCTGTGACCCGTATTCCAAAACTGAGCCTGACATATGAAGGGTCCTATTATTTCTCCTAAGGGTTATGTAACTTGTAATTTTATGCCAAGGAGTCCCCCTAGCAAATTTATAAAAAACAAAGATGGTTTATTAACGACCCCTTACCTTATTGGTTAAGGAAACAATTGGCCCTTAAGGTCAATGGGTCAACCCTTGAATTGTAATTTTATACTTTATGATCGAGATATGAGTCCGTCCATGGGTAACAATACTAATGTATGCAGGAAGAGCGTCTAATGTCTTCATTTTCATGTATATCCCTTGTATTTTATTCCCTATGGAGGTATGAATTTGTCGTGGCAGTATATTTTTTAATATGAGCCTAGCGATCTTGGTTATGGTATGGTGTCGAAGGGCGTGCAAATTAGAAAAGATGCTTGAGGCCCTAATATCTTTATTTTCATGTCTACCCCTTGTATTTTTATTCTTTATGGAAGTATGAATCCCCTCCAATGGAGTATATCTTGTAATATGAGCCTAGTCTTCTTGGTTGTGGTATGGTGTCAAGGGGCATGTGGATTAGAAAAAAACTATTCTATTCTATTCTATTCTTTGAATTTTCACATGTACTAGTTTGCTTGATATTTTTGAGTAAATCGAACATCCTTCAAAAAACAAAAAACTACAGAAGACCATATATATATCTATAGTGGTTTGGATAGTAATTAATTATGACAATAGTTTTTTAGGTGCCTCATGAGTAACCACTATGAATAGCCACATCTTTTTAGGTGATAACTATGGATAATTACCATGACAATTAATTCAGTATTGAAAACCATGCTATAAACCACGATCGTTTTATATCATACATTTTCATAATAGAAAACTAGCATGAATAACCACCATGGCATTTAAATTGGTATAAAAACCATGTCATAAACTATTTCAACTTATGAAAGACAAGTGACAATACAACCATTTCGATATGTAAAGCAGTGTTGCAAACTATGCGACAAACCACTTTGTATTTAATAAACCATGGAACGTTAGAGAGCCAATATCAATGACCACCATTGATGCTAGAAACCATGTAATAAACTAAGATTAATTTTACTAAACCACGTTATAACATAAAATCAATATTAATAACCATGTACCCATTATGAAAACCACTATGTTATGTGGTTCTTACTAAGAATAAAATTTTTAGCATAAAAAACCACATCTATAGTGGTTCTTTAGAAGTTTATTATAATGGTTAAAAATTTGGGTGCCTTGTGCATGATCCCAAGCCCGCAACACCCCCGTGAGAAAAGGGGATGCATGTGGGAAAGGCCGGAGACCATACAACAGTGCCCAGGGCAATTCCACATGCACAGACGGCTTCCCAAACGCCACACAATGGCGAAGAGACTGCAACAACAGCGCCGCACCAGGAGAAGATGCTCCATCCTGCAGAATGCTCCAAACAAACTTGGAGACCAACACCTTACTATGTAGTGCCAAATCCAGAATGGCCAAGCCCCCATCCTCCCGGGGGCAGAGACACTTCCACCAAGCCACTTTAACAACCGCCCCTTCATCATCCCCGCCCCACACAAAATTTCGAACAATCTTATCCAAAGCCTGTATCTTACCCTCAGGAGCTCTATTCCCTTGGAAGGTGCTTCCAGGTAATGTGTGTACTAAGCTGTTGGGTATTCCCTTTGGAGGGGATGTTTCCATGGGGAGGGTGTGGGATGAGATTTTGCAGGGGTTGCAGACGCTTCTTTAGATCTTCATGGGGCACAATCTCTTGTTTGAGGAGAGATTTCATCGTGTAACCAGTGGCATTCAATTCTGACTTCATTACGGTTCAATCGGTAAGAAGCGGCAAAAAAACAGAAGAAGAGGTGATTATTTCTTAATTCGAAATGAGGGACAATGACGTGGCATAAAATTCAAAATAACCGACGCTCATTAATTTGCACGCCCGCAATCTCCACTTCGGTATGCACCACCCGATTCTACCACAAAGAAGGTGCCAAAATGTGGCGTCAAAATGCACGTTTTTGATACACCACAGCATGCTTTTACCCAGGCCGTAGGCGACTCATGTCGCGCCACAGGCCCATGCTAGATGCTCGACGGACCTCCAGGCACGGGGTATGTCGCCCAGAAGCAGCTCGACCTTTTCTTTTGTTTTTTTTTTTTTCTTCTGTCCTCGCCCTAAACGTCCTGAGTTCCCAATTTACCCTAAAACAGGCCACATCGATCAACACATCTTTAATTTTTCTTTTTCTTTGCACTATATTTTTGTTGGCATTGTGACGACCATACGGATATTCGTATCATACGAACATTATACTTCTATGTACAAAAGATGGTCGTCACACGGATGCAAAAGGGTAGTTGCACAAGACAGGGTTTGAACTCGCAACCTTCTAGTTGCGAGTCACACATCCTTGCCAAGTGCGCTACCAATATTTGTTGAAGACATTCCTTTACGTCTTCCTCATATGTGGGACTATCTCCAGAAGGTTCTAGAATGTTCTAGAACCTAAATGCATCTTAGCGACACTTGGCGCGATCTCATCCATTGGGTGGCGCTGATCGTGGACCGTTGGTCTAGATATATAAGGAGGCACCTCCTTCTTGTCAAACCATTCCGGTTCAACGCCAGTCTTGAGCCTTCTAGGCATCTGTCTCGTGTTCCTGCTTGCCTTCGGGCCATTGTATTCTTGATTCCTGTTCATATATCAGATTCTTTGCCGATCTTGGCGTATTTCTTTCGTATTTCTTGCGTATTCTCCACGTATTTTCCTTGTTTTCGCGTAGGTTCATGACAGTTTGAACCGGAATCCCTTACCGGTTCTTGTCTGCTCTGATCCTAAGCATTTTTTTGCTCATATTTGGCGATTTTATATCTATGGAGGAGGTTCCGACTTTATTACAAAGAGTCCAAAGAGCTTGTTCAAGTATGCCGCCGATTCGCGAGCTTGGACAATAAAGAGCTTAAAGAACGTATTGCTTCACATGAATCTGCTTCTAGCTCGGGATTGAGGCTATCAGAGCCTAAGATCAATCTGCCAGAGAAGTTTGACGGCACTCGGTCCAAGCTCCGTGGTTTTTTGAATCAGATCAGGCTTATGATTCAGCTTCATCCTCATAGATATCCCACGGCTCAAGAACAAGTGGGGCTGATTGGTTCTCTCTTCTCACGTGGGCCAGCTCTAAGTTGGTTTGCTCCTTTATTGGAGAAAGGAGCCCCCGAAAGGTAAGATTTTGCTTTGCTTTCACTTGCGTAACTTCGAAGCATGCTTTGGAGACACCGTCGACAACAAGACAAAGCCATCCACAAAACTTTGCAACTTAAGGCAAGGCTCTCGCCCGGCTTTCCGTGATATGCATCGCATTTCGTCAAATTGCGCGTAGATAATGCCTCGGGATGATATTGCACTTCGAGATTGTTTCGAAGGGGTTACGAGAGGATGTCAAAGATATGTTGTTGTCTATGGAAGATCCCCGAGTTTGGAAGAAGCCATCAGATTTGCGAGCTCGATGTGATAATCGGCTCTTTGAACGTAGGCAAGAGAGACGTAGTCAGGTCTTTCCAATTACACAAGCGCCTATAGCTACGCCTTCCCCGGCCTCATCTGTAGAATCTAGCAGATCTAGACCTGAGCCTATGCAGATTGATCGGGCAGTTCGAGGACCCTTATCTGCCCGCCGAAAGCAAATACGGAGAGAGGCTAATCTTTGCCTCTACCGTGGAGGAGCTGGCCATATCGCCGTGGATGCCCCCGTGGAAGCTAAATCAGTGAAAAACTTCAGGGGCCGGTCAAGTAGTCGAGTCTCTCGTCGGCTGGCCGCCTTTTCTCGAACTCCTTCCACATTTCCTCGACATGTTTATTCCATCGGATAAGGTCGACAAGGCATTCTTCATCCCTATATCATTGAAATCGGTCGGAGAATTGCAAGTGTTGGCGAACTTGATTGTGGTGCAAATGCTTGTTTTATGGATAGTGCGTTCGCCGATGTAAGCACGCCATCCCTAGAAGCAAGGTTGAGCATCCCGCTTACGTAAGTGATTGATGGATTCGAGATCTCCTCGGTGCGATCCACGGAATGTCTTGCGCCTCTTCGTGTTTTGTTCGAGGGAGTTTCTTGTAGTATTTCCTTCAATCTCATTACTAGCCCTCATCGCTAATAGTCTTGGGTGCACATGCTCGAGCTACATAACCCTTGATTGATTGGCGTACTAGATCATTTCGATTTTTGGTTCTAGCTCTAGTTCGGTTCATCTGCCCGGATCGGTCTCTACACCAACATCGACTTGATCCGTGCGTGCTCGTGGGCCCCTGACTCCGTCCTTGCTGTTCCATGTTCTGATCCGCCTCTTGCCTCTGCTCCAGTTCATGCCCCAGATTCTTATCATGTTCTTGATGATGTCCCAGCTCCAGCTCTAGTTCCTGCTCTTGCTCGGTTCGGTTTACGCTCCTGCTCCAGTTCTTGCTCCGTTCAGTTCCTGCTCCGGTTCTTGCTCCGTTTCATTTCTGCTCCGGTTCTTGATCGATTCTGTTCCAGTTGCTCCTGCTCATGTTCATGTTCCTGCTCATGCTTTTGTGGAGGTTTCTTCATGCCCTCAGTTTCGTATCTCGAAGATTTCTCTTCGCGAGTTTGATAAATCTAGAAGGCAAGATCCAAGTTCAGTGTTTGCAATCCAGGTTCACCCATCGGCTAGCTTGGCATCAGCGAAGTCTGCTCCAATGCTCCCAGATAAATATGGTGACTTCTCTGATGTTTTTGACAAAGTCAAGGCCAGCAAACTCCCAGAGCATCGTCCATATGATTGTCCTATTGATTTGCAGCCGGGGACCACGCCGCCATATGGTCCGATATATGGTCTATCTCCCGCTGAGTTGAAGGTTTTGCGGGATTATATTGAAGAGAATTTAGCCACTGGCTTCATTCGACATTCTCAGTCCCCTGCTGGAGCGCCTATCTTCTTCGTCAAAAAGAAGGATGGTTCGCTGCGTCTGGTCGTTGATTATCGTGGCCTCAATAAAATCACAGTGCCAAATCGGTATCCGCTTCCTCTGATCCCAGAGTTGTTGGAACGACTCCAAGGTGCGCACTATTTTACGAAGATTGATCTTCGGGGTGCCTATAATCTTATTCGGATCCGGGAGGGTGATGAGTGGAAAACAGCCTTTCGTACTCGGTATGGCCATTTTGAGTACACAGTTATGCCGTTTGGACTTACCAATGCTCCGGCAGTATTCCAGCATATGGCCAATGATGTTTTTCGAGAGTTCTTAGACACTTTTGTTATCATCTATTTGGATGATATCCTTATTTATTCTAAGACTCTCGAAGAACATGCAAGACATGTTCGACAGGTCCTTCAAAAGCTTCGTGAGCATGGATTATATGCCAAACTTGAGAAGTGCCAGTTCGAACAGGATAATGTGGAGTTCCTTGGCTATCGCATCACACCACATGGAGTCTCTATGGATCCTGAAAAGGTCAGCACTGTTCTGGAGTGGCAAACACCTTCATCCGTTCGAGATGTTTAGTGTTTTCTTGGGTTTGCCAATTTCTATCGGCGTTTCATCCGGGATTATTCGGAGATTGCTCTTCCTTTGACATGCCTCACTGTCAAGGACGTGCCATTCGAATGGACTGTGGAAGCGGAATCTGCTTTTGTTGCCCTGAAGCATGCTTTCACCACGGCGCCAATTCTTGCTCATGCAGATCCTTTTGCGCCCATATGTTGTTGAAGCGGATGCTTCGATTTTTAAATGCTTTGTGGGATCCTGTCACGGGAGGGGGGATGACCATGAATTGCATCCAATCGCCTATCATTCACGAAAGTTTCAGTCTTTGAAATCAACTATCCCATTTATGACAAGGAGTTGTTGGCGATAGTGGATTCTTTTCGAGGAGTGGAGACGTTTCTGGAGGGATCTCCTTATAAGGTCACAGTCTACACAGATCACCGAAATCTCGAATATTTTCAGTCTGCTCGAGTGCTCAACCGTCGCCAGGCCCGGTGGCATACTCAAGTATTATCCCGGATTGACTTCGTGATCAAGTACCGTCCCGGATCCCTCCAAGGAAAGCGATGCCTTATCTCGACGCTCCTACCTTGAGCCCAAACTAGGTGATCCCGCATATGATCGGCAATCACGAGTTATTTTAGGGCCCGATCGGTTCCGGCTTATGGCTCTCACTTTGTTCGAGAGAGGCCTCATGATCTGACCTTGTTGGAGTGCATTCGAGCATCTCTGCCCTCCGATCCATTGGCTCAAGATGTATTCTTACACATTGGGGCTGCATCATCTTCTTAGCAGATGGGATCAGACTATGATCGTTTTGAGGTTCGAGATGGACTCTGCTCGTGATGGGCTTCTATATGTGCGGATGGTGCTTCTAGGCTTCGGGTTCTTCGTGCTTGCCATGATTCACCTCTGGCCGGACACTTTGGAGTAGCCAAGACTCTTGAACTTATTAGTCGAGAGTATTGGTGGCCCAGTCTTCGTCGCTCTGTCGAAGCTTTTATTCGATCTGTGACATCTGGCCGCCGAGCCAAGGTTCCAAGGCATCTTCCTTATGGCTGCTTCAGCCTTTACCAGTTCAAATTCGGTCCTTGGAAGAGTATTTGATGGATTTTATTGTCGAGCTTCCATCCTCCCAGGGCCATGGCGCCATCCTTGTTGTTGTTGACCGTTTTTCCAAGATGGCACATTTCATTCCCTTGCGAAGACCTCTATCTCTAGTGAAGCCCACGGTAGTTCTCTTGCTTCGAGAGGTGGTTCGACTCCATGGCTTACCGGATAACATTATCGCGACCGCGGCCCTCAATTTGTTGCCGCTTTTTGAAGCGTCTATTGCAACTCTTGCATGTGGAACGTTAAGCTCTCTTCCCGGACATCATCCGAGACCAATGGGCGAGGTGGAGCGCACTAATCAAACCCTTGAGCGATTTTAGCGATGCTTCATCAATTATCGGCCAGGATGATCAAGGTTGATTGGCTACCGGCGAATTTGCTTATAATAATTACATCCATGCCTCCCACAGTCGGACTCGTTCTTAATTAATTTCGCATGCATCCCGGTGGTCTTTGATTGCTCCTCGATATGACTCGGTCAATCCCGGTCTCCGAGACGAGGCTCGAGAAGCTCGCATGCTTGGGAAGATCTTGACACCATCTTCTCGAGGCCCAAGCACGTTATCGTCATCATGCGGTCAACCGCGGAGACCTCCTCATTTTGCGGTTGGTGATCTTGTTTGGCTCTTGCGTCGGGATTTGCCGCCGGCTTCGCCCTGTAACAAGCTTCGACTCTGCGGCCAGCTTAGGTCCCTATCGGATCATTGAGCGAGTTGGTGATCTTGCTTTAAAATGCGGAGCTTCCGCCATCGGTCCGGCTTCACCCGGTGTTTCATGTGTCTTTGTTAGAACCCTATATGGCGAATCCATTTCCGGATCGAGTACCTCCACCTCCACCACCCACGATCGAGATTGATGATCATGAGGAGTTTGAGGTTCGAGATTACGGACTCAAGTTTCTTCGCCGGCGATTGTATTACTTTGTCGATTGGGAAGGTTACTTCGCCAAGTGACGAGAACACGGGAGCTGCCGAGAATCGACTAATGCACGACAAAATGCGCGGAGTTTCACCGACGTTACCCGCATAAGCCAAGTCTGAGTACTCCGGCCCCAGCTTCGAGGACTCGTCGCCATCGTAGGAGGGGGATGGTGTGACGACCATACGGATATTCGTATCATACGAACATTATACTTCTATGTACAAAAGATGGTCGTCACACGGATGCAAAAGGGTAGTTGCACAAGACAGGGTTTGAACTCGCAACCTTCTAGTTGCGAGTCACACATCCTTGCCAAGTGCGCTACCAATATTTGTTGAAGACATTCCTTTACGTCTTCCTCATATGTGGGACTATCTCCAGAAGGTTCTAGAATGTTCTAGAACCTAAATGCATGCGCGACACTTGGCGCGATCTCATCCATTGGAGTGGCGCGATCGTGACCGTTGGTCTAGATATATAAGGAGGCACCTCCTTCTTGTCAAACCATTCCGGTTCAACGCCAGTCTTGAGCCTTCTAGGCATCTGTCTCGTGTTCCTGCTTGCCTTCGGGCCATTGTATTCTTGATTCTTGTTCATATATCAGATTCTTTGCCGATCTTGGCGTATTTCTTTCGTATTTCTTGCGTATTCTCCACGTATTTTCCTTGTTTTCACGTAGGTTCATGACAGGCATCACACTACATCTTGTTCTGTTATACCTTAACGAGTTTTCTTTAATGGCGCCTTGCGCCAAGACACTTTGTGCCTATCCCTTGTCCAATCATACCTTATGCCTGGACCTAGTGTAAGTTCGGAAAAGTTGTTAGTACCATTGATTTCTTTTTTCTTTTTTTCTTTTTCCTTTTTCCTTTTTCCTTTTTCCTTTTTCCTTTTTTCTTTTTCCTTTTTCCTTTTTCATTTTTGATTTTTTCTTTTTGATTTTTTGTTTTTTCTTTTTTGTTTTTTGTTTTTTGTTTTTTGTTTTTTGTTTTTTGTTTTTTTTTTTTTTCTTTTTTCTTTTTTCTTTTTTCTTTTTTCTTTTTTCTTTTTTCTTTTTTCTTTTTTCTTTTTTCTTTTTTCTTTTTTCTCTTTTCTCTTTTCTCTTTTCTCTTTTCTCTTTTCTCTTTTCTCTTTTCTCTTTTTTGCTTTTCTCTTTTTTCTTTTCTCTTTTTTCCGCCAAAGCCATATGTAATATTCCATCTTTTAGTTGCTTTTTATTTTTGCCCCAATGCTGCCTTTTGTAATGTTCCCAAAGCTTTTGTAATTTCTCCATCTACAACTATAACCAGTCATCCATGTCTTCTTTTTCTTTTCTTTTTTTCTTTTTTCTTTTTTCTTTTTTCTTTTTTCTTTTTTCTTTTTTCTTTTTTCTTTTTTCTTTTTTTTTTCTTTTTTCTTTTCTCTTTTCTCTTTTCTCTTTTCTCTTTTCTCTTTTCTCTTTTCTCTTTTCTCTTTTCTCTTTTCTCTTTTTTTTTTTTTCTTCTTCAAGCTCTTTTTTCTAGCCTTCCACGTAACACCTTTCATCAAAAATTTTTTAATTTACCATTAGATCCTCTTTTTCCAGATCTAGGGTCATTAAAATTAGATAAGCCAAACCCCACGGATTTTTGCCGAGCGTGCATCCACGTTTCCTTAGTCTTCTTGATTTAATTTTCTTCAAGCTCTTTTGATTTTCGGATTTTCAATTTTATTTATTTAGATTCTTCCGATGCCATTACCATTACCACAAATCCATAATTTTTGCGAGCCCATCAATTCCATTGCTCACAATAAGGATCATCTCCTTTAATTCCATGCCCATTACTCACTCCATAATTTGCGAAAAATTCCATTGCTCACAAGCCATCTCCTAAATAGCATATAGCAAATGGAAGAAAGAAACAAGTGCAAGCCATGTTTGAATGGAGCTGCATTGAGCAGGTGCTACGTGTGTGAAAATTCTCAACATAATTTACAGATCAAATGGGTCGGGCTCCACGGGCATCGGTGGTCGAGAAAATGGGAGGAATTTCTCGAATCGTCTTGCGGTTTTGTTGCGGTTCCACTCGTGACTTTTGCATCGCCTAGGCGACCTTTTTGCTCGGCTCCATTATCCCAAAAAAAAATTGTCTTCTTACGACAATTTGGCATGTCGTTGTTGGGCCTATGTGTTGTAAATGATGAGAAAAAGCTGGAAATCCCAAACTAGGCTTCAAAATAGCAGATTGGAGCTGGTTTTTTTAGCCCTTTTTCACAACCATAGTTTAACAAGAAGCTCCGGTCGTGGCTTCTTGTAATCCACTGCTTCAAATATCACAAGGCATCATGGCAGGTCGTTAAATCTTCATACAGAACAGAGGACAAAAATGACTCTAAGACATCTGGGAGTACTGCATCTGGGAGTATGTGATTGTAATTATACTATTTTGTCTCACAGCAGGACCCTGTCTAGAGCTTGGAGTTGCTTCTCAGGTACATAACTAAGCTTTTTGAAATGTGAGGGTGCAACATAATCTAGGGCTTACAACCTTTTTTCTGTCAACAGTTGTCAAAGCTCCCTCCTTGACAAGCTCCCTCCTGAAGTGGTGCGTTACTTTAATCCAGAGTCTACAAATCCATCAGAATTGGACCTTCTTATACCTTACGTGGAATCTGTTTTACCACTTGCGGTGTAGACAGCAGAAACATTAATGATTAAAGCTTCTCTAGCTTTAAAACCATGGCGCAGTTGGATCTTAGCGACATTGGCAGCAATGCCAGACTCAATGCAGAACCTCGTTCAAACAATCTTGCCAGAACAATGTGCTTGTCTGAGGCAAAAGATTGGTCAAAATTGGAGACTCCAGAAGTCAATTTATACTGCATAATGATTAATGTCCTTTTGAAGTTAAATGGAGAGCAGGAAGCTTAGAGGCTTTTCGCAGAAATGTTTAAAAAGGGGCTTGAAGCTGGTCTTACATTATTTTGTTCAACAAATATCACAATAGTAAACCAAAGTTCCTGGGCAGATTCTATGATTCAGGGTATGATGAAACTTTCTCGCATTTACTTACGAATATGAATTTATTTTGTTTGTGTCTTATTTTTTGTTGTAAATTGAATTTTATTTAACAGGGCTATTCCATGATGGGAGGCAGATCATGACATACCTCTTGCTAGATGCGTGATTGTTGGTAAGCTCAAGGAAAGGAATTTACTGTTTATTTCCTTGATCGCATTTGTAAGATATGAAACATGTTTTGTAACTTTGAAAGTTTAGAAGACATATTATGTGAGGCCCAAAACTTGCTGCTTCCATCAAGAACAAAAGAGAGATTGTTGAAAACCAATCTTCCACAGATCAAGCTAACCAATCCTCCATCTCACATGGTTTATTGGCTTCAAAGATAGAAGATTGCCAAGACCTCAGTTATCTTTTGCAGATCCCAGGCCATACTTGGCTGCTTCCACAAGAAGTACATTTGGCAAGAAAAGGCTGGGAGAACCAACATTGACATCCCATCTCTATCAAGTTCCCTAATTACAGATGTTGAAGCTCCTTGCAAAAGTGACTGCTTTTTGGTCTGTTTCTTGTGCTCCATGTTGCATTAGACAGATCTATGCAAGTTTAGGGGACCTAACATTTCTGGCCTTCATGGCGCTTTACATGGCATAGAGATTTGATATGCCAAAGCACCATTGGCATTCTAGAAACATGTGCCAACGGTGATATGCCATGCTGGTAATTTGCAGTCCTCTCTTGCTATAGTGCTTATGTGTTTTTATATCCTAGGTTGGATTTTCAGTGCAGTAATATTCATTTAAACAGGGTTATTTCGGTTGATTTTCATTGCCAGTTATGCCTCAAAAGTTCAGATGCACAGTTTACTTTTCTAGAATCAAAACCGCCCAACTGATCCCTGTTGTTTTTTCAAGCCGCTCCTTGTTGTGGTAAAAATATGACTCTCAATTCCCTTCTTAACACCTTTTACTGTGTATCTTGTGTGGCAGAATCTCCTAAAGACGCAAGGGCTTAATGAGTAAAATGCCTAGGTTAGATTATCAGAAGACAAAGGGCCTTATGCCTTTGCACAATCCAAGGATTCGCTATTAGCAAGTTGACCACAATCCAAGATCCTTAATGGCTCCTACACCATCCAATAATTGATTGTTGTAGTAGAGACACATATAAGTTCCCCTTTTACAGCTTATGAGAACAGTATAAGAGGTGAAACAACTCCTCACAGCATGAAGCAGCTACCACTAACAAAACGTAGGAAATGCCTGATGTCCATGCACAACAGTAATATGTTCCCGAATCAGCCTATGAAGGACAAGGTTACCATGCAGCTTGAAGACTTATCTTATCGGAATCTAAATGTTGGGTCTATACACAAGGAATGGGCACTTGCGTTGACTACAACTGAATGATTTGAGAAAATATGGCTGTAACTTATGCATGTTATAGATAAGAGCCAACATGTTACTCTCCACAATTACGTCATAAAACAGTAGACAGATAAGAGCCAACATGTTAATTTCCACAATTACATCATAAAACACCTGGCTTTATGACAGTCTTCTATATTTTGCCTGTGCTTCTAAGCTTCAGGATAGTGATACAGTCGTGAATAGAGCGCCCATTGAAGCAACATATTCATATAAAGGAGTACCATGCATTGCCATATATTTGAAATGTGGAGCCATTGAAGACGCCATGTTTGTTTCACCAATTTGTTGTATCATCCATGTTAGTTTAGCTTTTATCTCTTAGCATAATCAGTGCTTTTCTATCATAGTTCCATTAAGTTAGTAATACAGTTATGGCTTTTCCATCAATGCAGAATCTACCATTCATATTATGAAGAAACCAGGTGTTTTTCATGATGGTTATAAGAACCCCGGTTATGAATGCTGTGATATTTCACAGGTATGTTCATGCTGGTAATTTTGCATTTGCATTTGGATGTCATTACATTATGAGAAAGTCTAGCCAGTAGCATATGGAGGTCTGTGGGCTTCAACTTCCAGTATTTCTTGCCCTTCACAAAGTTCAAACCACTATTTTAATGTGCTTTCCAAGAGCAGTCAAGATTGTGTTCATAGTTGGATGAATTTCAGTTTAGCTGATAATGGTTAGAATTGCTCATGGTTACCTATTAATTTGAAAATGCAGAACTCTGTTAGAGCAACAATGCACCAAGAAAACGTTTTCTGTCAAAAGGTTTGCGAGCAAAACCATTGCAGAAAATCCTGCATTGACAATCTGCCACCAAAAGATAGGTACATTAGCCATTTACACATTTGAGCTAGTAGAAATCACCTCATCCCATCCAAATTGCTGAATAATTTCACAAATTAATTTAAATAACCTCTGATGTTATAACCTTCTGACAGAGAAAGAGCCTCAAATATTTATAGTATAAAATCCAACTCTACATCCCTGCATTCACTCGAATCAAGAAAGTTATGTAAAGAACTACAGTACCATTATCGTGGCTACATTTAGATCTTTAGTATAAACAAGGTATGGGGCACAGCAAACAAAAATTCATGAACAGCTAACTTGTATCATCCAGGATTTAACATTAAAACAACAATGAAATGACAGCTCTTAGAATCTAGGGATTCAAAAACCTGAGTACGTGAACGTATTTTCAATCTTATTAAGCTAGTCATATGTACCACTTTCACCCAAGAAATGAAGCATTCAAACAGGAATAGAGTTTGTCTATAGCCCATGTTAGTTTCATTAAGGGAGGTCATACTAAATAAAGTCAAACACTATGTTCAGAATTTCAGAGATTAAAGCTGTTTACAGGCTTATTGTCATCTTAAAGCAAATTCTTGAGCACAAGCTGCCTTTCCTTAGAGTTGTTGGCACATTAGGCATGCATATCGACTAATGTGACATTTATTTTGTATCTATTTATTTACAATTGTGATTTTGATAAAGAGTTGAAACTTTGCTCATATTGACTTATCTTTGATGCAAAAGGATTCGAGCTGAAGCTATGGTTTACAATATGAATGTAGGACAAACAACAAACTTATCAACTAGGTACAAACAACACAAAATCAGAATCAAATCTCAAAATGGCAGCAGACATCAACAAGCACAAATTGTAGGAAAAGAAGCTTCCACATCAATCTCTTAGAAGCCCAAAGCAAGAAAAAGACAAACGAAATCCAAAGACATTATATAAACCTTTACAACACAACAAAAAATGACTACAACAATCTTATATATTGCCCTTCCAAAACTAAGAAATATTGAACGAAGGGGCATCGTCTAAACTGTCCAAACAACATATGCTATTTTAATCATAGACAATAAACTTTAATATAATTTTGCGCTGATACAAAAATAATTCAATCGTCTTTTACTATCCAATTACCTTGCCCTAATTTTCCTGCGCCTTTATTTTTTATGGCCTCTGGCGTGCCTTTTTGCTAGTTCTTTTTTAGCACGCCAGCCTAACCAAGCGTGCAACCCTCCTTGCAATTTTAGGCTATCCACGTAGCACCTCCACCTCAACAAAAGATGATGTGGCAATGGTTTTGACCATTGGATCTAATATTTCTAGCATCGACGGCCTCCAAAATTAGAAAAGGGCAAAAAATAACAGCCTTCGTTCTTCTTTCCCTTTCGTTTCTCTTCCCTCAAGCCTTTTCATTGTAGTCCCTTCGGTTAAGCTAACTCGTTGTTTTTTGGCTGTGTTATCTGCCGGGAATCAGTCTACAAAGTTCTATACTTTGCCCAAACCCAGATTAGGGGCTTGTTATCTTGCATGCTTGGCCATAAAGGCGACTTCGTCTTGCGTGATAATCGATTGTTGTCTTATGTTGGAGATTTCGACGACATCATCCAGCAGCTGAGAACCAAAGAAGTTTTTTTTTTCTTTCCTTCAAAAGATCTCATTGTTTACCACAAAATCGCCTGCAGTCGGCCAATATGAAAAGGGGAAGCCCTTTTATATTGAGATATAAGCATTGCCTGAGCTGTCTGTGTAGCAAAATCAAGAAATCAAACTTGACCTGCCTGTGGTGCTACCCTTCCCTCTGAATCCAGCTGTCCAGGATCAATAGGTATTGTCTGAATCAGTCTCTATGATTTCAACTGCAATAATCCCAATAGGGATTCTTCCTAGTCTTGTTATCGAACACTTCAAATTTATGGCAACAACAGGAACTTGGTTTTTAAATGGCCATAATTCGCTGCAACCTTCAGACGTGCTTTCCAGGCAACACAAGCTAGAGTGCAATTATGGATGTGCTGAGTCAAGGCGCAGAAGAAGAACCTGTATGGCTTTGGAAATGGATGTGAACAGGCTAGAGCAAGGAAGACAAGTGAGTTGTTCTGTTTATGCTAATTTGTTGACTCAGTGCAGCAAATTAAATGCTTTGTTTTTAGGCAAAAGAATTCTTGCCCACTTGAAATCTAGACCTCACGTGAACAATGTCCTTTTAAAAAATCTTGTTGTTCAAATGTAAAGCAGTTGTGGGGCTTTCCCCTTTTGGTGTATGAAGAAGTCCAAAGGCTACGGTTAATTTCTCAGCATGCCCACATAAGGCCATTTCTTTTTCATCAGCAGAAGCAGATCCTAATACAAGCTCAATATTTGGCACATATCCTTCACTTTTCAAGCGCAAACTAAGGATTTGCAGCATTGCTGAGATTTCCCAGCTTTTTTCACTGCCCACACTAAACAGGTGGACATTCCTGTTCCTCTATCACAGCTTTTGCAGGACTTTTCTTTGCTCCTGCATTCTTTCTGAGTTCCTCGATTCTATTTGCATGATCCAACATTCCTGTAGCTGCATATAAGTTTGCCATAAGCACATAAGGAATAGCACCTTCTAAATCTAATTGGATTAAATGCTGAAAGCATTTCAAACCAAGCTCAACTTCCCCATAAGTCCTGCAGGCGTTGAGCAAGGATGTCCACGTTCCCTTAGGTAGAAATGATCAAAGTCACGGTTGGCATCATCATGTGGCTTGTTCCAGACTTGCCTCTCAGCGTATGTCATCGGCTGAAACAGTCTTTAGTCACCTTCATCCAGAAGGATGTACAGAGGTGAGGGTTATTCTATGTTTGAAGGACTGTCTATAGGACATTTTAGAGAAATAAAGTTGAAAAATTGTAGAGTATACTGTATTTCACTAGTGTAAGTCGGAATACGTTTCCAAAAGTTTCATGAAGTCTTTGTATGCATGCCATTAGACTTGGTGGATCACGAAGTTGGTAGGCCAGCGTTATTTAAGACAATGGTTTTCTTACAATTTGCTCTATGCTACTACTGAATAATCAAAATTGATTCCAATGTTAATTATGTTCATAGAGGTTGATTTCTAGTTGGAGTCTGTCAAGCCCACAGGCACTATGACCATCCTCAAGCTATCCACAAGTATTCCTTTTTAGCAAAACATTGTGCTAATTTGTTTGTAGAGATGGATAATGGTGCAGAAATAGTTAGCAGGCTGGTATGGCTATGATCTTGTTCTTTAAGCATCTCAGTGCTGGTGGTGCAGAAATTCTCTGAGACATGTCATGACAGCTGCCAATATTTTAGTGCTTCCTTTTTCTGTATCTCTTATTGGGTTACACAATGCATAAAATTGCGAAGGACCATTTGCATTATCTTATCGAGTTGCATATCACTATAGGTTGATCCGTTCCATTTTAGGGCTCTATTTGGTTGCCTTCTATATTGTAGGTGGAGATCAAATTATTAAATCTAGTCTTGGATGCCAGAGCTGAGTTAGCAAAACGAAATTCCATAGCACCGTATGCTATGGTTTTTCCTATAGTGCAAAGATGCATCCCATCTTCTTGAGGTATACTTATTTGCCTGCTGTTACAAATATGCAATTTGTAATGAAAAGACATTACAGAGGCTTGCCAAACTTAGGCCATCAACACTAGCATGCCTGAGGAACATTAACATTTCAGTCTTCTAGTCTTCACTGCAGTAAAAGTGGTCCTTATTTTTATTGTTGCAGTGGCTTGTGGACCAACATAGGGAGGAGCTCCTGTCTATTATAGAAAGATTATCAGAGAAGATCAATTTGCCACTTGATACTACCGAAAACTGTGTACCATCTTATACTTCATCACGTCGAACCGAGCAGAGCAGACAAACATTTCACCTGCAAAACTTGAAGCCTGGAAGATGTGGCAAGGCGGTCTATCATTTGCTGAAATTGCAGTATGTGCCTCTGCCTGGGGACGTACTTTGCATGTCAACCCTGGCACATAAGTTTAGGATTGTTTACAGTTTTCATTTTGGTGCTTGAGGCATGTCAAGGAAATGCTTTTCAAAGAATATGATATGTCGGAGTGAGACTCATTGATTCATTTTCTTGTACAAGTTTGCTAGCCATGCCAATAATGCATTTGCGCATCCTCTTTTCTCATAACCTCTGCATGCTTTGTGTTCACTAGGAATGTCTGTCAATTTCTATCCATTTATCCTAGGATTTGCTGATTGTATAGCATTGATTGCTGACTATCGATTTCAAGTTAGTGCTATATAGCCAATAATGTCCCTTGCTTTTGATAAGCACAAATTTTTCTTTCTAAAGATAGTTCATCTTTTGTGTCACTAGAATCTACCAGAGAGGGCGAAGCCAATTAAGGAAGACACAGTCGTGGAGTACATTCTGGAGTGCATAAGAGCTGGATATGAAATAAACTGAGTACGCTTTTGTACGGAGACATGTTTTATTGGTGCTATTGCAGAAGCCATTGAGACAATAATTTTAAAGGTTCTATCCAAGGAAAGGTTAAAACCAATCAAAGACGAAGTTCCTGCATCTGCATCTGTAAGCACTATTATTATTCCTTTAACGTATCATTTGTCCTGGAAATTTTAAAAGCAGACCTTAATCCCAACCCAATTGCAGCTTACGAGTTACAAAGTACGAATTATGTTTCCATATCCTATTTGTCATCAGGACTTCCTTCAATGGTGGTTAAAAAAAAAAAAAAAAAAGAAAACTCATTTACGACCCTGGCACTTTGCATGTCAACACTGGCACATAAGTTTAGGACGTACTTTGCATGTCAACCTTGGCACATAAGTTTTATTTGAAAGGACGAGCAAAAGACAAAATTTATGTCCTTTCAAATAAAAGATGATGTAAAAAATGTGGAACTGCAAAATTCTGTACCCAAAGAATACAACAAATACTTGTTTGTGAGAAGTCTTTCTGGACTTATTTAGTTGATTAGCAGCATGATACCTCAGAGTTATCTCCTTTTGGCCTTTCTCTAAGGTGATTGCATCCACCTTTTAGTCTTGTGTTCCTATGGGAGCAACCTCTAGGTTGTGAATGCAGTCTAAAGTTGCAACTGTTAAAACCTGCTCATGTTTGGTGCATTCTGGAGCCTCTTAAGGCGAGAATGTGTTGTCAACGTTCTCTAACGAAGGTTACAACATATTCCAAACAATACTTTTACGTAAATGCATTAGAAACAGTTTGTCTATTAGTTTGTCTATTTCCTGCTTAGGTTTCTTCTTTCATAGAATTATGTTTAGTTTTTGTCCTATACTGGTCATCACTATATTACTCTTTTACTGCAGATAAACCATGTGAACATACGAACTTATTTGTTACTTCAAAATCTTCGAGTGCCTATATCAAGCATGAACCTTCGTCCATCTTAACTAGAGTATGCACTTAGACTATTTTTGCAATCTAAACCTTCAAAGTGTCAACATGGAAAGTCCTACTGCACTGTACATTGCAATTTCAATGCATTGTGTACGACAAAGCTAAGTGCACTCATCAACCTGCAAGAAAAAAACAAAAAACAAAAAACAAAATTAAAAAGACATTACATAAACATTTACAACACCACCAAAGAGAGCTACAATTTCATATCCTGGCCTTTCAAAACTAGGAAATACTGCTACCTTAAACGCAAGGGCAACATCTAAACTATCCAAACAAGATATGCTATTTCTATCATGGACAATAAATTTCAATACAATTTTGCCCTAATTAAGCTTCCAAATGGTTTGGAAAAAAACGTAAAATACAATTCAAATATCTTTTGGTATCCAATTACCTTGCCCTAATTTTCCTGTGCCTTTATTTTCTAAAGCCTCTGGCGTGCCTTTTTGCTAGTTCTTTTTTCTTTTTTCTTTTTTCTTTTTTCTTTTTTCTTTTTTCTTTTTTCTTTTTTCTTTTTTCTTTTTTCTTTTTTCTTTTTTCTTTTTTCTTTTTTCTTTTTTCTTTTTTCTTTTCTTTTTCTTTTTTTTTTTTTTTTTTTTTTTTTTTTTTTTTTTTTTCTTTTTTCTTTTTTCTTTTTTCTTTTTTCTTTTTTCTTTTTTTTTCTTTTTTCCTTTTTCCTTTTTCTTTTTTCCTTTGTCTTTTTTCTTTTGTCTTTTCTCTTTTCTCTTTTCTCTTTTCTCTTTTCTCTTTTCTCTTTTCTCTTTTCTCTTTTCTCTTTTCTCTTTTCTCTTTTTTCTTTTTTCTTTTTTCTTTTTTATTTTTTCTTTTTTATTTTTTATTTTTTATTTTTTTTTTTTTTTTTTTTTTTTTTTTTTTTTTTTTTTTTTTTTTTTTTTTTTTTTTTTTTTTTTTTTTTTTTTTTTTTTCTTTTTTCTTTTGGTGCCTAGACCAATTTGCCATTAATTACCTTAAACAATTAGAAAGGGGCGCTATGGGATTATTTAAATTCCAAACCCCAAATAACCACTCAACATAACAAAACATAAACATTGGAAAAATCAGGGTTTTGGTATGAAACCCTAAATGTCCTTTTGGGTATATATACTCTTCTGCTTTTACTTGAAGTGATAACAAGCTTACTCAGGTGATTTTTCACACTTTTCATCATATTAAATAGCTTCTGCTTGCATCTTGCATAATTCGATGGCACCTACAGAATTTGTTCAATGGTATGGCAACTCAGAGCATATCAGAGAAGCACCAATTGATGAGGTATTTCAAGTCTTACAACATAGCTTTGATCTTTAGGAGACAACATCAAAGATGCCTTATTATCAAGATATTCTTGATCGATATAATCAAGAGCTCCAGGGCCAGAAAATAAGACTTCAAGGACAAATCGGAACATGGATCTTTCTTAAAAGCTATCACGACAGTACCGAGCCATACATCAGGGAAAACAATTAGAAAAAGGACTGAAAGAATGCCCAGATACATGACATATAAGGCTCAAGGGCACATATATTTATCAGCACAAGCAGCCTTAGCAACCTTCTTGCATTATCAGGCAATAAACAGGACAGGAAAACCGTCAGTGCGACTATTTGATCTCACACCATTGAATATGAGGGCAGCTAGGCCATATTTAAAAGAACTGGACATAAAGTTCAGTCTTCTAGAGGGGCCACCGGCAGTACATCAAGAAAGAGAAGAGGATTATAAGGAGAAAGTCTATGGCTTCGAAAATGAACCCAGATTAGCCAAGCAGTTGGAGAAGTACATCGAGACCACAGAGGACCTCCCAAGAAAGGCAACAGCTCTACTAGTTGGAATCACATCTCTTATGCCAATTATTATCGAAGGGGAGGAGTATCTTTTCGCAGATGATATCTTACACCTACCATACTGCATTGATCAAGGCATACGCTTGGATGAACTCCTAGCTATCATCATTGATGCTTATAGAGATGACTTCATCGATTATTCCGAGTAGGAACTTCCAAGAGAGATAGCTAAAAAGGAGATCTACACCACCCAGAACATCACCGATATACAAGCATATGATTTTAACAGGCATAGGATGCAGCACCAAGATCTTCCAGATGAGGACGAGTTTCAGGCAATTCAAGCAAGATTGTTTAAGAGTGGGAGCACGGCCAGACCCAAACAAGCCACATCATCATGGGGCCAAACCCTGAGGGACAGTCATATTAACCTTGATAGTGCCATCTCAATGAAAAAGGATCATGATGACTTGCTGGCGATAGAAATACAGGGTCAGGCAGCCATGAGGAAAGGGTCCGGATCCGCAGTCAGCATGGGAAAATCTTTATGCTACTATCTCCCTTTGCTCACTCAAGTTCATATGGTAGTTTTCCACAAATAGTTTAACCACAGAGGAGCAGAGGCAGTTTACTTGCTATCAGCACTCTCCGGTATTGGGACTCATTTCAACCTTTGTTTTTTTTTTTTTTTTTTTTTTTTTTTTGGCGGGATAAAACATTTCAAACTTTGTAAGAACATTGACTATATAATTCTAATTAGGAGATCTGTGGCCTTGCATTACCTTGATTTTGCTCGGGGATACCTTCGGGACCCTTAGCAGTAATGGCTCGACATGACACATGCTACGAAAGACACTCGACATGGAACATGCTACGAAACACTCGACATGGCCATGGAACATGCTACGAAACACTCGACATGGAACATGCTATGAATCACTTGACATGGCCATGGCCTCAAACTCAAAGACATTAAGGAGCACTTCAAACCCAAATGTCGACGTCAACATTAGAACCCAAGGGCCTACAAAGTTTAGGTATACCTTAAAATTGTGATCTTGAACTTAAACTTTGAGATCAAATATGTAACTTTCTTATTATGAATATAAGTATTTTTGCTATGAGTTCTTCAAAGAGTAAGATAAATACCATAGCAATAACATCTTAGTAACCATAGTGCATAACGGACATTCTTGATTAATATTTGCAGCCAGGAACTTCACAACTCCTCCACAGAATCAAGAAAGTCAAGGCCAAGCCTCGAATTGAGCACCACAAAACTTATTCGGCCGAGAAGCACAGGAAGTCGAGATGACATCAGCCGAAATAAACAGGTGTCTAGTGGAAATGGGCAGGCAGATGCACGACTTAATATAGATTGTCATCCCACTCATTCGAGGGGAGGAGTATGGGCCACAACAACCACCTCTTCAGGAAGAGGAACACCAACTCAGCAATCAACCAGAACAACAACCTGCCCCACAGTCATCCGGACCAACAAGAGAAAGAGAAGTACCAGAAGATATCAAACCACTTCGAGTTCAAGCTCAGATGGTAGCTCAAATAATAGCTCAGATAGTGACTCTGACAGTAGCTCAGACAGCTCATATAGTAGGCACAAGCACCGCAGAGCAGAGGATTATCAAAAGAAAATAGACAATGGAATGAGCAATGTCTGGAAAACACGCAAGCTCGGACCATTTTCAGAGAAAGACAGATCGGGCATGGAAGCAGAAGCCTGGCTAGATGTGATGGAAGAATTTGGCAATTCATATGGCATGAAGAACAAAGATATTGGCAAGGTAGCAACTGCCAACTTGATAGGACTGGCGCGCATATGGTGGAAGGGGTACGCAAAGTCAAATAGGCTAAGGAGAAACAATTGTAGATTCAAAAAACTTCAGCAAGGCTTTCCGTAAACATTACGTGCCACGCTCATATACTAGCTGTCAGATACAACAATTCTACCGCCTAGATCAAGGGAATCTGTCTGTATTTAAATACACAAAGGAGTTTATGAGGCTAAGGTTCAACGTACCTAGGATATCAGAAAGGCAAACAGTGGATGGTCATATAGAGGGGCTTAATAGCAATAACAAAAGATTAGTCCGTGCAATAAACCCCAGGACAGTAGGAGAAAGTAGAAGATAAGGCTTTGAGCCTACAGGACACACTGCAAAACCCAATGCAGAGACAGTCGTATTACGACCAGTGTTAGGCAAAGTTTTTAAACCCAATCGGAAATTTTCCTGCTCTTTCATCGAATAGCCGGATATTTTCAGTTCCCAATCGGAAATTTGTATTACTGTCATACAAATATACATAAAAATCTACCGGAATTTTTCCTGCAATGAGCTAACTCAACCGGAAATTCTTAGTTTCAATCGGAACAACCCTTCTCTACCCCGGAATTTGCCCAACAGTGATTACGACAAAGGAAAAGCAACGATAGCTTCAACCAAAAAGCGCCAATCCCAGCACATAGAAGAGCACAACGATACCAGGGTAAAAATGACAAAAGGACACCCTTTAAGGAACCTTATACAGCAGGTCCCTCGGCGGGCAAGTCTGTGAAGCAATTTTTGAACAACATACCTAAGGAAAAAAGGGACGAATGTATAAAGAAAAAGTTGTGTTTCGGGTGTTTTCATCCAGGACATCGCATGAAACTCAATTACATATGTTTAGATAAAGATGTAAACCCTTTGGAATCAAATTAAGTAAAATTCACTCTAGTAAAATATGCAATTTGATAACACCGTTCACATCTATTGTTTCACATTTATTTCGTGCTCCACTATATAGAATAATGTTTTGTAATTGAACGTTTGGTTTCTTCTAGGCTTTGGAAATGCTTCTCACCAATGAACAACCTTATCATCTAGTAACTGGATGTTGGATCAACGCTAGTTGAATAGCTCGTTGAGCTGGACCCAACTGCTATCAATCGTTCTAAGCATGTTTCCAAGGTTGTTGCAATATATGTCATTGTGGGGCGGTCTCTTCCTGTTGGGAGAATACATTGCAAGCCCAAATGTAATGTCTCAATTATGGGAGCCACATCACGAGATGGCTCCAAAGATGGATCTAGAGCATGATGAAGCTTATTATCCTTGACAAGGCTGGATACCCACGCACCGACACCCTGAGCACCATTCTCTTCGTGACTAAAAGCTTTTCTACCAGTGACAAGTTCTAAGATCACAATGCCAAAGCTGTAGACGTCGCTCTTCATTGTGAGTTGCAATGTGCAAAAATACTCAGGATCTAGGTAGCCAGGTGTGCCCACCACAGTCATATTGCTAACATGGGTGTCACCATTAGTAGGTCCAAACATTGAGAGTCCAAAATCAGCAACGTGTGCATCCCACTCCTTGTCCAACAGAATGTTTGCAGTCTTCACATCCCTGTGTATGATACTAGGACTAGCGTAGGCATGCAAGTATTCTAACCCCCTTGCAGCCTGTGCCGCAATCTTGATCCTTCTCTCCCAATCCAGCTCACTGGACTTCTTCATAAAAAGGCAATCAAATAATGAGCCATTCTCCATGAACTCAAAAACTAGCACTTTATCTTGCTTGCAAAATCCAATTAAGTTTACTAGATAAGCATGGTGTAACCTTGCTAAAAGTTTGAGCTCCTGGTCGAAGGATTTGGACCTACTCCTTTGTATACCACACCAAAAGTCCCTTTGCCTAGAAACATGGTGGAGCTATAGCCTCTGGTTGCAGTACTAAGCTCCACGTTGCTGAATTCTTCAATCCTTTGTACTGGTGTATCCTCCCAAGGGCTGGATGATTGAATGGCTTTTCTAGCAAGGCATATTTTACAATATAAACATACAAGAGAAATTATAGCGGCAATGCTTACCGAAATTGCAACAGCGACGGCAAGGAGAGGGAACGTTTTTTTCTTTTCTGATCTTTTCGTTTCTGATGGCGATGATTTTTGAGGAGGAGGAAGACTATTTGATGATGCCGCTGCAGCACATGTTCTATCCTTGTTAGCTCCGCAAGGAGAAGCTTCAACGGATCCGTTTGAGCAGCGAGAGCAGTCCACACAAACTTTGTCATCAGAATTTGGGCAAGGAATGATACCCAAGCTGCTAGAATTCATCTCGTATTGATCCGCATCACATTTAGACTGGCAAGGCGCTACACTAATGTTGCGGATATAATTTTGACCGAATTCTTCCCAGCCCCAGCAATAACTTAACATGGGTTCATCCAGCCTCACACCGCATGTGAAAGTATCTCCTGCAGATATGGCCGAAAATTTTATTCCGGCTCCAACGTTAAGCTGGCCATATGTATTATCACCCCAACAAACGGCTTCGTGGGTATCTTCTCTAATGCCACAAGTATGCGCTCCACCAGCCGTGAGGGCAGAGAAATTATACTGGCTAGGAGGTTCGCATTGCTTAAAGTCATTCATACCCCAGCACAGAGTTTTCCGTGTAACTTTCTCGATTCCACATATATGGTTCAGGCCTGCAGAAATGACGCTATATTGCTTGCCAGGATCTGGTAAGACTCTGACTCACAAATGTGATGCTTCTTCCCCAGCAAACTGCGGAGCTGCTGCTCTTAACTAAGCCACAGGTGTAGAAATGACCTGCAGTAATGTATGTGAATGATGTGTCTTTTGGAGGTTGGCTCGTCTTGGAGATTCGCATACAACAACTGATAATGGCCCCATTCACGTTGTCGATCGTGGAGGCCAAAGGCCTAAAAATTAACGGCGGACATGCGCAAACGGGTTCGGTTTTTGTTTGGAGGGAAAATCTTACGTGGACAACAATTACATAAAACGTAAAAACAACTTAGGTTGCATTTTGGCGTCGGCACAGTTCCTGCCGCAATGCAAGGGAAGTTCCCATTCTTGTATACGTAACCTTCAGCACCCACCGATTCCTTTAGATTACAGCCTTTTTTATTTTCAGGTAATTTTGGGGCTCTTTTTCTGGCGGAGCTGTGGCGGCGCCACCAACAGGGTTTCTTTGCATTCCTCTGTTCCTCTGTTTCTTTGCATTCTTTGGATTTGGGGCCCACGATAATTCCAGCGCTGCCCTGTGCAACATATGCCTCCAGATCTGCACCTGCCGTAGATCTGTGCAACGGCCAAGCATCTGCCATAGCGACCTGAGTCTGGAAGCTCCCTATTGACCATTGTAGCGACCTCCACTTAGCGACCATAGCGACCTAAGTCTGGAAGCTCCATAGCGACCATAGCGACCTGAGTCTGGAAGCATCTGCCATAGCGACCTCCATTTAGCACTAGTGCTTTACCCACAGGACCGCACTCCATAATCCTGAACAATCCACAGGAAACTCTTCATCTTTGTATTCTCTGAGCCAGTGGTCGAGTGATTAGCCCTTCGGACTAGGGCTTCACGGCGCTCCGCATCTCGAAACTCCGGTTTGGTTTTGTGCTCTTGCTTCTGGAGCATCTTCCTCTGTTCTCGATTGATTTCGTCAAGTAGTGGCTGCACCAACTGGCTCTGCATCTGTATGGGCAAAATGGTTTGTGATCGAGTCCTCATTCCCGCACCTTCCGCCATGTTGAGGATCAACCATGCCATTTAGTTTTTATGACTTGTTTATACATGCATAACCGAGTGTTGTATGTTTCGTTTGCTAAGTAAGTAGGCTTTTCCTGTTTTACAGATCTGGTAACTCAGCAAATACAAGATCATAGGGAAGCTCAAGCCCTAGAAAGAAAGAAATTGGCAAAGCACAGAAAGAAAGCCTTGGGGAGGCCGTTAGAGTATACGTCCATAGTAGTAGATGGAATGGATCATAAGAAAACGTCCCTTCCACATTTTGTTAATGTTCCTAAAGACTTACCCGAAGCTGACTTTCTGAAAATACATTTGGTTGGTGCTATGGTATTCAATGGAGCTGTGGATTGCCAAGTCTATTTGACGTTTTCAAACATACACGATGATCCTAATCTTACAGTTATGATTATTCACAAGGTTCTCCTATCAAAAGAGAAGTTGCCTCATGTTCTTTATGTACAACTAGACAACACAACTAGGAAGAACAAAAAACTAGGTGTTCTTTGCTTATTGTGCAATGCTGGTTGACTTAGGTGTCTTCAGAAAAGTTAAGGTTGGTTTTCTGTTCATTGGTCACACACATGTTCAGATTGATCAAATGTTTAACGAGATGAAGAAAAGAAAATGCATATTCTATGTATTCTTTATGTGTTGTGATTGACCAAGCTACACTCCAAAGTCTATTGTTGAAGTGATTAAGAAAACTTTTGATTTTTGGGAATTTTTCAAAAGAAATCTAGTAACGGATCAGCTATTAATCAGTTAAATAACTTGACGTTCTAGCATCACGTGAAGTTTTTCAAGAATGCAAGCATTAGATGCGTATAGAGAAAGTACTTTCTTTCTTCTAAAGAGTGGCTCTCTAAAGAACCTTTGCATTATCTTAAGTACATCCCTGAAGTTGATCAAATGATACACGCTTTTCAACGGCCATTAAGAAGCTCTATAGACTTCACTGATAAGAATAAGGCTAAAAATCGTATTGGCATTCAAGTACCTTAAGGAAGAAAATAAGTCCTGGTGGGAAATGTTCTTTGCTGACATAGCTGCAGATTGTTATGTCATCTACGGACGACGATAAGAATAGACCTTTGAGTGAAAGCATGCTGCGATGTACCACTTTTGGAACCCTCAAAGGTACCTTCACTGGGTACTTTTAAAACTTGTACTTTCTGTTTTTTTTTCCCGTTAAGGTAAATAACATGTCAATCTATAGTATTAAAAGATATCAAAACTATTAGAGACTAAAATTAATGAATCAACTCGCAAACTTATTGTTTATTGAGACATTATGCAAGTTCCTAGTGCTGGGTACTTTTTTGGGTAGTTTCGCACTCCCTAAAAAGAACTTTAGATGGTACACTGTAGCATGCTTCCACCCGTTTCTGGATTGCAACGGGTTAAGGATATCGTTTTAATAGATAATGTCCCCTCTACTGTGAATGTTCATTGGTATGTTACCAAAACAGATAATTCTTACAATATGATCCCATTGTTATCCCTTTTAAGAAGGGAAAAAAGACTACGAACAAGAATCACGTGGACACTATATACCTTAGTGAAACTCAGGTCCTGGCTTATGACTTTACTCTTAAGATCAATAATAAGCTATGCCAGAAAATAGTGGACTTGCTAAAGTCTGTATGCGAGGAAAGCTCTGATGAGGACAATGCTGAGGGTGATGCTGTTGGAGATTATAGTTCTTCGAGCTCCTCAACTGATAATGAAGATTCTGACACAAGCAGAAATGACGCTGAGGACATTGATGAGTATGAAGACAGCCTAGATCCAGTGCTTCTTCGTGGCCGTAAAATTCTTCTGTAGTATTTCATCCTTAAAGGCATCATTTTGTTGTCCCGATGTAATTTTGTAAAACTAAAATGCTACACGCGCATAGACCCTCAACAAAAGGCAAGTTTTGTAATGTAACTTCTCTATGCACCTATAGGCTCAATATATTTTTAAATCTCTTGTCTTTCTGTCTATCGATGTTTTTTGTTATATCGTTGGGCCTCAATTAGAATAGTTTGTTATTTTTTTTTATTTTTGACCTATTTACATTTTGCTTAATTTTTTTAATTTGTTCCATTATTTTTAGGCCCGAAAATGGCACCTCAATTTTATATTTTGACCCCTTTTAAGCAGAGTTTCTTTAAAGTTGGAATTCTGAAGACAAGTTGGAATAATTTTTATATAGTATACCTTGGAGGGTTATGTATACCTCAATACTTATAGTATGGTTATGTGTATTACAAAAGGTTATGTATACCTGTTGCATACTAGTACACCTCAATACATATAGTATGGTTATGTGTATTACAAAAGGTTATGTATACCTGTCGTATACTAACACAACCAGATTACAATAAGATAACAAATACTATTATTCTTCTACTATTACTTATAGTACGGTTATGTGTATTACAAAAGGTTATGTATACCTGTTGTATACTAACACAACCAGATTACAATAAGATAACAAGTACTATTATTCTTCTACTATATACGAATGATCGAACTAGCGAGAAGGCGCTCGGAGATCCTTTCGATCATGAACATTTGATACTCCCTATTCCACGGGAGATGGATGATAACATCGGCGGGATCGGGATAATGGCGAGGATTGAGAGCAACATGGTGAGCCGGTCTTCAAGCGGTATATCTGCATTTCAGCGGCACGCTTGAAGTCCTCATGATTCATCTTGCAAGTGATAGAATCACGTTCAAGACCGTAATCGTCATAGCTAGGCGGAGGAGGCCAATGTTCTTTGCACTTTCGACAATTTGATGTATATTTATACCCACCAAAATTATTGATGGTATATACCCACCAAAATTATTGATGGTATATACATAGAAATTATTGGATCATATACATACTTGTATGGTACTCGTATAATGGCTCCATACACCAATAATTCACATCAATAATTTTACTTCACTATAAAAGCAGCTCCATCCGGTGGTAGAGCTCATTCATCTCCCATGGCTTCCTTGCACGATCGTCCGAGAGAACATCCGGATCCTTCAAAAGCTACCTTAGCTATAATGATGCGTGTGAATGCTACGAAAAATGGTATCAAACTTGATCCATGGTCTGCGATCCAAAGCGGATGGTCCCCGGTGCTTGCAAGAAGCTCACTTTCGTGTTAAGGTCCACCTTTATTGGCTTCCCGAGAGATCTATGAGCTGAATAGCATCACGTGCTTTGATGTTGATGATGAGTGAATCTGTATCTGCTAAGGATATAATAATGACATGAGTACCTATGAACTATGCAAGTTGTCTTTAATTTCAATCACACCTATATTAGTCAAGCAGCAATGACGAGTGAATCATCGATGATATGTATACCTGTTAAGGATATATATAATATAAGCATAGTGAATATTAGTTGATGTATAGAATCTGAGTACATGATAGAATCATACCTGTACGAGTACATGATACTTGTATACGCTCAATGATGGCGCTACAGTCCACCCCAATAATTCACATCAATAATTTTACTTCACTATAAAAACAGCTTCATTCGGGGCTGGAGGTCATTCATCTCCCATGGATTATTTGCCTTCTTCTGTTCATTACATCGAGGCGATCAAGTGCTCAATGAGCCACTCTGATCTTGTTGGTTGCCTAGACAGGCATCTTCTTCTTGATCCCTACCTGCGAAGAAAAGCTTTGGGCGCTGAGATTCATTGCCCTGCGTCAATTCGTGTTATGATCCATCTGATATGGCTTCCTGAGCGCATGAGCTATGAGATATCAGGGATCACTACTACAGATCCTGAAGATGATTGAATCACATGTTCAACATATAAGCACTTCTGACCATCTTATCTATGAATCATGTATGCATTTATATATTAAAGATGTAAGCAGTTATATATGATCATAAATATAGTAATGTACAAGATCTTATGTATTAAGATGAAAGATATGTATTACAAGTACAAGATCTCATGTATTAAGATGAGAAATGTGCTATGTCTTTCCACATGTCTACAATATATTTCGGAATTTGGACTGTTTTCGGCCTCTTGCCATTGGCATCCCAAGCATAATGAATAGCATCTAAGTTTTCGTACCTTGAAGGATCGGAAGGATTAGGCCGCCAACGCTTAGTCAAGCAGTCTTTGTAGTCCCCTCCAGTAGGCTTCCACCACGATACAAAAATATGGCCAAAATATGTAGATTCTGGATCAAGAACAGCATTCTCCTCTGCATATCCTAACCAAGTGGCAGTGTTATCATCTCCAGGTCTGACTAGAACAAACATACCCTTTGTCACATGTAACTGGACGGCCATCTGACGGGCCACAATAAGATGGTAAAGGTCGCGTGACCAAGGCAGATACGTCGACCTCTGGAACAAATGCTGTTTGTTCTAGAGGAGCTTGTCTTGTTTGTGGCCAAAATGCATCATTTTGAGGACGTCCTGGAGCAACATCCTCCAAAGAGATAAGAAGCTGGCTCCAATTACTCAACACTTGCCGTGTATTGCCTTGCAAACAAGCTAGTTTCTTGATTCTTACATATGTCCTTCCATAGGGAGATGTATTTGTTGATGCTATCCTTCAACCCTGGAAGATCTTTCAATGTTGGTCTAGGAGGAATATTTTGTGGCACACCACTTGGTATCATTGGCTGACCATGTTCATCCTCTTTCCACATTCTAACTCCTGGAGAATCTGGCCGGAAGCCACTCTTTATGTGTAGGGCGCATTTTGTATTGCATAACAGGCCAATCTCACATGCCATCTTAAATTTGAAGAGCAATGGTTGGTATGCCCAACCAGCGTTGGCCCTTATCGGGGATGAATCCCTTCACAAAAAGCCTTCCATTTGGAACTTCATCAATAAAGTATGGAATTGGAGATTTTGCATTGCACTTTTGAACAAGTAAAGTAGCTCTGGTAGTGTCAAAGCATCCAGATGAACTCATCAAGGTTGAAAAATTCCCAAATAAAGCATCAATATCATCATGGGTGTGGCCGACCATCATAAAGCCCACTTGGATCTCATCAAAAAGACCTTAAGCCAAGTCAAGTAAGATAAGTATGAAAAGACATACCTATTTTTGTTTTGCCCGATGCATTATCAAGTTGCAAATAGAGATTTGGGAGAGGGTTGAACACCTCGAGGATTAGTTGTAGTTGAAGCACTTGGCAATACTTACGCCATAGAAGCAAGTTTGTTCTTCAAAGGATTGGTATCCTTGATTTGCTTGCATCCATTTGCAATCTGCAGGCTTACTTCCACATAAGTCACCTATCTTGTCCTCTTGTACCAATTCCAAGTTATGCAATATCCTAGAAAGTGAACCAATGTGGAAGTTTGAATCATCTTTCCATAAATCAAGTGAGAAATGACCATAGGCACGACCACTATGCCCATGAGTCAGAGCTCCTGTCAAACTACTCTTCAAGCGATCACCTCTCCATACAGATTTTGCTAGATGATGACTTCTAGGCACTAAAGTCTTAACCTGATCCATCTTATCATGTATTATACATAGATGATTTTCAGGAGACCGCTGTGACAATGCTCTCCAATGCCAATATTGACTTCTGCAAGAGCGTTGCTCTAGCATATGAGACCGACGTTGAATTGCAAGATTTCGTCTCTCTCTCGTATCTTTTGTTTTTTCCAGTTTCTGCTTAATTACCACGCAGATGTTGCATTTAGAGAAGGCTGTATTTTTTGCAATGCTAACATCTGGAAATTCTCTTTTCCATATACTATAAAAAGAGTTCAAGGCTACAGTTGTTCCTGTAAGCTCTTCAACGACTGCACCAACTTCTTTATGTATAAGCTTCTTATTAAGAATGGAAGGAAGCTTGCGTACATTTTCTCTTACATCATCTCTACCTCTTTTGCTCCTATGGGGAATACTTTCAGCATTCTCCTGAATGAATCTGTCTAGCACACATTCGGTGGCCAATGTAGAAGATCTAGGCTTCTTAGAGCCAGTATTACCATGTTCAGCTACCTTTGCACCTGCTTCAAATCTGTTTCTCCAATTGTAAAATGTTGACTGACTGATACCTAAAGCCATGCGCCACCCAGCCAGACAGAATTCCATCCCCTTGAGCACTATCATGTCCTCTTGTTCTCATGTGTAAGTCACACTCAGCACGTCAAAAAAAAACGTAACCCTTGCATTGTATGGTTGGGATAAAAATTCTTTTCTTAATTCACGTACTTGATGCTTGGTAAGTTTCTTGTTGCAAGTATTTTTGCAGCAGCTTGACTTCATGAACTTATTGATTGAAGTTGTGGAGCATAGCCTTTCCTCTTTGCTCTTTCCCTTGGGTTGTCTTGGAATCCTATGTGTGTAAGTATACTTCCTTTTTCGTTTGAATTGAGCCTGAATGTTGTCCTCAAATGATTCTATTTCCATATCCTCATTTTCTTTAGCTTCTCGAGCTTGCAGATGTTGTGAGACAGTCCTTCCATCCTGCAGCATCACATGCAGCTATTTTCCCATTGTACAAGTGCATTTTTTCTGGCGGCCTTTCGCACAAGCATGACATTTGAGATCCTCGTAATTAGTGCGGGAAGGATCTTTCCCACCTGAGAGCCCCACCTTTGAGTCTCCTAAAATTCATCGTCAAGCGGCATCCCGGGGATCAATGAAGACAATTATGGCCTCTGCATATTTACTTCGGTCACATGCATGAAGAATGTGGCAATGCTTATCCAAGAGATCGGTTCTTGAGAAACTAAGTGGTGGTTCATCATCATCTGATGCTATCCTGCGAGGAAAACGTGTACGTAGATCCAATTGTAGGATCAATTTCTTCATCTGCATCGACACTTTCGCCTCTCTGATTCTACATTCGAGGTCGGTGATGGGTAAGCTAAATCAATGGCATGATATCTTATATCCTCGCCGAGGCCATTCGATAAAGCGTGCCCACGACCTCTTCAATGTTGTCACCGCGCCATCACATGGAATCTAAGGATGTGGGTAGGCACCACGACCTCGGTAACTTGCCTTTGCGCTACGTTGAGTGCGTCAACATTCTTCCCATGGATGCAAGTTCTATTCACCAAGACACCCTTACCAACCCGCGGTATTATTCGACAAGGTTCACAAATTCTCTGTCTTTTTTCTTGTTTGAAGGAGCGGAGCGGTCGACACTGAGTCTAATGATGTTGTGGAGGGACTACTAGGCAAGTTGGGGGTTTCAGTATCAGACGTTTCCGATGACATAGTTGGGGCTCCTTCCGCGATTTTTCACTTGATCTCGAGGCCATTCGATAAATGTCCCCACGGCTTCAGCAATGTTATCGCTCCCTCACACGGAATGGGAAGCACATGGGTGGGCACTATGGCTTCAGTGACCTCCACGACCACATTGCACCATGGAATGTTCTGCCATGCGAGATGGCCTCTATGCAATTCATGTCCCCTGGCAACTACCACATCCCCATCGACAAGGTTACGCAGGGGCCTTTTCCTGTGAGAATCAATACACATATATATATACTTGTTAAAGACATGCAACCCTCGATGACATATCCTTAGTAAAAATAGCGCGGAAATGTGAAAGAAATTATACGACATGAGACAAATGGCGCTTGTTGCTCCATTTACTTAAATGGCGCGGTCGCGCCATTTACCTTTAAATGGCGCAGCTGCGCCATTTACCTGGGCCATTTTCCTTAAAATGGAGCAGTAGCGCCATTTTCCTTGAAATGGAGCGATTCTTGTGGCGGGTAGCTGCCATATAACAAAATGGCGCTTAGTACCGCTCCATTTCAAGGAAAATGGCGATCTTGCTCCATTTTAAGGAAAATGGCCCATTGACAATAAATGGCATCTTTAATCTAAATGCTATATCTAATAGCTAGAGTTATGGATTCCTATTACTACAAGATTCAGCAAGACATCAATTGTTGAGAACTTATCTACTGAACAAGATAGAGAAGATCTACCCGTACAACATATTAAAACATTTAACATCCTACATCCTACATTAAACATACTAAAACATTTAACATACTAGAACTGAATAGCCTCTAACCTGGAGGTCATTGACGATTCGGATCCGCCATATCGGAGAATGCGCTGAAGAATTTGGACAAAGCGCTGAATAATCTGGACAAGTCCGGACAAGCGCCGGAGAATCTGGACAAGCGGCCGAAAATGAAGACGAAGCGCCACTAGAATGAAACCAAGCGCTGAAGAATGAAGCCGAAGCTGAAGAACCGTCGTGCTGAAGAATGGACAAGGGCTAAGCGGTAAAAAGAAAGACAAAGCGGCCAAGATGGCGGCTTGCTATCAACTAAGGAACCAACGCCTAAGACGGAATAGGCGTCGGAGAAGCGCCGCTTTGTCGACCAAGTGATCTCAAAAGAAATACCTACGAATATTGAAACGAGGGCGAGGTGCATAAAATCGCAACCGTCGGGTCGACTATAAGCGCCTTCTAATGACCATGTGCGCCTCCCCAACAGAGGCGGCGAAAAGCGCCCATTATGAAATGGACGGGCGGGCAAATTTAAAGTTCAAAATACAGGCGGGCAAATTCAAATTTCAAATTTGAGCGGAGGCGGGACACGGGCGTGGCGGGAATGACTCAAACTACTTAAAATTTATAATAATGAGCCGGGGGAAAATTCAAAATTTTTTAAAATTTGTAGACTGGTTTTGCCCAGTAGGGAAAAATCAAAATTTTCAAAATTTCGAGAGGCAGACGGGCGCAAAAATTTGAAAGAGCATTAGGGCGGTAAAATTGCTTTTCTTTTTCTTTCCCAGACTTTTCTTTTCTTTTCTTTCAGTCAATTTTCATTTTCAATTTCATTGTTATTTTCTCCGCCCCGCCCAGCCTTAGCCTTCGCGGGCGCCTAGCGCCTTGCACACTCTCTCTCTCCTATTCAACCATTTTCTCTCTCTAAGCTTTGTTGATCGGGGCCTTCGGGAGAAAAAAGTGGAGTAGGATTTATACGGTCCTGTACTTTTATACTTTTATACAATGGCGCAATCTTCGATCAAAATCCAGGAGCCAGGCTCAGGTTAGTATCTGTTGTTTCTATTCTTATGGATTTGTAGTGTCTTAGGTCTGTAATGGCGGGGCATGTTTCGATATGAAGGGGTTGGCTTGTAGCAGCCTTTCTTCCTATAGTTTATGAAATGGCGCAGGCGCGCCATTTCCATAATGTCTGTTAATATTCTTGTAGAAGTGGACTCATAGAAGAGCAAATGGCGCAGGTGCGCCATTTAGTCTAAATGACGCATCTGCGCCATTTGCTTTTCGAAGGGACCCATAATAGAGCAAATGGCGCAGCTGCGCCATTTAGTCTAAATGGCGCACCTGCGCCATTTGTTCATATAAAAGCTAAATGGCGCAAGGAAGAGAAACCCATTTAGCTTTTATATGAACAAATAAGCGCGTCTTTCATTTAGACTAAATAAAGCGCCATTTAGTCTAAATGAAAACACCTGCGCCATTTGTTCATATAAAAGCTAAATGGGTTTCTCTTCCTTGTGCCATTTAGCTTTTATATGAACAAATGAAAGTGCTTTCCATTTTAGACTAAATGAGCGCAATTCTGCCATTTGCTCTTAAATGGCACCTCCCCATTTAGTCTAAATGCCGTTTGATGTTTTAACTTTCTAGCACATGCCATTTTTCTCACCATGCTTACCTCGCAGCGGCTACTGCACCGAAGAAATGGAACGTGGTGACTTCGAGGAGCATAGTCCTCACTGGAAGATCTTGGTGTATGGAGATCGTTAGAGCCATACCCTTGACTGAAGGCGTAGACCCAACCAAGGGAGACAAGAGGCGAGAACTTTGCCTCCTTGTCAAATCAGGTGCAGGTGAAGAAGGAGCCTCAGCCGTGGCCCAGATGGGTATCATTGTCAACATGAGGGAAGTCAAGAAACAAGGAAGACTTGACTTTCTTGGTTGCACAGTGGAAGATCCGGTCACTGGCAGCATTGATCTCTATTGCATGGATTGGCAGTGCTACGAGCCTTCAATGATGGAGTCCAGCATGAAGGACCAGGCACTGTCGGCCAAGAAAAAGGGTTGGCCGCTGCCATCTTATGAGTCCAGAGAGAAAGCAGATATCAAAGGCACGATAGAGATCCTAAAAGGATTCGGTATTCTGCGAGCGGCAATGGACATGTCCAAAAATTCCGTGTCCTACATTGTAAGAGCGAAGCTCTCAGGCAACATGCCAGCAGTAATGGATAGCAGATGGCTGCTGGGAGAGATGCAGAGAAAAGGTGTAAAAACTAAATAAGCCACCAAAGCTGGCAAAGGAACAAAAACAGGTGGAGGTGATGAAGTACAAAGGGAGACAGAACAAGAAGAAGGACGAGACGTTGAGAAAATGGACGAGCATAAGGATGAGAAGAGGGATGAGGCTGATGCTCACAAACTTGATCTCCCGTGAAGTCCACTGAGAAGCCTGCTGATGAGAAGCCTGCTGATAGTGACCGCACTATTAGTGACAATAAGGAGGCTACAAAGCACATAAGAAATGTAGCATCCACAGCAGATAGCACTCCAGCAAAGAGAAAGCCAGAAACCAAAGCACGATAAGGGCCGAAAATTACAAAAGATTGCGATCTTGAAGTGCCCGAGGAACGAAGATGGACCGCGATCAAGAAGAAATGGCGAGGAAACATTAAAGAAAATACAAAAGCACGGCCACATGTTCCCCCTTGGAGTCACATACACCAGAAGAATATCTATCTGGGATCTAGAAGAGGCCCCACCTAATATGACCGCCCGGGGTTATTAACCCCGAGCATGTTAGGAGGCTCTCGCAAATCATTCGCTGAGGATCCACACCCTGTATTCACTCCAGCAGATGTGGTGCCCTTTGATCCGGATACAAAGGAGTTGATAAGCTGGTCACAGGAATCTGATCTAATTCGGAAAAGATTTTATATTATCAATGGTAATCATTCCGCCGCCGCCACTTCGTGTCGCGATAAGTTGGGGACAGGAAGGAAGCTAGAGCCGAGCTCGGCCAAGATCTATGTCTATAGAATATCAGAAGTTCTTTCCGAGAGATCGGTGACTGGACCTTCTTCATTTCAAGTGGATGTGAATGATATAGTAGCAAAGATCGCCTTCAAGGAACCATATGTGGATCGATCCACCATCTTATAAGCGCATTCCGGGAATGCGAAGACCAGCCCCCGGCGGGTAAAGGATATCAAGAAGCGGCGAGTACAAGGTACGTTCGCCTCCTTAGCCATACATTTATCGAAATAATGCACGTACTGCGCCATTTGAGTTGAAATGGCGCGAAGAAATAAGCCATATTTGCGCCATTAGATGTAATAGCAACATTTGAAGTTCTAAAATCGCCCGGTTCTCTTGCGACTACCTTGAAATGGCGGACAAGATTCTGAGGGCAAACACACGGAAGGATGTCAATCGGTTTGTCTTCATGCCGATGATGTCTATGCACTCTTCCGCCCGGATGTGGAACAAATGGAGGAAGGGAGAACTTAAGGACAATAGGGGTCAACCTATAGTAATCAATTTTTGCTAAAGACAAAGATTACTTCAGTGACAACTACCTTAGATGCATGAGGGGCTTGGACTATGATGATTGTAGAAAGGTCCTCGAAGAAGCTTTAAGCGGGGATATATACGTCAAAGTCACCTCAGATTACAAAGGCGATAATTTCTTCAAGACGAGGGCTAGAACTTAAGAGTACTTGCTTACATGAAGAAGGAGATACTGCACTTCATTGCAGATCAAATTGGCACTAAGTACAAGAAATTCGAGGACCTGCGGAAAGCCACAGACCACTTCTCAGATAATGCACTCCTGGCTTGGGGAGTATGCCACCATAAGTGGGTACATGAAGGAATACTCAAAGAGGGAGTTCATGGTCACATGCCATTCTCCTTGGCCAGATCCATTCGAAAAATCCTTCACTGAAAGCGACCCGCTTCGCCAAGATGGATTGTGGAGCATGTCACTGCCGGGGGGATTCCGCACGAACATGCAGTTATACCTGCCAGCATGATATGTTTAGATGCAAGGCAGCTTACTCCAGTTTGGAATAGTGAGACTGTAACCAAGTTCTTCGATAAAGTCTCACAGATGACAGATGTAGAGACATACTGGATTCTATGTCTCGTCAGGCCGGAGCATAACTTACTGTTTGCCAGTGCGCTTGAAAGACTAGAATCCAGGTCAAGAGTGTTTGTAGGAATCTATGAAGAGGAGACTGGAGCTGCAGGTGGTTCATGTATCAAAGAGCCACAAGCTCTTCTATTTGCTACGAGGATTTCGGCACAGACGGGAGAGCCTGACGAAGACCTGGACCTCAGGCTATATGGCGACCATCCTAGAAAGCTCCCGCAAATTCCTCCTATTCCTAAGGAAGCCATCGGAAGTGAGGGCGATGTTATGGCTAAAAAACTCATGCAAGACAGGTTTAAGTGGAGTTGGCGGGGGTATGGAGGGAGAATATCCGGTGCATAAACAGATTGGTCCCCAAGAACTCTGCTTCTACCTTGTTGATAAGCTCTGCCCTCAAGGTAACATCGTACTAGATTTCTTCTCTGGTGGAGCCTTCTCTAGGGCATCTCTTCATGTAGGGAGAATCAGTGTGACATACGAGCATGACTTAGGAAAGATGAAATGCGTATCGGGCATTCTGGGTAGGATCGAGAACGTCATGTACCCCTGGCTTGACCCAAAGGCCATTGACCAACGCCAACGGGAAGTCTTGACTTTGCAAGATGGTGAATCTCAGAAGGGGGCAGACGAAGAAGCTTCTCATACAGAGAAAGGTGAGACGTCGGGCCAAGGTGGAGCAGAACAGGACCAAATTGACCGCAGTAAAATTAACCTGGATGATTATGATAAAGTCGATGATGAACACTTCGGCAATGACTATTAAAAAAATTCTGTGTTTTGAAAAATTGTATCTTATATAATATTTCTATTAATATATATCTACACGGTCTTCGGAAAATATGTGTTATCTATAGCAAAATGGCGCGAGAGCACTATTTGCTTAGTCTTCACGTTCACGCAAATAGCGCGCCTGCACTATTTGCTCGCTCTACACCTTGAAGTAAATAGCGCGCCTGCACTATTTGCTTGCTTTCACATTCAAGCAAATAGCGCGCCTGCACCATTTGCGTCCTTTCACGTTAAAGCAAATAGCGCGTTTGCGCTATTTGCTTTGTGGTTATTTCTAAGCTAAAGGAGCGGCCGCGCCATTTTGTTTGCTTGCTGGGCGCTTTTTGGCCATTTAATATCTGCTTTTGTGGTTCTCGGGCCGCTTTTCCTCATACTTTCCAAGTAAATGGCGCCATACTTCTCTTCCTGACAACTAAAACCGCGCTGTTTTATATTAAATGTAGCGGTTTTTGCATGATAACTGGTTTCTTTTTAAGTAAATAGTGCCATATCTAGCCATGTGTGATAAAACAGGGAAGAAACTGATTTCACGAGAAATTGGAATCACGAAAATTCCAACTTTAATGAAACTCTGCTTTTTTTAACGTAATTTGACCCTAAAATTGCGTCTTGAAATTGAAATTTATGCCCATTTTTCCTTCGAGCACCTAAAAATAGCATATATTTAGCTAGAAAATCGACTTTTTTGCCGACAAGCGCAACTGCATGTCATTAATGCAATTGATCCGTCACCTTGTTATCTTAGATTGGGTATAGGCGACATGGAACTTTCATTTCATACATATCCCCAATGTATATATGCATCTATCCTTTCAATTCAGAATAACACCAACAAAGCAACTTGTTGCAATGCAGTTTGAATACCCTTTACTGTCATATAGGGCATAGTGCAAATAATGTTGTTCCTTTTAAGAAGCCATGGATTGGTAAAGAGAAATGTTCATGGCGGCCTTGGCCGCCGCGATAAGTTTCTTGTAATATAAGTATAAGAAAATAATTTGCCTTGTAGGGTAAGCTTATTTTGAAACTTAACATATCCGGTTACGTAAAGTTAGGGGGGAGGATATTTCGCCATATTTCAAGCGATCTTAAAACAGATAATATGCTGTAGCTCGCTTCCTCTCCTCCGATGTTGGCTTCATCTCCTTCGATGCTGGAGGATAACAGAGTAATCAAATAGTTGTGGCTACGATGGCGCCACGTGGCAAGAACTATCCTCCCCCCTTAACTTTACGTTCGCATAACAGAGTAATCAAATAGTTGTGGCTACGATGGCGCCACGTGGCAAGAACTATCCTCCCCCCTTAACTTTACGTTCGCCCGCAGGTCCTTACGCGGAGTGCGGACTGGGCTCGCTAGGTCCTTACCCCGCCCCGCGTAAGGGCCTGCGGGCGAATATTATCTCTAACGTAAGCGAATTTTTAAAAAATTGACCCGGGATGCTTGGCATTGCGGTTATTATTTGTAGGCTAGACCCCAGTACCCACGACTTAATGGGACCGCTCGGACAGCTTATCTACTATGACATGAAATAATCTATCCAGCATGCTAAGCCGAGTACCCGAGCTCAGCCAGCTATGGGCGGAAGTGCAGCCAGTCTATTACTTCTTTTTATGCTTTTCTGCTGCACAACTTTTCTCGTTACTGCGCAAAAAGCAGGCAATTCTCAGTCTCAGATCATACCTAATGTTCCCTGCCTTTTTTACTGATCACGGTTTAGCTCTAACAGAATTGCTTAAATTAAACAGGATTCCTAAGCATCGATTGTGGAGCGACTGCGGCCTATGTGGATAACCAGACAGGAATTCAATGGGTTCCCGACGGCAGCTATGCCACGACTGGGATGAACTCTAACGTATCTGCTGAGCACGAGTCTCCAAAAGCAGAGGCTCTAAACACACTAAGATATTTCTCAGGAGGGAGCTCAGCCACAAGCGATTGCTATGTATTGCCAATCAATGTGGACCAAAAATATTTGTTGAGGGCGACCTTCTTGTACGGCAACTACGACGGCAGAAACTACTGGCCCTCCTTTTATATGTCTTTCGATGGAGGTAATTGGACGCATCACATTGACAGCAGTGGTTATTTGCCCAACAAGACGGTTACTGTGGAGCTAATATTCCCACCAAAGCAAAGCGACAGCGTAAGCCTGTGTTTCAGCTCAAATGATCCGGGCACTGACGTCCCTTTTATTTCCTCTTTAGAGCTGAGACCCCTTCTTACAAAGTTCTATAACATTGTTCCCGATGCTTATTTGCGTCTCCGATCAAGGAGGTACTTCAATGCGGACATGAACGCTGTTATCAGGTGAGTAAGTTACTTAAGTAAATAGCCTAAGCTTATGTTGTAATACTGTGGTGAATATTTGATGATTAAACCGTTACTCTAACTCAGATATCCCAAGGACCAGTATGACCGACTGTGGGTGCCCAATACTTATATCCCCCCTAATGTTACTAGAACGAGCTTCAATGCTACAGATCGTTCACCAAGCTTCGTAAATCAGCTGCCAGTTGAGGTGTTAACCACCGCGCTTCAAGGGAGAAATAAATCTGGCTTCAATTATACTGTGGACCTCGGATTAGTCAACTCGCGATTGCTTATTAATTGTTACTTTGTGGATGTGAGGTCCAATAAAACATCCACTGACCTTCGGGAGTTCAATGCTAATTTAATCAGCAGCACTGGTGAGAGCACAGGAGACCTTACCTTGGCACTCAATGCCAGCGAAGATGGTATATTAGGATACTTTTGGGGCAGCTGGGGTCCTTCCAATCATGATATTATGACCATTTCACTCGTTCCAACAAATAACTCTATATTGCCACCCATTTTAAATGCATTTGAGATATTTTCATATAATGAACCCCCCGCCTTTCCTTTCTTCCAACCACCACCTTCACCACCACCCTCACCTCCTCCTCCATCACTGCGTCCTCCTCCTCCGCCGCCGCCTTCTCCTTCTCCCCCTCCTCAAGGAAATTCAGCATCACCACCACCAAGCATCATGTGCTTTACTCGTTACTTCATTATGGTAAGAAGTTTCATGTTTCGTATGCATCCATCTTAATATGTTCATGGGTATAAGAAGCCACATACTTAACCTAATGTTATTTGAATCATTCTTGCAGGCAATTCTTCTTGGAGGGCTTCTATAATTGGTTTTGTTATCAATGTCCTCTAATACTATGTCATATTATGTTCTGGGTTTGAATTTTTTATTATAATTTTATCTACTATGTTGTACTATGTGTAAAGATTAAGTATTTGAATTCAACTATGAGACTATTGCGCAACGTCAGAACTAACTCCCACGCTTTGTTATTGTGTTCAAAACACTAGAGCTTAAGTACGAATTATTGGTTTGTTTTGTGAAACTTGTTAATCCATGAGTGGCTGTAGAATGTTTTTGGCGAATCTCTACTAGCATTTCTGAGAGGTGCCACGTCGCCATGTTGGATGGAGATTTTGGTTTTATAATATAGTACATGATGAATAATGTATAAAAATTAGATGTTAGGTTAGAAAAACTGCACAATTTATTGGTTTAATGGCAAAGAGTGATTGAGTTCCAACATTTTTTCATTACACCAAGTAATCATGAGCATCTTATAAGGACTCGGTATATTATGCAATTAGTGTTACTCATTTGCATCCAAGAGCTTTTTCTTTTCTTTTCTTTTCTTTCTATGAGATGTACCTTGGTATTATATTCGTCGTCATCATCATCGTCATATTATTTCCCAGTTTGAACAAACAGAACTAGGAACTTTGCATTCCATAAAGCTAAAAATACCAGAAACCAAATTCTTTATGGTGGCTAGTCGATTGATGAAGTGTGTGGGGAGCATGCAGATTAATAGATGCTATGGGCAAGACTCGTTGCTCTGTTATAGTGCCATCTCCTGTGCAGGGTTGCCCTGAAGGTCAAATTTGCATAGGCATAATTTAGCATATCAGGCATATACTATATTTTCTATATTAGTTATGTTGGCAAATTTTTTTTTCCCATGAATTTTAGTCATAGAATTTTAGGCGAATCTTTGAAAATGTTATTTAGTCGAAAATCATCTAGTGTCGGAGTTCCTACTTTAATTTGAGGTAGGCAGAGCATAATGCTTTGTTTCTTTAGGCTTGGCTGGTAAGTTGGGAAGCTCTCGAGCACGTGTTTTCCAGTTTGTGGCATTTTTGGGTTGCCCCTAGGGGGGGCAAACCCTCGTTTATGTGGGTTTATGGCATATCCAAGTATATGCCGGCAAATGCTTAGAATATGCTGGTGGCTGCTCCAAACTGGCTGTTGCCAGCAAACTGGCGGTCAGCCCTGTTGTCGCCCTATTGTCAGCCCTTCAGGACTTCGGCTTCGGCTATGGCTATGCCTCTCGCCGTGTTGCTCTTCTCTTTGCCCCTCTGGTAGCAGCTTTATACCAAGCCGTAGGTCGTTCTATCCGGACCTTCCATAGTTTTTTTAAGCCTGGGGTTCTGGTGTTCTGGGAGCTGAGATTGTGCTTTGGTTCTTGTAACGAACAAGTTTCTTGCCTGCGATTTGCTCTGCGAACAACTAAAACAGCAACAACACGTTCCTTCAAGCGTTTGAGTTCTTGCAATGACAAGTTCCTTCAAGCAGAGGACAATGATAATCTAGGTTGTATCTAGTTCCTTTCTCTATTATCCTCTTTCCATTTCAATCGAAATGTGTTGCATTCTCTGAAGATTATGGCAAATCAAATAGAAGCATCGCACCTAGATCATGAGTAAATTGTGTTAGTTTTATCTTGTGCGCAACTAATAAGGATGGAGAATTTCCACTTGATTTGGTCGATAAACTATCTCTTAGATCTGCCATTCTATAAAGCAGGGTCTCTGCCCGTGCTTGAACAGAACCCTTTTCCAAATCCAAGGTACCCATCTAGCAGATGCAAATGAGCTTCCAAGTTATGGTGACAGACAGGTTTCAATGTGGGTTGTAGATATTCCGAAATATTAGAGCTCAGCACAAACTCTGTGCCCACATGAGAATATGTCCATGGCAGGTTATCCACAAAATTTCGAAGCATCTTGAAGTTTTCGTTGAATAATAACCCTGGCAGTTTGGGTGCTATATCTTTCTCATTAACTATTCTTAATGTCTTGACCTGTAGATCTTCACATTTCTTCTTAAAGGCTTTGTTCCCAACTCTTGGAGTAGAGAAGGAGATAACACCCAGAGGTATTTTCTTCTGCTCATCTCTTTTATTGCAAGGGTGAAAGAGGGGCTCTAGATGGTCTCCATCTTCATGATGTTTGCAGGGACTGCCTAAGACATTTTTACACTTGCTTGTCAATTCAGATTTAGCTATGTCATAAGCACTTAGCAGAGCTAGAGCACCTCGAAGACTGTGCCCTGTTACTGTTATGCTAATCTCTTCATCTTTATACATAGCACTCTGCTTGTTATAGCTGGACTGACTATTCTTGGTTGTGTAAAGGTGTAAAAATCCACTCTCTACTTTCACACGAGGATACTTCAGCCCTAAAGGGCATAAAAAATCTTTGATATTTTCCAGCCACTCTAACTCTGTAACGGTGCCCCTCCAAGCAACCACAATATCTCTCCTGCCAAGCCTTTTAATCTCTTCTTTAGAGTTACATACTGCTACATATCCCATCCAGTTAGAGTACTTGCACCATGGATTACTGCTTTCTTTTGGCATAGCAAAATACCCATTTAGGTCTGACTTCAAAGATGCATACAGATATTTTGTAACCTCATAACCTGTATTTGGCAAGCCAACCTGCTCAAAAAGCCTGCTCTTGTTGTACTTACAACTTCCACGGTATTTTGAATGGCCATCATAGTCAAAAGCATCATAGCAGACTTGAGCAAATTCTCCATATCTTATCAACTCAGATCTAAGGTGGGGATCCAAGGGATCAAAAAGCCCTTCCCAGTCATTAGACCTTAAATCACTCTCCATTTCTTACGCAAACCTACTTCAATATCCTCATGTTGTTGTAAATTTTGTATGTTGCTAAATTCTTGCAAAGGTCGATGTGAGCTTACATCTAATCTGCGAGCTTGAGGATGTGTTTTATTAGGAAATGAAAATACTGGAAAGTACTGGGGTGTTTGAAGATTGGTGTAAGACACGAAGGAAGAAGAAGATGAATATGGCAGTTTAGGCAGCCTCAAAGACTTGGATGAAAGCATTTTGAATCAGCCCAATAATAATTGGTGGTGTTTGTTGCAAGGCGCAAACATATGGATTTGCTGTTATATACAAGAAAAGGGAGTAGAATTAAGAAAAGGGAGTAGAATTAGTAGGAAGATGGAGTAGAAAGTCAGTTATGTAAACTATTCTCATTGTTTGACATTATCTTCTCTGACCATTGAAGTACTGAGCTAAGTCCTTGGTCATCGTGTTTGGATATGTAGCACAATAACAGGGGGTTACTTTTAGATTTTTATACGTTTTTTCACATGGTTTTTCTATGATTTCGTTGTTGTATTCGTTGAGGTGTACTAAATAGTATTTCTAGAGTGCACCCTTTATGGGCCGTTGATTTTCGTTGGTTGGAACAATCCGAGGGTTGTTGTCTTTCTCTGCATGTGTTTGTGCATGAACATTGCGCATGTGTATGCATGTGCACATGCATGTGCATGTTCATGTGCATGTATATGCATGTGCATGTGTATTCTGCATGTGCAAGTGCAAGTGCATGTGCATGTGTGCATGTGTGCATGTGTGTGCATGTGTGCATATGCATGTGTACTTGCCCTCTTGGATTCTTATTGCCGGAGTGGATTTTACTACCACGAGATGGATTTTTTGCTCACACTTACAAAGGTATTTGTTTTTTAATGTTTCTTCAGTTAGCATAATGTTTTTTTTTACAAGGTCTACAATGTAGTGCTGCAAAACTCCCTTTTGTTTCCTTCCTAAGATTTGCTGCAGATTCAAGTTTAGGCCCTCTGTTTGCTTCCAACTCTTGGATATTCCTGGCTGCCGGATTGTTCATAGCAGCCAGCATTTAGCTTCAATCAACAAACAGATTCTTATGCACACAACAGGCGGATTATTCCACGCCCTTTTCCATGTCACGCAGATCAGTCAAACAATGGCCACAAGAATGCATTTATATTGTAGGTTTGGAACTTTAATCGAACCATAAGGTGAATCATGCATTACCTTTAAGCTAGAGATGGAGCATCCAAAATCATATGGATTGATAAACAATGGTGTCATTGTGAAAGAGAAATAGTTGTAGCGGAAGTAACAATATGTAGCATAATAACATGGGGTTTTCTTTGTGTTGCAAACTTTATGACTTTCAGAATAATGGGATCAATCTGCTCGATCTTTATGGTAATTTTTACTTATGTTCTATTTGTTTTATTGTGATCAAATTCAAAAGCTACAGGTGATGAAAGCCTCAAATGAATTCTAGTTTTTTTTTTTTGGTTTGAATTCTAAATTTTTTATCACACCCGGGGGGGGGGGTGACGTCCCTAAGGCCCCGAAGGGGCCAAATTTTTTTTTTTTGCAACACAAACCATTAACATCCAACATATAAAAATTAAATCCCCCAACACATAACAACCAACACATAACAACCATTGACATTAACAACCAACACATAACTACCATTGACATTAATTAACACAATCATTGGGTCCAACACATTTAAATTAAAATCCCCCTTAAACCCCCTTTGGTTTGGGTGCATATTCACACGGGGGGTGACGTAGGGCAGCGAGAGCCCTCATAATTGTATTTTGCACGTACGAAATCAACACCATATAGTATTCCGCTTGAAATCTTATAGTATTATGCGAATCTTGTTATACAGTATATCAAATTTTGTACTTGCATACCCCACAAACGAGGAACTTTACGTACGGTATAGATTAAGGAATAAGGGGTGTATTGCAGAGTCATAATAAAAAACTTCATACATGCATTGTCAAAACAAAAAAGTCAACCTTTTGCGAATTTACAGCCCTTGCGGGAGAAAGTGTCTTTGGATATTTTCTCCGGGTGAAATACCCGAATTGTGAAACCGAATTTAATTATACATGGAGGCGTTTGGCATCCTATAAATTAGTATGGGCACTAGACTTGTCTTGGGGACTTGTTTGTGTTCATCAACTTGTATTGGTCTCTTAGTTCTAATACTAAAGTTATACCGCCATATATATATTGAATAGCAAAATACATTCTTCATGTTTAACACAGTCGCACCCACAAAACAACCATGATACTGCAGATCTGTTGGCAACCAATGGTGACAGTGTTACAATTCTTCATTATGTAGCTGCTTATGGGACAAGTGAAAATATTGATTGCATAGCTGCTAAGCTTGCTTCCGATCACAGGGGTGCAGAGATGTCAGCTCTAGTAAACATGAGAGAAAGACATGGCAGAAACCCAAATATGAGAGATAGACATGGCGGAAACCCAATGCATTGGGCTGCATGGAAGGGTAATACTGAAGTTGTACAAATTCTTGGAAGATTTAAAGTGGATATAAAAGCTGAAGATACTGATAAGTTGACACCCTTGACTCTGGCTTTGCTTTGCCAACACATCCCATTTGCAAAGAGCTTATAAAATTTTCAGGTACAAGCTTGATCTATGAGTAGTGGGTGCAAAATTGGGCAGCTAAAATAAAAGCAGTCTTGAAATCTAATGTTGGGGACATATGCCTATTCGATTGCCTATGGAAGAGGGGCACAATCAGGAGGGGTTTGCAACAGACTTTAAGCTCACCGAGTCAGCGGCGTCATATCATCAATCAAGGGCGAAGAATCGATGATTCCTTCTAGATGGAATGCCCAAAACTTGGATAACCTATGACGGGAGAAGAGGGTCCTCGCACGTTACGGTGTCTCATAATTAGTGTCCTTTTGTCCACCCAAATTAGCACTATTTTTTAGTATTATGGGAAGGGGAAATTCAAAATTAATGAGAATATCGGGGGGTGGTTGATTCTCCCTTTCTCGAGGGAGAGAGATCTCGTTTCTTTCTTTCCATCCATTTTTTGTTCAGGCTTCTTGTGATCCAATGACTAATGACGAAGACAGGAGGCGGAAATGGCGTTTGCAGAAGCAACAACAAAGATGAGGCAACAATTGTCAAATGAAAATTTAGATTGGAGTATTGAGCACTCAATAAAGCAATTGCAACATGCAGCCTCCATAATCACGAAAACGTCCAATCTAAGAAATTGTCGGTAGCATCCAAGAAACCATACAGCACGTGAAAGGAGTGGAGTCCAATGACAAATTAGCAGCAAAAAGAGCAGCATTAGTCATGGCACTTGGGAAGGTCAGGCATGGAAGCAAAAGATTAGCTGCCAAGGCTTTAGGAATTCATCCAAGGAATTGTTCCAGAGCTAAGAAGCACCGTGTTGCAATTAGTAATAAAAACGCATTGTGGGCTCTTGAGGGAAGGAAGAAGAGAAAGGATTCTCTGAACCAAGAAGTGATTGGAAAAGTTGTCGATTATTGGACAAACTACACCAGAGTTTCGCCTAACTTCAAGGACCTTAGATCTGGTAGAGGAAAACATCCTAAGCATCCAACACATTACCTTGATGTGAGCCAGGTATACTATATGTAGATCAATTTTTTACTAAGTCCCTTTTTTTTTTTTTGAAAAATGTGTTTTACTTCATATTATACACTCAAAATATTACAAAGTACTTCCAGAAGTAAGAAATGTCCCTGAAGCATCAATCATTTTTAGTTGATCACTCCATATTGGAATTTTAATACGATTAGGCCAATTGGAGATCTGAAAGCAATTATACAACTTCTTATGAATTTTTTGAAGCACCACCTGAGAAGAAATACGCTTATCATAAAAGACCTTTCTTCGCCTTCGCTTCCATACACTCCATATCAGCCAAGACTTTGCCATGTGAAATGCAATCCTTTTAGAAGCAGTCCACTGATTTGGATAAATACCCAAAAGAAACTGCTGACTATCCGAAGATACTCCAAAAGAGAGTGCTGACTAAGTCTTTTTTCACGTTTACTAATACTAATATTTTTTATAAGTTTTGAAGTATTGATTCTAATATGATCTGCTAATGGAATTAATCTGCACGTTCTTCTCGTGGTAGCAAGTCTTAGTGCTATTGATGGTTGATAATGGATCATTTCTTGATATAGTGCTAAGGTTTCTCACCTTTATAATGTTGGTGCCACGTTTAGTAATTGTGTTGATGTTAGTGCCACTGTTAGTGATTTTGTAAATGACAGTGCTAATATTACTATTTTCGTTAATGTTGTTCCACTGTTAGTAATTTTGTCAATGTTAGCACTAAACTTAATCTTTAGTTAGTGAAGCACCACCTACCACTACAGATTAACAATGCTTTCACTTCAATGTCCTAGCACTGGTTAGTGGTTTGGTTTGCTAAGAGTTATGTTGTAATGCTAACGGAATCAGTAATTAGTTCTAAGTTGCTATTCATTAGCATTAGCAGTTGTTTTTTCTAGTGGTATTAGCATTAGCATTTACTAAGTAGTTTTCTATTCTTATTCTGCAGACAGAATTCTTCACTAGTTTCAAGCAAGACAATCCAGATGTTCAAATTAAGCAGAGAGCCTTCGAGAAATTAAAGCCTTACTTTGTTGTAAAGCTATCTGAATTCAATACATGTTGTTGCGTCTATCATGAGAGGATGTCAATGCTGAGGGAAGGGGTGAAGAATATGAGGAAAAAGTCCATGGTGCACGGTGCAGATTGCACCTGTGATTGCAAGATATGTGACCACACGGCAAGCCAAGTAGGGTGCAATGCAAAGAAGACATGTTTGGCGATCTAACGGTGACATGTGGAGAAGCATGGTTTGCCCAAAGCCCGAAGGTGAGGAGTGGCACAATGAAGCATACTTGTCGAGCCCGCAAATGCATGTGGTGTGGACAAAATGGAAAGGTGTCCAAAAAAGAAGAAACAAAGGACGATACCTCAAAAATCACTTGGGAGAACATAGACTACATTGAAATTGGTAAGGATAAAATGGCAAACCCAAAAAAGAATTGAGCATCAATATTTACGAGACTTCATCCAATGTTTTGATGGAAACCTTCGGATCTAAAGCAAAGGAGTTTGTGACACATAATTTCGGTATAAATGGCGGCAAGCCATGTTTAGACAACTACTTGAACAGGTTTGCTTGATGATACTATTGTATCAGTGGCTGACTTTGCAGAGAATTACTCTTTCAAGGAGCAGAATGAAGTCCAATCCAAGCATTGGCATAATGAGCAGATCACTATTCTTGTGCACCTCACATATAGAAGGGATCCTGAGACACAAGAAATGATCAAGGAAGAACATTTTTATATATCTGATGACAGAAAACATGATTCTTTGTTTGTGCAGCATTGCTTTCTCTTACACAATCATTGGATGCAAGAGAAGGAAATCACTTTGAAGAAGCATTATGTCTTCTCAATGGTGCAGCCTCACAATTCAAAGGTAAAAAATCATTTTACTTTGATGCTAGATTCAAATCTTTAACATGTTTAGACATGATGTGGAACTTTTGGTGCTCTGGCCATGGGAAGGGAGAACATGATGGTGCAGGAGCAGTAATAAAGAGGGCTTTGAGAGCATCACAGTTGAAGGGAAGCAAGATGACCAATGCACACAAGGTGGTGGAATGGCCAAAGCAGTACATGTCAACAGCAGCACCCACAACATATAAAAAGAAGATTCAAACTGTAAGTAGAACTTTTTGGGAGGTTGAAATAGGACAAGTGGACAGAAAAAATCAGTGGGAAGCACGTCCTATTGAAGGATCTAGAAACCTTCATTGTTTCCATGGGTGTTCAAATCACATGACACATTTACAGGTCAGAAACCTCTCTTGCTTTTGGACATATTGTTTGTATTTGAATTGGGAATCTTGCCCCAATGTATCATCTACTAGAAGTTTGAACTAGTTGTGGTACAGCCCATCAAAGCTATTGTTGAAGGAGAAGTACATGATGAAGGAGAAGAAGCATATATTGGCAGCACTGACTTATGTAGCATGCAAGTATCTATAGGTAGGCGATGTCTTTGCAGTGGTGGCTCCAAATAACAATCACGAGAATGTGAAATTCTACCTTATCCTATGTACCAAAGCTAAGTACTTGGTGTTAGAAGACTTTGTAGATATGCAAGGGCAGAAGTTTGTGAAAGGGGATGAGGTCATAGAAGGGACATACTATGAGAAGTTGGTGAATTGTAAATCCAGCTACAAGTTTTGTAGAGGAAATAAAGCAATTGTTTATGCCACTCAAGTTGCAAAGAATAAAGTCAGGTTGGTTCAAGCAAAGCACGTTGTTAAGCGGAGAGTGGTTTACACTCTAAGTGCCAAAGAAGAAGAAGATATTTTAGAGAGGCTTCCCACATTGTTGGAATAGTGGAAAGAGCAATTGTGTAAAGGGTACTGTATAGGTACTTTTATGAATATAAAGAAGTTTCTGTTTTGCATTCTCATTTTTTTATGCTTCAGTTACAGAAATTTGTACTCGAATGTTGAATGAATTCCAAGGTAAAACAGAATCAGAAATTTATACAAGGCACAAATTTACACAAGACACAAAGCCATTACAATTAAAGGCACTAAGGCCTGGATTAAACAAAAGGCACAAGGCCTGGACTACAGTCGGCACAAGGCCATCATATATTAAAACAGAAAATACCAGAATACTTCAAAAACAGAAAATACCAGATTCAAAAAGGCACAAGGCCATCATATATTAAAAAATGCACTAAGGCCATCATATATTACAAAGAGGCACTAAGGCCTGTGTCACAAGGGGTGAGTTCAAGTAAAGGCACTAAGGCCATCATATATTTCAAAGGCACTAAGGCCTGTTTCACAAGGGGGTGAGATCAACAAGGGGGTGAGATCAAATGAAGGCACTAAGGCCTATATACCATCTGTTTTTTAAAAAAAATACAAAGGCACAAAAGGCCTGTAGACGAACTTGATCAAAAGAAAAAAAAAAGAAAAAAAAAGTGGCTTTCCGGGACTTCAAGCTTCATCTGTAAGAAAAGTGAAGAAAATTAGTTTAGAATGTAATAAAAGAAAGCAAAAATTGAATGCATGCATGCTACTTACTCTCCAGAAAATTTTGGAGTTCCAAAAAAATTTCTTGTTCTTCTTCGTCGTCGTCGTCTTCTTCTTCTTCTTCTTCTTCTTCTTCTTCTTCTTCTTCTTCTTCTTCTTCTTCTTCTTCTTCTTCTTCTTCTTCTTCTTCTTCTTCTTCTTCTTCTTCTTCTTCTTCTTCTTCTTCTTCTTCGTACATGTTCTTACCTAGACTGCAGTCACATTTAAAGTACAATTACTTTAAAAGAACCTTGTTCAAGGCAAGATCATATTTCCAAATATCCACCCTGGTTTTTAGGCCAGGCCACATCAGGCACTCTCCAAACCATTAGCCCATATAAATTCCTGGATTTAAAAAACAAATTCCATAAAGTGTAAATCTCAAATATAACTTGTAAAGTGTAAATCTCAAATTTTAGAGTATAAAGTATACAATGTATTTAACTTATAACGCATTATGTATTCTCAAAGTGTAAGGATAAAGTGCCATAAAGTGTAAGTATAAAGTGCCATAGATACAAAATATAGAGTATTCTATAACATTCTTGTATAGTATGTATTCATATATCTTATCTGTGTCTCTATCAAAGTGCAGCTTATTCCATCTCTTACGCATCCAGATATTCCATTTCCACGTTAACGCCAACTCTAACAGCAAAATAGAGACAATTGGAGGAGAGAACCCGTACCTGCAGCCAATCATGCAAACGTTAGCAGTAATCCCGGTAACGATGCAAGGGCCAAAAGGTACTTTGGGTCTCTCAGTTTATCACTGATCACCAATTGTATCCTTTTGCCCTGAGGTGACATTTAACAAGAAAAGGAAACTGGAATACGATATTTTAAATTTCCCAGTTGGTCTCAAGCATTACCATTAGACGAGAACTAATTTCTTAGTCCCAAATCTAGCTGGCAACCTTGATAACCATAGTCAATTTCATAGCATATCCTCACATTTTTATCATTTTAAACTACAACAACAAACCTTGTTGCTTTAGACATAATATGCCTCGTAGACATGCTACAAGCATCCAAGCATGTAAGAATAACTTTCGGTCGCTTTAAATGATTGATGCCTAGACATGCTACAAGCATCCTAGCACATACAGGGCATGTAGAATTAATCGGATAACACAAACTAGTGAATCATTATCCCGCATAAGACTTACACCACAACGATGCCTATCTCAGGTAAACCATGTTAACAAGCCGGTTGCATGCTTCTCGCAGCTTAGAAAAACTCGGCCCATTTATTTCGTTCAAGCAAACCCATGTAGGCTTAGTTGCTTAAACATCACGATTCGAACCATGCCATTTAGACCAGACGTTTATGATCAAGGCCTTCATGTTAGAGCAAGTAAAATATAGTAAACAATTTATCCCTAAAAAGGAATAGCATAGAAATCTGCAGAACTATTGGGATCATGCTCTTTTTACAGCATTACATTTCTATACATCATGTGACAGGAAATATTTTATGCATAAAAACCTGAATATATGCGCTCCACAATTGTATTTCTTGCCGTATGAGCATCCACATTACACTGAGCAGCCTCAGAGATCTAAGGCCATAAAAGCCAATATCGTTAAATCCTTTGCTAAGGGAAGCATTTTCGATTTGACTAGGCTGCGAAGAAAAGCCTGTTATGGCATAAAGCCATATGTATTAGGCCTATCTATTTGTATTATACATCCATTATCCAGGGGCCAAAGCCGGGTTAGAAATATGAATAGCGCACATATCTATTACCATGAATAAGTGGAGACAAGGCAGATTCCTTGAGTTAAAACATTGCAGCCGTTTCTCACAAATGCCGCATATGCCGCTTTTCCAAGTTAAGGGCGTCACTATAGCATCAAGTGCATTTCGAAATTTTTAACTGTGCTCACATAATCCAGATACAATCCAGATACAGTAAGGCAAAACGTACCTTGTAATGCTGATCTCATAAATCTACTCTGTCACAAATATGGAAATATCAGATAATAAAAGCTTATCTTTGTGCAAGGAGCACCCATTGCATGGCATCGATCTGCATTTCTGACCCATGGAACTGGTAAAGGCTGAAGCAGGCCATGAGGAAGATGCCTTGGAACCTTGGCTCGACAGCAGATGTCACAGGATCGAATAAAAGCTTCGACAGAGCGACGAAGACCTGGCCACCAATACTCTCGACTAATAAGTTCAAGAGTCTTGGCTACTCCAAAGTGTCCGGCCAGAGGTGAATCATGGCAAGCCTGAAGAACCTGAAGTCTAGAAGCACCATCTGGCACATATAGAAGCCCATCACGGAGCAGGAGTCCATCTCGAACCTCAAAACGATCATAGTCTGATCCCATCTGCTGAGAAGATGATGCAGCGCCAATGTGTGAGAATACATCTTGAGCCAATGGATCGGAGGCTGTAACAAGCAGGTCATATGGGCGGCCGTTTAGGCGCCACACCTCCTCTAAGAAAAGTGCCAAACAATAATATTTACAAATGAATATGGACTATACATTATTTTAGCATAAGAAAACTTTCGTATGCTTGATTTTCCATTGTGTACAACCAAAACAAGTCCAATATGTATTAAATGCCATCGGATCCTTATCGTTGCCATATCTATAATGTCTTAAGCTTTTTTCAAGAGCTAATAGTCACAAATAATATCAAATATAATAACCACACGTCTATTCTCAGCTTTAACATGTGTGCATGTACAATCACAATTATTTCAAAGCACTAAATATCTTTGTCCTTTCATATTGTAAGCTTTATATAGGAAATCCCTATTCAATCTTATCTTGGTCCTTTTCATATGCATAAACTTTGTATATGAAATTCATATTACACCATTGTGTCATAAAATAATATATTTAAGCAATTGAGATTCACTTTAGAAACGATCATGTAGTAGCTCTTATTGCATTTTTGCAACTTAGCATGGTCAACTCCAACCATAGGCAAGGTATTCAGCCTAATTGCACTCTAACTTTTGTAAAGATCATTCCTAGAGTTTACGACCCTAAGAAGCTAAATAGTAACCTTTACCAGCAATCTCATGGCACAATGCCACATTTCACGTAAACTCACCTTGTCTAGAAGCATAAATCCCCAGAAGGTGCATTTAGTATTTCTACAATGTTGTTTATCTTTGTCAGATCGTAATACCATATGCAAAGTTAGAACCTTTAATTCTTTCAATCTATGTCACCTTGTAGAATATTTATTCCCAATATGAAAGCGAATGGTCCTTCAAGAAAACTACATGTCTTAGTCAACATTTGCAAAGTTTGTATGCTCATAAATCAATTTTCATAAGCGAGACTCCATCAAATAATGGTGATGTTCATAAATAAATGCCATTAAATAATAGGCGCCATAAGCAAGTAGCCCATCTAGTATTTTGGCAGTAACGGCTCTATAGATGCCCTTAGCCAAAATTGCACTATGCATTAAGGCAATTTGCATTTCCGAAGGCTAAATTGGCCATAAATGTATTATGAACATAAATCATATGCAAATTCAAGATGTAAGCATATCGGCCATGACATATCGGCCATACGCCATTCTAAAATTAGAGAAGAGTTTCTTCTTCTTCTTCTTCTTCTTCTCCCACAATCCCTCCCTCGGGATGTAGGACACCTCTTTTTATAAGGAAAGTAGGACCCCCCCCCTATAAAAAGAGGGGTCCTACTTCCTTACACCAGAAGAAAAACAGATTCAAAGAATCTTTCAATCAGCATCAAATTATTATATCTTTATCTTATTAGTATAAGGTGCATTGGACCAAATACCATATCCGCAATAGCAGATAATTCAAGAACTAGTACAATGGACTAGTTCAAGACCCAACAAAATGTCAGGGTTTTAAAATCTTGAAGTACATGAGGCACAGTGGGCCTTAAGTACCAATGGACAGCCTGATATTGCATAATGCACTATATCATTTTATAGGCTATGGGCCATTTACCAAAACATATGGTAGCAAAACCTATTTTTCTGTCCAAAAGCAATAATTTACAAACTAACCTGGTTTGTAGAAGAGATGCGTTTGCCAGATAACTCCAGCAAGTGGAAATCACAATTTCTTCTTCGTACATGTTCTTACCTAGACTACAGTCACATTTAAAGTACAATTACTTTAAAAGAACCTTGTTCAAGGCAAGATCATATTTCCAAATATCCACCCTGGTTTTTAGGCCAGGCCACATCAGGCACTCTCCAAACCATTAGCCCATATAAATTCACTTCGGATTTAAAAACAAATTCCATAAAGTGTAAATCTCAAATATAACTTGTAAAGTGTAAATCTCAAATTTTAGAGTATAAAGTATACAATGTATTTAACTTATAACGCATTATGTATTCTCAAAGTGTAAGGATAAAGTGCCATAAAGTGTAAGTATAAAGTGCCATAGATACAAAATATAGAGTATTCTATAACATTCTTGTATAGTATGTATTCATATATCTTATCTGTGTCTCTATCAAAGTGCAGCTTATTCCATCTCTTACGCATCCAGATATTCCATTTCCACGTTAACGCCAACTCTAACAACAAAATAGAGACAATTGGAGGAGAGAACCCGTACCTGCAGCCAATCATGCAAACGTTAGCAGTAATCCCGGTAACGATGCAAGGGCCAAAAGGTACTTTGGGTCTCTCAGTTTATCACTGATCACCAATTGTATCCTTTTGCCCTGAGGTGACATTTAACAAGAAAAGGAAACTGGAATACGATATTTTAAATTTCCCAGTTGGTCTCAAGCATTACCATTAGACGAGAACTAATTTCTTAGTCCCAAATCTAGCTGGCAACCTTGATAACCATAGTCAATTTCATAGCATATCCTCACATTTTTATCATTTTAAACTACAACAACAAACCTTGTTGCTTTAGACATAATATGCCTAGACATGCTACAAGCATCCAAGCATGTAAGAATAACTCAGTGGCTGCTTTAAATGATTGATGCCTAGACATGCTACAAGCATCCTAGCACATACAGGCATGTAGAATTAATCGGATAACACAAACTAGTGAATCATTATCCTGCATAAGACTTACACCACAACGATGCCTATCTGTGCAACCATGTTAACAAGCCAGTTGCATGCTTCTGCAGTTAGAAAACTCAGCCCATTTATTTCGTTCAAGCAAACCCATGTAGGCTTAGTTGCTTAAACATCACAGTTCTGAACCATGCCATTTAGACCAGACGTTTATGATCAAGGCCTTCATGTTAGAGCAAGTAAAATATAGTAAACAATTTATCCCTAAAAAGGAATAGCATAGAAATCTGCAGAACTATTGGGATCATGCTCTTTTTACAGCATTACATTTCTATACATCATGTGACAGGAAATATTTTATGCATAAAAACCTGAATATATGCGCTCCACAATTGTATTTCTTGCCGTATGAGCATCCACATTACACTGAGCAGCCTCAGAGATCTAAGGCCATAAAAGCCAATATCTGTTCGTCACTGCTAAGGGAAGCATTTTCGAATTTGAATAGCTGCAGCAGAAACCCTGTTATGGCATAAAGCCATATGTATTAGGCCTATCTATTTGTATTATACATCCATTATCCGGGGGCCAAAGCCGGTTAGAAATATGAATAGCGGACATATCTATTAATATGAATAAGTGGGAGTATTACAAGTGTATCTCTTGAGTTAAACATTGCAAAATTAAGTTACTAAATGCCGCATATGTCGCTTTTCCAAGTTAAGGGCGCCACTATAAAGATCAAGTGCATTTCAAATTTTTGAATCAGGCTCACATAATCCGTATACAATCCGTATACAGTAAGGCAAAACGCAACCTTGTAATGTCAGATCTCATAAATCTATCATTACAAATATGGAAATATCGTATAATAAAAGCTTATCTTTGTGCAAGGATAATCTCCATTGCATGGCATCGATCTTATCAATCTACGCACTGTAACAAGTAGTGGTCATATGGCGGCCGTTTAGTTTCACACCTCCCAAGAAAAGTGCCAAACAATAATATTTACAAATGAATATGGACTATACATTATTTTAGCATAAGAAAACTTTTCGTATGCTTGATTTTCCATTGCGTACAACCAAAACAAGTCCAATATGTATTAAATGCCATCGGATCCTTATCAAGCTTACATCTATAATGTCTTTAAGCTTTTTTCAAGAGCTAATAGTCACAAATAATATCAAATATAATAACCACACGTCTATTCCTCAGCTTTAACATGTGTGTATGTACAATCACAATTATTTCAAAGCACTAAATATCTTTTGTCCTTCATATTGTGTTTTATATAGGAAATCTTATTCAATCTTATCTTGGTCCTTTTCATATGCATAAACTTTGTATATGAAATTCATATTACACCATTGTGTCATAAAAATAATATATTTAAGCAATTGAGATTCACTTTAGAAACGATCTTGTAGTAGCTCTTATTGCATTTTTGCAACTTAGCATGGTCAACTCCAACCATAGGCAAGGTATTCAGCCTAATTGCACTCTAACTTTTTGTAAAGATCATTCCTGTGAGTTTACGACCCTAAGAAGCCAAATAGTAACCTTTACCAGCAAATCTCATGGCACAATGCCACATTTCATGTAAACTCACCTTGTCTATACATAACCCGCTGTATGCATTTGGCATTTTACAATGCTTTATCTTTGTCGACGTAATACCATATGCAAAAGTTAGAACCTTTAATTTTTCAATCTATGTCACCAGGTAATATTTATTCCCAATACGAAGCCGAACGGTCCTCTTCGCTAAAACTACATGTCTTACTAACATTTGCAAAGCTCAGATGCCATAAATCACTTTTCATGTTTAGACCCATCAAATACCCAGGATGTTCATAAATAAACGCCATTAAATAATAAAGGCCATAAGTTAAGAGTCTATCTAGTATTTCAAGCAAGAATCTACCATAGATGCCCTTAGCCAAAATCGCGACTATGCATTAAGGCAATTGTGACTACGCTTAAATCGCTATAAATGTATTATGAACATAAATCATATGCAAATTCAAGAGGATGAAGCATTACCCATTTATGACATACTCCGGCCATACGCCATTCTAAAAATTAGAGAAGAGTTTCTTCTTCTTCTTCTTCTTCTTCTCCCACAATCCTCCTGATGTGACACTCCTTTTATATGAAAGTTATGACTTCTATAAAAAGAGAGGGGTCCTACTTCCTTACACTGTAGTTAAAAACAGATTCAAAGCACTCCTTTCAATCAAAGATCAAATTATTATATCTTTATCTTATTAGTATAAGGTGACGGACTAAATACCATATCCTCTAATAAATAGATAATTCAAGAACTAAGACAACGGATTGGGCTCAAGACCCAACAAAATGTCGGTTTTAAATCTTAGGCCACGAGGCACAAGGTAGCCTTAAGTACCAAATTCGACAAAATTGACATCGCATAACGCACTATATCATTTTATAGGCTACGGGCCATTTAACAAAACATATGGTAGCAAAACCTATTTTTCCGTCTAAAAGCAATAATTTACAAACTAACTGCTTCCTAGAAGAGATGCTTGCCGATAACTCCAAAGAAGTGGAAATCACAATTTCTTTTCAGACATGTTCTTAATACTCAGATCAGTACCACATTTAAAGACAATTACTTTAAAAGAACCTTTGTTCAAGGCAAGATCATATTTCCAAATATCCACCCCCGGTTTTTAGGCTGCCACATCAAAAGACTCTCCAAACCATTAGCCCATATAAATTCCTCGGATTTAAAACAAATCTTATAAAGTGTAAATCTCAAATATAACTTCAGGAAAGTTGTGAATTTAAATTTTGTAAAGAGAAAGTGATACAATGTATTTAACTTATAACGATTATGTATTCTCAAAGTAAGGATAAAGTGCTATAAAGTGTGGGTATAAAGTGCCATAGATAAAATATGTAGTATTCTATAACATTCTCAGATAGTATGTATTCATATATCTTATTCAGGTTCTATCAAAGTGCAAAATTTTATTCCATCTCTTACGATCCGTATTCCATTTCCACGTTAACGCCAACCTAACAAAGAAATAGAGACAATTGAGTGAGAGAACCTGCATCATAGCCTAATCATGCAAACGCTAGCAGAATCCCTTTAACGATGTGCTAGCGGCCAAAGGTACTTTGGCCCTCTTTCGCTTTAATAATCGACTAATCAGGATCCTTTCGGCCTCCGAAGCGACATTTAACAAGAAAAGGAAACCGAATACTATATTTTAAATTTCCTACTGTCTCAAGCATTACCATTGGGACGAGAACTAATTTCTAGTCCCAAATCTAAATAAACCTTGATAACCATAGTCAATTTTCATAAAGATATCCTCACATTTTCTTTTTATCATTATTTTAAACTACAACAACAAACCTTGCTGCTTTTAGACATAATATGCCTAGACATGCTACAAGCATCCAAGCATGTAAGAATAACCTGCTGGTCGCTTTAAATATTACCTAGACATGCTACAAGCATCCTAGCAATATACAGTACGTAATTAATCTGATAACACAAACTGAATCATTATCCCGCATACACTTACACCACAATCCATGCCTATCTCAGGCAACCATGTTAACAAGCTGCATGCTTCCTCGCAGCTTAGAAACTCAGCCCATTTATTTCCTGCTCAAGCAAAACTCCATGTAGGCTTTAGTTGCTTAAACATTACGCTTCCCCGGAATCCATGCCATTTAAAATGTGACGCTATGATCAAGGCCTCATGTTAGAGAGCAAAGAAAATATAAGAAACAATTTATCCCTAAAAAGCGAATAGCATAGAAATCAAGTGTAACTATTGGGATCATGCTCTTTTACAAAGATTACATTTCTATACATCATGTGACAGAAATATTTTATGCATAAACCCTCAATATAAGGCCCACAATTGTATTTTGCCGAGTGAGCATCCACATTACACCGGAAAGCAAAAACTCGCAGGATCTAAGGCCATAAAAAGCTAATATCCTGCTCTCACACCGCTAAGGGAAGCATTGAATTTGACTAGTCAGCAAAATAGAAGTCTCCGCTATGGCATAAAGCCATATGTATTAGGCCTATCTATTTGTATTATACATCATATCCGTGGCCAAAGCCAAAGTTAGAAATATGAATAAATATATTATTATCTATTACCATGAATAAGTGGAGACAAGGCGTATCTTCGAAGTTAAAACATCAAGTACTGCTTCTTCACAAATGAGATAGCGCCGCTTTTCCAAGTTAAGTGGGCGCCACTATAGCATCAAGTGCATTTCAAATCTTTTAACCGTGCTCACATAATCCGTGATACAATCCGTGATACAAGTAGCGTAAACTTAATTGTACGCCGACCCCATAAATCTACTCAATACAAATATGGAAATATCAGATAATAAAAGCTATCTTGTGCAAGGAGCACCCCATTGTGGCTTCTAAGCATCGACCGCATTTCTGACCCATGCACTGTAACAAGTAAAGTCATATATGGGCGCTCGCCAGCTGCCACCTCCTCTAAGAAAAGTGCCAAACAATAATATTTACAAAATGAATATGGACTATACATTATTTTAGCATAAGAAAACTTTCTTTATGCTGATTCTTCCATTGTGTACAACCAAAACAAGTCCAATATGTATTAAATGCCATCGGATCCTTGTCAAGTTGCCATATATCTATAATGTCTTAAGCTTTTTTCAAGAGCCAATAGTCACAAATAATATCAAATATAATAACCACACGTCTATTCTCAGCTTTAACATGTGCATGTACAATCACAATTATTTCAAAGCACTAAATATCTTTAACTTTCATATTGTAGCTTTCTGTATATAGGAAATCCCTATTCAATCTTATCTTGGTCCTTTCATGCATAAACTTTGTATATGAAATTCATATTACACCATTGTGTCATAAAATAATATATTTAAGCAAATTGAGATTCACTTTAGGAAACGATCTTGTAGTAGCTCTTATTGCATTTTTGCAACTTAGCATGGTCAACTCCAAATCCCATAGGCAAGGTATTCAGCCTAATTGCACTCTAACTTTTGTAAAGATCATTCCTAGTAGAGTTTACGACCTCTAAGGCTAATGAAAACCTTTACCAAAGAATCTCGCAAATACATTTCACGTAAACTCACCTTGTCTAGCTTACAACCTTTTCGTGTAAGGTGCATTTAGTATTTCTATTAATGTTGTTTATCTTTGTCAGATCGTAATACCATATGCAAAAGTTAGAACCTTAATTCTTTCAATCTATGTCACCTTGTGGTGAATATTTATTCCCAATATGAAAGCGAATGGTCCTTCAAGAAAACTACATGTCTTAGTCAACATTTGCAAAGTTTGTATGCTCATAAATCAATTTTCATAAGCGACTCCATCAAATAATGGTGATGTCTACAACAAATGCCATTAAATAATAGGCTCTATAAGGTAGCCTATCTAGTATTTGGCAAAGAACCAGATTCTTCTTAGCCAAAATTGCACTATGCATTAAGGCAATTTGCATTCATGCTAAATTACTATAAATGTATTATGAAATATAAATCATATGCAAATTAAGATGTAAGCATATCGCTATGACATATCTACCATAATGCCCATTCTAAAAATTGAGAAGAAGCTTTCTTCTTCTTCTTCTTCTTTCTTCTTTCTTCTTCTTCTTCTTTCTTCTTTCTTCTTCTTCTTTCTTCTTCTTCTTTCTTCTTCTTTCTTTTCTTCTTCTTCTTCTTTCTTTCTTTCTTCTTCTTCTTCTTCTTCTTCTTCTTCTTCTTCTCTTCTTCTTCTTCTTCTTCTTTCTTCTTTCTCTTCTTCTTCTTCTATGATGTTCGCCAAAGACTATATGTACAATTAAAGTTAAAAACAATTAAAAGACTTCGTCTGTAAAGTGAGTACATATTTCCCAATATCTACCCCCCCTTGGTTTTACGCTGTGCCACATCAAAAATTCTACCCTATGTACATTTATTTTTTGGAACTTAAAATATATACTGTACCAAACATATTCAGAATACTTCACTTGAAATGATATTATAATGTACAATCAACCCATATCTCTTGTTTCATTCCATATAAATCTTAAACTTAAATGTAAAACCTTGTTATATTATTCATCCATAAATCTCAAAAGTTCCTTTTATATTTATATATAGATATAAATCATAAGTTAAAATCAAGAAGGTCATAATTTAAAAAAAATCTTCTCGCCAAGTTTTATTTTTCAAGAACAAAATTATATTTCCAACTATTAGTGACCATTTATGCCACATATTTCGTAGTTTGTGCATCATGAAGAACAAATTAACGTCATAGAAGCTCAAAAAGAATGTCATCAGAGCAAATATTCAACAAATAACTTGCACTTTGTTCAATTTGACACCAAAAGGAAGATCTCACCAAATATTTGTACAACCATAGAGGGGTCAGTTATCTTCGTGATGGTCCCTCGACAGTAAGTAGCAAGTAGTAACCGAAAAACACTGTGAGATACCTGCCACTGCACTCCAAACAATGGCTGTTAGCAAGTTTATGGTAAACTACACAAGTGGGCGCCGCGTGTTTTATAACAACTGCCTATCAGCCTTCAATCTATTATTTTCGCTACTGATGCTTCTAAAATAGATTTTTAGAATTTCATGCACTTAGAGGCCAAATATGTAAGATACAAGATAAACGCAATGATCATTTACTTAAGCCCTTTAAATCCATAACCTCAGATCATATTTTATAAACCATTAATGCAAGCAGAAATCGGTTTTCCCTAGATATGGTATTTTACAGCAAAGATAACCATCTCCTTAGTCAGCTCTTACCAATCAAGATCTAACCCCGCCATCATATGATTACTTATCATATAGCAAATCCATTTTATGGAAAGACCATGTTTGTTGCTTACCACAAAGATAATATCCTATTTAAACGATTTGAACCAAATTTAAAAGCATCTATAAGATATGTCTCCAATTTTAGAGACCTTTAGAAGCACAATTATTTTTCTTAATCAACGATCCATTAAAGAGCCACTTATTAGGCTCCTCTCGATTTATTAGCATGTATATGCGTGACCAAGACCAATGGCTCACCGCTAAAGACCCTATACTCAGCCTACAAGTCTACATAAGTACTGTGATCTAGACCACTATCCCAAAGAAAGTAACTTAAGATAGTCCTATCAAAGCACATCTAGAAAGATGCACACCGGTATCTACATGGCACAAATACATGGCAAAGCAAACGCAGCGAACCTATTATCAACAAATATTAACCGCAAAATGCCCCCTCGCCGTTAACCCGCCACAGCATTCACCAAAGCAAATTATCGACCCAAGACATGACCCATCAATTTCTTGTGTCCATCTACACTAGAGTAAAAGCAAGCACCCATTTCTATTGCTAAGATCAAAGGCGTTGAATGGAAATTCATTCATAAAGATTGACACAAACCTGAGCCATCAAGCCAACTTGCCTTCCTTATTTCATTTATTTATTACTTCCAAAGCACTAAATGACCTCAAATTTGGACAAATTAGTTCTTCTTCCTGCTTGTTGCCAAATGCATAATCTCCATCACAAGTAGCAACAGTTTTGGCATCAAATATCTTAAAGCTAACTCATATCCACTAACCCCATTATTCAAGGGTTCCCTGCTGATTTGTGCCTTTGATTTGTAAAAGAAGCAACAATTTCAAATTACCATGAGCAATTTCCCTACCATCTCCTATATTTCAAACAAAGACTAGATTTGCATGTCAAGCGGCGTATCTCTACAAGACACCATGGCCAAATCGAAAGAAGCCAAAAGCCGCTCCAAGCCGCTCACCTAGAAGGAAGTTAAAATAGATAAAGAAAGGTTCCAAACTTTGTCCTTATCTTAGCATCGGATATCCCTTCATACATAGATAAGAAATAAGTACACGCCCATATCACATCTATATGGGTCAACAACCAATAGCAATAAAATACCAACCGTCACCATTTAATTCTTCTTCCTAGGTCAAAAGCACCAAGACCCATGCAACTTAAATTTTTTTATGTCAAAATCCTGTATATCTGACATTTATTATCAATTTCAAATTCTATCATATTTCACCTCTATCTTATGGTCCTTTGATTAACATCATTATTTACGTGCATGCATTCTGCTATGTGCCCACATTTTGTCAACATAGCCCAAGTACCTCAAAATCAAAGCTTCAACGTGTGGTATAATAGTTTTTGCAATGTTTTTCCATATCACATTCCCAAGGTACCAACTCCATTACAAAAAATCTCCTATAATTTAACATCTTTTTCCTAACTTAGCATCTTTTGAGAGAAAAATTCAAAATGAATTTGTAATTCCATTATAGCTTACCATTTGAAGATCCAAAGAGAATATTCTTTTCTTCTTCTTTCTTCTTCTTTTCTTCTCCCACATCCCTCCCTCGTGATGTAGGACATTCTTTATAGGAAGTGACCCCCAAAGGAGGTCCTACTCTTTTTACAATCAAGAAAAATATTAGATAATTCATTCTAATTCATTATATGAAATGTTGACACATAGGAATATTAGGTACTATGGACCAAACTCCAAAGCTATGGCACAATGGGCCGTGTCAAATTTACACTTGAGTAGTACTAGATATGGCATAATCGGCCAACATCCAATTCTTAATATGTAATGTGTCTTACTAAAGCACTATGGACCATAAACCCCAAGCAGTTAACACATTTTAGATTATATCTTCTACTATAGAGCAAAGTAGACAAGATTCATATCGACCGTTATAGAAGAGATAAGCTTTTGCTGCATAATTACATCTTTGTGTGTCAGCTTTGTCGGGTGTATAAAGGCACAAAAGAGGCTGGATGTACCTATGAGAAGCATTTCCTTACTGCCCATATTCCCAATCACTAGTTGTATCACCCAACAACTATTCTGGCCAAGAATAAATCAAAATGGCGCTTAGTTATGCTAAACCAAATAATTAAATCATCATTATTTCATGGTTTCAGAATGATGTGTTTGTCGATACTCCACCCAAATAGATGTCAAGGCTTCTTCTTCTATGATGTTCTCTACAAAGACTATGTACAATTAAAGTTAAAAACAATTAAAAGACTTCGCTCAAAGTGAAAGTACATATTTCCCACATCTACCCCCTGGGTTTTACTGTGCCACATCAAAAATTTACCCCATGTACATTTATTTTTGGAACTTCTAAAATCATATACTTGCATCAAACATATTCGTGAATACTTCAATTTGAAATGATATTATAATGCATAATCAACCCATATTCTTTGTTTCTATTCATATAAATCTTAAACTTAAATGTAAACTTGTTATATTGTTCATCCATAAATCTCAAAAAGTTCTTTTTATATTTCATATATATAGATATAAATCGTGGTTAAAATCAAGAAGGTCATATCAAAAAAATCTTCTCACAAGTTTTATTTTTTCAAGAATGTACCTATATTTCCAACTAGTGACCATTTATGCCACATATTTCGTGAGTTTGTGCATCATGAAGAACAAATTAACGCTCGTAGGTAGCTCAAAAAGAACGCTTATCAGATAACATTCAACAATAACTGTAATTCTTTGCTCACTGGACACCAAAAGGGAAGATTCACCAAATATTTGTACAACCATAGAGTGGGCCGTTATCTTCGCATTTCGGCCCTCGATCAGAAAGTAGCAGCAACCTAAAAACAACACTGAGAGATTGTTCGTTACCCGTGACCCAAACAATGCATAAGTTAGCAAGCTTATGGTAACTACACAAGGGCCAGTAAGCTATAGAACAATCAAGCTCATCGCCTTCAATTCCTATTATTTTCGCTAATAGATGCTTCTAAAATAGATTTAGAATTTATTTTAATTTAGAGGCCAAATATGTAAGATACAAGATAAATCATAATGGATCATTTACTTAAGCCCTTAAATCCATAACCGTGATCATATTTTATAAACTATCAAGTATAGGCCTCGCTTTCCTAGATATGGTATTTACAGCCAAAGATAACCATCTCCTCAGTCAGCCTTTTACCAATCAGCATCTAACCCCGCCTATCATATGATTACGATTATATAGCAAATCCATTTTACGTGAAAGACCACGCTTTGTTGCTTACCACAAGATAATATCCTCATTTAATCAGATTTGAACCGCCTAAAAAGCATCTATAAGATATGTCTCCACCTTTTAGAGACCTTAGAAGCACAATTATTTTTCTTAAATCAACGATCCATTAAAGAGCCACCATTAGGCCCTCTCGATTTATTAGCATGTATATGCGTACCAAGACCAATGGCTTCCACCGCAGCGACCTATACCGCCTACAAGTCTACATAAGAGCCAGATCTAGACTACTATCCCAAAGAAGCTAAATTTAGCATAGTCCTATCAAAGCACATCTAGAAAGCATGCACACCCGCATCTACATGGCAATAAATACATGGCTAAGCAAACGCTAAAGAACCTATTATCAACAAATACAATCAAGTAAAAATGCTCAAGGTAACTCCACAAAGATCTACCAAAGTTAAATTATCGTGACCTAAGACATGACCCATCAATTTCGTGTCCATCTACACTAGAGTAAAAGCAAGCAATCTATTCTATTGCTAAGATCAAAGGCAAGAATGGAAATCTATCTGGCAAAGATTGACACAACCCGAGCCATCAAGCCAACTTGCCTTCCTTATTTCATTTATTTCTTTTATTACTTCCAAAGCACTAAAATGACTCTAAATTTGACAAATTTTGTTCTTTCTTCCTGGTTGGTTGCCAAATGCATAATCTCCATCACAAGTAGCAAAGCAGCTTTAAGTATCAACAATATCTTAAAGCTTTCAACTCATATCCACTAACCTCGATTATTCGCGGGTTCTGCTTTTTCGTGATTTGTGCCTTTGATTTGTAAAGAAGCAACAATTTCAGCCTCGGCCATGAGCAATTTCTACTTATCTCCCATTTCCAACAAGACTAGATTTGCATGCCGTTTATGGCCTCACAAGACACTATGGCTAAATCGAGCTAGGCTACCAAAGCCGTTCCAAGCCGTTCACCTAGAAGGAAAGTTAAAATAGATAAAGAAAGACCGCAAACTTTGGTCCTTTATCTTACCTGGATATCCCTTCATAACATATGTGATAAAATAAGACACGCCCATATCACATCTATATGGCTCAACAACTAGCAATAAATACCAACCGTCACCATTTAATTCTTCCTAGGTCAAAAGCACCAAGACTCCATGCAACTTAAATTTTTATGTCAAACTTGTATATCCGACATTATTATCAATTTCAAATTCTATCATATTTCAATTTATCTTATGGTCCTTTGATAACATCATTACTACGTGCATGCATCATATGTGCCCACATTTTGTCAAATATAGCCCAAGTACTCAAAAATCAAAGCTTCCTAATGTGTATAATAGTTTTTTGCAATGTTTTCCTATATCACATTCCCAAGGTACCAACTCCATTACAAAAATCTCCATAATTTAACAACATCTTTTTTTCCTAACTTAGTATCTTTTGAGAGAAAATTCAAATGAATTTGTAATTCCATTATAGTTTTCTACCATTTGAAGATCCAAAGAGAATATTCTTTCTTCTTCTTCTTCTTCTTCCTCTTCTTCTTCTTCTTTCTTCTTCTTCTTCTTCTTCTTCTGGCCTCGTTCGCCCATTCGCTATCTTCTAATCCATTTGTTCTAAGAATCGTGATCGTGAGGAATCGGCTCGAGGAGGATTCCACCTTCTTCCGAAGCTCAAAGATCTTCTAGGCCGTAAGAGGTGGAATCACGCCGTGGCTTCCTGCCTCAGCCTCGTGTTCTGCTCCCCGAAGAAAAATTTGGCTACATCCTATGCTATAACCGCAAGGACCCGCGCTAAAGGAAGTGAAGGACCTGCGCTAAAGGAAGTGAAAACAGCGCTTTGAAGCTGTGGGAGGCAAAGCAAGAGGGAGAGGCAGATGGTCATTTCCTATTATCTTCGGTTGGAAGGAATTGACTCATGCTTTCTCCTCAATGCACCATAGCCTATAAAGGCCGGCGGAAATTAATTTCTAGGTTACTTTTTAGGATTTCATTATTAGTATCTTAATCGTAAATATCAGACAAATAATAATTACCTTAAATGACCATACTTCTGTTTTCTAAAACACATTAAAAAATATATATCTTCTTTATTAAAATGGATGGCTTTGGTTTAGGCTCGAACGCCGGCCGTGGCAGTATCGCGATGCTGCTTCCTTCTATCCCGACGCAACCGGCCGACTCGCCTTTAAGGTATATTTTGTTTGAATACGTGCCCCAAACGTAAATTTCTCCGCCTTGACTTCGGCAAAGAAGTTTGTAAGTTAGCCATTTATGGATTCGCAGTTTCGTGAGTATTCCCTCCGAATGCTCATTCATCTTCCACCAGTTTGGTTCACAATCTTAGCTCTTTCACCGCAAAAAGATTTAGCCTGAAGCATTTTTTTCCTACTTTTTCGCTTCTTGGCTTTTGGAATCTGGGTGGAGCGTGTCCGGGCGCTATTCTTCATCTTATCTATTAAAAAGCAAGGTAAAAGGCTTTGATTGCAAGAAATAAGGAACTCGGTGATCGCTCAAGGCCTAATTTGAAATTGTCTCTGACTTCCATTTTCGTGATGGCGCCTTCGAGAAATGGATCTAACTGCCAATCCATATTGGGCAGCTTTTTGGCAAGTGGCACCAACAGCGGCAAGGTGACTCCAATGTTTTTCTATAAAGCTCATCTTCTTGAACTCACTTCTTTCAAAGAGTCTGTGGGCCTTTTTTTTTGGTTAATTTAAGGCCTGAAAGTTCCTAAATTTCAGCTCCGTGAAGTGTACTGGCCAGGTCCATCGTGAGCACATTACCCCTTTTCCGCTAAGAAACCTGCAAAGGGACTTTTACAAAATGTGGATCTCTATTTCCAGATTCTTTCTTTCTTTATAAGCTTTAGAGCAAGTGTAGGTTCGACAGTATAGAGAGAGTTTCAAGTAGAGGTGGCATCCCTGCAAGGTAACCCATCTTCCCCGTTTCTCTTATTTGATTTTTCTTTTATATGGATCAGATTTTAAGTTCAGCTCTAAAACACTTACACTTGAATAATCATGTAAGAAGACTAAATCTATGAGTGCTTTTCTATTGTGAACTCATAGTTTCACTGAAGCATCGCGTAAGGTGTAACCCATCTTCTTCATGTTCTCTCGCTTTGTTGCCCTTTTTCTCGCTTTCAAATAGTCCTGTTCGATTGTGTACTTGAATAAGCATATTCGCATGCAAATAAAAAAATAGGCTCTCGAGAGTTGAGCAATTACTCAGGTGTAGAAGTAATCTAACATTCCTGTCTTTGTAGTACGTATTGGTTTAAGGTGCAAACTACCATATCGCTCCCTATTTTCCAATATTCGATTCTCAATCCTGCTTATGTTTTTGTTGTTCTGCTTCTATCGAGAATGCTCATGCTCTAAAAAGCCCAGCATTATTCATTAGTTTAGAGAACTCCGCTTCTAGAAGCAAAGATTGTCATAATAACAAATACAAGTTTTAAGGTTTTTACATATTGATATAACTTTCATTCTCGGGCTGCTAAGATATATAGATCTCAATTTACACCTTAGAGCCAAATGGCAATCAATTGGTGAAACAAAACATGTGTTACCATGTGTTATCTGCTGTGTATAACAGAAAGCAAACTCTGCCGACTCGGGGCCTTTAAGGCATATTTTGTTTGAATACAAAGTTCAAATCTAAATTTCCTCCTCGCCTGACTTTAAGCAAGAAAGTTTTAAGTTACATGCATGGATCTCAGCAAACAGTGAGTATTCCCTCCGGACGCTCATTCATCTCGACCAGTTTGGTTCGCTAATCTTAAATTTTCAATCTAAAAAGATTTAGCCTTGAAGCATTTTTTTCCTACTTTTTTCGCCTCTGGCTTTGGAATCTGGTGGAGTGGTGTCCTGGGCGCTTATTCTCTCTTCATATCCATTCCATTAAAGCAAGGTTTTGATTTCGCTACAAGTGAACTCTCGAGATCGCTCCTCATGTCAATTTGAAATAAAATTGTCTCGATTCCACTGCATCTTGGGTATGTACCGAGGAAATGTGGATCTAATCCGGGCCAATCCATTAAGCATGGTAGCAGCACCAATAAATTTTAAGGTGACCTAATGTTTTCTATAAAGCTCATCTTCTTGAACTCACTTTCAAAGAGTCCGGGCCTTTTTTTTTGGTTAATTTGTCTCCGAAAGTGCCCTAAATTTCAGTCTCAAGTGGAAGCAAATTTGCGGTTCATCGTGAGCACATTACCCTTCCGCGCTTTTGTTCTCAAGTAAAGTGGACTTTACAAAATGTGGATCTCTATTTCCGCATTCTTTCTTCTTTATAAGCTTTAGAGCAAGCGTAGCTCCCACATTGCATGAGAGTTTCTCGCGAGAGGCATCCCGCAAGGTAACCCATCTTCCTGCTCTCTTATTTGATTTTTCTTTATATGGACCGAGATTTTAAGTTCAGTTTCAAAACACTTCATGACTTGAATAATCATGCAAGAAGACTAAATCGCGAAGGAGGCTTTTCATTGTGAACTCATAGTTTCAAATTGAAGCATCGCAAGGTAAACCCATCTTCATGTTCTCTCGCTATTGCCCTTTTCTCTCAAATAGTCTGTCACTGGATTGTAATTTAACAAGCATATTCTCGCATGCAAATAAAAAATAGGCTCTCGAGAGTTGAGCAATTGGTCAGGTGTAGAAGTAATCTAACATTCTATGTCTTTGTAGTATTATATTGGTTTACAGTAAACTACATATCGTTGCCTCCCTATTTTCCAATATTTGATTTCCCAATCCCGCTTTATGTTTTGTTGTTCTTTCGTTTCATCGGTGAATGCTCATGCTCTAAAAAGCCTATTATTCATTAGTTTAGAGAACCTGCTCTTAGAAGCAAAACATTGTCATAACAAATACAAGTTTAAGGTTTTTTATATATTGATATAACTTTCATCTCCGCTACAAGATATATAGATCTCACTTACACCTTAGAGCCAAATGGCAATCACCAGGAAAACAAAACATGTGGTGCTACCATGTGCTATTACGTAATAACAGAAAGCAAACATGAGGCTTCTATCATAAGAAAATACTCACATGCATTATTCCATGCTGATATTTTGCGCGAGGGTTCACCGCGGCTAAACCCCGCAGTTCCCGGTTTTATTTTCAAACCTTTGGCCTCACAATCCTCGCACATTGTATTTAGTGAATTGCCTATTTAAAATGCTAAGTGTAACGCTGCTTCTTAGTTTGATATTTGAGCATGCTTCTAGATCTTAATTTAGCATTGTCCTATGAATGTGTTCATGGTAAAGAATTGATTTCTTTGCATGGTCGACTTAGTATCATTTCTTATCAACTGCCTCGTGGTAAGAACCAATTTTTTTGCATGTTTTTTGCTCTTTCTATATCAATGTTATAGTGGATCCGTTGTTGGTCTCACGACAATGTGATCGATCCGACCTGATCACATTCCCGAGCCGCATCGGAAAGCATGCAAGAGTTGCATGCTGGGCTCCCGCAGGTACTGCATGCATTTCGCCTCCCCATCCTATAGGGGATCGCTATTTCTTCCCTGTGATCTCAAATTTCAATACTCCTGCCAGTACTTCGTGTTATGTTCTATGCTCTCATGCAGCAGGAGGGGCCTTCTTGCATGGGCTGACCTTTCGGCATTTCCTATCATTCTTGTTTCTCTTCGACCGACCTTCCTCGGCGCGATTCCTTCCCCGGCTTCTTATCGCTTCGCTCTTCTTCTTCTACCTTGGCCCTGATCTTTCCGGCGATCCCTTTCCCCGGCGCTTCCTATCTTTCTCGCAGGGAGCCCTTCCTATCCTCGCCTCGCTCTCTACCTCTAAAAAGATTCTCCACTATGGGGCAAATTTTGAGCCTTCATCCGGATCGACCGAGTTCTTCTTTCGGGCGTTGTTGTGTTACAGGAAATGCAGCTCGAGAATGCGATCGATCCCACGGATCGCGATTCTCGAAGCCGACGAGCATGCAAGAGTTGTGAGGCGCGGCTCGTGATGCATTGTATGCACGCCCCTCATCCTGCTAGGGATCGCTTATTTCTTCCTCGTGATTCGGGCCAGCCTTCTCATCTCTTCGCCAGTTGTTTCTGTGTTATGTTCTATGCTCTCCTCCTCCCTCCCTTAAGTATTTTGTTTTATATATGTTGTTCATGGCACGCTTTAATCAAATTTCTCGCAGGTTTTTGTTCTTCTATTGTGTTTTGTGGTCTTATGCGGTGCATTGTGGGTATGCTGCACGACGTTGGTTTCTTTTTGGAGCGTGGGTTTTTGGGAAGTTTAGTGCCTTGCCAAGCATCTAGTTTCTCCACGCCTAGTGGCTTATCGCTAGGTTTTTCCCAAAACCCAAAGGGCTGCTTTAATCCCTACATACTTCTCCCAGGGCGGTGTATTAATTAGCCAAACATCTATGATATATTTTTTGTATTTGGGGTCCAAAAAGTATGACCGATATTCTCGTATTTTTGTTGGTAAATGGCGAGCAGCTTACCTTACCTCTACCATTGTAATTACACTGCTGGGATGAATAGAAAAGCCCCATCCATATCGGGGCGTTGTTGTGTCATGCGAGTCGCAGCTCGAGAATGGATTTGTTGCATGCTTTGTGGAGTTGGACAACGAAAATAAATAGTAACTAAGAGAGCTGGTTTGTTCTTGAAATATATGTACGCTTAATTTTATATGTGTGGCTATGTCAACTTGGAATTATGGTATGTGTGAACTCTTCTTTGTATATTCCTCTTTTTGTATGTTGTGCTACTGGAGCTTCATTTGCTGCATTTCGTACTGTTTTCTAGCTAGGGTATGGCTTAACTATCATCTACTCCACTAGGTACACCTTTAGTTTTAGAAATTTTCTTACTTTGTTATATTATTTTCAAAGCTTTGGCATACACATATTTATGTAGTGTTTTTAAATTCAGAGCAAATGTGGAAATGGAGTCCGGTTTTAGAAGATGTTGAACAACTTGGTGGAATATTGAAGGTAATAATGTGCATCTCTTTATACAACATTAGTGACAGAACACAGGTTGTACATTTGAATTTCCATCCAGAACTAGAGAGCATTAAGAATCATATTGAAGATCTTAATACTAGGGAGTATTTCAGAGATCAAATATTGGACTTATAATGGCATGCTAATACATTGTGGCATGCTAATATGAATTTCACAATGTTTCTTTTTGAATTGTTCTACATGTGCTTGAGGACAGAAGTTACAGCTAGAAATATGCTAAGATTCTACAAAGAACTCCAATTTTTTTTTTCCTTTGTTTTTTTTTTTTAATCTGAGTGTTGTACTACATCATTGAAATCTTACTTATCAACACTCCACATAACAGGGGTAGAGTTTCTCCTTCTTATGCAAGCTATAAATTGTATAGACTTGCATGCTTGACATTTTTAGTAAAAATGTTCATTATTATGATTCAACTTCCTTTTGATTGATTGTAAATTTCCTCAAAATTGTAATTTGGACATAGTCATGACCAAAAAAATTGCACACTCTATTTGTGGATAAGACTCACATTGATAATACGCTGTCACAAATTTAAGTGGGTAGATAAAAGAGGCAATTGTGTATTTCATTTGTATAAGATACTCACAAACAACACATATGGTAATAAAATTGTTAGGAATTTAGCGCAGGAAGGTTGTCTAATATTTTGTCTAATATACCATACTGCATGCATACCATACATATAGCGTTGGGCACCTCTATCTAATAGAGCCAAAACTTATGGTTTAGGTTTTTTGGGTTTAGTGTTTATGGATTTAGGTTGTAGGGTTTATTCTATCGTCAACCAATGGAATATTGAAGATTTATCAAATCCGAAGACACAACCATTAATATCCATTGGTTTCGAATTAAGCGTTTAAGGAATAAAAAGTAGCGGCTTTAGGGTTTAACATCATCATCATCATCATGAATTATGAAAGACCTAAGAGGATGTAATATGCATCTCATAGATGGAGTATGCAATGATAGATATCCATATCTTGACATCGCATATATGTTTCTTAGCGAAATTGGATGTGCTTAGACATGAGAACATGGATGGAATGACTGTGCTTTTTATGGAAATACAAAGTTGTAGTAAGCCTTGCATTAAATTCAAACATATAAATTGAACTTGACATTCCATGTACTCGCCACAAACACCTAATCAATAACCTAAAGTCTATGCATTCTATTACCCGTTCTATTTTACAGCATGCATTCCATTATTTCTACCATGCATCCAAGGATATTGCTTGACATCCTAATATTCCAATTTAGCATCATCTGTAAAGACAATTACATTTAGAGGTTTTTTTTTTTTCATCTAATACATCCAATCTATTCTCAAGACGCGCCCACAACCATGTTCCCCAAGATCGCCGCACACGCTTTCGGTGATATATATATATATATATACAAGTGTTTGTAATATGAGGGATCGCATGAAGTCGAATTCTTAAACACAAATTTTACCGCGATGAAAGATTCCTCAGAGCCAAGATTACCCCAAGGTTCCTTTAGATTCTGCAATATTTTATATAGATTCTCTTTGATTCTCGTAGATTAAGATTCCTCTAGATTCTATCAAGATTCCTCTCGATTCTCAAATATTTCCTTAGATTTTCTAAGATTGTCTTCAGATTCCCAAGATACCTCTAGATTTTAAAGATTATCCCAAGATTCCTCTAGATTTTCCATGATTCCATGTAGATTCTCTTAGATACCGCAAGATTCTATAAAGATTCATAGGAATCGACTCCATTTTCTTTTGGAGATATTGCAGCAAAAGATTCTTTAAAACTATACAAAGATTCATCAGAAACACATCTCCAGCGCGGAAAGATCCCCAAAAACAACATATCATGCGTCCTCGCAATGCAAAACCTCAAGGTAAGGGCTATGACCTTTTACTACCACAACAAAAGGAGCGCGATTGTCAAAGAACTCAGATCTTATCAAGTACGTGCAAATAAAAAACCTAAGCTAGATTTGAATTAAACTCGAAGTTGTTCACTACCGTATTTGTTTTAGGAAAGGCAGCCTATCCTATGAAGACACCAAAATCGAGCAATGATTCCTGCAAGTGGAAGTCAAAGTTCAATAAGCCCATCAAAATCAACTTCAAACGGAAAGCAATAAAAAGTAAACATAAAGGTAAAGTTAAACATGAGGTCAAACTCGGCGTAGAATTTATACTCGTTGGTAATATGTATTTTAAAGAATGTACACAATGGACCGAGTGGGCTAACATAAAGTATATTGTTGTTTAGCTGCCTACATGTCGTGGTAAAACGGTGATATGATTGCAGCCTTTCCGAGAAGCTAAAGATGGAGTAGTTTTGCTTTTTGTGTAGCATGTATGTTTTGTGTTATAGCAAAGCAAAATCCATCAATAGTCGCTAAAACATCATAAGGTGGTTCCGCATTTAGTCATCGATCTTCGCGACATGTGACGTCCCTACCATAAATAATCTCAATCTCTACCTATGAATATTCATTTACTTCATTTAAGCTGATCAAGATTTTCTAAATTCCCCAATATTCATCGACATTCTTCAAGATTCCCTAAATTGTCTCATATTTTTTACCATTCTTCAAAATCCTCTTACATTTTTTAAACTTTCCTAAACTCCTAAGGATCAATATTATTGATCCGTGACTTTTTATAATTCTATGGTACCTCTTTAGGATTCCTTAACGCTACATGATTCCTTACATTTCTAAAACATAATGGCATTATTGAAATACAAAAATAAATTCATAGAAATGCAAAACAAATAATTTTAAGCTCATAACATTTCACATCTTAAAGGATTCTTGAAGGGATCTTACATCGCAATCATTATATTTAGAAACGAACTAGAATCCTAACAATGGGAATATCATAATTGCAACGTTAATCCGAACTTCGTTGAGTGCATCCTCACATCGAAATGAAAGTGAAAGTTAAATCGATATTCTGCGGTAATGCATCCACGCCACACTTCTAGAGTGCCCCATTAAGTCATATCTACTTATCCACATAGATGCATTCTAGAATTTATTTGTGAATTCAAACTTAACTTCCCATGAACTTACTGGGCCGCCTATAAGTTAATCTTAACCTCCGTGACGCTTGCAATAACCGGTGACATACTTTTCACTAATTTTATAAGTTGATCGATGCCAACCTCATGTTTCAATCATGATGAAGCAAAACTATGGTGCCAAATTTAGTTGAGAAGTATGCCAATCTCTTCAAGGATCTCCTGTGCTTCACCAAGAAATGTAAATACTTTCCAAATAAAAAAGTGGGGAACTATTGTTGAAGCCTAAAACTAAGCAAATAAGTGGGCTTTGTACCCTCTCGTGTCAACATTGATTAACACCGCCAATACCTTTAACTACGCCCCTATATTTTGTTGCCACTTAACATCTGAGATCTTGAGACTTCCAATTGCCAAACACTGTAATGCTCAAATTTGAAGCATCACACCAAGACAATGCATTTTACTCTTTTTAATTGAATACATGCTGGTCCAATAACAAATAAAATATGTAGATATACAAAAATACTCGCAAAAATCAATCGAGTTGTTCTTTTGTCATTGAAAATGCCGAGAAAAGCTAGATATATCTATTTGTTTAATGTGCCAAAGTAGACATCGCGAATTTTTCTTACTCTATATGAATAAATATATAGTAACGTAAGTGTAAGATGAACATGCATCACGATTAGCACATTCAGAATACTCATCAAGTGTTTCCAATAGTCAAGGCGATATTAGAGAATGTGACATCTCGCAAGCTTTACTTTTTATTTACAACATCTCCCTTTTGACAAATGCTTTTCGGGTGAGGAAATCTAATCTCGCTAGTTATTGAGAATCGCTTCCTGTAATTCTCAAGAAGAGCTTTAGAGCCGGGCTTACTGAGCCATGTGAGTCTCAAATCCGCCCAATAAACTAAGGGGACCACTCCATGTAATGTGATTCCAATATAAAATGTGCTGAATCACTTTGGGCAAGAAGATCATAATTCCGCTTGTATTGACCTAATACCGCATGTTAAAGCTGGTTGTCCCCGCAGAGTTGAAGCTTCTCCCTTGCTTCTTCCACGCCCCATATGCGAGCAAGGTCATCATTGCCACGGAATCCTTATTTAGCAATATAAAACAACCTTCCCCATTTTGAACATTTGTACTCCTGAAAATATCTAGCTTAATGCCGCTTCAGTTTCATGTCTTGATGATGCTACGTTGGCATATTTGCCGACGTGTTAATACAATTCCCCCAACCATCACCTAACTCATAGACTACACTGTGGTCAAGCCCCTCAAGCAGCATTAAGCTTGTGCATAAATAATTCACCTACAAGACCCAAAACTAAAACACCGCAAGATAGATTACCTTGCCAAAAGTGTGTCTTTCCACTAAACCGCTTCTCATAGCTTATCATAAACTTAAAGTACCAAGCACCGCCAAAAATGTTCAACAACAAGTGTTCTTACCTTCTTACATAGTCATTTGATAAAACATTCCTAAGCATATGAAAACATTTAAAGACAATCTATTTGTACTCTCTACAATTCTCTTACTTGCACTTGCGGTTTTTCATTTATGAGCACCTACAAAAGTCTTCCAAACATGAAATATTTGTTTGTTGCGTGCCTTCTGTGAGCAAGAATGAAGTCTTCAAACATGAAATATTTATTTTGCGTTCTAGAGCAAGAAAGGCTTCCTAATGTCTGTAATGTACCACACATCTTCAAATAACCACAATAAAACTATGCAATCCAAGCATACATAAAGGACTTACATGTATCAATTGTATTTCAAATTCGCAATCCCTGGCCACGCTTGAAAGAATCCATTCAACTCAAATTGGCCGCTGGTATTTCTAAATGATCCATGGAATGCCTAAATGCTTCCGCAAGATCATTCAAAGATCCAGAATAATGAAATACCTTTTGGTCAATTCAAGGCAATGGATTGCTTTTAACTTTAGAATTTGCCGATAACTCGCTATAATTCTATTCCCTTAAAAGTTGAAGGGAAGGACATATACTAATAGAAAAGATGGTGATGTCAAGTAAAGAAATTAGTATAGGTGAGTCAGAATATGTGATAAACTGAATAGATAAATCACGTTTGTGGTATATCTAATCACACAACAAAAGTCTTCAAACTAAATTCAAGTGGATAAGCTTAGATCACCGCCACCATGTGCATGCAATTCATGTTTCCTCGCTTCATTGTCTCTGGTTTGTTCTAAAGGAAGGGGAGTATAACTTGATATAAATGTTCAAATGAAAGGCCAAGCTCGTCAAAGGAAGCTTGGCATCTCTTCCATCAAGGATTTGACTTAGAAGCATAAGCTGGAGAGCTCACGAGATTGTAAAGACTGGCAATGCTTATTTCAATGAAGGATTCTTCAAAATGCCTCCCTTCAAAGTTCTGAAACCCACCTCGCACACCAGTACGGATCCGCTATTGAAGCAACTAAGGATCCATTGCTCCGATGCAAACTCGCATGGGGGGAGCACAAAAGAAATATCATGGCTATTAGTTCCCCGTGATCATGTCAGAAATTATCATGCCGAGTCACAAAAATCCTCTGTGTCGTGGTGGACCAAATCAATTGCACAAAATCTAAGCAAGAAAATAACAATGCGTATAGAAAAGGGCTTCACCAAGGGTATCAGGGATGCCTTTATCCGGCATTGGCCAAAAATCAAATTTGTGTTGAATCGGGATGGTAAGAAAATCGATGGTAAAAGTGGTCCCTCAAATGGATTCTTCTCTCGTATCAAAACTACCGACCGGTAGAATCCAAACAACAAGTAGAGTCACATAGTCGGCAAGCATCTACTAAGATAAAAGGGCAATGACATGACAAAAAGGAACAAACTGAGTTCTCGCACCATATGATCCACTGCGGCTCCTACCGAGAATGGAAGATAGCCAATGCATGTGGAAATAAAGGAGTGTAGGGGAAATACCACAGTGGAAAACTGCCCATCCTTCATTCTTCATTGTAGATCAACATACATCCTGATACGCCAAGACTAAGCAAGTTCCCAACTATAGATTTTAACCTATTTCCAACCAAAAAAAAACCGAGCTGCCCACGTATCATACAAGATAGTCTTTTACGTAGGTCTTGTCTTGTCTTACCGCTGATGGGTCTTTACAACTGTGAATGGGGGATATTTTCGCCACTTCATTCGGGCCTCACATTGATATAAAAATACGTAGGATCGAAAATGTGAGCAAGCTTGACATTAATGCTCGAAATGCCATAGCTCACACCTCAAAGCGCGTGGCTCAAAAGAACACTGCGGTAATCTAAAATTCTCTCCCCCATCGCAGATTGTAAGAAGTTGCCCTGATTGCCACAAAAAATACGTAAAATATTATAATAAAAGCAAAACATATGGTGCTTCTACCCTCATAAGGCCACATTTAATCTTCTTATATTATAAAAGTTTTAGCGTATGTCATGAATCAAACCCTAATTTAGATATTGGAGATCGCCTGCTGCATTCGAAGGTCGAGATTTATCAGACAACTCCCACCACCGCGGATTACTAAGTGCTCGATCTCTTAAGAGGAAAGGAAAAATGGCAAAGAAAAAAGGGTAAAGTGAGAGGCAAAAAAGGCACGTAAAAGGGAAAGAAGGAGAAGGAAAAGGAAAGGAAAAGAGCACCTAAAAAAGGGAGAAAGAAAAGAAAGGGAGTAAAAAGAAAGGAAAAAAAGGACACCACTTAAAAAGGAAAAAGGGGAAAGAGGGAAAAGAAAAGGGAAGGAAAAGAAAAGGAAGAAAAAGGGGCAACTGAAAAGGAAAGGGTGACTAAGGGAAAAGGGAAGATAAAATGGTGGAGAGAAGGAAAAAAGGGAAATGGAAAATAGAAAGGGAAAGGAAAAAGGAAAAAAAGGGAGGCTAGTAGCAGTAAAGTGATGACTAAAAAAGTGGGAGAGGGAAATGGAAGAGAGGAAGGAGAAAGTGGCACGAGAAAAATGGAAGAGAAAAAGGGTGAGGAAAGGAAAAAAAGAAAGGGAAAAAAGAGCATGGGAAAAGGGAAAAGCTTAAAAGCAAAAAGAGAGAAGAGAAACATGGAATAGGAAAAGGGAAAAGGAAGAGGGATGGGAAAAACGAGGAAAAAAGGGCATGTGAAAAGGTGGAAAATGGAAAGGTGTGTGGGAAATGGAAAAGGAAAAGAGAGAGGGAAAAAAAAAAAGGCGTAAAGGAAAAGAGGAAAAGGGCAATCAAAAAAGAGAAAAGCATGAAAAAAAAAAAAGAAAAAGGAAAAAAGGAAATGGGAGGCAAAAAGGAAAGGGGAAAAGAAAAAAAAGAACACGAGGAATAAGGAGGAAAATGAAAAGAGGAAGAGAAAAAAGGCACAAAAAAAAAATGGAAGAGGAAAGGGTGAGGAAAGGGTAAAAATAAAGGGAAAAAGAGCATGGGGAAAGGGAAAGAAAAAGAAAAAAAAGGGGAAAAGGATGGGGAAAAGGGGAAGAGGGTAGGAAAGCAAGGAGAGAAAAGGCAAGTAAAAAGGTAGAAAAAGGGAATGGAAAAAATACATGGAAAAAAGGGGAAAAGGAAAGAAAAAGGGAAGGGAAAGGAAAGGAAAGAAAAAAAGGAAGGGGGGAAGGAAAGAGGAAAGGTCACTGAAAAAGGAAAGGTGGGAAAAGGATGAAAAAGAAGGAAAGGAAAAGAAAAAAGAGAGGCAAAGGAGGAAGGAAATAAAAAAGGCAATTAGAAAATAGGAAGAAGAAGAAAATGGGGAAAAAGAGACACGAAGATAAAGAAGAAGAGTGGGGTGAGGAGATCTAAGAAAACATAAAAAAAAAAAGGTAAAAGGGAATTGAAAAAGGGCATGAGAAGTGCTGGAAGGGGCAGAAAAGCAAAAAGGAAATGGGAAAAAGGAAAGGGAAAAAGAGCAATTTGGTGAAAATGGGAAGGGTGAGAAAGGTAAAAAGGGAAGGAAAAAGTCACAAAAAAGGGAAATGAAGGAGAAAAGGAAGGAAAAGAGAAGGAGAAGAGAGTAAAAGAAAAAGAAAAGAAAAAGAGAGAGAAGGAAAAAAGCAATGTGCAGGAAAATAAGAAAAAGGGAAAAAAGAAAGTGTGTAAGAAAATGAGGAAAAAGGATATGCGTGATAGAGCAAATGGAAGGTTGTCGAACGCACAAAACCATTTATAGCCTAAGAATGATGGACTCGGCTTTCTATTATATTAGATTTATAAAATGAGTCCGAAATAATAGGTTTCCGGCCCACAGATCCTTAATATTTACCAAAGAACGCTGGCACCATTAGCTACTAGTTTCCTATAAATTTTTATAATAAATGCGGTGCCACCTCACTAACATATTAATTGTAGTGCAATTTCTTTGCACCTTCCTTAAGCTTAAATCAATGGCCAAGATTTAACTTCCCCCATATCCAATGGTCCAGGGATGTGATGCATGCCCCCATGTATGCCCATGCATGCCTCCATCGATCCGGAGGCCATAATTGGCGCCTACCTCAAGATATGCTGGAGGCCGATTGATAAGTCTATATACACCCTAAAAATGATGCCCCCCATCCGATATACCTATATATATATATCATTGATATATCTATCCTGAAATGGTTATTCTTTTTTGGACACCAATCATATATGTTGGCTTGGCACTTGTTTAGTAATTCTAGTTATAATTAGCTAGTGTAAATTGATTGTTGACTTCAAAATTGTTGACTTACGCCACCAAACATGTTATCAATGAAAGTCAAACATGTAACAAAGCAAGTGATTCACACTTGTTGACTGAAAATTGTTGTTTACACAACAATGCCTTTAACATAATGCATAGAATAAGATAGGTCAAATTATTGACTTACGCTTTACCAAATGCTTCGGGGTTGATTCACACTTGTTGACTTGAAATTGTTGACTTACACAATTTATGCCTTAACATAATGCATGTAGTCAGCATATAGGTCAAAATTGTTGACTCATGATTTACCAAATGCTTGGGGTTTATTCACACTTATTGACTTGGAAAAATTGTTGACCTAATGCTTTATGAAACATGTTGGTCAATGAAAGTAAAACTTAGCTTAGTGATTCATACTTGTTGACTCTGAAAATTGTTGACTTACGCTACACATGGTCAATAAAAGTCAAAATTTGCCTAACAATTTGTGCCTTAACATAATGGCTAGAATATCATAGGTCAAAATTGTTATGCTTTTACCAAATGCTTGGGGTGATTCACACTGCTGGATTCATTCGCATTTGTTGATTTGGTAACATGTGCAAATATTTAATGCATGTGGGATATTTGAGGCCATTAATAAAAAAAGGGCCATATAAAAAGGATTACATCTAGAAGTTGTCATGACACTCTAGCCTTGTGAATCAAGATTACAAGCCAGAGAGCCATTGTTGGGATTATATGTTATATGATTATTCCTTAAGGAAGTTGATAGCACTTCTTTTGCTCATACCTGGCGGCTACCGCGTATTCAAAGTTGAGGGACAAGGTAAAGGCGCTTTTGATCTTCATGAGTGTACCACAGCTTAAAGAATGAAGAATAGAGTTTGCATTAAGTCCAAAGATTACAATACATGAGGTGTGAGTTAATTATTAAGCTATATTTATTTCAATGGTTCAATGGTTCTCGAGGCATAGAATGATTCAAAATGTATGTGGGATATTGATATGCAAAAACCCTATTGACCTCAAAACGGAGGAACGCTCAGGATATTTTTGTTGGGCGTAGTAAAAGAGAAAAAATAGCAAGACCAAGAATGCTGGGCCGTGTTTGTACCGGGTACACACCACCCTCGACCATTATATAAATGTAGATAAGATTGAAGGAGTTGCCATGGTGTGGAGACAAGGTAATCTGCCAGTGTAATCGAAAGTGCTTGGGCTCTCGCTGGCAACCATAAAGGATATGTAGGAATGTGAATGCTACGCATTATAATCATCATATCCATTTGAATAGTACGACTATCCATTTGAGCCTTACTGCTATAACTGAACCGCATACCGTAGAATTATAAAGTTCTTTTAACGCTTGTGGTGTCTTATAAACACCAAATTACAATAAAAAAGGATCTAATATTAAAAAAAAAAAACATACAAATGTTTAGGACAAGTCCATGGTCTTTAGTACCGCTTAAATACTTTTGTGCTTTTCTCACATAATTTGATTTCGAAATGCACTGCATCTCCTGCATATAAGCAATTACGCTCACTGCTATTAGCTTCTCCGCAAGTAAGGTACCATAGTCTTCAAATGTAATCATCGCTATTAATGTCGTACCTAAGGACCTTGATGTGATGCGTGAATCAAGATGACTCTTAAAATTCATGTACTGTAAGGATCAATCACAGTTGTCCTCATGCTAAATTCTCGACATTTTACAACTTCTTTTGTGAGTTTTGATGTAGCAAGAAGTTCTCCTTTCATTTTCAAAGGTTGCACCATCCATTTGAAAAGAAACTTATCCACTAAGGACCGAGGCATGAAAGACCTCGTACCTAATCAATCGGTGCGATTGGAAGACCATATACCAACAAAGAAATGTTCTAAGGATCTAACTGCATGAACTCAAGATCGCCGCCCCATAAAATAGTAAGAATCCAACCTCTTCTTACGGAATAGTTGACACCTTCCATCACATCAAATGTACCGCTCTCAAATTTCTTTGAAAACCTTCAGAGCAGGAAAATCCTCTCGCTCAATAACCAAAAGCTTCTTGCCAACAACACTACCATAATCGCGGCAATGACAACTATCAGAGAAATTATATCAAGATAACAAAGTAAAGAAACACAATCAGAATCACCTTAGTTCCTTAGTTATTGATTTGATGGAGCTCGCTTGTCGGAGGAAACCCGCTTGGAATTACCTCTAGAAGGAGAGATTCTCCCAATCGATGCCAAATCGGCCTTTCCTTTTGTGATTGTCTTCCACAATATCAAAGACGCTTGTCCAAATTGGAAACATAATCATCTATATTCTTCCAACACCGCTTCACATTCTTCTTCATCTATTACTTGCAATAAAGATTGTCTTCACCCTGCTAGAAATGTCAACTATAGAGTTTGAAATATCCAAACTTGAGCCCCGTGATCATTCAAATTATCAAACTAAATAAGTACTTATATAGAAGAAAAATCCAAAGTAGTTATAATTTCATAAGAATAACTTACTTTTCACTTTTACAACTATTACTTTGTTCAAAGATTGTCTCTCTCCTTCAAGTTTGGGGTTTCTGTGGAAGATAATAAAGTGCAATCTTCAATGGATTTCGTATAATTATATTCGCTCCTCCAAGTCACAGTGTGTGCTTAATGATGGATCTTTGAAAGTGCATTCAATGGATTTTAATCACACTATAATTGAGAAAAGCGCGTAATCCAGCTAAGTGCATCTACATGGAAGTCCAATGGACCTGAACCAATTATGAGGTATCCGCTCTCACAAGGGGACAAGTTGATTCCTTTGAGAAACATATGTGCTTAAATTGATGAAAACTGTGGCATGCAATGTGGCAACAATGGTCGGTGACACAAAGTGGGTCATAGGCATATGTACGTAAAAGAACAACTTTTACTCTTTGCAAATGCTACGGTAGAGAATGTTGATGTTCCAAAAATGGAAGTTGGGGTTGGAGTTGGCAAATTCGCATCTTATTTAGAGATGAAGCTATTCTCCAAATTTCTTTGATTGAGTCTATGTCTCACGCCTTCAGCTCGCTAAAAATAAAAAAAAATGATGAAAGCGTAAAGAATAATTATTGTTAATTATGTAATTACAAAGGTCACAGCAATTACCCTTGTGAATTTCCTCCATACTCAGATAGTCAAGTTGTCGCCTCCAAAAGTTCCTTTTCCTTGGAAAACCAAAGCATTGACTTACTGTGAATGTAATGACACCGGAGTGCTCACACCGCCTTTGCCGCCTAATTTGTCGCTTTGCGATCCACCTCGCACTCCGCCAAGACTCCCCTTCCACAACTTCTTTTCCTCTTCATTTCCCACTGGCCGCACTTTAACTCTAACATTCAAGTCATCCTTCCTCGCTTATCTAGCCAAGAATCAAGGAGTTGATGATGTAATAGTCCACTAAGCACAACTACTACCTGTCATTCCTCAAGTATGTCACGTATCCACCGACGCCCAAATGTTCTTTGCATACTCTAGATGTAAGGGACAATAAGCCCAAACTGCCCCTCGCGATAGAGCAATTGTTTTATTATATATGCCTCAAGTAACCGTGGGCCACCACCTCCAATGCTCTGCATCCGTGTGTGTCTCCAACTTGTCAATATAGAGTCCAAAAAAAAACATTGGAGATACAATGGACATCCCTCAAGTATCAATCTTACTATGCTACTCACTTGGCGTGATCCTCGATGCGTGCAGCGGCATATATTATGTCATAGAGCCCAGATAGCATTCCCCGCAAACTCGTGGGACATGTAGCCCCGCAAGCACCGCCACAACGCTTGTACAAGGAAATGAGGGTCTATACTCACCTTCTCTTCTCAACCTTAGTCAGAACACTTTTCTCGCTTTTAACCACAAATGATCAGCGTCTTTTGTCCTCTCACATGCAAAGTGAATGCTCGTGGTAAAACTTCCCCAATCTCCAACACAAACATCAGCTTTGGTAACATCTTCTAGATGTTCATAAACTCCATCTTCACAAATAGTGGATCCATTCACTAGATTCTATAAATTTGCTTGGTACCTACTCAGTTTTACATAGCCAAATATTTTGCTTATCTCATCTTCAGCCATCCTGCCTTCTTTTTACATCTCAAGAGGTCATGCCTCAAGGCAACATGATGTGTCAAACGGGCCCCTCCTTGCTTCCTCTTCGTCATGGTCACTTCTTTAGGTTGAGTTTTCTTTGTTGCCATTCTATCCCTCAGCATCCAGCTTTGAAATTATATATCACCTGGCGTTCTCATTGTGTCCTCGCAAAACTAAACTAATCCAAATCATATAGCACTAAGTATCCCTACTAGTACTAACTCTAAGAGCTTAGCAATGAATCAAGCATTTTTCCAAATAATTACTAATTGTCATGAACACCAATTACCTTGGGCCTATCATTCTGCTAGGGCCAGCAAATGCTTAGCATGTCATGCTAAATAGCAAATTTAACTCTCTTTCTAACTTAGCATTGAACTTCATCTTCTTAGCAAATCAGCCAGCTAATAACAATTTGAGCTCCCTAGTGTAGCACAAAATTCAAGGTTTTAATGTAACCCGCTACTCTAGCAAATAATAATATTGCCCGCAAAACATAGCACGAATCACTATAACTCGTACACAAAGACATACTAAACTAGCAAGTACCACAAACATAGTAAGTACCAATATAACCTCGCTAGCATAATTTGTTAACTAATTGTCAAGTAAAACATATACCAAATGCTAAACTTAGCATCAACTACCGGGAACTTGCACGCACCAAACATTACTAAGTCAGACTCTTCCACCATACTCAAGCCCAAAAATTTCCTACACTGAATGCAATCCTCCACACTCAAGCATTAACCTTGTCTTCATTATGTAGCGCTACGAAATATAATAGAATGAAACCATTTCCACATTATTTACCATTCCCAAAGATTTGTCAACAAAGATTAGATGCTTACCACTAAACAACTTTTCTTGAGTCCTGAAAATTGTTCGATGAGCAATTTGATCCCAGCTCTTTACAAAGCGTAGTAATGGGATCTCGAGCATTGTCCGCAATCCATTGTTTAGAATGGTACAAATAATCACTCGAGTAATTACCGGCTGTGGAAGCAAAAGATACTACAAGAATTTACTTCCCTCGCCGCTAACTGCTGTGAAATGGAATCTCGATTGGGGATTTTAGTTGAATCTAATGATCGGGTAATTGTTTAGAATGGTACGTATAACGGATTTCATAATTACCGCTTGGAGCAAAGTGATAATCACAAAGAATTTGATCCTGGCCAAGCAATCCAAGCAATGTAATGGGATCTCGATGGGGAGCAAAATTTATGTTAATCCGACCCAAGAAACCCAAGAAAGTAGGAAAGGGGAAAGATTCGATGGCGAATCCCATGGGCTGGATTTAGTGCTAAAATAAAAATTTAAAAATCTCAGCTTAAACCCCTTTAATTAGCTTATTATTTAGGGCTAAAATGGCGGCCATTTATGCCACCAGAGCGTAAGCAGGACCCAAGAGTATAAAAAAATTTGATGACAAGCCCAATCACAAGGTCACGCTACTAATCCAAAGGGAGTCCTGGGCTTTGATTTCCTCCTTTAGCTTACTTAGATGTCAGCTCGCTAAGGTTGTTTGGCCAGAGGCTACATTACGGCCAGTTGGAGATCCATGGATCAATTTTGAGATCTCCCTCATGGCCTTCACCTGCTTCTACATCCTTCTCAAAGCCAAGGCATCCATTCAATGCATTCTTAACTTGAAAGAGAGAATCACCATGTTGCAAAACACACCTCACCTGCTATCCATCATGAAAACATCAGCTTTGGTAGGTCTACATGTCCCGCTTTCTCAAAAGAATCCTACATGTGGATTTGTGGAGGTATGGTTTTGTTCGAGCAATGCAGGTTCTTTTCAAAGGACTAAAACATCCATCAAGAGTTTTGTGAGCCTATTGTGACATGTCATTTTATACTACAATCCAATCGTGAGGAAAGAATACTTGAATTTCTAAGCATGTCTACACCCTATTGTCACATGTCTCTTTATAGATGTAGGAAAGAATATTTGATTCTCTACATGTCCTATACTTCCATTCACATGTCTTATAGTAGTAGTGGGACAGGTACTCTTATTTTACAAGGCATTGTAGGAAAGAATACATGAATTACTTATTACGTGTAATAATTTCTATTGTCACATGTCTTTATAGAAGTAGAAAAGAATACTTGATTCTCTTACATGTCGTATGCTTCCATGTCACATGCTCCTATAGTAGTAGGACAAAGAAAATTTATTTGCTAAGGCATTGTAGGAAAGAATACAAGGAATTCACGCACATATGTAATAATTTCATTGTCACATGTCTCTTATAGAAGTAAAAGAAAGAATACTTGATTTTCTACATGTCCTATCCTTCCATATCAATGGTCTTTATAGTGGTGGACAGAGTACTTGATTTGCTGCTACATGTGCACGCATTTGTCGCAGACGCGTACTCCATCACATGTCCTTATACTAGTATTCCATGTAAGTGACAAGTTACTTCAACTACTTAACAATTACTTAACACCCCTATTTTTGGTATTGTAACAAAACCATCAAGAATTTGATTTGTATTCCTTGGAGGGAGTGCAAGGACCGCTGCAACAAATCCCTAAGCATTAATGTCATAGGACCACGTTGAAAATCCCAACAATATCCTAACATTTTGATATCATAGAGAAAGACCATTAAAACTAATGCCTCTACATTTTTGCATAACAAACCATTAAGAATCAGGATGTGGGTTTTATGGAGGATAGGACCATTGCACCAAATCCCTGGCATTAAAAATTTCCATAAGACTCATGCAATATCCTAACATTATTCCCCATTTTGGATATCAGTAGTGCAACACCATTAAATGGCTCAAGCATCTTGGTATAATTTAAAACCATTAAGAATTTGAGATGTAATTGTTTATAGACAGGGACCATTGCAACAAACTCTACAAGCATTATAAAATGGCAAGACTATGCACATCCTAACATTATCCCCCCATTTTTGATATCATTAGTGGAATGTAAAGATTAAACCATGCCTACATCTAGTTGGTACTAAGGTTCGCTGCAGACAATCCAATAGTTATCCACGCTATCCAATGGTTTTAATTGTATCTAATTTATCTTATCCAATGGTTCTTTCTAAGAATGCAATGGTTCTTTGAGAAACAAGATAACTTATTGCACTTAGGACGATTTGCACTAAGAACATATCAAAACCAAAGAAGTGTCCTCAAGTAAGCAATGACCGTAGAAAACCTAAGTGTTTTGCTTGTTCTAAGCAGCATAAAGGCTTCCTTGAATGGAGATTTGACTTTGCCATTTTGTCCGGAATACCGAATTACTCCTAGGACCAAGTTACACTGGCCATTTTGCAGCAAAAGAAACACAAACCTCTACATGGCAAAGATTCTCAAGACCCTCCTCGCTAAGGCCAATTCACTACTTAACGTGTTGCAGGCGAGCTACTTTGGCGCTCTCGAGCAGTGGTCTTCGCCCAATGCAAACTTGGTCTCCCCGTGGTAATGTCGATGTTTCGAGTCCGCTGGGCGTATCGACACAAAGGCCTGGAAAGGTGGAAGAGTTGCCCGTCTGGTACAAGGACCTTCCAGAGGACCTTTTGGGTCGAATCGCCTGGAAGGTTTTAGGCTCCGTCAAGCGCCAACGCCCCACTCACCCCGCGACATTATGCAAGCCTCCGTCCACCGGGCTAGGTATAGCTCCAAAACGCAAAACCCCGCGGCCTTGCCAAAGTTATTGTAGGATTTACGCTATGGAGGCGCCTTTGGTCCAAGGTGGTTCTGGGACATGGTTGAGCAAATGCTAGCTTGAAAACACGCAGGCAAGGAAATTGCAAGAATGGGGTTTGATTTATTCTCCTCCTAGTTTTACAATTAAAAGTGTAGAGCCTTATGCAAGAGCAAAATTGTTTGGGGTCACTGATTACGTAATAGATCGAACAAACTCATATTTCTAGCCTCATGGCTCCCTGCTTTACGTTTCTTAGAAATGGTCCACCTAGTTATCAAAGAAGTCGACCGACGTTGCTTTCCAAACGTGAAACCCTGCGGCGCTTGTTAGGTTATTGTAGGGTTTACGCTATGGAGGTCGAAGTTTATCTGGCTTGCACTTGAGACATGGTCGGTGAAGTCAGCACTGAAAAGCAGTTGTGCCAGGAACTCCATTTAAAATGGGGGTTTGATTTACCGTGCTTACTCGCTGTTCTCCCGAGGGCAAATGCCAATGCCTCCCCTTCCCGAGTCTCGGCTTTCCCTATCCGACCGCTGAATTTCCATTCAAGTAACTTCTGTTTCGAAAGTGTGTTCAAATAAATTCAAGATCTCGTCTCGAGAACATATCAAAACCACAAAGTGTCCCGTACTGACCGTAGAAACTCAAGTGTTTTGTCGCTCTGGGCAAGACAAAGGCTCCTAATGGAGGATTTTGACTTCGCTAAGTCAGTCCAAACAAATAAATTACTCCAGAGACCAAGTTACCTGGCCATTTTTGCGCGAAAAAGAAGCACGTAACCCTCTACATGGCAAGATATTCTCACCTCTCCGCTTAAGGCCAATTCACTACTTAAACGTATTGGACATGAGCTACTTTGGCGCCGGAGCGGGTGGTCTTCCACCTAAATCCTGGTCTCCGTGGCAATGTCGATGTTTCAGTCCGCTAGCAGTCAAATGTATCACAGCTTCCAGGATGGGCAGAGTTGCCCGGCCTCTGGTACAAGGACCTTCCGCAGAGGACCTTTGGGTCAACCGCCTCGAAGGTTTTAGGGCTCCGCCCGCCGCCAATGCCCTCCCCACTCACCTTCGCGACATTGTGCAAGATCCCCGGTCCAACTGACCAGGGTATGGCGCCTTCAAAACGTAAACCTTGTGCATTGCTAGGCTATTGTAGGTTTACGCCATGGAGGTCGAAGCTCTATTCAGTTGCACTTGAGACATGGTTGAGAAGCCGCAGCTTGGAAAACAAGAAGCAATAAACCGAGGAATGGGGTTTGATTTACCGAGTAAGGTGCTTTTACCAGTTGCTCCTCCTGAGGGGCGCAAATGCCAATGGCTGCCTTCCCCGAGCCCGTTTCTATCCGACCGCTGAATTCTCCATTCAAGTAACTTGCTTCGAAAGGTGTTCAAAAAATTCAAGCTCAATAGAGAATATCAAACCGCAGCGTCCCGCAAATTTCTAATCGCGAAACCTGCGTTTTGCCGCCGCAAGCATAAAAGGCTCGAATGGGGATTGACTTCACGCATGTCGCCCAAAACAAATGTAAATTATCCTAGGGATCAAGCTACACGTCATTTTGCAGCAAAAGAAACATCAACTCCTCAGATTCTCCGCACCTCCGCTTAAGGCCACCCACTACTTAACGCGTTGCATGAGCTACTTTACGCCTCGAGCAGTAGGGTGGCCCCACCTAAACTTGGTCTCCTGTGGTAATATCATGCTCGAAGTTCGCTAAGCAGAGTCGATCACAGCCCGGGGTGTGGGAGAGTTGCCCTTCATGGCTGTGTGACCTCTTCCAGAGGACATTTCGTACGAATCGCTTCTAAGGTTTTTAGGGCTCCGCTCTTCCTCAAGGCCAATCACCCCCACTACCCTCAAGCGACATTATGCAAGATCCTCGGGTCCAATCCTCGGCTAGGTATGGCCTCCCAAACGAACCCGTGGCCTTGCCGTGTTATCAGAGGGTTTACGCATGGAGGTCATGCTTTGGTCCGCCACCCTGGGGACATGGTCGGCGCGTACCATTGAAAACATGAGGCAGTAAAACGCTTTAATGGGGGTCTGGATTTAATCTCCTCCTAGTTTTGCAATTAAAAGTCTAGAGCTTTATGCAAAGAGCAAAAATTGCTCGGGGATCACCCAGCCACAATAGATCAAACTCAAGAGACGGCCTCATGGCTCCCCATGCATGTTTTAGAAATGGTCCACCTAGTTATCAAAGAAGTCGACATCGCTTTTGGATTCCCCTTCCAAAACGTGAAAACCCTCGTGTGTTGCTAGGTTATTGTAGGTTTACGCTATGGAGGTCGAAGTTTATTCAGCTTGCACTTGAGACTTGGCTCCAGAAGCCGCAATTGAAAACAAGAAGCAATAGAAACTCATTTAAATGGGTTTGATTTACCCTCCCAAGGTCGCAATTAGAAGTCAAGAACACATTTTGTAGTAGCAAATTTTTGGAATGATCTCGATCGCCAATAGATCCAAAACTCATATTTCAGCTTGCCATGGCTCCGCATGCATGTTTGGAAAAAAGGTACACTGTGTCCCAAAACATCTATTGTAGAATTAAACGGAGTGTTGCATCACTCCCGCTTCAAAGATTCCCTTTAAAAACACCAAGTTTCTAAAATAAGCCTTTTTGATAGTTGTTAAGAATTTCCTAGAGGTTTGCATTTTTTCATGCCATTTTGGCCCATTATTAGACGTCTAAAACTTTGTGTACTTATGAAACACAAATCATAAAAATAGCAAAATTTAGGCATAGACTTGAAGAGATCAAAGCATTGGCGTAAAAAACAAGCACCAATAGAAAGGAAAAAAAAAGTACTACGTTTTAATAAATTGTTGTACATCAATATTGAAGATCTATTGTAATAGCCACGATAATTTTAATATGCGAGGCCAAAGATCTACATCATAGTCCTCCTCATTCTTTTGTCGCTTCCTCTCGCCATCTCGGCCCCCCAATGCATTCGCCTTTACCGGGACTCCTGAGTTTTGTATCTCCTTGTTCTCCCTGGAATGGTAGCTGTGCTTACTTTCTTGCTTTCCTCGCAAAGGTTGGGTTTCATCGTCAGTGAGCCGGGAGAATGGAGGTTGTATCTCCTCAGGACGCTAGTTTAGCATAATCGATGAAGACACTTGGCCCCTAACTCCTGATTTTCATCCTGCAAAGTAGGTAAGGCAGCCAGCCTCATCTTCACAAAATGCACAAAATTTTATCAATATCCACGGGCGCATACGCCATGCCCTTCTTAAGTGCACACATGCGAGTAGTACTGCAATCCGTATAGGCATCAGCACTTCCAATCTCCTCGACGCAGAACATGTCCGTGAGATGGTTGATGAGCTTTTGTGGTTTCTCGTAGTGGGATTCGCCAATCCCCGCCTTTGTGCACTTGGGTCCCGTAATTCCTGTGAAGACCGCCGGAAACTCTAGGACGCTTGAAAAGTTTTGACAGCAGCAAAGTGATCCATGGTCCTCTTCCCATCAAAACTCCAATAAGCTACATGAAGGTAATTCTCTACCTTGCCGAAAGCAACCTTGGTCCCTCCAAATTTGTAGTTGATGTTCGCTTTGTACCTAGTGAAGCATATAAAGTGATATTAGCAAAACAAGAGAAAAACACTTCAAAAACTGTAAAATGTGAAATACTATTCCTGAATACACACTACGCTATTAAAGAGAAAAGTAATTGTATTCTCGAATAAGACTTACCGCATAAGGTTTTCTATATCCCGCCGGAATCGAGAACCAAAGTGATTTTTGAAAGCCGACCCACCTGGCCGCATCAGATGCTCGAATGGAACGTGAATCCAACGCCAATGTTTGGCCGCTGAGACCTTTTACCTCTTCCACAAAAGCATTAAACTCTCAAAAATTTGAAGGGCTGGTCAGTTTGACTGGCTGGCTCTTGCTTAAACCCATAGGGAAGATCAAGAATAACCAAAGTAAGTCCCCGCGGGAGTTTCTTCAACTGCTCCGGACAAGGGTTCGCGGTAATCACCATGAATGATTGAATATAAATTGTTTTGATCAAACATGCGTATCTCTCGTAGGTCGGATGGTTCTCGCTCAATAGCTTTCGCCTAACGACTTCTTCCCGCGGCTGTTCTAACCAAATTCATAAAGCCTTCTCGTGGTCTTTATTTTTCATTTTAAGAAAAACAAAACAAATAACCGGCTAAGAGATCGCTTGTGCTAGAGAGAAGGAATTCTAAGTGTGTAATTACCTCAAATTCTCAAAATTTGGTGAATATTGGACAATGCGTCATTTCTGATGTGGGTACTGGGTAGAGTTCCTTGCACCTTTCCCATGTGTCGACGCTTATTGCTCCATCAAACATATGTTTCTGATACATAAGTTATGACGCTTTTTGGCTGCAAGACTAAGGAAACAATGAGTTTAAACAAAAGAATGAAGGCAACGAAAAGAAAAACAAATACAAAGTCAAGCTAATTGTATTCGGAATACAAACCTACTAATCCTGTGATGCTACCTCAAAACAATATGCGTAAAAATAGTTCTACTACATGTGACAAAACAACACATTGCTTCTCTAAAGGAACGCATGCGATTCCGGTAATACACAAAGCCAACATTCGTGAGAGCAAATGTGTATTCCTCAATACACATGCCTTCCTTCACACGGGCAATGTGTATTCCTAATACACAATGCCTTCTAGAGACAGCAATGTGTATTCCTAATACACAATGCCTTAGAGACAAGCAATGTGTATCTCGAATACACATCAATTCGCGGTAAAGAAAGGCATGTGTATTCGGAATACAATTAGCCAATGCTCTCATGTTTTGGGAATCTAACATGCACAATTCAATGTTTGTGTCTAAAAAACTTACTTGTGTAATTCCTTTGACATTTCTTCTAGGCTAAACTCCTTATCAACAACTTTGGAGAAGCCGCCGGTAGGCCCGCGGCTCTGAGAAGGCCCTCGCGATTTCCCCGCCGCATCTGCAATGGTCATTTCTTTTGGCACGGGCCCCTCGAGCTTTTTCTTAGTCGCCTCTTCTTGCTCTTTAACTCCCCTCAGCCAACATTGTGGGCCACACATCCGGGTCCCTGAGTTCCCAACTGCTTCAAGAAGATTCACGCTAAATAGCGTTGATTTGCTATTCCGGAATACATTTTGTGCTTACTCGCCATTCTAAAAGCTAATCGAACCAGCTTGTCGTGGGCTAATGAGAGATCGCTTTTGTTGGCCTGGCCATATTTCAGCAAAGATTCACCAGCGTAATAATTCCTTAAGCTCCAAGGAAAATGTCGGGCTTCTTCTGTGTCCTCACCGCATTCTTCTTGAATATTACTGCATCTCGCATGAATCGGGATCTTGTCGACTTAAGCTCATCTTTAGTTTATATTCGCTGGCCAGCGATTGTGGGTGTTGGCAACATTTTCGCTTCTTCTTCATCTAAGAAGACCGAAATGTGCCACAGAGGACTCCGGGAGGAGGTACCTCTCGGTTCTTCTTCTTCTCTTTATAAAGTTGCCTTCTTGCCTTGTGTAAAGCCGCGGATTGCCTCCCCAAGACGTGAGTGAGTGTAGGCCCTCGCTTTCCTGGGCTATAGTCCTCGGGGGTTTTGCACTCTTCCCCGCCAACAAGGACAACTATTGGGGCCACATGAGCATTGATTGCTCCTTATTCGGTTTCCTTTCGTGTTCCTAAGGATCGCATAAATTTTGCTTTAACCTCATGGCCTTTCACCAGCCTTCATTTTTCTATGGAAGCTTCATTGAAGTGACTGCAATAATTATACCTTGCACAAACTTCTGTGCAGTGTTAATCTCTTCCATCTTTTCAAATTGCCTTGTCAACTTTTTTTCCTCTTTATAGCAAATACCAAAGTGCTTTACCCTTTCCCTTCTCTCTTTCCTTTTAGGTTCCTCGGAAATATCCTCTACCGCAATTAAGGCCGCCCCATAGGCTCTTTAGCAAGAATTGTGTCCCTTTGGTCAGCTTCTTTGGTGGTGGTGATCGTGGCCTCGGGCCGACCGCGGGATGGACCCCGTGACATTGTGATGAGGAACCGCCGGGCCTTGCTAGTTTCATCCTCTTCCTGCCTCGACCACAGAGGGAAGTCTTCATTGCTGTGCTTCAACATAGTTGATGATGGTAATCGGTTTAATTCTTTGCTGGATGTAGTGAGTAATATACTTGTACAGAGGACGAGGATTTACTGGGCCACTCTAAAATAGATCTATCAACATGAATAAAGCCTTGGATAAATCAAAAGACACTACCGGGCTCTGGACTCCCCAAATTTACTTCACTCACGGGACCGGATGGTGCCTATGCAAACAACACCCTCTCATCGCATCTTGCCCAAAGATCTCGGCTGCACATGTAGGAAAAGTAAGTGTGGCCGTGATTTCTCTGTATACCCCTTGTAAAAACCATTGAGTTTGAAAGTTTTCGTAGATGGCAGGGCGCAGATGTCTCCTCAACCCTTCCTCCTCTCCGCGGGTGCGTCGCTTGGGATTTTAATCTGCCTCTTGTGTTGTTTCTGTCGCCTGTTCTCAGGTAAATTGTGTGTAAACACGATCTTGTTAGAGAAAGCAAAGTGGCAAAAACTATTCCGTAATACAAAATGTCTTAAGCGGTGCTGAAAAAAAACAAGGGCAAAAGAGACCAAAATGCCAAAACAACATCAAGTAACTTTGGACACAAAAAAAATGTGTCTAAAACACAAGTTTTAAAAAGCAAGTAAAAAACACTCTAAAAGTCACTAAGCAAAAAATCACGGAAAACTACCTTGCTGTGCAAACAAAAGAACACCTAATGTGCACTCGTGAATATATCTCGGCTTTTGAGTGGGAAGGCGAACGTGTATTCCTGAATACACTGCTTTCCTCCAAGGCTTAAGTGTATTCCTATCACACTTTCCTCCAAGGTTGCTTTGTGTAGTATTCTGACACACCTTGCTCGAAGGCCAAAGTGTATTCCTCGAATACCTTACGCCTCGGCTAAGCGTAAAGTGTATTCCGGAATACACATTCGCCTTCCCTCGGCTAAAACGTGATGCCTGAATACACTTTCGCCTTCTCGGTGGGAATAATGTATTCGAACATTAATTTCGGCCTTTCTCGAGGAAGGCGTAAAATGTATTCCTAATGTCGCATACACAAAATGATTGTACCTTTGTAATTCTCTTACTCACCTCTCCATGTTTCTATGAGTATCAATACAGCTCAATATTATATTCGGCGCCGGGCGCCGCTAATTTCGTAGGACTCGAATACGCGAATCAAGGCGCCTAAAATTTCCTCTTTTAAAGGTGTGTCCATTCCGCCTTGCCTGCTTAAGTGTGAAGTGGAATACGCTTGGCCTACCGCTCTCAGCTTCTAAAGGTATTCTGAATAGCTTTTAGCTCTGGCTCCTCAGCCAATTGCCGCGTAAAGCCCCACTTTAGTAGGTTTTGGCTTGTATTCGAATAAGAAGCTCATAAAGAGAGAAACATTTTCATCTAAACTCTACACTCGCTTTTGCGCTCTTAAGATGACAAACCGCCACAACAAAATCCTCCACCACCTTCGCTGTCTCAAGCTCAGTTCGCTCCGGTGGACACGCCTGGGACCAACGCCGCTTCTTCCGAACACCTAATTCTCCGGACTTCCGCTTCATCGCTCTTGCTTCTCAAGACACACCGGTCCAAAGACGCGAATGCATCTCCACCACCCTTCCAACCGGCCACCAAGTCCTCGTGACACACCTGGGCATCTCCTTCCAAAGAATCACCACTAGTTCGAGCTGGCTGCCACCACCTCTTTGCCCATCCCCGACCCGGCTCCACAACAAAGGGTGCTCAAGAACAAGCTACTCCCCCCTTTGTAGTTTTCCCGCCACTCTTCGTGCAAACATACAAGGAACACAGAAACACGTAAGACCTGCGGAGATCCTACTAAGCAATTTCTCTCTCACCAGGACTTACTACAAATGGTGACTTAAGCTCCAAAGATGCACTCCTCTTCACACAAATAAGTAAGGGTTGTGACACATGGATTTGCATCTCCACCACGTAAAGGAGATGTTTGTAAGAACTCCTTTCAAGATGGTACAAGAACAACATGCCACAACCTCTCTTATGGGCTATCACCACCCTTTTAACACCGGTGACTCTCGCTTCTATTCCGGGAATAACTTTACGTGGTCTGTTTTTCTCTCTACAAGCACAATTCACTCGTGACGTGAGGAAGTCACTCTGGTGAGTAGAAGTTTCATCAAGATGAAGACAATTCAACGAGGAACAAAAGAGATTACATACCCTCAAGCCAATCTTCAAAGAAATTCAAGGTGGATTTGGCCTGAGGGCTTGCCCTCTCCTCGCAAGAAGAAATCCATGGATGAACAGAAAATGAGGAGACTTTTTGAGAACTAAATGCTGCTCATTGGGTTGCATCAACAGACTTAACATGGCTAAATTACGAGCGCTAGAGATAACTACGCTCCATGACATTGGCGCACTGTAATGCCTACTTAGCTTATCATGTAAGACCAGACCAAGAACACCTTCTTGCACTACATTAACCTCACAAGAAGTTTGCTGTGAAATGTTTTATGGTTGTCCAATCGCTTAGGTCCACAAGAATGTCTAGAATACTACTAAAAAGATCGACAAAAATCCAAAAGAATCGATGATCATTGTGGACCAAGAAGAGTTGTAACTACATGCATGCCCTTGCCGCTGTGTCCCTCGATGGAGAAATATTTTAGAGAAACATGTGAGAAGCTACCTAACATAACATGTATCATTTAACCGATAACATCACTAAAAAGATGTTTTAATGAGTACAAAGAGACTTCAGACTCAAATTTCAAGACATCTCTTACTCACACTTCACCTCAGATCAAGTGGAAAAGTGAATTCGGCCTTGTGAAAATTCCTTTGTGAAAACATAGAATGTCTGTTTGTTCGAGGTGTGCGTAATTAAAGAGTCAACGAGAACCGCAGAAAGACAGAGGTCAAAGAAGTAAGTTCATGTTCTCCACCCTCTCACTTGTTTTAGAGAAAAATGCTTTGACCTCGATTTCTTCTTACAGATATTGTGCAATGTAATCCTTGCCGTACATCGCGGAACAAATGTAAGCAGCGTAGAGAAGAAAGCTTGCCAAGCATAGAAAAGCTCTTGAACGCCCAATCGCAATACATGTCTCTGCTGCGGGATTGATGGAATGGACCAAAAACAACCTCTAACACATTTCTTGAACATTCCTAAAGATGCGCTTTTAGGAATGTTTTGTTAAGGTCCAATTTGTGGTGGGAGCCGGTGGTCTTCAAAGGAAGCTCCAAGGCAAAGTTTTTGACGCATCCAAATCCCCTGCATGGTGACCCCAACCCTGGCCACCTCATAATTCCCAATATCCCGCGGCGAAAGCAAGAGCAATTACCACCGCTTTATCTCAAGTAACTCTGACAATACTACAAGGAGAACAAGAATCAAACACCTCTTTAAGTGTGATCGTACAAGGTAAGTTAGGTGGAGCTAGGGATCTTTTAGAAAAGTGAAGCTCGCTCTTACTAGGTGGCCACACCTCATGATCGATTGACCAAATGTTCAGATTTTCGTATGCTTTAGAAGGAAGAAGGTCATTTCCTTCTTTAGTTCGGAATTATCAAGATTCTTACACTTACCCAAAGGTCGACTTTCTTAAAGAGACCGGCTGATTTCGTGAGAGTTTGTTTTCTCTCAACGCTCAAAACAGAGAACAAGCCGTGAACAAGTTGAATGATCTCACCCTTTCAACATCATATCAAGTTCTACTTGAAGGATGCAATAAAGCTTCTGCGGGAAGAAGTATACACAACCAAGGACCGAGTCCACGTAGGGATTACGCCTCTTTAAATATATTCCAGACACTTCCTTCATAGAACGCGGCTGAGCAACTTCCTCCCCAAAAACTCAAGTGAGTCTCAAGCGTAAGAAAAGTACCCTGTGAAAGTCATCCTAAGTAAAAGCCATTGAAAATGGAATTTCCTCAGGCTTCAAGTACTTCTAGAAGAAGATCGGATGTGGTGGAGTACTCCCTTTCTAACAGAAATTGTTGTACAAAAACATAGCTCTAAGATGTTTGCAAGAATCCATTTCAATGGCCTAACACCTTCCATCAACCCTTAAAGCACTGGGCAGTCCAAGTAAAGGCTACTGCACCAAGTAGAAGATTTAGGAGGACTGAAGCCATGTACCTGAACAAGACGCCAGGAATGAGCCCCAAGGTAACACGTAAATTACCAGCGGTATGCTAATTGCTCTTCCGACCAGGAGGGATGACAAAGGTCGCACTCGCTCTCGATAGTAAAAGTGCTTGACATAGCCAAGGAGGAAGGCTTAGTCACTAAACTCAAGATTCGCCGGCTTGCAACACTGTAAAATGCTTTTGAAGGTAGATATGAGTTAGGAAAATGAGAAGCCATGAAAAGGGAGAAAGTCCAAGAAGGTGGGTTGTAGGGACGAAATGAACCTTAACAGACGGACTATATTGTGCTATGATTTTAAATTGAAATCATTAAATCGCTTCAATACGCTGTATGACTATCAATTTGCTTAAAAAAGCTTCTTGTAATTATGAAGAAGATGATGAAGAAGGTGGTGACAATGTTTCACCGGGTCAGTTGATAGTGATGAGGAAAGATAACTCAAGCACTTCCCGAGTGACAAGGAAAGAAGTGAAGGTGATGACTTGATGCAGAGCAAATGAACATGAGGTGACGCCCCCAATCCCTCTCTCTCATCACTCCTCACACTTTTGCACATAACCGAAGTCTTAGAAAGGATCAGAATTTTGATGTGAATATGAAGATTCTATCTTCACCTGAGAATACTACAGCTTTCACTACGTACTACTTCAATTTTTTGCCAAATATTTTATCCTCCTAAATTAGAGTTTCTCTTAAAACATACTTTTAAGAACATTCTTTTAAGTTAAAAAGTGACACTTTAAAAAAAGTCAATTCCTTCAAGTGTAAAAAAATTAGTCATTTCGGGCCGTACCAGAATTTCATGCATCTTTTTTAACTCATTTTACCCCTTTTTCGTGAAAAAGGAATCTTTATGAATATTCCTTTGCTCGCTTCAATGATTTGCTCCCCGCTTACGCACCTGTTCCTAAGTGCAACGGGACGACGCTTTTATCTTTCCGCCGGTAACGTGAACCCTACAATAACCTCGCAAGGCAATGTGGTTTACATGCTTTGGAGGCCATACCTCAGCCGCATTGGACTGTGATCTGCACAATGGCATGAGGTGTAGTGGGAGGGCGCTAGCTAGAAGACAGAGTCTCTAACCTTCCGTAAGGCCTCAATCTAAAATGTCCCTCTCCGAAGGTCCCTGCCACCTGACGGGCAATCCCCCACCCTTAACTACGATCCGACTCGCCACCTAACCTAAAACATCTACACACCCCGGGAGACCAAGTTTCGCGGGCGTAAGACCACCCCCTCACCCGTGAAGCCAACGTAGCTCATGTCCAACACGCTCAGAATTGGCCTTTGAAATGGGCGAGGGTTCGTGTTTTTGTCAGTAAAATATGACCGTGTAACTTGGTCCCTAGGGTAATTTTCATTGTTTCGTGACGATGGCGCCAAATCTCCATTCCGAGCCTTTGTACTTCCAAAACAACAAAGCACGGGTTTCTACATGGTCAATCGCGCAGACACTTTTGCGCTTTGATATGCCCTCGACAGCATCTTGAATTTTTGAACCTCGCTGACGCGAAAGTTACTTGGAAGAGTGGATTCAACGGCCGGATGTGGGAAACCGATCCTGAAGGGAGGCATTGGCATTTGCCCTCCTGAGGAGCACTAGTAGGAAAGCTCACGGTGAACCTTGTGATGTCCGCCTCCTCGGGTCCGGGCTTCTCCAGCAACATGCCACGCGGAGCCCAACATGCCACATATAGGCCCAACATGCCTCGTGAGCCCAGCATGCCACCTAGGCCCAATGTGCCACCTAGGCCCAACATGCCACCTTAGGCCCAACATACAAGGTGGCTCCAACATGCCAAATGGGTTGCTGCTGCCAAGGTGGCTCAACATGCCACCTAGGTCTAACATGCCAATGCAGGCCCAACATGCCATCTAGGCTCCAACATGCCACCTATGCCCAACACATGCCAATGTGGCCCAACATGCCACCTAGCATGCCACCTAGGCTCCAACATGCCAATTGGCTCCAACATTACGCCACGCGGAGTCTAACATGCCACATAGGCTCCAACAACATGCCAAGTTGGCTCCAACGCGCCACCCAGGCCCGCCACGCAAGCAGGAAAGCCTCAAATATGCCACCTAGGTTCCGGGCAACATGCCACCAGCAGCTTCAACATGCCACGGGGTTCCAACATGCCACCTAGGCCCAACATGCCTCGGTGGAGTTTAAAGAGCGCCACCTAGGCTCCAACGCACCTAAAGCCTCAACAGATGCCACATAGGTTTCCAATAACATGCCACCTAAAGCCCAAATACGCCACATAGGCTCAGCGTACAAGGCGGCTTCAAACATGCCACCTGCTCCAACATGCTACGCAGTTTCAACATGCCACTCTAGGCTCCAACATGCCACCTACGCCCCCAACATGCCACGCGGCCCAACATGCCACCGCAGCATAACGGCAGGCTCCAACATGCCACCAAGGCTTCAACATGCCACACGCAGGCTCTCAACAGCGCCAATACCTAGGGGCTCCAACATGCCCTCGTGCAGCACGCCACCTGTGCTCCAACGCGCTACCTGTGCTCCAATATGTTGGCTCTAAAGCCAACAGGAAGCCCAAATACGCCACCTGCGGCCTGCTGCACAGCAGTGGCTCAAACATGCCACCTAGGCTCTTCCCAATATTGTCTGCTCCAACATGCCACCTGGTCGCCCGACATGCCACACGGGCCCAAATTACGCCACCTAGCATGTCATTGATAAATCAACATGTACACCGGCCCAACATGCCACGTGAGCCCAACATACTGCTGCGGCTCAAACATGCCACCGCTGTTTCCCAACATGCTGCAGGCTCCAACATACGCCACGCGCCTCCAACATGCCATGCGGCTCCAACATGCTTAAGTAGGCAAAGAACATGTGCCACGTGGCTCACTACATGCCACGGCTCTAACAAGGTGGCTCTGCCAAATATGCTACTCTAGGGCTTAAATAGTGCTGGGTGGTTTCAATGCCAGTTGAGTTTGTGTTTCTAACATGCCACTCTGTGGCTCCAACATGGTATGTTGGTTATTAGGTGCATGTTGGAGCCTAATAATGTGGCATCTTTGAGCCTAGGTGGCATAAGCTGGAGCTGCCCACATGGCATGCCTTGAGTCACCTTGGCATGTTTGCGCTAGGTGGCATGTTGGAGCTTAGGTGACATGTTGGAGCCCACGCGGCATGTTTGGAGCCACCTTGGCATGTTGGAGTCCATGTGGTATGCTTGTTTTACCTTAGCATGTTTGAGCCTAAGTGGTAATGCTCTGGAGCCTCAGGGTGGTATGCTGGAGCCACCTTGGCATGCTAGGAGCCTAGGTGGCATTTCAGCCCATGTGAAGTAGTTTGGAGCCTAGGTGGTATGCGTTTGGGCCACCTTGGCACGCTGGGAGCCTAGATAGCATGTTGGAGCCACCTTTGGGAATATTAGAGCCTAGGGTGGTATGTTAGGAGCCTACTTGGTATGTTAGGAGCAAATTTTGGCATGTTAGAGCCTAGGTGGTATGTTGGAGCCTAGGTGAGATGTTGAGCCACCTCGCATGTTGAGCCTAGGTGGCGGTTTGAGCCACCTTTGCACGCGTTGGAGCCTATGTGGTAGCGGTTGGAGCCACCTTGGCAATACTGCGTTCTCACGCGGGCATGGCTTTTCGGAGCCGCCTTGGCATGTCGGGAGCCTAGGTGGCATGCTGGCTCCACGCAGCATGCTCTGAGCCACACCTAGGCATGTTGGAGCCCACTGGCATGCTTTTGGAGCCTAGGTGGCAGAAGTGTTTGAGTATTGGCTCTGCAGGCTGTTTGGAGCCTCAGGTGGCATGTTTACACACCTTTGGTATGTTGGAGCTCTAGGTGGCATGTTGGAGCCTACCTTGGCATGTTGGGAGCCTAGCCACCTTGGCACGCTGGAGCCCACGCGGGTATGTTGGAGCTCAGTGGCATGTTGGGAACCCACGTGGCATGCTCTTGAGACACCTTGGCATATTTGGAGCCCATCGGCATGTTTGGAGCTTCAACTAGGTGGCATGTTGGAGACCATAAGCCTGGAGCCGCCTAGGCATGTTGGAGCCTAGTGGCAGCGCTAGAGCCCATGTGTTTGAGACACCTTGGTATGTTTGGCTTCAGGTGGCATGTTTGGACACCTTGGCATGTTTGAGCCACCTCGGCCATGTTGGAAGCTCTCCACTTAGGCATGTTTGGAGCCAACTAGGTGGTATGTAGGAGCCCATGTGGCATGCTCTTGGAGCCACCTTGGCATGCTGGAGCCTAGGTGGCATGTTTGAGCCACCTTGCCATTGGAACCCATGGGATGTTTGAGCCACCTTTGGAATGTTGGAGGCTAGGTGGCATGTTGGAGCCTCGCGCGGGTATTTCGGAGCCTAGGGTGTAAGTTTGGAGCTACCGGCTATGTTTGAGCCTAGGTGGGTATGTTGGAGCTTAGGTGGTATGGTGGGAGCCTGTGCGGCGTTTGAGCCACCTTGGCATGTTAGACCTCGCTGCGGGTATGTTAGATCCGCGTGGTATGTTAGAGCTCGCCAGTATGCTAGAGCCAAACAGTGGCAGGCAATGGATCCTAGGCCAACGCTTGGAACCATAAAATTGAAATATATAAATTGAACCATTGTAAATATTTTATGTACCAAGATGGACCCGGGCTTAAGATCTTGATCCCCGGCCGTATTATATCATTGGCCCTTAAAATGACGCTACTGCGGATGCACTATGATATCAACTACCGTGATATTGATCCGCCCTCCTTTCATTGGCTCCTTACCAGCCCTCGGCATTAATGGGCCTCAGATTTGTCATTTCCATTGGCTATGCATGATGGCGAGCCGCTTTGGCCGCGACAATGCGCTCGTGTATTTTTCTCCCTTAGTTATGGGCGTATGTGCCGCAACTCTCGGCTATGTATGCCGGAAAGCCTTTTCCACTCTGGGGTTATGGCTGGCGAAGGCTGAGGAAGATTACTTGCATACATCTATGTTTGATCACAATGGGAAGCAGAAAGCAGCAAATTTTGAATCTCATATAAAGCGCCATGAGACGCATTTCAATCTGGGCTACCATTCCGTTGCATCGCGGTAAGGTTGCTTCACCGGCCATGGCAGTTCACCTTATAACCATATCATATCGGGCTTTGGTCTCATTTTTCTTTTGTCTCATACGTAATTTATGGCGCTTTCTTGTGGCTCGCGGTGCCGCAACAACGCACTAACAATGCCGACCCAATGCTAAAAGCTTTTTATCTGTGGTTGAGGAAGTGGTCAAGAATCGACAAGGCCAGCTTTGAAAATGCCGAGGAGATATATCGATGAGGAAAAGGGCAAGACTAAGGTCGACAATGTGCAAATGAGTATCTCATTGATGTAGTGTCCCGCCTAACCTGATGAGAAAAACTGTGGTATTGAGGGTTTTGATTGCATTTAAAATTAAGGTTATGATGTTGCCGCTCTCATGCAATGGCTATGGTGATATCAGAGCAAAGATCCAAAGGAGGTGCAAAATCCTTTATTCTATTTCGATTTCTCCTTTTTCTTCATTTTTGCTTCTATTTTACGCTCTAGGGCGCTAGAGTTTCCTTTTGAAGGGCTAGCGCTGCATTGACAATAGCTGATCAGTCACAAAGAACACATGCGTCCGGCCCAAGCCTTTATTTTCTTCTAATTTTTTTCCAGAGTAACTACCTGCATGACTCATCTCTTTGATTTTTCTTCGGGGATAATCACAGTAGCCTTTTAAGTGGTTTGAAGAGCAATACTCTTTTCTTCCTTCAAACCTTCACTACTAGTACGTATATATAAACAAAGGTGATTATAGCCATCTTTATGGCATCTTATTTTTCACATGTACAATACTTGTACTGCAGTGAACTAAACAAAGTGAATTGTCACTTTGGAAACATTGATAGTTTATGGCATCTTGTTTTGTCGGTGGATACAAAAAAGAGTAGCTAAGCTATATAATATGATTAATGGCCTTGTACAAAATAAAAATAATTCGATTTCTTCAACTTCACCGCATCAGCTTTATGGTTTGAATTCTCGCTTCTAAATTATGTGTGTTCATCTTTTCCATCCAATCATGGTTGTAAATGCACATTTATTCATACAAATGATTTATCACCAAGATAAAATAAAAGAACTTCATAGCACTTACACTTCTAATGATCTAAAACTACAATAAACTAAGCAATAATTAATTCCCACAAAGTTATCTTAAATGCTACATCATATTGCTCTTTTTAATTGTGATATATATTAGTTTTTATTTGAATGTATGCCACGCCAATACATGATTAGTTAGAAGTTATATTAGAAACAAACGCTTCTTGTTTTTCTATATGTGATAATAATGATTTTTATTTGAAAGTAAGCTAATGTAATGTAGTTTCCATACTTGATGTTAAAATACCGCTATTATTTATAAATATGCTACGGTCAATATTTCCAAGAGGCTAAAGGCAATTAAAAACAACACCTTGTTTTTCTATATGTTATTATAATAATTTTACATGTCTTAATTTAGAAAACAATACTTAATAGCATAAAAAACAACATCAAGATTTCCAAAACACACGTGGTAATTTTGTTAAATAACATGTAACTATTTTAAAACAACTTACTTTCATGTTGTAATTCTAGCTTTCCACGTGGTAATATCGAGACTTTACGTATGTAATTCTCAAGATAAACAACGCGATCGCTCCATTAAAAACAACAAAGTAAGAAAAACACACGCTGACAAAAATCACAAAACCATGCCAATTTTTCTACGCCGCGGATTTTTCCCGCCAAAGACCACCGCGGGAAAATTTCCCCGCCCAAAAAAACCACCGCCTCTTTGTGCAATCCGATAAATGTGCTAATGGACTTTTGTCATTTTGGTGTTGTTTTGGCATAAAACAACACTTCCGTGACAACTAAAAAAAAACAACGGACCAAAAATTGGGTTAGTGTGAAAGCTTCTTGTTGCTACAAATATTTTTGAGCAAAGCTTCTTTTGTTGCCGTGATATGTTTTAGCGTAGCTTCAACTTGCAAAGCATATTAACCTCGATTTTTGTACTCAAAACTTGCAAAACTTCTTTCAATTTTTGAGTTTCCAATCTCAATGTGTTGCAAGGGAGGTAAATACTTGTGTTTAGCGACTAGTTTTGTTGAGACTTCACGAAGTTAAAACACAATCATGAACTTATTCTAGTTTGGAGCACTATATATCAAAGACTATGCGCACATCCCTTCAGGACACCGGAGGGCAACCCTTCGTGCCCAGCACCTTGTTAAGTTAGATTGGTCATGCAATATGCTGATGGCATTTGGGTTTGATTTCATTGCACTCATTGTAGTCATGAATGACAACTTGAAAGTCTTTTTTTCTTTTATGTCTATAATAGGTGCTTCAATATAATACAATAGGCTGCACCGCGAACGCCCCATGCAATGCGTGGATTTGAGGTACTATTTGTTGCTCTCTGTTAACCTTCTTCTACAAGCTTCGCTGTGGTTATTTATTCCCGCTGTTTTTCTACCTCGCCGTCGATTAAGTATGTAATGAATTTGTTGGCTGAGAGCAAATGTTGGAGTCGGTACATGCACTGCTTTGGCGCTAGTAGTAGTATAATGGCTACATGTATACGCCATGTATCTACCCCCTTTGTTGTTGGTAGAGATTGCTACCCAATCTAAGATAACAAGGTGATGGATCAATTGCATTAATGACCTACAGTTGCACTAATCGGCAAAAAAATCGATTTTCTAATTAAATTCATGCTATTTTCAAGTGCTCGAAGGAAAAATGGACATAAATTTCAACTTCGAGACACAATTTTAGGGTCAAATTACGTTAAAAGGGGGACAAAATTTAAAATGGAGGTGCATTTTCCGGCCTAAAAATAAAGGAACAAATTAATAAAATTAAGCAAAACGTAAACTAGGTCAAAAACAAAAAAACAACAAACTATTCATAATTGAGACCCAGCGATATAACAAAAAACAGCGGTAACAAAAAGACAAGAGATTTAAAAATTTATTGAGCCTATACATGCATAGAGAAGTTACATTACAAAACTTGCCCTTGTTGAGGGTCTATGCGTGCATAACATTTTAGCTTTACAAAATTACATCGGGACAACAAAATGATGCCTTTGATTGCTCAAATACTAAGAATCTTTTAGGGCTACCAAGAAGCTAATCGATCTAGGCATTATCATACTCATCAATGCCCTCGATCATTTGTGCTTGTGCCGTAATCTTCTACTATCGCTTGAGGAGCCCAAAGAACTAATTTTTGAGAGAATGGGTTTTTCTACACTATAGAAAAGGTACAAAAGTTATGAGCCAATAATTTGGCCACCCAAATTCAATCAATCAATCATCATTAATCATACATCTTTGGAGGACCCCTCGTGTCCATATGGCAAAAGATTTACATTTGTTGTTTTTAGGCAACAACATGGTCTATAGGCGCAGTGTTCCAATATGTAATTAAATATGCCAGAATTCTCAAGCAATGACATGTGCTCATACAACTCAGAGCAACATCCGTCTCTTTCCCTTTAAAAAATGGATTTCATGCCCCTAATCTATTTGGATGTGTATACTCAATAAGTCCGCAAGATTATCACCGATATCAAAAAGCATCACTTAACATGTTCATATGATGGACAAGAAAGGAAGGCGTGAAAAATTTCATCTCTAACTGTGGTTCACCAGCAACAGGCACGTACCATCTTTACGTTTCTAAGCCTTGCCATCTACCAGCCTAATGGCAAGGTGATGGAAGAAAGTCGACTCGAAATGGTTTCTCTTAAGCCCAATCTTAGATCTCGACTCGTATATGGCTGCTCACAAGAGGTGGCAAGATTATTAATTTCTTCATAGAAGGATGCTTTACACTTTTTGTCACACCCAGCTAAAGTTTGCAATCAGCTTTATTAGCACAAATGCTTGTAGTTCTTCCCATTCATATGGCCAACCTGGGCCGTGAAATACACCCCATTTGTTTGCCCACTTAATTACCAAGAGCATACCATCCATTTGGTTTTCCTGAGAATGCACAAGTGCTTGAGATGGAACTGCTCGGGTCAAGATGCAGATTCTATTCAAATAATGCAACACCGGGTATAGAGCCAACCCTAATCGAACAAATCCCCAAGCCAAATGTAGGAGCATAATGTAAGGTGTTTGGGCTTTTGCTCCCCAATTCTTCAAGGAGGAATTTCTTTTGTACACTTCTAGCTTAGTCCATCCCCGACTGCTTAATCCAGCCCAAGATGGCATCCATACAACATTATCGCTTTTCCAACCAGTTGTACCAAAGAGCAATCCTATGAATGCTAATCTCTTCCAGATTATTTTGCTCACATACAATTTAAGCATGCCAAACAAGGCTCGTAGTTTCACCGGTTGCCCTCTTTGATACTGATGTCCACTTCTATATTAGAACTCATTTCGATTCCTGTGCATTTGTATTGTTAACCACTTCAAGAGCAACACCTCCAATTGAAAAATCACCTAAGAGCTTGATCCAAATATCATAATTTTGGATTTGTGGTTAATGCATATACCTTTTATGTTTGCGTAAGTCATGGAAGATATCATGTGAGATCAAGAACTGCATTGAGTTCTAGAGACGAAAGCACAATAACAAGAAGAGTAGCAGCTTTTAATAACCCAAATTTACATTTCAGCTCCAATCCACTTTCATTTTCGCCGATCCAACTTCATCAATAAAAGCCCAAAGAGCGTTGAGAGCAGGCAGCCCGCTTTGACTCCTATGGTGCTATGTACCTGCGGTGTCGAGTGATGGGGAAATGAGAGCTTCCATCAAGACTTCCTCTTGCATAGGCATGTTACTACTTCTTTTAGAGGACACCACTTTTCCATTCTATCTTGAAGTTTGCCTCGATCTAATACCTACCGGTTGCTTTAGTCGATCCATGAGCAAGGTATACTGGTTCCCTTTGCCCTTGGTATCGCGAGCACCTCAAGTGTAACTAAATGGTTCATCAGAGAGTAACCAGATCTGAAACTCGCTGACATGCCGCTTAGCATCTACTTTGTAGCCCAATCCACTAACCCTCCTTTCTTAATCAAAGAAGCAAAAGTCTTGGCCATACAATTGCCAACTAGAATTGTTCTCAGAATTATGTATGTCTTTTACGCTACCACATTTATAGACTGAACAAAGATCGCTAATATACCAAGTATCCGAAGATCACTTTGTTTGAGCACTAGATTGAAGAGATAAGCAAGTTTATCAAGGAGTAGATCACTTCCCCATTTACATAACTCACACCATGCCTAGATTATCGAGATCTCGCCATTTTCATGCGTAGATAGCCGCTTCTTGAACATCAAGTGGGAGTAAAATGTTTTCACTTACATGATACTCGCATCATTTCCCTTTGAGCGTGAACCATAAAGAGTTCACGGCCAAATGATCATCTCTCTTCCGGCAGCAGAAAATCAGCTTTGGAATAGACTTTGCTATGCTCCAAAACGCTGCTCTCTTTTAGTAGCCTCATTACCAACCGCCTATGTATGCGCTAATCATTCTTTTTATACCGTAAGCTTTTTGTATGCCTTTTGGTTTGTCGGTAATCGCTACTGACTCAAAGCCTTCTCTTAGCAAACATCACATACATTCTTTGTCAAAACCACTTCTTTGGTTGTGCCGCCATCCGCGCTAGTAGTCCTGCAGCGACTTCTTTTGCCATCAGCGAATGTTTTCTAATCGTATACACAGATTCAAATGCATCACCGGGCTATATCACCTGCCTAAGTCTCCAGATGTCAAAGCATCCGTGATAGTGTATTCCGTGATTTTTATAATGAGCCTTTGATGCCGAGGCATCGTAACCCTGTTTAGGAGCAAGCAACTTATTAGCTTTAAGCGCCGCTATGGGTGCATGATCGTAAACAAGTTTCTTATTAAGAACATGAAATTTCGCTTCAGTAAGCAGATTACTCTAGTACAAGATCAACGAATTTTAACTACTCATTTGGTTGAAAGCATGTATAGTTTTGGCATCGTGAAATGCTTGAATACCATTGAAAAACAATCCATTCTAGAGCTCCACATAATTGCAAAGATGCGGATTTCATAACATTGTTACTATGATCACTAGATGCACGCTTTCCAAGGATGTTCCGACCGCGATATTCCTCAGAGCCAAAATTCATTGCCATCATCTCAAATCGCGAGCTTGTCTCATTCCCAATCTTGCATTGAAATCTCCGCCACATAACCCACTTTGGTTCGATATTTAGCAATGTCTTTATAAGATGCGCAAAGGATCTCAGGGATCCCAATTGGGCTGGTCACAGACTTTGCGGTGCATAGGCTCCAAGGGAGCAAAATAACACCAACCGATGTAAGATAGTGTTTGCCCATCTATGTGACTACGCATATTGCTTGAATGGGCGTGTATGTACAATTTCAATTTAATCAAACAGAAGAGCGGACATAGCAAGCCAATCCTCCCCAACCTATGCGAGAGGCTTTTCCGTTATGCAAAGTAACAAGCTTAGTGAAGCCATGGATGTCAATTAATGGTCTTCATGTCATATTCCTCGTGTTTCCAAGAAGATCGAATATCATGCCGTTTTCAGTCAAGTCCATGCCGTTTAAGAATTTAGATTCATCCTACTCATGGATATTCCATACTAAGACTCGAGGGCCCGCGGTTTCCTATGCTTTATTTTCCTCGACAATGACCTTTTGTTTCAAGGATGTATGCCGCTTTTCCCATCAGCTTTGTATTTCTTAACTTCTTCCAACACTTTTCTATCTCTTTGCCGCTGAGGAGCAACTCGCTTTAACTGTGATGTTTTGTCCCTTTGAGATTCCTTTATGTTGCATTGCGCCGATTACGCAATTTACACTAAAGAATCCGACAATAACCGGGTCTCAAGCTGGCCCTTTCTATTTTTCTACCACTCAAGCAAGATTGAATCCCAAAAGTTCATGAAGAAAGATCTTGTTTTTGAACACATCATTCACTATATCGATAGATTTTCACCAAGTCTCTTCAATACCTCGAGATCTTGATGTTGCTTGCTTCTTGTGTTATCTGCCTTCTAGTTCTAAGACTTATCTTGTCCTCACGGAAAAGATCGAGACTTTAGATTCACTTCTGGCGTAACCAAATCTTGGGGCTACTGGTAACAGAAGTTTTGTTCAATTTCTAAGACGACGGTTCAAGATCATCTTGTATCTTGCCAATTCAAGAAATTTATTCTTTTCCCCGTGAATCGCTGTAATGGATACGTAGTTTTGGTTCATTTCAAAATTTGAGACGGTTTATCTCCATAGCATCCCCGTGACTTTTCTTCAATTTCTAAGGCTTGGTTTCTTTCGTTGGTTTCTTGAAGCTCACTCTTTGTGTCATAAATCTATCAATAGGCTTTCATCTCGAGATATCTTGCATCATCATCTTCATCAAATTGTGAAGCAAATCAGAAGCCGTCTCGCGGATCTCCTCTTTACCGGGGTACCTCGTTTTATGCTTCCATCCCGAGGAGTTGTGCGTAACGCTTCACAAAGTTGACGGCAATGCTAAGGGTTTATGTCCGAAGCTTACTTCAGCAGTCCTCAAATCACTGCTCCTGGCCTAAGATTGTTGCCTAAAAACGATGTCCGTCAAGCCGTCAGCCTAACCTCGCTACCAAGTCACAGCACTATATAATTTGAAGGCTTATGAACAAGTGTGTACTTAACATACCGTATGAAATGATATAACCGTAGCAAACAGCTTTGATAGTGTCTATAGTTTGAGATGGGAATTCATCCCCGCTAGAGAGTCAAGCAGAGATGTCTGCCATTAGTACCATCTTTAGCCAAATCAACTTTCAGGTGAGATAGCCTTCGTGATGACAAACTCGTGAAGCCTCCTTTTGATGTTCCCGCACCCAAATGAGAAAAGCAAGTGAAGAGAAGAAATGGGAAGTGATTGTGGGATGAGGTAGCCCTGAGATGACTCATGAAATGGGTGAAAATGGTAGTTGCGAAGGTAGTCATAGTTATTTTGGAAGTGTGGCACTTAGAGGCCCATTTCCCGCCAGCCTCTTTGAATCAGGTGTCGAGTTGGTTGTAGACATCAAAGATGATCAAGTACCATATGACCGCTACATCCGTGATGATAGTAGCATTCTCTCAGAACCTGAACCGCGGTCTCATTATTCTTCTACTATTACATTCCATGAACCACCATAATTGCACCATAGGTAGGTGCTCCCCCGCAGTAATTCTATGGCCCACCTATTTGGCGATCCTCGAATATCTCGGGAATTTCATATCCCAGAATAATTCCTCCTCACTAGGCCTCCTTCCACATATCATTTTCTCAGGTACCGATGTCATGCACTAATCTCCGATTCGAAAAGTCTCATCAGGTTCACCTGGCTCAACAGTATCGGTTGGAAATCTCTCGCTAAGGTTCATCATGTAATCCAGCGTAAAAGACATTCAAAGTTAGTTTGAGGGCATTGCAAATGTAATTTTAAATAAAATGATGATGACCTATGAAGTTACTCACTAGTATGCCATTTACTATCAATAGAGATTTCTCCCAAATGAAATTGACTAGTTGTCAAGAATTCAATGTCATACATAACTCCTGTGTTTTATCCATTGTGTGGATAACTTTTTCCCTCCATAATGACACTGCTTGCTTCCCATATATTCCACAATGTAATGAAACAGAGAATTTTTTTGAAAGCATCATTATTCATCATAAACTCCAAACAATGTAGGGCAAACAATGCTAAAGGAATTTTCAAACCACAAACCGTATGGGAGTAAGCTCTGGCACACCGAAAATATGTTCAAGTGTTTCGTAAATCCACAACCTAGAGGGCAATCGAGTTGATTGAGCTGGCAGCAGGATTTGAATGTCTAGATATCAATTCTAAATTTGGCACACTTTGTTTGCGGGCAACCAAATAAAGTAAGAGATTTTAGGAGGCGTGATAGGAATTCCATGTTTGTGAAAAAGCCTAGTTTCGCGATCCTCGAGAAACCCCAATACAATTTTGCCTTAGGCTGCAAGGAAGGCCTATTTTAAGCATTTGTAAACCTTTGAGACATCAGAAGTTGGGTTTCACTCCATAAGATTCCAACAAGAATGATAGGATTATCATTGAGATTTATATTACTCACCTTCAAAGATTATGTATTTGAACAGAGCCTTGTCGATGATGCCTGATTTATGCTTCATATTAGTCCATGATATCCATCTAGTCCTCGGCTCCATGTCCCCAAGATTAAGCACATTGTAATTTCCTTCCATTTTCTTTGTACAACCTATAAATAACCGGTAGCCAGAGGAGGATGCCATCAGATAGGTTAGATTCCAAAATACTCGTGGCTAGTGGCTACACTCCAACTTGAATGCTCAAATGTCTCGGGTAAACCTTATTCCAGTCAGAATCATATTCCCATAAGAGGAGAAATGGAGGAGGCAAAATGCAAAGTAGTAAAGGCGCAGGAGGGCAACCAGAGACAGAGGCATAACTTTTCATGGCTACAAGAAAGCTGGTTTGATAAAATGGAGGTGGTTATCATTCATAAACAAGGATTTTATATATTTAATTTCGAGCATAACTTTGCAAAATTAAATTCTGCAACCAAGACCACCTTGAATTTTACTGGTGATCAAATCCAGTTGACTATATGGTGTTTCCAAATGAAATTGGACTATCCTTTCAACTGATGATAAATGCATTTAGGAGCAAGAAGTAAGAAAAGTAGATGGAAGATGCAATAACAGAGTTTGCAATTGTGGTTCTACTCACCAAAGAAAGATAACAATTCGCCATAGTTGCCTTAGCTTCCTTTCTTAATCTTTTCCAATAATGGGGTCCAAAGACCTTAATACTAGATTGAGAGATAAAGGCATACCTAGAGAATTGTAGTTTCAGTATAGCCATACATTTAATTCCAAAGAATGTTAATGCTGTCCAGCTCACCAATTATAATGTACTTGTTTCGTTCTCGGTGAATCCCCGTGAGGTACTCTTAAAGTTGTGCAAAGCCAATGTAAAAGTATTAATGATGCTGGATCATTTTAAGGAAACCTAACGAGTCAGTCCGCATACTGAGAATCGCGTTTGTGGTATTGTTCCCCGCAAGAGTTAATCCAAGAATTAATTACATGCTTGAAGGTGGGAAATAACTCCTCGTAAGCATCTCAAAGAATCGCTAAAAAATAGGTAAGGGGCAAGAGGGCACCCTTTGTCCGACACCTCGCCAAAGGAAAGCGAAAGGACCGGGGATCCATTAACAAGAATGCTTTGATTGAGATCCTGAGTTTAACCCCATAATAAGTTTGATGATTCTTCGAATCCTAGCTTTTGGAGAGAATTGAAGGAAGTCCCATCTAACCATATCAAAAGCCTTTGAGAAATCAAGTTTGAGCAAGATACGTACTGCTTGGTCGTGATTGTTCAATGCATCCCTTCCATGGCAATATAATTTATCAAGGATGTATCTACCGAAGGAAAGCGTATCGTGATTGCAACTAATGACTTCCTTGAAGGTGAGGCTTGACCTCTATTTGAAATAATTTAGCACATATCTTGTGGTGGCAGAGCTCTTGTCGTGAGAAATAGGCCTCCCAAATGTGAGAAGGATCGAGGGCTATCCACCTTTGGGATTAAGGCAATAAGCGTACACAGATAGAAAAGTGTGTGGTTCAATTCCGGGTTTCCTTGGATCATGTACACAAGATCATTTTTCATGATGTCCCAAAATTTGATGTAAAATTCAGGAGGCAGCTTCATCAGGCTGACTTTTCCTTTGGCTAAGCTTTACGAGGGTCAATAAATTTCACCCATAGAAGGAGTTGCCTCTAGAGCTCGGAGATTACTAATTGGCTAACGCTAGGTTATTACCATTTATCAAAGAAGTGAAGCAGCTGGCATCCGCAGATTGCATGTATATCGTATGATTAAGAGAAATATTTTGCATATTTGGAAACGTAAGAAATTAGAGATGTCCCTTGGTCTTCCAAAGGTATTTCCATTTCCATCATTGATCGAGGAGAGTCAATTTTAGAAGTCTAGACTTCACACCCTATAGAAGAATTTAGAATTACCATGGTCCATTTTGGAAAATATTTGAGCTACATCTAATAGTGAGCCTTTAGCTTCTAATTCCTTCAATGGCCTTTAATTCTCATCTCAAGATTCCTTCACCGGTGGAAGGTCGAGTTCGCGGGGTCCCCGCTTTAAGTTTCCAGCCTAACCTCTTTCATTGGCTGGGTATTTTTTTTCAAATACTTTATGTCATGATGATGTTTTGCCCGCTTTTGATCCGTGGATTTAGACTCCTTTAGTTTGGAATAAAATGATCTCATAGGAATTAGTGCGGATCTACTTCTGTAGGGAATTATAAAAGCAGTGAACTCACTCACAAAAGGTCGAGTCCGTGGTTAGATTCAATCGAGAAAATCATCAAACTTATTATGGGTTATTAAACTCCAGATCTCAATCAACTCGTTTGTTAATGGATCCTCGGTCCTTTCTTTCCTTTGGCCGAGGTGTCACAAGGTGTCTTCGTTCCCCTTACCTATTTTTAGCAATACCGATGCTTACCGAGTTATTTTCCACCTTCAAGCATGTGATCAAATTACCGGATTAACTCTCACGACAATACCACAACCTTTGCACTCTCCAATATGTGATGACTCGCTTCCGCCTTGTCGATCCACTGCCATTAATACTTTTCTCGTTGGCTTTGCACAACTCTTTGGGGCTGCCTCGATTCAATTCAACAAAAACAAATGCATTATAATTGGTGACCTCGACACTCCATAACATTGCCGGAATTAATGTATGATCACATCAACTACAATTCTCCTAGGTATGCCTTTATCTCAATCCTAGTATTAAAGGTCTTGACCCCCATTGTGGAAAAAGATTAGAAGGAAGCTAGGCAACTATGGCAATTGTCTTTCTTTGGCTGGTAGAACCCATAATTGCAAACTCAAGTGGTATTGCATCTTCCCACATCTACTTTTCTTCCGTGACTTTGCTCCTAAATGCATTTATCATCGTGATTGAAAGGATAGTCGAATTATTTGAGGGAAACACCATATGGTCAACTGACTCTCGACCACCGTAAGTAAAATTCAAGGTGGTCTTGGTTGCAAGAATTTAATTCTTGCAAAGTTACAGTTCGGGGTAAATATATCCGAAACTCTTGTTTATGGACAAGAACCCCGCTTCCATTTTTATCAAACACCGGGCTTCTTGTAGCCATCCAAAGTGCCTCCTCATTTCACATAGTTTGCCCTCCTCCGCTTACTACTTTGCGTACCGCCTCCCTCCATTTCTCCTCTGCGAGAATATGATTACACCGAATAAGGTTTACCAGACATTTGAGACGGTTGGAGTGTAGCCACCCCAACACGAAGCATTTTTGGAATCCTAACCTATCTAGAAATGCACCTCCGCTACCGCACATTATATAGGCTGTACAAGAAATGGAAAGAGTACAATGTGCTTAATCTCAGGACTTGCGGACAGGACTAGATTCGATATCATGGACTAATATGAAGCATAAGATCGTGAGGCAATAATCATCCGACAAGGCTCCGCTCAAATACATAACGGTCAAGGTCAAGAATATAGTCCCTTAATGATAATCCCATCATTAACGACCGAATCTTATGGGTAAACCCAACTACAAAGGTTCCAAAGGTTTACAAACGCTTAACAGGCCCTTTACCTCTAAGGCAAAATCTCAATTGCATTGGGGTTTCTCGTGAGATACCGAACCAGGCTTTCGGGCCAAACATATGGAATTCCCATCCGCCTCCCCAAAATCCTTTAATTTCATTTGGTTACTTCAGGAACAGGTGTTTAGAAGATCAGATTGTCCAGTAGGGGAGTTACATCGAAATACCGAACATATTTTCGGGTGTTACCTTTCGTTGTGGTTTGAGTTTTATTCGACAGTTGACGATGTTGTGGCTCTTCGTTATTATTGTGGTTCATATGGAGAGTTATCAGAACAAAATTATGGGAGGGATGACCATCATCAATGGATAAACAATGTTATGTATGACATTATCTTCGGTCAGCCATCCGTCAATTATTTGGGAGAATTGCTGACAGTAAATGCTCATTGCGCCATAGCCTTCATTTAAATTGTTATTGTCGCACACTTCAACTAATCTTTGAATGTATCTTTCTCGCTAGATACATTGCATTAACACGCCGAAGAGACAAGCCGGAATATCGCATTTTAAACAGATTGCGCATGCATCGCACACAGAATAGGAGAGCCCAGTCGTAGGTGTTACAGATAGATACTCTGATATTCTGTATCATGGGATAATATATTGCTAGGTAATTTATTTATCGGTATGAAATTCATGGAATGTATGGCAGAAGAAACAGCTTCTGAAGTATATAAATGCCACCATCATCACGCATGCTTCGGCGTATTTAGCGCGGTACTGGATCATACCGACAGTTCAAGCAATGATAGTAGCACTGGTAAACCGAACCGTTGGTCAGTTATTCTTCTACTATTATTACATTCCATGAACCACCATAATTGCACCATTAGGTAGGTACCCTCTGTAATTCTATGGCCCAATCTATTTCATGATCCGAAATATCCGGAATATCTATATCCAGAATACCTCCGACCAGGCCTCCATATCATTTTCGTGGTACCGTATGCACCAATCTCTCGACTGAAAAGTCTGTTCACCGCTCAACAATGGTTGAAATCTCCGCTAAGGTTCATCATGTAATTCCAGCGTAAAGACATTCAAAGTTAGTTTGGCGTACGTAAAATGTAATTTAAATAAAATGATGATGACCTATGAAGTACAAATAGTATGCCATATTTACTAACAGATTTCTCCTAAATGAAATTGACTAGTTGGTTTAATCCAATGTCATAATATAACTCCGTGTTTTTATCCATTGTGTGGATAAAATTTTTCCCTCCATAATGACATTCGCTTCTCAGGTTTCCATATATTCCATTAAATGTAATGAAACAGAGAGAATTTTTGAAAGCATCATTATTCATCATAAACTCCAACAATGTAGGTGGGCAAACAATGTTAAAGGAATTTTCAAACCACAAACTTAAGGGAGTAAGTTTGGCAATAACTTAAAAATATGTTCAAGTGTTTCAAAGGTAAATCCACAACCTAGAGGGCAATTGGAGTTGATTGAGTTGGCAGTGTGATTTGAATGTCTAGATATCAATTCTAAATTTGGCACACTTCAAAGAACTATAATCTCCAGTAGCAACATCCTCGGCATTGTCCACATCGTATTTCCTCGACGCATTATTAGCAAGTCCATCAAGTCGCATAGCTTATTACGGATCTTAAAAGTAAAGTTTATAAGCCGACTGAAGCCCACTAAGGTCTATAGTGTCCATGTGATTTTTGTTCGTAGTCGTTTTCTCCTTCTTAACAGGGATAACAATGGGATCATACCGACTAGTGTAAGGATTAACATATTAATGAACGTTCACAGTAGAAGGGACATTACCTGTTAAAACGATATCCTTAACCCTTGCAATCCAGAAAGGTCTATTCTTATCGTCGTCTGTAGATGACACAACAATCAACATGCCATTGCTAAGATCAACAAGCTTTTCAGGAGTTAGAGATTCTTTCTTTTTTGCACGCCTAACTCTAAGATAGATTTTACGATCCTTTGCAGCTATGTCAGCAAAGAACATTTCCCACCAGGACTTATCTTCTTCCTTAAGGTACTTGAATGCCAACCTTATATTCTTCTCCATGTGTTTTAAGGAGGCCATAGAGTTTTTAACCTTATTCTAATCAATGAAGTCTATAGAGCTTCTTAATGGTCGTTGAAGAGCATGTATCATTTGATCAACTTCAGGGATGTACTTAAGATAATGCAACGGTTCTTTAGGGAGTTACTCTTTCGAAGAAACAAAGTTCTTTCTCTATCTATCTATCTATACGCATCTAATGCTTGCACTCTTGAAAAATCCTTAATGATGCCGAACGCCGTGCTATTTAACCGATTAATAGCCGATCCCTACTGGTTTCTTTGAAAAATTCCCTAAAATCAAAAGTTTCTTTAAGCACTTCAACAATAATTTGGGAGTGTAAGCCAATAATCACAACACATAAAGAATACATGTAATATGCATTTTTTTCATCTCACTAAACATTTGATCAACTGATCGCAGGTGACCAACCCAACGTAAAACCAACCTTAGCTTCTTCAAACAAAGACTGCATTTGCCTTAGCTGCATTGTTTGGCTGTACATGTTGACATGACACAACAAGAGAAAATTCCACATTTAGCGACGCGGGCTTTGCGACGCTCAGGCGTATCGCCATCGCCGCTAAATAACGCCATCGCGGCGACGCTCAGGCGACGCGGACGCCGCAGACATCGCCGCGATGCGTATCGCCCGACATTACACGCCGTGGACGCCATACGTGGACGACAGTGATGTGTCTCGCCAGTGGATACGATGTACGCCACGCCGTGATGCGACAGATATGTGATCGATGTCAGAGCGTGACGATGTCAGATATGACACGCCAAGATGTATATGTCGATATGACACGCCAAGACGATATATGTCGTGATATGACACGCCAAGATGTATATGCGGACGATATGACACGCCAAGACGATATGTGACGTGAGGTGGTCGTGACATGTGACGATATTTTTATATTAACGGGCGTTAATGGTTTTAGGATTACAAATTCAATCGCATGAATTTAGATTAAACCCAAACGAGATGAATGTAAGATCTCGTGCCCAGCCGCGACACGCCACCCCAAGAAAAATCCGATAAAAACGAACACGCCACCCAAAAAATCCGGATACAAAATGCTCTTTGAATGTGTGTACAAAATTAAATATCTCGCATCTCGTAGGCTTGGTGAGCTTGCAAGAGTTCGGAAAATATTGTCGTGAACTATATCAAAGAAACCAAAGAAGCAATATACATGGATTACCGCCAATACTGTGGGAAGAAGGTTATGATCTAAAATCTCATGCCGGGTATACAAGTAATTAATGGCACTACGGAAGTTGAAAGATCAACATCAAGGTTGGAATCGCCATAATGCTTGAACTCGCAACTTTACCCGCCAAACGCCCGGATGATTTTGTGATATATGATGCAGGAGGAATTTATGCTCTTCAATTCGTACGTTCCATATGAAGTCGAATTCCCATTGATGAGGATTTTGAAAGCCGAGATACTCATGCGGCTACACTCGCTGATGGCCTTGTTTTAGATCCATACATGGAAAAGTGGAATCGAACATAGCCCGCTTTGGGAAGAAAATAGCGTATTCTTCTCGCAAATATCCAAGCCCTAGAACTTTCTACAACATTCGAATTTTCTAGAAGGATTCCTTAGGCTCACCTAAGATTCTCTTTTATATTTTAAAACTTTTTAAAACTTTCTAGAACATTCTAACTTTCGATATGTGACGATGCGACATACGTATCGAGAAGCGTCGCATTGCCCGTAAAGGCACCATCTTCATCAGGCTCCCTTAAGCCCCAACAAGCAATGCTCTAACTTTAGTGCGAAAGCATTTAAATTCGGATGAGCTTCATCCGTAATAATCTCTAAACCACCTAATGTTCGGGACAAGAAATTTTGGAAATACCGCTTTTCATCCCCTTCTTCAGATATTTCAGACCCTAACAAATGGTTTCCACGATATGTAGTAAGCACAATGTCGCGCTTAAGCAAAGTTCAACAACACAATTTATTCTTTTCTCTGATCTTCATGGTATATGTACACAGATAAATTTACATGGTACTACTTTTCCTTCAATTCATGTTCCTACTGTTTTAAAGTTTATTTAGGGCAAAACAATCAAGGTGCAAAACAAATCGTGGTTGCGCAAGGAGTATAGAAAATGATGCGCTGGGCCATCTTTTCAGAGAGCTCGATTCACGCTTGATAATTCGGTGCCATGTGTGCCACAAAAGTCGGCAGAGATATTATGCTGTACACTCCACCCCATTTCGTGGTGGACGAAGGCTCAAGATAGTGATTGGTTAGATAAGAAAGTCCTCGATCGCATTTCATTTCGCGGTTTAAAGTAACCATAAGTACTACTTGATAACCGACTGGCGCTTCGATTTTTTTGTTTCACCACATTCCAAAAATCAACGCAGGCGACATTTGCCCATACGGAATTGTGGAGAAAAAGCATAGAAATCAATGGCTGTGGAAATGATACCGTTATCAGATAGTTCCCTAAAGTTATGTCTTCTACAAAAGGCCGGAGCAGATTTCGTCAAGGCAAAGAATTTGCAGTGAATGATGGGTTTCTGCTTGAGAGAGATATCCAAGGTAAAATTTACATCACCGGCTAAGGGATCCTTCGCGCCGGAAATACAAGCATTGATGCGATGCAACAAAATTTCTGCGTAAAGTTTCAGTCAGTTGAGTCGAGCATTTGGTATTGAAGAAATTAAATTTACTTTGATATAACGGCACATGCAGAAGTTTTGAGCTCGATTAGCCCCTTCCGGTTGATCCTGCACTTTGAGCCTAATTTAGCTTTATGGTTGATCCACTTCGAGTAATCACTTTATGTATATAAGCATGATGTAGAATACAAAAACCGGATATGATAGATATAGATTGAACCGCTTCAAAATGGAATTTGAAGATAAAAAATATGAAGAAGATGAATGATCGATGGATATCAAGAAGATGAATGCCAATGCATGAATAAGGATAAGCACAAATAATATTGCTTCGCTTTAATTTCTTATATAGGCCTATTTGTGCTACGGGTATTTTGAAAAGCAGATGAATTCAGCATTACGGTTGAGATGGTTGATCCTGCACTTTTTGAGCTCTCATAATTTAGCTTCCGTTGATCCGTGAAAGAGAAAAAAAGAAGGAATTAGAAATGACATACGGATTTACCCCCTAGAATTTCAGCGCTAACGAAGATCGGTAATAAAAGTTGGACTCCTGCTATCCTCACCCAACATCTTTAGAGAAGCAACAAATGCAACTGAATGGGAGAACTTGGTGTCCAAAGATAGTGGAGAACTGCTCACCTAATTCTCGTGAACCAAGGCATTAATGTCCCATGTCAAAGCTGCCCGGATCAAAATTTGCTCTTAAAAACGCATCGCCCCACCGCATCGCCACGACAAATGTCACTCAAGAAATGTCGTGAATTCGCCTACGTAATTTGCTCTGTGATGCCTTAATCGCTTATGTCTTCGCGTTTTGAGGTATGCAAAAGATTTGCGCTGTTACACAAAACTTGCTCGATTTCAAAGTTGCCTCGTAATCAAAGATAGGTATACATAAATTTCATAACCGGTTAAATCGCCACGACAATGTCGTGACGTCGCGATGCCATCGCCATGACATTACACATCGATAAGCACACGCCACATTTATTGCCAACGGTAACGCTAGGTCGCATGCCCTGAATTTGACTGCTGATCATATCGCCGATGCGACGCGGATCTACGTAACGGTGACTTACTTATCGGCGACGGTAACGCCAGTCGCGATGACCCGGATTTTGACTGTTGACTACGCCATGACGGTCTACGTAACGATGACACGGCTCAGACAGATTTCTGCCGTGTACTACCAAGTCGTGAGGGTGACCGGGTACGTGATCGTTGATACGCTGAATGCCGGCTGACGCCAATACGCATGACGCTAAAGATTTCTATATAAACAACTTTTTTCTACCATTGTTATTTTCGCCCTCTTCTAGCCTAGCTTTTGGTGTTCTTCTTTTAACCATATCTTATACTCTTGCTGCCGCCTACATTGATCGCCATGGTCATTTCTCCAAGATGATCGACGCCTCGAGATGGCCGTGGAGACAATATGTTGTCTTTACCACCGTGGGAGGGGCCGGATATGCGGAACCGCCACATGTGTTAACGATTCTTTGTATTTAAAGAGCTTCCGTATTATTATATAAACTAGGAGAGGATCGCACGCGAAAGTAGTAAAAAACGCAGGTGTTATCATGACACCTACCGCTTCCACCTTGAGTGGAGAGGACCAAAAGTGCCGTGCCCAAACTCACCTTCATGGCCTACTAAGTACAATGTAGATTACAAAATTGAGGTGTCACAGTCACGTCATATGTCGACTTCACCTTTGATGGAGGGGACTCTATGTGACGGGCTAGCCATTCCAAAAGATCTTTATTGAAATTGAAACTATATAAGGGTCGTATCGAAAGGGCATGGTCGTCACCTCGAAAGTGGGAGAGGGACTACGGTCCCGCCCACTCATCTTACGGATTTAGGGTTTAGGTTTATACTAACATATATTGTATCTATCACGTTCGCCTTCCAAACTATTTGTGCAAGATATAGTACTTACCTTTGTAATTGGCAGAGGGACAAAAATAGTTTACATTGTAAAAGATGTATGGGGCTGAAGAGACGACTTAGAACAGCTTGTTGAAGACCATCCGATAAGATTTGGTACATTTGAACAACCCACCGTGATCTCATGCTCGCCATGGATATCAAAGTTGGTATACAATTATTATTTGTTTTTTTTTTAAGAGTATCTCTCCCAGCCCAAGTATATATTCAAGATGTTAAGGGATATCTAAATATGTAGGTAGATGATGCCGACAAGTCTCCTCCAAACTAGATGTGGATTTTGGTTTAATGCTGTCCATAGATATTATGAAACCGGGCTAAAGAACCCGGACATTCATCAATAATGTGGATGGTGCCGCCAACGCTGAGTGCGTTCCCCTCGCGGAAAGAACAATTTAAGGGCCATTAATCATGAGAAATACTGTAATGTCGACATTTCCAAGAACGCCAGTCTCACCGCCGAGCGAAATTCCCTCAAGAATTGCAAAGATTAGTCCGACCCTTTGTTAGGGCAACGAAGACATTTGGCTTGTGGCCGTGACTTACCTAACTCCTATGGATCAAGAATCGGCTTATTAGAAAAAAGATACATCATTATGGAGTCAGCATTTGTCCGTATCGATTCTGGGCCTTTATCTCCCACGCGATAGAAGCGGTTTAGATACTCCACATTCCATAATGCCATATGCAAACCCGGTGCACGATTAAAAACTCAGTAAACTTTGACTAAATATGCTTGGCGATGAGGATTTAATATGGAATTTAAATTCCAATGCCGCTACGATAGTCATGGGGCATGTGATGAGGAGTTGAAGTTTATTGATGGTCGGCCGTGGGTTCACATGGCATATTAAGGTGGTTCATCAACAGCTCTATCGACAACCGTGAGCTTATGCAATTGTGAATTTTAGAGGTCAAGGAGGGAGTGAAGATTTTTTTACAAGATCCGTAAAAATCAGACATATCATGGTGTGCTATTAAAAGCATAAACATTGAGATGAGTTATTCATCAACTATCGCTATGATAGACTCCTCCCATTTGAGATGGAACAATAGTATTGTTGTACTCAAAAAAGGAATAAAGAGGTTTTTCTTTTTAATATGTTTTGTCATTCGTGAGTCTATACAAATGGTTGTATGTATTTTATACTTATTACATTATTTGACATGATGGTTAATACTGCTACTCCTGCTTAATGAACTCATTCAGAGCGTTCCATCCCGATCCATTAGTTCTAAGTTGGCTGTGCAAAGGGAAAGTTCCATCGTCGGAATTTCTGCCGTGAAAGACCAATATGAAGGCAAGATATTGTATACCATCAATATGAAGAGGATGAAACTATTGATCTAACCCGGTGAACGGTCTTTCGTGACGGTCGATGCTCGATATGTTGCACGCCTTCAAGAATTAATTGACATTGATTTAGATGCATGTCGAGGATGGTGGTGGAGAGGATATGGTAGAAGATGTGGGATACCCTTCGAGTGGATTGGTCGCACCGACGATGACCCTATTGTTATCGAAGGTAAACGCAGTTTATCGCTGGCTCAATCCCTCTTCGCTTATTCTACAAGTATTCGCTAATTTCAATCTCCAAACCAAGTTCAAGTGGAGCAAATGCAAGGTTCCGCTTCACAGGTGACATACTTATCAAGTCTTTCTATCTTACCACCATCTCCATCTTTTATCTTACCACTCTTAGATGCGCAGTTATTGCACGAAGATCCTTTCCGTGAGAAGAACAATATGCCTACCGGCTGGGATCCTCAAGTTAAGAAAATGATTCAAGCTTAATCGCCTTGGTTATAAAAAGTCATACATGCATGTCCAAATGATTGCATGATCTTCTATCCCCCCGCCGGCATGAGAAGTCCACCATTGTCTCGTGATGTAATGAACCGAGATACGTGAACAATCTAAAGGGAAAAAACTAAGACTTCTAAGGTTATTCGACACTTTCCAATAATCCCAAGGTATATGCATCACCACTCTCTTACAAATAGTTGTACCCATCGTATTTTCTGTGACTTAAGTATGCTGCCTATAATTTATTCTATAGGTTAAAGTTGATGTTCCGCTGCAAGACATCAAGCTAGCCTAATGGACTTCACTCTGGCCACACATGCATCTAGTGACATGTGGATGCGAAGTCCCGAAAGCGACAAGCAGTTTTGGAAGCATGTCGAGCGACATGGCCTCGACTTTGAAAAGAACCACGACCGCGCGCTGGGCCTCCGCCAACGATGGCGAAAACCCATATGGTACTACCAATCGACCGCGAGATGGTCTACGGCTGATGATAGTGAACTACAAACATACCCCCATGGTTGTTGATGAAGAGGGCACATTATGATGACTTTATTGATACCGGGAAGAAACCAAGTAATTTAGATGTGTACCTAAGAATAATTGTGGATGAGTTACTCCCTTTGTGGGAATGCTGTACGTCTACGTCTATGTCGACGCTTAATCTTAGAGGTATACTACGACTATGCATGACTTTCGCTTTGCGTTCCGGGGTTTAAGACATCGGCACTCTCTTTGCATGATATGTGTAGAAAGTTGCGACCGCCACCGCATCCACAGTAGCATAATGCGGTTTTAGGAAGTATTTGCCGCTCACTTAATTTCTTCGAAGCAAATAGACAATTCGCGGCAACGTAGACTATACGTAACCACCAAGCACTACCATAATGAAATGGGGTGAGCGTTTGGGATAAGAAGGGAAGAGGGGAAACTGCAAGGGAAATCCGAGGGGGCAATTCGTACCGGTGGAGCTCGTGAGCTTCTACCTTGTAGACAAAGGAGGATGAGGAATTATACAAAGGTATGGTGCAGGAAGCCGCGAGGAGTGGAAGTCTTTATCGCCAATATGAAAAGGAAGTCCGCTTTTTACATATAGACTACCATATTGGACCGACTCTATTGATTCAACACTTTTAGACCCGATGCATATCTTCAAGAACGTAAAACTCTTTTTATGGAAGTTAAGCACGATTTAACAAAAGACACAACAAATGCCGTATTTGACCTTAAGGTAAGTAATACAAAGAAAGAGGCATGGATCCGGCGGTGAAGGGCAACCAAGACAATGGGTTGGCTGCTGTGGGGCTGGACCATCGAAATATTTTAAGATGATTTAAGGGTCTCTTTAGAACACCAATCGGTTACATGCAACTTCGCCATAACCGCATCTACAAGTAGTGGGAGCCGGGATCGGTTTAAAGTCCTAAGGACTGCATAAGTTCTTACAAGCAATTGAAGTCCACATATATACTACTATAAAATGTAACCCATAACTTATATTTGGTGTTCGATCACGCGCTTCTTCATGCCCCGACCTTTAGGGGAGTTTAGACAGGACCATTGAGGCAATAAGTGCCCTATCAAAGTCATAAGGTTGTTACCATGTTGATTTATGGTCCCTCTGTCTATTTTATTTCAGGGCTAAGTTTTTGTTTGGACCTCATAGGTGGATGTGTAAAAACTATAAATCAAAGATCTAAATTGAAGAGATGAAAGTGAAATGGCAGAGGTAGCGTTGCCGTTGGAGAAGGAGTTTCCTAACAGCTTTCGGATACTTCAAACCCATCTGGTACATCTGACAGGAAGTGGAGTCATGAACCGTGACATGCCGATGGATGTTTTTCTTGGAAAGGTTTATGAAGGTATTAGCGATATTAAGGAAAGGCCAGCATAACGCCCAAGGTAGTATGGCGAGGATGGCTTTAAAGAGCTTCACTTTTCTATATGATTGTATCATATTCGCATCCGTGCATGCACTCCCTCGCTATGGAGCATGAAGGGGACGAAGATTGTGGGTATGTATGCATGTTACGGTATGCGTAAGTCATTTCCGACATGATCATTATTAGTTAATCAATTTCTTCTTTACAATTCGGCACCAATGGCAAAATGGATTGCTCGCTATGAGAACGCAGCGAAGAAATGGAAGAGCGAGGTACGTGAATGGAGACTACATAATAGACGAGCCCCGTGACTGATGGATATGAACTCCTGCCTGACAAGATGGAAAGAGAATGGGTACTAATACAAAGTTTTAATCGGCGCATACCGCTGGCAGTAAGTATATTACAAATGGCGGAATGGGCATGTACGACAAGGTGTCAGCGAAAAGGTAGCTGCAACAAAATATGCTGCGATGCTCTAAACGAGCATTTCTTTGATGTTATTGTATCTAGCTGACATTAATGGTAAGCTTTTGACAAGATATATCTTACTCCCTCGATATGGTGGCATGGGACTCCACTATCGTGAGTTCCTTTCGACATACACAGAAGACTCAGGATCATGAGTCAGCGGCATCATTCACGCATTGAGTTTCAATCGCGTTGCCGATCGAATCGCCGCGAAGCCACCCGCGATTGGCCTGAGGTTAAAGACTATAATGGAGGTGGAAGTTGGTGGCAATTTTAAGACCTTCATTCGGCGTCGATTAATAACTTACCTTAAGGGGCTAAAATTTACAGAAAGTGCATGATAGAAATGGGCGGCTTTTTCACTAACTCTCTGAAGTAAGATGGTACCCCCGGTAGGACGCTTTGTCCTTCCAAACGCCACGCCGCCATCGTTCGTAATTCCAAATATCAATCTCATCAGCCCGTGCCTTCTTGCACCGCATTTTTTCTTTACCGATCGACAAGACCCAACATGGTGGTTTAATGCCAAACTACACCGGCGGAACGCCTAACATTCCAAGGTAAGGAAGAGGATTTCAATAACGGGCCCCAAGAGCTCCTCCTCGCAGATCAAGGCATTCAACCACCTGAAAACGAGCATCAAGAGGTTGGACCACCAGCCTCGCGTTGATCTTACACCGTATAAATTCCACCTAAATACGTATGTACTCTGCATTTTAATACAAATGTTAATGCTAATAATGACGACTTAGTTAGCACCTAGAGGAGACGCATCATTAAAATTTATATACAAATATTATGCACATCCTCGCAATCCTTCGATGTAGGCTATGTTCATTTCGCCTTCGTGGTGCAATAAAACCCATTCAATTCAATTCTTTTTCTTTCTCCCCCCTTCTTTGGTATACATTATATCTGAGAAATAAAGAACGGCTCGAACATGGGCTCAAAGAAGCCACATAGGCTCAAGCATTGCCTCTGACTAGAAATAAGAGTCTTCAATGGTATCTTAGTTACTCCGATTTCTAACCTTAAACCAAAGCACCAACAAGTTAACCCGGATCATTTTACAATTTGATGCTATCCACTAGCTTTCAGATCACTTCAATTTCAAACAGATAATAATAATGGTATTTGTAGGGGTGAACAAGTCCAAATACATAGAGTGAAGCATGAGGAGCCTACGACGCTGAACGGTAGGCTGCCTTGCATTCTTGGGGCCTAACATGCTACCTAGGTTCAAAACAGCTCTTTAGGTCAAGCATTGTCTAGGCTCAAACATGCCCCCAAGATCAAACATGTACACAACAAAAATAAAAATAGTTAAACGACAAGCCGCTGAGTATCAAATACCGTGACATGATGATTGACGGCCGCATGCGACGCATACGACGCTTAAAACTCATTTCTAGTTGGGTGAACATGAGTGGCCCTCTGGTCACGTAACTTGGTCCCTAGGGCAACGCTTCTAATGCTCGAGTCCATTAAGGTGAGTCAAATCGCGATTTCGAGAGGGGAGGTCGCCTGGCCCCAGCCCCTGTGGCCTCGGGAGAGGAAATTCGCAAGCAGCCTTCCCGGATTTAGTCCTGCTCCGCGCCAACACCCCCTACTCCACGCCAAGTCACCTACAAGGTCCTCCGGAACTGGAGCAAGGAGAGGGCTCTCCAAAACGTGAAAACCCCGTGGGTTGCCGTGTTCTAGAAGGGTTTATGCTTTGGGGGTCGAGACTTATCCGTTGCACTTGGGACTGCCGAAGTTTGCAAACAGAATGGAGCAAGGGGAACTCTACTTTGAGCGGAGTTTGGCCTCGTCCTCCTCCCAAAGTGGCAAGTAGGTCAGGCCATGGTTTGATCTATACCCTAATTAATGCATTTCAAAAATAAATTCTGATTTTTGCCAGCCGATTCCTAACCATCTCCATCACACAGCCCAATTCCATGCCAGACAGAATTCACGGCATCCACAAAATGCAAACCGCAGTCCCGCAAATTCCTTCCTGCCCGAACAGACTTCGGTGATCCTCCATGATGTCCCAACTCCGCATGAATGAGATCCTGTTCCTGCGTCTGGCCTCTGGGGCCTACTTACCGACCACTCCTCCTGAGCTCCGGGAAGGTTCTCTATCCACCGCTTGATCCTCCGCTCGTGGGCCCCTTCTGGAAGGCCTAAAAGATTCCAGACGCACCGAGAATTGTCAAACTACGGGCGCTCCCGAGGTCATTTTGTAGAAACTAAGATTGTCTCATTGCCGGGCACGGGAGTTCGACCGAGAATCGACTCGCCAAATCGGGCCCTAAATGCATGGTAAATTACTCTAGGAGCAAGTTGCCAAGGTCGGTTTTGTAAAGAGAGAACACTCACGCTTCCACGACAAGATCCCGCATCCACATCCTAGGCCACTGACTAATGAAGTTTGAGGAAGTGAGCTTACTTTGGCGCTTCTTGAGGTCGGGTGGTTCCTCACACGGAACTTGGTCCCCAGGGCATCGCCGACGCTCGAGTCCATTGGCAGAAATAAAATCGCTGACCTCGAGAGGGGAGGGTCGGCTCGTCCGGCCCCTCGGCCTCGGGGAGGAAACGTGCTACCGAGGGATTTTAGGGTCCGTGGCTCAAGGCCAACACCCCCACTCCATCGCCAAGTCACGCAAGGTCCCTTCAACTGATAAGGAGATAGGCCTCCAAAACGTGAAACCCCGTGGGTTGCCGTTCTAGAAGGGTTTATGCTTAAAATTTAGACTTGGTCTCATAGAATTTGGGGACCGCCTAGAAATGAGCCGGTGAATACGGAGCAAGGGGAACCGACGGAGCTGAAGTTTGAAGCCCGTCTCTCCCGGATGGGCAGAGAAGCTCAGTAATGGTAAAGCAGCAAAGCATATTATCTAAATTCGCAATTAATGCATCGTATTTAAAAAATAAATTCTCGATTTTTGGTACCGAATCCTTAATCCACCTTAATACGTTCTCAATTCTTCGGAATTTTCGAGAAGGTCTAGGTCAAAGGGTTGGCATTAGAACGGCCGGGCGTTTCGCTGTATAAACTGAAATGCACCCTTCCCTCAAGCCAAACGAGGCGACTTGCGGTGGATCCTTCACAAGAGGGGAGAGTCCGACCCCGCAGAGGCTGGATCCAAAAGTTCCCCGGTGGCAGCCTTCCCGGCAGCGCCTCACCGTGACGCTTAATGACCACCTCCCGAGCCCGCCTTATCCGGCCTTGATTCTCCGTCTGTACCCCTCTTCTGAAGGCCCAAAAGATTCCCGTGATCGTCCGAGAACTTGTTAAACCGCTGGCCCGGTGGCTCAACAAATTTCTGTAGAAACCGTGATTGTCTTGTCGCTCTCGCACCGGGAGGTTCACGCGTAAATCGACTCGCCAAATCGGCCCGTGAATGGCTAAATTACCCTAGGGAGCAAGTTACAAGGTCGGTTTTAAAAGAGAGAACACTCACGCTTCCACGACAAGATCCCGCGATCCACATCCTAGGCCACCCACGAGCTTGATGGAAGCGGCGCCACTTTGGCGCTTCTTGAGGTCGGGTGGTCTTCCTCGCTACTCGGGACCGGTCCCTGCGGCAATCATCACGCTCGGAGTCCATCAAGGCAGAGTCAAATCAGCGATTCCCGAGAGGGGAGGTCGTCATTCCGCCCCGGCCTGGGGAGAGGAAATTGGGGCAGCAAACCGGGATTTTAGGGTCTGCTCGGCCAACACACCTCTACTCCATCATTAAGTTACCGCTAGCGTCCCGCCTCGGACCGACATGGAGAGGGTCTCCAAAACGAACCCTGTGGGTTGCTGTGTTCTAGGAAGGGTTTGGCGCTGGGTCCAGACTTGGTTCACAGACTTTGGGACTCCGCCGAGAAGTCACGAGCCGGTGAATGACGGAGTAAGGGAACCGACGGATGAGTTTAACCGGCTCCTCCCGCCATGTGGTAAGCAGAGTCGGGGCGCCATAGCGGGCAGCATTGATTCATAAATTCGCATTATCGCATTGTAACAAAATAAATTGATTTTTGCCGAAATCCTAATCCATCTCTATAATGCCTCAATTTTCGGAAATTTTCGAGAAGGCCTTAGGCCAAAGGGTTGTTAGAACGGCCTGGGCAGCTCCGCTGCGTGGCAAACGAAGCCGGCACCCTTCCCTAAGCCGCCTGAGGCCAGGACCTTGCAGATCCCCGCTGGGGTGAGGGGAGAGTCCCACTCTAAGAGGCGGATCCAAAAGTTCCCGAGGCGCTCTTCCCGCAATTTCCTGGGTCAGACGCTTAATGACCACCTCCTGAGCCTCGCTCTCTATCCGACCGTTGATCCTCCGCTCAGGGCTCTTCGAAGGCCCAAAAGATTCCAGATCGTCCGAGAACTTGTCAAACCGCCGGGCGCCTGAGGTGGCCTTTGTAGAAACCGTGATTGTCTTGTCGTCGCACCGGGAGGTTCTTAATAACGAACGCCAAATCAGTCCTAATGGCGTAAAATTACTCCTAGGAGCAAGTTACAAGGTCGGTTTTGCAAAGAGAGAAACACTCACGCCTCCACGACAAGATCCCGTGATCCACATCCTAGGCCAATTGACTACGAGTTTGATGGAAGTGAGCTACTTTGGCGCTTCTTGGAGGCTCTTCCGTATCTTCGCCACTAACTTGGTCCCTGTGGCAACGCCGACGCCTGGAAGTCCATTGGCAGAGTCAAACGCGATTCGAGAGGGAGGTCGCCTCAGTCCGGCCCCGTGGCCTTGGGAGAGGAAGCCCGCGCGCCTTCCTGGACTTTAGGGTCCGTGTTCGGTACAACACTCTACTCCATCGCCAGTCACGCTAAAGGTCCCGCCTCGACCGGCTGGGCGAGGCTCCAAAATGTAAACCCCGGGTTGCTGTTCTGTAAGGGTTTGCGCTTTGGGGCCGACTTGGTCTCAAGGTAACTTGGACTCGGCCGAGAAGCCGCAGCCGGTGAATACGCGCGAGCAAGGGAACTGACTTCATTTAGTGCTGGCCTCAAGTCCTCCTCCGGCGTGGGTGAAGCTCTGTGGGCTGGCGCGACATTCATAAATCTTCGCAATTAATGCATTGTAATGAAATAAATTTGATTTTTTTGCCGCTCTGGAATCCTAATCCATCTCCAAAGATGTTCCCAATTTTCAAAATTTTCGAGGCCTAGGTCAAAGGGTGGTTAGTATTAGAACGGGCACTCGGCAGTCAGTCATTGCCATGAACCTACTGAAAACAAGGAAAATAATGCGAAAATAATGCAAGAAATATGGAAGAAATACCGCGACCGCAAAGAATCCGATATATGAACAGAATCAAGAATACAATAGTCCGGGCGTTGTAATTACTTGGTGACAGATGCCTAGAAGGCTCAAGACCGGCGCTGAACCTAATGGTTTGACAAGAAGGAGGTGCCTTATATATCTAGACCAATACCGATTGCTTAATCTAATGGATGAGATCGCTACTAAGTGTCGCTAAGATGCATTTAGGTTCTAGAACATTCTAGAACCTTTCCGAGATACCCCACATAAGGAGGAAGACGGAAGGAATGTCTTCTTCAAATATTGGTAGCGACTTGGCAAGTAGTGTGTGACTCAACCGAAGGGGTTGCGAAGTTCAAACCCTCGCCTTGTGCAACTACTCCTTGCATCCGTGGTGATCACCATCTTTGCATACGAAAGTATAATGATCGTATGATACTAATATCCAGATATCGCTACACCATCCCTCCTAACACGGGCGCATTTGAAGTCCTTGAAGCCGGGCCTGAAAGTACTCAAACTTGGCTTGTTCTAACGCTGGTGAAACTCCTCGCAATTTTGTCATGCGATAGTCGTGATTCTCTCAAGCAGTTCCCGTGTTCTATCACTTGGCGAAAGTAACCTTCCCAATCAACAAAGTAATACAACTGCCGACGAGAAACTTGGAGTCCGTAATCTCTAACCTCAACTCCTCATGATCATCAATCTCGACCGGTGGTGGAGGTGGCGTACGCTGATCCGAAATGGATTTGCTATATAGGGTTCTAACAAAGACATACATGGAACACCGGGTGAAGCCGAACCGATGACTCCGAAGTTCCAGACGAAAAGCAAAGATCACCAACTCTCTACACGATAATGTATAGGGACCTAAGCCAGAGTCGCTTTGTTACAGTACATGCAGCCGCTTCCAAGAAATCCCGACGCAAGAGCCGCGTACATCAACCGCAAATGAGGAGCCCGACGTATAGCCGACTCGCGATGATAACGTATAACGCTTGGGCTCCTGAGAAGATGGTGGCCAAGATCCTCCCGAGCATGGAGCTTTAGCCCGTCTTCTAAGACTGGATTGATCGAGTCATATCCGTGATAATCAAAGACCACCGGATGCATGCCGAAATTAATAAAGAATGGAGTCCGCCTGCGGGATGCATGTGGATTTAATTATTATGGGCAAATCGCCAAATTTAGCCAACCAACCCAGCCATCCCGCCGATAATTGATGAAAGCACGCAAATATCGCCATAAGGGTTTGATTAGTGCTTCCACCCCGCCCATTGGTCTCCTCGATGATGTCCTAAGAGAGCTAACGCTCCACATGCAAGAGTTGCAATAGACGCTTCCAAACTCAAAAACAAACCGAGTGTCACCGACAATGTTATCCGGGTAAGCCATGGAGTCAAATCCCACCTTCTGGCTAAAGAGAACCGCCGTGGCTTCACTTAGAGATAGAAGCGCTTGGGCGACGAAATGTGCCATCTTGAAAACGGGTCAACAACAACAAGGATGGCTACGGCCCCGAGGATGGAAGTCGACAATAAAACTAATCAAATACCTTCCGACCGGCTGAACTGGGTAAAGGCCGGCTGTGCCATGAGGAAGATGCCTTGAACCTTTGGCTCGACAGCGCCAGATGTCACAGATAATAAAAGCTTCGACAGAGCGACGGCGACCGCCACCAATACTTAATTAATAAGTTCAAGAGTCTTGGCTAATCTAAAGTGTCCTAGCCAGAGGTGAATCATGGCAAGCCCAAGAACCCGGGCTTAGAAGCACCATCCGCACATATAGAAGCCCATCACGAGCGAATCCATTCCCAACCTCAAAGTTCCATCATAGTCCATCCCATCCACGAGAAGATGATGCAAAGACCAATGTGTGAGAATACATCTTGAGCCAATGGATCGGAGGGCGTAGATGCTCGTAATGCATTCAACAAGGTCAGATCATGAGGCCTCTTGGGCGAGAGCCATAAGTCGAACCGCATCGTGCTCTAAAATAACCTTTGATTGTCACTCATGATCACCTAGTTTGGGCTCAAGGTAGGAGCGCCGAGATTGCATCGCTTCGAGGGATCCGTGACGGTACTTGATTTAAATCAACCGAGCAATACTTGAGCATGCTAACGCCTCGCGATTTCGCTGGAGCACTCGTTGCATCAAAATATTCGAGATTTCGATCTGCGTGATCAGGACCTTTATAAGGAGATCCTCCGTGAAACGCTTCCACCTCAAAAGAATCCACTATCGCCAACAACTCTTGTCATAAATGGGATAGTTTGATTTCAAATCAAACTTCGACTCGACAGCGCATTGATGCAATTCATGGTCATCCTCTCCGTGGATAAAAGATCCCAATTAAGTTGAAAATTGAGAATTTACCGAATGGCACGCTCCTCGACAAAGGAGGCGCACAAAGGAAGAGCAATCTCTATCAATCCCGAATAAACGCCGATAGAAATCGCAAACCCAAGAAAACAATTTAACACGCTTAACGGATGAAGGTGTTTGGCTACTCCGCATCGCTATCACCTTTTCGTGATCCATAGACTCCATGTGGATACGCTATACAAGGAACCTACATTATCCTTCGAATCGACTCAAGTTTCTAAAAGTATAACCCATGCTCACGAAGTTTCATGACCTGTCAACATGCCTTCAAAGTGTTCGCCGAGTCTTAGAATAAACAAGAATATCATCCGTGATGATGATAACAAAAGTGTCTAAGAACTCAAAAACATCAGCCATATACCGGAACATCAGCCGTGCGCTGGTAAGTCCCAACCAGATAATCGGTGGTACTCAAATGGCCATACCCGGAAAGTAACGTAAAAGCCGCTTCCACTCATCACCCTCCCGCATCCAATAAGACAGGCACTCAAGATCAATCTTCGTGAAATAATGCGCACCTTTGAAGCTCCAACAACTCGATCGAGGAAGCTGACACCGATTCTAGATCGTGATTTTGTTGAGGCCGCTGATAATCAATCTTACTCAGTCAGCTTAATCATCCCTTTGACAAAGAAGATAGCCCAGCGGACCGAGAATGAATGAAGCCGGCTAGATTCTCCTCAATATAATCCCGCAAAACCTTCAACTCAGAGATAGACTATATATCTAATTGATACATGGCCCCGCTGCAAATCAATAGGACAATCATATGATCGATGTTCGAGTTTACCGCCTTGACTTTGTCAAACACATCGAGAAATCACGAGACGACCGATATTGAGCAAAGCCATGGTGTCGAAATTAAATTTAATTTGGTGAACCTCGATTGCAAATATCAACTTGATCTTGTCAGATTATCAACCTAAGAGAAATCTTCGAGATAATAAACCGAGGGCGCCGCAAAGAAGCTTCTACAAGATAAGGATAGAACATGAGCAGGATCAGAACGGAGCAAGAGCAATGGGAACATGAACTGGAGCATTGAACTAGATCAAGAATCGAGCGTAAAACAGTGACCGACTAAGAGCCAGAGGTGAAACGGTGGATCGATAAAACCGAGACTGAGCAAGAACCGAGCAGAAATCGTAAACCTAACTCGGAGCGTAAACCGAGCCGGAGTCACATCATCAAAAATATGATCGTAATCAGTGTTGAACCGAGCAGAGGCAAGAGGCGGATCGTAACATGGAACAAGAAGGACTCGAGGTCAGGCCCAGCCTACACGACGGATCGGTCGATAAAGGTGTAAAGATCCGATCTCGGCAGATGAACTGAACTAGAGCTAGAACCAAGAATCAAAATGATCTAGCACGCTAACTCAATCAAGGGTTATGTAGCCCCAGCCAGTAATTTACACAAAGACCGCTGGCCATTGAGGGCTAGCAATGACTGGCTGAAATACGACAAGAAACTCCTTCTAACAAAACTCCGACAGGCTAAAGATATCTCCGGCGGATCGCACCCGAGGAGATCTCCCCGTCCATCAATCACTACGTACAGGATGCTCATCCGTTTCTAGATGGCCACCGGGCTTAACGACTATCCATAAAGCAAGCATTTGCACCAATAACTGCTACCAACACCTGTAATTCTTCCAACTTCCTCGATTTCAATGATATAGGATGAAGAATGCCTCATCGAATCTTATCCCGATGGAATAAACATGTCAGAGAAATGTGAAAGGAGTCCGAGAAAGACACCGACGAGAGACTCCTACCACCCTGACCTACCGGTTTTCCGATCGATTTAGGGCCGCATCCACGAAATTTATATGACCAGCTCCTCCACAAGAGATTAGCCTCTCTCCGACGCCAAAGCCGCGATAAGGGTCCTCGAATCGCCCGGACACCGATAGGCTCAAAGTCCGTGACCGGATTCTACGATGACACCGGAATACGTAGCTACGGTAAACCGAAAGACCTCGACCACGCCTCTTGCCTACGTCAAGAGCCGCATTATCACATCAAACCGCAACTGGGATGGGCTTCTTCCAAACTTCCGATCCTCCATAGATAACAACATATCTTTGACATCCTTCGTGAATCTCTTCGAAACAATCTCGGCGTAATATCATCCCGTGCAGTATCTAATGCAATTTGACGAAATTCATGCATATAATCGGAAGCCGGCTAGAGCCCCTTCTTTAAGTTGCAAAGTTGGTGACGCTGTATACCGACGACGGCGGTTCTCCCAAAGCATGCTTCGGTTCTCGCAGTTGAAAGCAGCAAAATCTTTGCAACTCGGGCTCTCCAATAAAGGATAAACTAACTTTAGCCGGGTCCTCGTGGAGGAAGAGGTCCAATCAGCCCCTAATTTGTTCTTGAGCTGGATATCTATGAGGATGGAGTCAATCACAAGCCCTCGATTCATCTAAAACCACTCGAGCTTGACCGGAAGTGCCAAACTTTCCTCGGGTAAAGATCTTAGGCCTCGATAGCCTCAATCCCGAAGCTAGAAGCGTATTCATGGAAGCAATACGCCTTGAAGCTTTATTGTCCAACCTAACCGCCGCATACTTGAACAAGTCAGCTGACTGGCCAGAATAAAAGTTCTAACCTCCTCCATATATAAAATCACTTTCCAAATATGAGTAAACAATGCTTAGGATCGTGAAAGGTGCAAGAAACCCAGAAGGGATTCCGCTCAAACCGCTATGAACTCTACTCGAAAAACAAGGAAAATAATGTGGAAGAAATATGGAAGAAATAATGCCAAGACGAAAGAATCTGGAGCATATGAACAGAATCAAGAATACACAGCCCGAAGGCAAGGTGAATACGTAGATGTATGCCTAGGAAGGCTCAAGACTGGGCGTTGAACCCTACTGTTTGACAAGAAGGAGGTGCCTCCTTATATATCTTCCTCCAGACTAACAAATGATTGCTCACTCATCGGATGAGATCGCTATGTCAAGATATTTAGGTTCCTTAGAACATTCTAGAACCTTTCTCGAGATAGTCCCACATATGGTGAAGACGCAGCGAATGTCTTCAACAAATATACAGAAGACTTGGCAGCAGGTGTGATCAAGAATCGGAAGGCTGCGAAGTTCAAACCTCGCCTGTGCAACAGCTCCTTTTGCATCCGTAGGACGCACTCATCTTTTGTACATACGAAAGTATAAATGATCAGATGATACTTAATATCCGTGATGGTCAGCTTACGCTTCTGCGGCAAACCGAAATGCACCTCTTCCCCAAGTCAAACGAGGCTAGACTTGCAGTGGATCCTCACAAGAGGAGAGTCCTGAATTCCCAAGAGGCGGATCCAAAAGTTCCCGAGGTACTTCTTCCTCGGCACCGGGTCAAGACGCTTAATGACCACCTCGAGTCTGCCTCTATCCGAATCGCTGATCCTCCGCTCGTAATACCCTCTTCTGAAGGCCTAAAGACGCGATCGGTCCTGAGAACTTGTCAAACTACGGGCCCCGAGGTCGGCCTTGTAGAAACCGTGATTGTCTTGTTTCCGTTCGCACCGGGAGGTTCTAATGGCACCGACTTCAAATCGGGTCCTAATGGCTAAATTACCTCTAGGGAGCAAGTTACAAGGTCGGTTTTGCAAAAGAGAAACACTCACGCCTCCACGACAAGATCCCCGTGATCCACATCCCAGGGCCAAATTGACTACGCAGTTTGATGGAAGTGAGCTACTTTGGCGCTCTTGGAGGTCGCGGTCTTCCGCCACCTGAACTTGGTCCCCGCGGCAACGCCGACGCTCGAGTCATTGGCGCGAGTCAAATCGCTGATTCGAGAGGGAGGTCGCCTCATCCGGCCCCTGCGGCCTTCGAGAGGAAAATCGGGGCAAGTACCGGGATTTTAGTCCGTTTCAAGCGCTAACACCCCACTCCACGCCAAGTCACGCTAGTCCCGCCTGACCGGATTAAGGAGAGTGGGCCTCCAAAACGAACCCCGCGGGCTGCTGTTCTAGAAGGCTGGTCGGCGCTGGGGGCCGGATCTGCCTGCTGCACTCGACTCCGCCGAGAAGTCGGCACCGAATACCGGAGCAAGGAACTCGACGACGGAGTTTGGGCCCGTCTCCGATGTGGCAAGTAGAAGCCTGTATTTTGCGCGGGCAAGACATTCATAACCGCAATAATGCATTGTACGGTAACAAATTTTGATTTTTTGCCGCCTGGAATCCTAATCCATCTCCAAAGATACGTTCTAATTCTTCAAATTTTCTGAGAAGGTCTAGGTCAAAGGGTTAAGATAGGAACGGTCGGGCGTACTCGCTGCGGTATAACCGAAATGCACCCTTCCCCTGTCAACGAGGCCGTGATTCCGTGATCCTCTACAAGAGGGAGAGTCCCACCCCAATAGCGGATCCAAAAGTTCCCGAGGCAGCTCCTTCCCGCGCCGCCCCCGGGTCGCGACGCACGACCAATTCTCCTGAGTCCGGCTCCCCTATCCGACCGTTGATCTCCGCTCGGGGCCCTTCTGAAGGCCCAAGATTCCGTAGATCTGGCCCCGAGAATCCTTGTCAAACCACGGCGCCTGGCGGTCGGCCTTGTAGAAACCGCATTGTCTTGTCGCTCTACCGAGGTCTCGAATGGCAACTTACCCTGCCAAATCGGGTCCTAATGGTGAAATTACCCTAGGAGCAAGGCCTGGCTTTTGCAAAAGAGAGAGAAACACTCACGCCCACGACAAGATCCCGTGAGATCCACATCCTAGCCAATTGACTACGAAGTTTGATGGGAAGTGAGCTACTTTGGCTTGAGGTCGGTGGTCTTCGGCCGCTTTAACTTGGTCCCTGTGGCAACGCCGACGTTTCCAGTCCATTGGCGAGTCGTTCCGACATTCCGGAGAGGGAGGTCGCCTCGTCCGGTCCCGTATCTTTGGGGAGGAGGGAACGGGCGCGTTCTTCCTCGAAGATTTTAGGGTTCAGGGCTCGCCGCCAACACCCCCCACTCCATCGCTGTCACGGGCTAAAGGTCCCGCCTGACCGATGTGCTGGAGAGGCCTCCAAAACGTGAAACCCCGTGGGCTGCTGTGTCTTCTAGAAGGGTTTACGCTTTGGGGCCGAGACTCTGTCCGCTGTGAATTTGGGACCTGGCCGAGAAGCCGCAGCCGGTGAATACTCGAGCAAGGGAACCGGACGAGCGGAGTTTGGGCCTGGCTCCTCCTCCCGATGGCAAGTAGAAGCCTGGGGCCATGGCAGCTGGGCAAGACATTCATAAATCTCAAGTATCATCGCATTGTAATGAAAAATAAATTGATTTTTGCCGCCTGAACTTAATCCATCTCCAAAGACACACTTCAATTCTTCGGGGCAAATTTCTCGAGAAGGTCTAGGCCGCTGGGTTAAGATTAGAACTGGCAGCCCGCTGTAAAACTGAAAGCCGCACCCTTCCCCAAGTCAAACGAGCCGTGATCTTGCAAAAAATCCCCACAAGAGGGGAGAGTCCCATTCCAAGAGGCTGATCCAAAAGTTCCCCAGGCGCCTCTTCCCCGGCACCGGCCGCATTAATGACCACCCTCCCGAGTCTCGCCTCTATCCGACCGTTGATCCTCCGTCAGGGCCCCTCTTCTAGAAGGCCCAAAGATTCCGTGACGCACCGAGAACTTGTCAAACCGCTGGGCCCCGAGGTCGGCCTTGTAGAAACCGCGATTGTCTTCGTCGTCGGCACCGGAGGCTCCCGGAATGGAAAATCGACCGCCAAATCGTCCTAATGGCTTAAATCACCCTAGGAGCAAGCTACAAGGTCATTGCAAAAGAGAGAAACACTCACTCCACGACAAGATCCCATCCATCCTAGCCAATCAATACACGAAGTTTGATGGAAGTGAGCTACTTTGCTTCTTGGAGTGGCTCCGTGGTCTCGCCACTTTAACTTGGTCCCTTGTGGCAACGTCACGCTCGAGTCCATTGGCGGAGTCACAAATCGCGACTCGAGAGGGGAGGTCGCCAACCATTCCTGTGGCCCCTCGGGAGAGGAAATTCAAAGCAGCCTTCCGGGATTTAGGGTCCGTTTCCGCATCAACACCCTACTCCACGCTGTCAGCTCTGCAAGGTCCTCACCGACCGGACAAGGAGAGGGCCTCCAAAACGTAAACCCCGTGGGCTGCCGTGTTCTAGAAGGGTTTATGCTGGGGGCCGACTTGGCCCTGTTGCACTGGGACTGGCCGAAGCCGCAAATGAATACTCTTCTGAAAGCAAGGAACCGACGAAAGGAAGTTTGGGCCCCGCCCTCCTCCCGATGCGCAGAAGCTCTGGGGCGCTGGGTGCTGGCAAGACATTCATAAATTCAATTAATGCATTGTACTTAAAATAAATTCTGATTTTTTGCCACCGATTCCTAATCCATCTCCATCACATGCCCCACCTCAAATTCTTTCGAGAAGGTCTAGGTCAAAGGGTTAGCAGATAGGAACGGCTCTGTGGCAGCCCAAGCAGTGTATAAACCGAGCCGCACCCTTCCCCAAGTCAAACGAGGCCGACTCGCAGGATCCTCACAAGAGGGGAGAGTCCTGACTCCCAAGAGGCGGATCCAAAAGTTCCCGAGGCAGTTCTTTTCCCCGCACAAGCCCCTGGCCGCAGACGCACGACCTACCTCCGGAGTCTCTGCCCTCATCCTAATCGCTGATCCTCCGTCTGTGGCCCTCTTCTGCAAGGCCCAAAAGATTCCGTGATCGTCCGAGAACTTGTGACAACCGCTGGCCCCGAGGTCTACTTTGTAGAAACCGCATTGTCTTGTCGTCGGGGCACGGGAGGGCTCCTGAATGGCAACTCGCACCTTGTCAATCGTCCTGAATGGCTAAATTACCCTAGGAGCAAGTTAAGCAAGGTCGGTTTTGCAAAAGAGAGAACACTCACGCCTCCACCTATTGCGATCCCGATCCACATCCAGGCCAATCGGATCACGAAATTTTACGGAAGGAGCTACTTTGGCTTCTTGAGGCTCCGTGGTCTTCCTCACACTAACTTCATCCCTGCGGTAACGGCCATGTTCTCCGAGTCCATTGGCGAGTCAAATCATTCCGAGAGGGAGGTGGTCGCCTATCCGTCCCGTGGCCTTGGGAGAGGGAAATTCTAAAAGGCACCGGGATTTTTAGGGTCCGTAAGCCCGCATCAACACCCCACTCCACGCCAGTCACTGGCCAAGCAAGGTCCCACTAATCTGGACATGAGAGGGCCTCCAAAACGTGAAACCCCGGTGGGTTGCCAAAGTTCTGGAAGGGTTTCTGCGCTTGGGGGCCGATCATCCGGTTGCACTCTGGACTGGCCGAAGTCAGCAAATGAATACTTCCGGAGTAAGGAACCGACGGAGCTGAAGTTCATTCGCCCTCCTCCCGATGTGGCAAGTGAAGCTCTGGGGCTTTGCGCTGGCAAGACATTCATACCTAATTAATGCATTGTACGTAAAATAAATTCGATTTTTGCCACCGATTCCTAATCCATCTCCAAAGACACGTTCTACTAAATTTTCGAGAAGGTCTAGGGCCAAAGGGTTACATTAGAATCCGGCCGGCAGCCCGCTGCGTATAAACCGAAATGCACCCTTCCCCAAGTCAAACGAGGCTGTGACCTTGCAGGATCCCTACAAGAGGGGAGATCCTGACCCCAAGAGGCTGGATCCAAAGTTCCCGAGGCACTTTTTCCCGGCAAATACCGGGCCGTGACGCTTAATGACCACCCTCCCCCGGAGTCTCTGCCCCTATCCCAATCGCTGATCTGCCTCAAAATACCCTCTTCTGAAGGCCCATGCAAGATTCCACCTGGCCCCAGATGTTGTCACCGCACTTAGTGTACAAAAGACTTGTACAAGACGCCTTCCAAGGTAATCGGGTGACCTTTTATGTACTTTTAGAGTTTTTAGCTATGTACTGCCCATGTGCTGGTCCGCTTTATGTATAGTATGTACGCGACGCTACGATAGAAAAAAATATAGTTCTTATGTAAATTTTGCAAATTTGCACTTGAGGTTAGACTTTTTGAGGATTTTCTATAAGATCCAACTATAAGGAGTTGCCAGATTTGGCTGGTCAAATAAGAACCCACAATAAGTTCATATAAATGGATTGAAATTAGTACCAAAGCAGTTAGAAATATAAGCAATGTAACTTTACCTACTTTGTCTAACACTACAAGAGCTAGAACATACAATTAGAGTTTTTTAGCCTTGAAATTGACATTAGACGTTAGGAGGCACAAAATTGGCTTCGGAGTGGATATGATTTAAACTCATAAAAAAAAAAAAACTTTTTTTTACCCTACATTTTAGAGGTATTAAGACGCATCAGACACTACCCAAGGTACTATATACAAAATCATAGCACGTACTTAAACAACACTGTCCCGAGAACTTTGTCAACTACGGCCCCGAGGTCACTTTGTAGAAACCGCATTGTCACCGCACCGGGAGGTTCTTAATGGCAAATCGACCGCCAAATCGTCCTAACGGCTAAATTACCCTAGGAGCAAGTTACAAGGTCGGTTTTGGTAAAGAGAGAAACACTCATCTACCTACAAGATCCCGCATCCACATCCTAGGCCAATTGATCACGAAGTTTGATGGAAGTGGAGCCACTGGCTTGAGGCTCCGTGGTCTTCTCGCCACGAACTTGGTCCCCTGTGGCAACGCCGACGCCTGGAACCATTGGCAGAGTCAAATCGACCCGAGGGGAGGTCGCCTCATCCGGCCCCCGTGGCCTTGGGAGAGGAAATTGGGCAAGCAACCGGGCTTTAGGGTCCGGTAAGCTCAAGGCCAACACCCCCACTCCATCGCCAATCTCACCAAGGTCCCGCCTCGACCGGACAAGGAGAGGTCTCCAAAACGCAAAACCCCGTGGGCTGTGTTCTAGAAGGTTTGGCGCTTTGGGGCCGACTTGGTCCGCTGCACTTGGGACTGGCCGAAGCCGCAAATGGTGAATACGAGCAGGAACCGACGGAGCGAGTTTGGGCCTCGGCCCTCCTCCGGATGTGGCAAGTAGAAGCCTGGGGCTTTTGCAGTTGGCAAGACATTCATAAATTCAATTAATGCATTGTACTAAAATAAATTCTATTTTTGCCACTGAATCCTAATCCATGTCCAAAGACACACTTCAATTTTCAAATTTTCGAGAAGGTCTAGGCCGCTGGGTTAAGATAGGAACGGCCGGCAGCTCCGCTGGGTGGCAACCGAGCCGCACCTTCCCTGCCAAACGAGGCTGACCTGCGGTGGATCCTCACAAGAGGGGGAGAGTCCTGACCCCAAGAGGCGATCCAAAAGTTCCCGAGGCACTTCTTCCGCCGGCTTCCTGGGTCGTGACGCTTAATGACCACCTCTCCTGAGCCCTGCCTCTATCCCACTGCTGATCCTCCGGCTCAGGGCCCCCTTCGAAGGCCCAAAAGATTCCCGTGATCGTCCCGAGAACTTGTCAAACCGCCGGGAAGGCCCGAGGTCTACTTTGTAGAAACCGGGTGACATCTTGTCGTCGCACCTAGGGGAGGCCCTGAATGGCAACCCACCCCGCCAAATCGGTCCTAATGGCTTAAATTACCCTAGGGAGCAACTTTACAAGGCTCCTCCGCTTTTGCGAGAGAACACTTCCACGCCTCTCCACGACAAGATCCCCCGCCGCGATCCACATCCCAGGCCAATCGGGACTACGAAATTTGATGGAAGTGAGCTACTTTGGCTTTGAGGTCGGGTGGCTCGCCACGCGAACTTAATATCCCTGTGGCAATGTCGACGTTTCTCCAGTCCATTGGCGAGCCAAATCGCGATTCCCGGAGAGGGAGGTCGCCCGCCCTCATTCCCGTGGCCTTGGGAGAGGAAAACGCAGGCAGCCCGGGATTTTAGGGTCCAGGAAACAGCAGTTTAACACCCCACTCCACGCCAAGTCACTTCGCCAGCAAGGTCCCTACCGGACCGGGAGCAAGGAGAGGGCTCTCCAAAACGCAGAACCCCGCGGGGCTGCCGTGTTCCAGAAGGGTTTGGCGCTTTGGGGCCGACTCTGGTCTCAAGGTATGGGACTCGCCGAAGCCGAGCCGAGAATACTGAGCAAGGGGAACCGGACGGAGCGGGAGTTTGGGCCTCATTCCTCCTCCCGAGCGTGGCAAGTAGAAGCTCTGGGGACGCTTTGCAAGGAAGACATTCATAAATTCAATTAATGCATTGTACTTAAAATAAATTCTGATTTTTTGCCGGGCCTGGAACTTAATCCATCTCCAAAGACACGTACCCCCACTTCTTCGGAAATTTTCGAGAAGGTCTAGGTCAGCAGCAGATAGGAACGGCCGGCATTCCAAGGTAACCGAGCCGCACCTTCCCCTAAGTCAAACGAGGCTGACTCGGCAGGATCCTCACAAAGGAGTCCGGACCCCAAGAGGCGATCCAAAGTTCCCGGCAGCTCTTTTCCCCGCGCCGCCGGGTCAGACGCTTATCGACCACCTCCCCGGAGTCTTCGGCCTCTATCCGGCCTGCTGATTCTCCGCTCGGCCCCTCTTCTGAAGTTGGCCTAAAAGATTCCAGACGTCCTGAGAACTTGTCAAACGCCGGGCGCCCCGAGGCTCCACTTTAGAAACCGCATTGTCTTGTCGCTCGCACCTGGGAGGCGCTCCGGACGGCAACCCACTCCGCCAAATCGTCCGGAATGGGCGTAAATTACCCTGAGGGAGCAAGTTACAAAGGCGGTCGGTTTTGGTAAAAGAGAGAAAACACCACGCCTCCACGACAAGATCCCGCATCCACATCCAAGGCCAATTGACTACGAGTTTGATGGAAGTGAGCTACTTGGCACTTCTTGAGGCTCCGCGGTCTCTCTCTGGCCACTCAGGGGAATTCTGTCCCTGTGGCAATGTCGACGTTTCGGAGTCCATTGGCAGGCTTCAAATCGCACCTCGAGGAGGTCGCCTCGGCCCGCCCCTCGTGGCCTTGGGAGAGAGGAAATTCGGCAAAGCAGCTCTTCCCGGGATTTAGGGTCTGCGGCTCGCTTCACCCCCACTCCATCGCCAACTCATCTGGCCAGCAAGGTCCCGGCCTAACTGACAAGGGAGAGGGCCTCCAAAACGAAACCCCGTGGGCTGCCGCTCAGAAGGGTTTATGCTTTGGGGGCTCTGTGACTTGGTCTGCTGTGACTCCTTGGGACTCGGCCGAGAAGTCAAACGGTGAATACTCTTGCTAAGCGGGGAACTCCGACGAGCGGGAGTTTGGGCCCTGCCCTCCTCCGGCATGTGGCAAGCAGGAAAGCCTGGGGCTTTGGTAAAGGGCAAGACATTCATAAATTGCACTAATGTACAAAATGGTAACAATTCATTTTTGCTACCGATTCTAATCCATCTCCAAAGACAATGCCCCTAATCTCTTCAAATTTTCTGAGAAGGTCTAGGTCAAAGGGTTAGCTATTAACAAAGGAATGGAGTTTGTGGGATCGTTGTACTTGGGGTTGACCTTTGTCACTGACGCTATACTTGGTCTAAGATTGCATCAGAATATAAGCATCATAACTATTAGAATGAAGATAAATGATTACGTAAAAGCATCATAACTACTAATGAAGATAAATGATTACGTAAGCAAAAGACTAGGCGCGGCCAGTTAGATTTGGTTGCTTGTGATGATGGTTGTGTTTCAAGATCGGCATATGGATAGAGAGAATGCCCTTGTTCAACTGACCGCTTCCCTAAAGCATATTCGACATGGATGACATAATTAACTTGTAATGAACTCAATTCGGGCAAGCAACTTCCGGGATTTTAGGGTCCTCGCTCAAGGCTACCAATTTACCCACGCCGACACGGCGCTAAGATCCCGCCAACTGACAAGGAGAGGGCTCAAACGAAACCCTGAGTTGCAGTTCTAGAAGGTACCTTGATGAAAGATTGCTTCCATAGTTTCCAAGTGAAATTTTAATGTGTCCGCGACCGGGCCTTGTTGCCCCTGGTCAAAGACTCGCTTCTTCGATGCACACTCTTTTAGTTATGCATTTATTTGCATTTATGGTTCATAAATTGCGAGCTAATGCATGGCATGGAATTAAATTATGAAAGTTTTGGTCAGCCTGGCTTCCATGGTCATCACTAAAGATACAGAAAAATTTCCAAAAATTTTCTGGATAAGGTCCGTACCTGCCGCTAGGTTAGGAAATCCACCGGGCAGCCTCGTTGTTGGGCAAAGCATGATCGACACCCTTCCCCAAGTCAAAACAAGGCGCAGAACTTTGAATGGCTACCTCAAGAGGAGAGTCCCACCTCGTGAGACGGACCGTAACGTTTCTCGGGAGGCGCTCGTCTCTGCACCGCCGGGACTGTGAGCAATGAACAATTTCTCCCGGCTCGGGCTCTCTATATATCCGACCGTTGAATCTCTCCGCTCAAGGATTCAAACAGCGTGACTAAAATCCAAGATCGGGTCCGCCGAGAACTCGCCAACCGCTGTTGCCTTCGCTATTCCTGTGAACGGCTATTCGGATTTCGCCATACAATTTTCGGGCCGGTAGTAATAGAACTGGAAATGTGATTGATCGCGATGCATGCCTCTCAGACTATTCAAATAAGCCTAGGGGACAAACTTTAATGAGCATCACATAAAAAAGATGCAAAAATAATGTCGCTATAACAAAACACGCCGCAGTGGACGCGCCGTGATGACGAGGATTTGTACCAATACGATGCGACGCCTCCTCGTGATTTTGAACTCACGGCCACGGCTTTTTCCTAACTTCTTTTTGCCCTACTTTCTTCGAGAGGTTTTCATGACCCGCGCTTAGGTACTTCGGATCTACCGCAAGCAACTATTCTAAGGTTAGTATATATCATGTTTTTAGATTGAATAGGTTTCTTGGATTGAATGGTGCATGCCCAACCTTCCTCTTTTTTACTTTTCTCCTTCCTCTCTTCTTCTTTTGTTCTGATTTTTTTTCTTCCCATTCTTCCACGCCTCATTCATTCTTCTTTCCTCCTCTTTCTTCCTCATGCTCATTTCTTTTCCTCATTCTTCCCTCATGCTTCATTTCTTTCCTCCTTCTTTTCCATGCTTCTATTCTTTTCCCATTCTTTTCTTCCCATATTTCTTCTTCTTTCCTCATTTCTTTTCTCATTCTTCTTCCTTCATCTGCTCTTTTTCATTTCTTTCTTTCCTCATGCTTCTCGCTCTTTTTATTCCTCACTCTTTCTCATTCTTCCCTCATCTCTTCTCATTCTCTTTGCTTTCTTTATTTCTTTCTCTCATGCTTCATTCTTTTCATTTCCCTTTCTCATGCTTTCTCATTTTGTTTCTCATTTCCATTCTTTCTCATGCTTTCATTCCCTCATATATTCTTTTTCCCTCCCTTCCCCATTTCTTTCTTTATCTTCCCTTCCTTACTCATTTTTCATTTCTTATTCTTCATTCTTCATTTGTTTCTTATTCTTCATTTCTTTCCCCACTTTCTCCATCTGATCCTTTTCTTTCCCTTCCCCTTTATTTCTTCCTTCCATCTCTATTCCCCTTCCTTCTCTTATTTCCTTATTTTCTTCATTCTTTCTTGTTTTTCTCTTATTTCTTCTCTATTCCCATCCTTATTTCTTCCCTTCTATTCTCTTTATTTCTTTTCTCTTTGTTTTATTTCTATCTCTTTGTTTTCTATATCCCCCTTTTTTTCCTTTCTTTTCTTCTCGATCTTTTTTTCTTCTTTTGTTCTTATGCTTCTAATGCTTTGTTACTTCGCTACAGCTTTCTTATTAATGATTTGAAACCTATTGTGACTCTGTGGCCACCTGGCCTCTTTTGCAGTAGTTGATCGACTTGCATTTTATTTTTATAGTTTTGCCCAGGTTAAAAAATTACGAGGGCTTGTCTAAGGCACCTGCCTGGCTTCCACTCTAGTGGGAGGACCATGTACCCGTTCAAGTCCACTTTCACTACAATCATAAATATTTCCCAGGTTACCTGAGTGGCTTGTCTGCTGGCACCTGGCCGGGCTCCACTCTAGAGGAGAGGACCACGCACCCTGTGTCTGGGGTCCACCACTCACCCACTTGTTATTTTAGGTTTAAAATAAAATTGTAGTGGCTTCTTGTTCAAGGGCACTACGGCCCACCTTTGGCGCGGAGAGGACTAGGTGTCCGGGTCCAAGTCCACTTTCTTCCCATTCTTAGGTAGATGGCCACAGAAGGACATGGCTATTCAGCCTCCAACGGAAGTGGGAGGACTGTGTGTTCCGGCCTTAGTTCACGCTATTGTCGTATTTTTAGCTAGAGGTAGCTAGGGCTAGGTTAAGTTGTAAAGAATCGATGATCTCACAATCTCGTGCTAGTTAAAAAAAAATAGGTTAGGCTAACTTTAATGTAGTACTAATTTGCACTCAAAAAGCTTCGTAAAAAAAATAACTTCTAACTAATTAACTAAATTATTTCAACATGTCTAGTTAAGTTAGCCAAAGGCATAAAAATTATATATGCAAATTAACTAAACTTAAAGTGACCTTATAGTGCTAATTTCTAATTTAGTTAATTTTAGTAATTTTAGCAATCCTAACAAGGTGCTAAGATAAGTTTAGGTAGTGTTTTCTTTAGTTAAAGTGCTAACCAAACAAGGGACTATCCAAGCACCAATTAATCAGTATACTAATGTAAATCAATCGTAATCAATACCCTCTAATCTAACCCATTTAGCTTTTTCTGCTTCTTCTTTTTTTCTTTGCTTTGGGGAGGATCGGATAAGGTATTAGTCGCCATAGCTATAAGTAATGATTATATGGTCCAGACACATGTTTGATATTTGTTCTATGGCAAGTTGCATTTACTTTGTGCATGCTTCTGCTATTTCGTACTACTATTTGCCTTTGTTTGTAGGCATAAAAATTCCCGCAAGGACAGAGATGCTTTAGCGAAATTAGGCGATCCTCATCAATCAAATATGCTATCGTGACTCACCCTAATCCTATTGATAAACCGGAAGGATCGAATTAACCGCTTTGTGAAAGAATGTACTTTGAGAAAGAATGTCTAATCAATTATGTGGGAGGTGGCCGAGCATGAGTCTCGAAAGTTGGAAGATATGATGAGAAAGAACTTAAAGTCTTGGGTTTGGTAATCCCGGTCGCACCGAGACGGCTTTATATAAAGTGCTACCGGTTCTAGCCGCAGGCATACGTAATTACATGTACAATTCCATGGCTTTTAAGTGCAAAGGTCCCACGAAAGATCGCCAAGATGCACAAGAGTGCCCCAAGATGAAACATGTGAAGGAGTTAGATAGTCTTATCCATGGTGGAGCTCTATTGGTATTGTGGGCTAGGATTATCATTATATGCTCATGATAAATGCCTTATTTACGACAAAGATTCTCGCGGATGCCGGAAACGTTGTAAAACGTAACAAAACAAGATCACGTGATATACCAAACTGCATCTGGGAACCCCGTGACTTTAATCAAGATGACTATTATAATCGCATTGTGTGGAGAGGCGACAGAGCTGCATCATGGTTGTTGGATGACAAGAGTCCGCTTCAAGATTCGTCCAGCAATGTTCACACCCCTTGGACTTGCCCCCGAGGTCTTTTGTGAGATGATTTACGGACCAGCCTGTGTTCCTATTATCTGTAGGAATATGAACCTTTGGTAATTATTTTGACCATCTTCCGAGCCACCTTTCAGAGATGGTCACCGCAATGCATAGTGCTCCAAGAAGGGCTGATGAAGATAAGTGCGGAGGGAAAGCCAAAATGAGACTCGTATAAGCACGCCCTGCAATAGCCTCTCATTTGCGGCATGAGTCTATGCCATCCACGCCCGTTGGATTAATAATACGCCTGAATCGTGCGTACGTTCCATTTTGACGACCCTTTACAAATGTGTGGGTGGTTGGCGATTGTATCACGCCTCCGCTTTTCGCAAGGAGCTTAATGCCCAAACTGAAGAGCCAAGTATACCGGTATGGGCGATGAAATCCAAGGCAAGGATATCCTTGGTGGAGAAGAGTTTTATGACTTCATCATCGGGGATGACCAAGCATCATGGGGCGCCGAGATATCTGACATATATTCCTACATTCACGATGCTCCTTGATTTGCCCAAAATGCGCTGGCGTAATAGTTGAGATAAATCCAACCTGACCGATACTCTGAAGTTACTACCAATATCATCCACCATGAAGGTCCAAATGATGATGGATAGAGAGCTAAGGCAATGGATCGCCCATTCATTGCTCACAAGGCCGCCGAGCGCGTTCAAAAATGTAGCCAGGCTTCGACATAGCTTTCTGTGAGAGAGACGACATATAGCGTGTGGTGGATCCAATTTGAGATACGCTTACCGTTAAAATTGCCGCTTCTAAAAAAGTAGCTTTTTAGATTAATTATAATTTTGTCTTCCACCTTGAGGCTTGTTAAAACCAATAAATGTTTTTAGTCAAAATTTACAACCGAAAAAGTAATTTATTTAATCAAAAAAAATTAATATTAATGGTAACAAATTCATTAATCATAATCCTGTAGATATGTCACATAGACGCCAAACTCCTTAGGGTTTGTAGAAGAATTCATCAAACCCTAATACGTAAATGCCATGTAAGTAACAATCTTAGGGTTTGATGATGTGGCACAATTTAAGCCAGTGGCTCTTGATGACATGGCACTACTATGATGTATGAATAGGTCGCGACGGGATAACCCAGGGTTTACGCCACACTTAACGTGTTCTTCGCGATGTGTTCAAAAATGCCACGTGGATAATTTAGGCCTCGGCATGACATGATACATGGCCCTCGATAATATGGCAACCTATAGTCTGGATATGCACCCCATACATATAATGCAGATACTTTCATCATAAATAAGAAAGATACAATTATACCCAGTGATGGTCCAAAGCATACTGTTCAAAGCTTTCAATTCCCTCGCTATGTTCAAATTTAATATATACAGTCATGGCGAGGCTCAATTCTACGGTTTTCCCTCATTGTATTCCCTCTTCTCGGGTTGATGCAAGACCATTGAGGCGCTCTCCAAATTTGGCCAAGACGGGTCAAGATCAGCAGCCCATCGTGGCTCATTTGAAAGTAGGCAATATCAACCATAAAATACTATTTTTTCATCCGTATGGTTTGTGTTACCACCCATTATTGCAACATCATTCATGGTTAATAAATGTTTCTCTCACAATTTCTTTGACCTAGGTGTTCTTTCCTGCCGCATGAATAGGAGGTAACGCAATCGTACTTGAGAAATGGAGCAAGATCTAAGGTAAGTATTTATATAGTTTTTATTATACGCAATTCTCTAATTAGGGTGGATGCGGAGTTTTTATGTAATGGAGTTTTAATTCCTGGTTGTGTAGAGGAAAGGGACTCGGTCAGGAGAAAATAGAGGAGGACTCCACGAGGTAGGGCAACGTGGCCGATGTTCTCCAAGACGCTAACCTCCACCCATCACTACACCAAAGAGGTTCGCATAAGATAGCTTTTATAAAATAATAAATAAAATGAATTGTTTTTCGCGATGATATTCGGTGGCTTCCTCGTTCCTCCGCCAAACATGTTCTCACGAGACCAACAAAGATATTTTGCCTCTTTCGACACCAACGCCGCTTAGCAGCCTCCCGCCTCCTATTATTCCCCAACGACATAGTGTTGATTATCGCCTCCACGCTCGAATACGGAATGCCAGACAGTGCATGGACTCCCCGCTTCCAGTAAGAGATCTATGAATGATTTTTCTAATGCAAGGAACTTGGAGAAGATTTCAACAGTAAACAGGGCATCCACCTACTACCACATTTCTTTGGTTGCAAAGATGTTAAAGATGCTCATTCTCTCATTACTTCCTCGTGTCAAGAAGTAGTGGAGCAACAGCATCACTCACAACGCCTCAAGATCAAGGACGACATCATCAAGGTGGTTCGATCCCGCTGAACATAACGGCCACCGACTTGAGAGGGAAGGATCCCGACGACGCCCATGTGTCATCAAGAAGAGCTACCCATTTCGCTTTGTTTTAGGACACTTAAGTCTCATGCAAGATTTGGCCCCGAATATAACCCGACTCATCATATTAATAATAATTTTTGATGTAAATATGCGGAATACATTATTTAAGATATCAACCTTAAATACAGTACTTTTGTCAACAAATTTTATGTTTTGTTCATTCTTCACTTAGAATACATTGAAAAGTGCCTCAAAGGTTCTTTAACGGATCTTTAGATATGTATATTGATCAGAGACATAAACAACATTTTTATATACCCACCATTTATGCTTCGTGGACGCCTCTAAGAAGGATACAGGAAGCGTCTTTTTATACTAATAATCGAGGGAATGGTCACAAATAATATCTCTCGCTTATGTATCTCCCTACAGAAGGGGAGTGGCTTCCAGCTTTGGTGACCAACGCAAATAGAGAGCGCTAAAATAAAATGAAATGTAGTTTCCAGAGATAGAAAAAAGCAAAGGCGTTGACCGGAAGCTAGCTCACTTCGATGATGGGCGAGCTTTATAATAAAAGTGAGGTACATGACCTAGTCATAGTCTTGTTTTACATTTTGATATTGGGCGCTGATCTATCGGATGTATGTCAAAGGTAATAATGTGGTCAAGGAACTCAAGGTACTCTAAAAAGAAGGAGGTACATTGGTCAAAAGTCCTTTAAACCACTTAATCTCCAATAAGGAAGATATCAAGGTATTTTTGTATTTTTTTTTGTCATTCGCTCACTTTTAATCTCGCATAATGTTGTGTGCCTTGCAATCGACAGATTCAACGCAGTAAAGGATCCGTAAAAAAACAGAGCTCTAATTCCATGCGCACCAAAAGTGAGCCAAAGCCGCCTCTATTTGGGTCATTCTACGGTATGGGTTTTTCCATAGATTCAGAAGAGCCATATTAGTTCAGCACACTTTAATAAGAACTTTAAATGTCACTAGCCACTCGCTATATTGTCATAGGAACATCTATACTGCCTTCTCGGGCCAACAAGCAAAGACGATAAGCAGGGCCACTAACGGAGCCGCTTATCCAGACAATGGGGCTATAATGACGAGGGAACTCTCCCACTTCAAGGAATGCAAAAGCAGAAAATTATTATAATTCTAGCTAACCATTAACGCTTCTACATTCTTTTGGTTTTATAGGAAGCAAGTATGGATATGAATGAAGGTCTGTATAATGACATGGGCCTCGGGGCCATGAGGATCTCGCAAACATTGCCGGAGAGCCATCCAATCCGCAACCGGTGGCGTACCGGGACGGCTCGCAATTGCCCTCTAACTACGCATTCTGATGACTACTCCACCTAATCCGAGAGATTAGCTCTAGGCTAAAAGGGTGGATACTCCTCTTAACGAGTCTTTGTGATTATTTAAAATATAAATACAATTCACTTTGCATTATTTAAAATATAAATACAAAAATAATTTTGTGACTATTTAAAAATATAAATATAAAACACTTTTGGTGATTATTATTTAAAATATTTTTATATTTATATTTTTATATAAATATATTTTTATTTTTTTATTTTTTCCCCTACACGCCGTGATAACGATCCACGCGGGCTTTTTTCGGCTTAATGGCTTTTCTATACGCCGGAAGTTCAACTATCGCGGTCACGCCGCAGCGACGAACACGTTATTTTTACGCGACGTATATTCCCACGCAGAGCATCACCGTATTCCATCGTCACGCCGCGATGCTTAATGTATACACGCGGGTATTTACGCACGCTGCGGATTTCCGGGTGATGTTCCATCGGCATATTCCACGGTATATTCCACGCATATTTCACGGTCAATGCGCTATGCGACGCCTCGGTGGTCACGCCCGCACGCTCGCTGCTGATGCTCGCTGACGCAAATTAACGCCGTGAGATGACGATCGCCGATGCGACAGAAGACGACGTCAAGGATGCCTGTTAATACCGTCAGTCGCGATGCATCGCCGCCAGACGTCAAGTATCAAGGCCGCTTAAACGACCCTTTCTGTTGTGAGGCAACTTCTCTTTGATAGAGAAACCCCGTTAATAATCATAACTGTAAGATTAGATCATCGAAAGAGGTTTCTGAAAACGCCAAATGATTCGCAATCTACACGCCAATTGAATATCATTGCACTAACCAAATGCTTCGCAAAGTTTCTGAAAGTCTGTGAACATTAACAAAATGTGGAAGTGGACGCTTTATGATTCATTCCATCTACTACTATGGACATATATATCATGCGTCTTCCTGGGCTTTCTTCCGTAAGGTTTGCCAATTTCTTTCTAGGGCTCGAGCTTCCCTATGATCTCAGATTTGCCGAAAGTTACTAGATCCGTGAAACAGGAAAAGCCTACTTACTTAACAAATGAAACCTACAACACTCAGTTATGTGCATATAGCCAAGTCATGAAATTTAAATAGCAGGCGCTTACTTTTTTACTTTGTATCCTTTGACATTTGTTTCTTCTCCTTTAAGAGGGCACATGCGGAACAAATAGAGAATCTATGTCGTTTATCCTCACAAGATTGAATTCTTGTTTCCAGAACCTCAAGAAATACAAAAGGAAATGTATTTCTGTGAGAAAGGCGAGAATAAATCTTTGTACATGGCATAAACTTCCTTTTTTACAATGCTATCTGTTAAGTTATAGATATGATTATGACAGTTTCTCATAGTCTACACACATTTTGTTGATGAGATTAGAAATTATATTAGTTTTGGGCTATATTGTTTTAAACTGTTGGAGGTACTTGAATTTGTTACCTTGCTCTGCCCCAGATAACTTCCACCGACCAACATTAATGTGAAATAAATCATTAACTAGTCCATGCGTTGAAAATATTTCTTCATAGCCTAAATAATAATTCTATATCATTAACCTCCCCTTCACTCTCAAATACCAAATTCTCTCCTAGCCTACCTCTCTAGCCTCACCCCTTTGCATTTAATCTCTTGATCTTGCCCCTTTCCTCGGCTCTAGGGTTTGCCAATCTCTCTAGACCCAAACCCCCAAACCCCCAAAAGCTGGCCCAATCTCACCAGCCCCTAAACTGATTCTAAGCACCTCGAGGCGCGACCCCTCGCACTTTGAGCCTCAAAACCCACACCGGCCGGGGAGGTTGGTCATTCGCAATAATTGTGGGAGTGAGTTCTATTCTAATCATGAGGAAGCAGCTATGATTGAGCAGTTGGCATGTTAAATGGCAGTCGGTTATGCCAAAGCTTTGGAAAGACCTATGAGGAAGCGCTGGCGTGAGGTCGTCAAGTCAAAGGTGGTGGGCACCCCTTACTCCGTGTTGCCGGGTTTCGCTAGAAACACACCGACACCCCACCAATTTAGGTTTCCGCTGACTAACCTAAAAGGTGTTCGCCTGCCTGAAGTCCCCAAAATTCAATTTAGGCACTTTTCCGTTCGTGACCCCAAACTTTGGAGTCATGGGCTACGTAAGATGGGTCAGCCTGGAAACCTGAAGGCGCAGGGCCCGGCCAAGACAAACGGTCCCGATCACCTATCATGGACGTGGGAGAGTCATCCTCCATGAAGAAGGAGGCTCTGCCATGCTAAGGCCCTCAGCCGAAGGCCACCACGGAAGGGGATTAATTCGTCGCATCATATAGGAACTCCTGCCTCTGGCAGAATTGAGCCAGCGCCAAAGCTGAAATGGAGGCTAACAAAGGTTCGTATTGAGGGTTAATAGCGTTCGGCCCTACCGCATGGCGTTGGAGATGGAGTCCTGCGATCCCATGTGCTCAAAAGGCAAATCGGGTCGAAGAAATCAGATCACAAAGCTTGAGACCAGACGCCGTGATGTGGAAGATGGCCTTGTCTTGCACACTCCCCGAAGCAAGCAGCGAAAGCCGCAGGAGGTCGCTGACATGCGGGCCCGCCTAGACTCGTTCATCACTCGACACCATGACACGTGAGAGGGAGCTGCGAATGCAGAGACGATGGTCATGCCACCCTGGCCAGAGGTAGAGCCTACCACCATGGCACGGAGCACAGTCGCTCTTGCGCATACCGCATACGCCTTCGTGGATCTTCAGAGTAGACGGAATGAAGAAGCCCGCCCTCGACGCCTGGTGCCGGGCTCGAAAGCACGCCCGCCACTGTGAGCTCCGGAGCCTGTGGGTTAAGGCAACCGGCCCACGACAGCCGTGGTCTCCATACCAGGTTCATAAATACCGCTAAAGCAGCAGCAGCAGATGGCCAAGCAGCCAGCGAAATACCGCAAGAGCTGTCCTCCGACTTCACAGTATCGGTGAACGCCGCCGTGACCGCTTATCCCGCCACAAAATTTCCACACCTAGCCCATCACCAAGATCAGCGTCTCCGCCTCCGCCCACTCCACGCCATCCCACCACACTCCACCACCCACTCCATCCCAGCCTACCTCACCACCACCCCGGAAGATGGTGATCTTACTTTTCGCCCACTTTGGACTCAAGCAGTCGCTAACTCAGAGCGCAGCGAGAGGCTACAACTGGGTAGTTCTGCGCTTCGTATCAGCCAGGGGAGAGTCTTCGCCCCACTACATCCAACACACATTCTCGGACGGATGACATTCCTGGCCAGTCACATTGCGCAGCTCCATGGCTCGCCGCGGACCGCATTGTCATATCTACTTGCTGGCATGCACAGTGCGTTGATGCCATATTGCGCCAGGCCGGCGTTGATGGACATCCTCAGACGTGGACCGGACTCACACCCGTAACAGAGGCACGCTAGACAGAGCTTGTCAGTGGTCGAGGCATTCACAACGGGGGTGCCGCAGGATTGGTTCGAGGCGTGATGCACATTCGACATACCATCGTCGCACTTCGCTACTCTAACCACAACAGACGCCGCCCTGCCTCAGTTTCTAATAACAACGCCCCTTTCTCCTCGCCCGGCCTCGCTTCCTCATGCTCCACGCCTCTCACCATGTCAGCCCGGCCTCCATCTACTTTCACTCAAATGCCCGCCCTCCCTCATGACCAAAGTCATGATACCATCCCCTTCGCCGACAAATAGGAATTGTACCCGTGGTCTCATGGAATTGCTCTTAGGCTTCCCTTTGGCGGTATAAATAAATTAACCCGGCGTACCGGTGATGGATCTCATCTTCCTCATGGAGACATGGGAGCATGCCAAAGCACTGATTTGCCGTGTTACCACAACATTTCTACCTTCAATACCGTGACAGATGCAAATAATATGGGGAGTGGCTTGCTACCACCGACAACCTTGGCAATATCTTGCTATCTCCGTACATTTGTATGCATTAAACCGTACTTCGGGTTCGTGGTGGGGCATAATAATTAAAGTGGGTAACCTCTTTCCGTCACCGCTATTTCACGCAGACAAGACTTCTATCGCACCACCCGATGCTGATAGATGGACCCGTGATGTCGGACGAGCATGATGACATACAAAGCAAAGATTTCAGCTTTGCAGGGTTATCGTCTTTCTTGGAGATTTCCAATGCACCTGACAGAGTAGAGCACTTACGCGATTTGACCCTCGGCTGACGATGTCCTCGCAGCCTACGCTCATATAGCCCGCCACGGTCGATGATGTGTCACTCGCTTTGGCGTACAGTTGTTCTCGCTGCGTGGGTACTTTTGACTTTGATAATTTGCAATGGCTCTTCATGGCCCGATTCTCGCAAGTGCACATGCGCATGACAATCGTGGGGAGGGTTCAGTGTGGTGGACTATGTGCTTTAGAAGGCGAAGATATGCATCTCATCACCGTTTCCTAAAGTACGTGATACGGATGAGGAGGTCGATCGACCACTCCCACTTTATTTGACCTCGGGTTTACAGCCGTAATCCCCACTATGCTACCGCCCTCGCTTGAGACTCGACAAGGCAGAGATCACGCCGAGATGCTTCCATGGACGCCTCTCCTCCCAAGCACTTCGCACTTCCACACTAGAGAGCAAGTATTTACTACCGACTTCGCTATTACGCGATGACAGTGCTTTGCGCACTTCGTCACGCCGCCAGTGGTCACAACATTCCCAGAATCATGGTTTGATGCGATCAGAAGAACGCAAGCCGCAGTCTGCCACATTCGATCCAGTACTCCGCCAGTGTGCCACCACACAAGACCGGGCTACCATCCGAAGGACAATAAAGGCGCTTGCATCTTTGCCACATCGTGGGAGATGTTCGGCCTTCTCCGACACCTCATCCTCGAACCTTTTAAGCGCAGAGGCTTCAATTCCCCAAATTGGCTGTGGACATCACACCCGGCAAGTTGGGAATAAGACTTGCAAAGCACTTATGACCCGCCAGATCGCCAGACGCCATACCCCCACGTGATGGCCCCATTGTTCTCGGACGAGGATGTTGAGGGAGGGCCGAACGGCGAAGGCTAATTGGAAGGCAAATTAATTGATGGTATGCGTGCCGAAAGTTACTCAAGTAAGTGTGGCAGCCGCTTGTGCCTGGCCCTCACTACCCTCGCTCTCAACGTGAGCATTGCAGAGGGTTTCCGACAATGGACCACAAGGTGGTTGTTCCCATTCACAAGGGCGACCTACATCGGCCCCAATTAATGGACGACGCGGTCGGGCCAAGATTTGCCAAACCGCTATCGGCATTCTCGAAAGCAAAGAAGCTGACTACTGGCGAGGGTACCGGATGTGCGAGCCCTCACACTGTGCAAGCCAATTCGCTTTGCACTAACGATTGACCATATCTTTTACTTAATCGATTGAAGATAGCTCTAATCATCACCGACTTGTATTACCGCTTGTGGATCTCGCAGCGTTTTTGATACGGCCCCTCGAAAAGTCAGGCTAGATCATCATACAATCAGTCTTCCTGGCCGTCATATGTATCGCCATACGTTGTAAGGAGAGTTGTTTTGGCGTACCGACGCCAAGATTCACCAAGAGATCGGTCCTAAGCAGGTTGCCCCTCTCGCCAACACTTTTGGCCTCTACATTGATCGGGCTTAGAGCCCCGGCGCATCGAAAGCATGGGGATGGCATACGCCTTTTGCACCAGTCATCCGCCCATATGGACGATGTTGGTCTGCTGGCCCACACCCTGGTTATGCAAATTTCACCTCGATGCCCTTCGTATATTTTGTCGCTACGCATTACGCGCCATTAATCCGCACCGGTGGTTCATATCCTCTTCACATCACCCCATGCCTCCGTGACTCATTATTATTATCTAGGGATGTACTGGGTGGACGCCACACTCCACCTACAAGTACCTAGGGTGGAGTTCCTCCTCGCTCATTGAGGCTGCTTCATCCATTAAGGTGACAAATAGGCCGAGTTTTATGCCATGCAATACCACCGTGCAGAGCTATATGATCAGCCATCAATACATCCGCTCCGCAATCGGGTCGACCGTCTCTTCCAGACGCGGTCGAGGGAGTAGTCCTGGGCCGCCCTTTGGCTAATTCGAATGACTCGATGTGCGTATGCATTTTGGCACCCGCACTTGGGTGGTGTCCTCTACCCCTCTATCGATTCGGCCAGAAATCGATTCTTACCGGGCTCACGGGCAGCCCTTGATGCATTCATCGCTCATTTTCGTAAAGTGGTTACTTGCGGGTGATGCCTCGGCCTCGCGACTGGCTTACACCGTGGCCATGAGTCCAGCCGCTTAGGGCCCATGGAGGGTAAGAGGATCGCTGGTTCGGCCAGATGGAACGCGCGTGAGCACGATGCGACAAATTACGCAAATACCGATCGCGTGATGTACTCATGAGTACTCTAGATGCTTGTTTCGCAAGCTCGACCCCATTGCTCTTAGAGCAGTCAAATGGCTCCATTACAAGGAGCACATCAACCCCGCGAGCAGCCCGGCCCACGCTCTACCGCTCCTACCGCCGAAAAGCAGACTCATTGCTCCATTCGCGACAGCTCCACCATCTTCGTGATCGAGATCCGCGTGGATTGGGAGCCTCGCCGCATGCCTGGCTGCTACCGGCTAAACCGTGCCATTGAGATGAGTCTCACACTTTCCGAGTTGCCCGTTCGGGCCGTGATCCCGCATATCGCCCCTTAGTTCTACCGTGACGTGTTCTTGTGATTTGCCGATGAACACACCACAAGACGCGTCTCGGGTCATCATACATCCGTGAGGTAATCGACCGGAGGTCACATTTGCCCTCACCGGGCCGGGTTCACGACTAGGCACTACTTTCGGGTGGTGTATGATCAGATATATTGGGATGTTTCTCGCATTTTATATGATTAGTACGCTTTGTCAAATAGCCGATTGCTTCTACTCGCTTTTTCCTCTCAAACCTTCTCAAGGGGTTTTTAATCAAGCAAGAATCCGCTTTTAGTTGCTTTTTTGTATTGGGTCCCATAGACCGATTGGTTCCGGACGATAAAAAGTACCTTCTTCCTTCTTCCTCCATTTGTGAGTGCTAAATTCTTCCAACCTATCTCTCCAAAACTCTAACTTTGCCCCATTTATGTTCTTTGCACTTTCAAATATGAAATTGAAGCTCTTTCAAAATTGCATCGACAATTCCGTCAATTTTAGATAAAAGGTCATGAGCGCCTAGATTGAAAAATCTTCTGAAGATTTCACATCGGGCCTGTGAGCAAACTGCATGCTTATATAACTTGCTAAGTTCAAGTCCATTTTCAATAAAGTCTTCTATACGTATCAAATGTATTATTTGACATCAAGAAAGCACTGATTACAAACAACTTCTAATACAATGCCCATGATGTGTGCCTCGACATTCCCTTCAACCTACAATGCAATTTCCAAATTTTTAAGGCAATGAAATGTTAATAAACACGTAGTTTTAGTGTGTAAATTTAACTATTGCCCAAAAATCCGGGTATGTTATTTTGCCCACAAAACGTAGAGAATTTTTTCTCTCTACTTAAGCTAAAACAAAGGGAAGAATTTTCAAATTGTGAAATGCCCTCACATGTAAAAGACTAGAAATTTATTTGGCATTTGAGGGGCTGGGAACGTAGGTTTGCCTGTCATTTTTTATCTATAATATATCAATATAGTACTTTGTATAATACGATATAGTATTTGTATTTGTATACAAGAAATTTAATGCGTCCTACGGTGCATGTCCGAGTTTTAGCATGTTCCTATGCTGCAAGTTCTTGTCGTGTCTTTATCTCTAAAAGAATCTTTTGAGAATACCTAAATTCATAGATTCTTCTAAGATTCTACCAAGGTTCTCTTGGAGGTTTCGTGGAAATTCCTCTAAATTTTACTTAGATTCTCTAGATTCCTTTTAGATTTCGTAGATTCCCAAGATTCTAAGTGAAGATCCCCTTAGATTCCCTTAGATCCCTTTTAGACTTTATGAGATTTCGTCTTTACTGCCCCTTTTGCCAATAATATATGAGATTCAAAGAGATTCTATAAAGATGCCCCCTAGATACTCTAAGATTTCATCAACATTTTTTTAGATTCCTTAGGATTTTATGAAGATTCCTTAAACTCTTTCGTGATTTTAAGAGATTCTTGTGGGCTTATAACATTTTGTATAGATTCTCTACATTTTATAAGACTTTTCCTAGATTCTTCCTCGATTCCTTTACATTCTAGGAACCTTTTTAGAACGCTCTAAGACTTTCTCTGAACATCTCTAAGACTTTCAATATATTCTAGAACTTTCCTGAAGTATTTCCCTAGATTTCCTTACATTCTCTCAGATTCTCCTACATTCTAAACTTATTAGAACAATTTGGAACTTTCCGTATAATCTTCTAGATCCCCCTAGATTCTCTTATATTCTATAGAACTTCTAGAGCCTTCCGTAACATTCTAGAACTTTTCTTGAACTAGCTAGTATGTTATAGTCTATTTTATCTTTAATAGGAATATTTCATCTCTTAAGTATATTTGAAACATAAACTTTATAGAATTAATGCTTGGTCTAGTGGTTAGAATGGGGGTTGGGGGTCAATGGCCTCGGGTTCAATTCCCCACACAACATAAAAATTTTAAAAGCCTTTTCCTAAGGAATATACCTAACTTGGGCCAGAGGATCTTGACCGATCAAGGGTCGAGATCTCACCACATGACAATAATTAAAGTAACATCAGCCATAGGATCTATTACATATAATTCCTAAATCATGTGCACCGTAAGATATGTGCCAAGCCACGTGAGTCGTAAGATCTCTGGATCGAATGCATCATGACGGATCAATCTCGACCGTGAGAATCGGGACATATTATAATTCCCAAAGCCATGCACCGGGTGAGGATGTGTCCCAGTAACGGAGTCAGAGATCTCTAATCGCATCGACAGGGATCGATCAACTGGACCGTATTTATCGCTATATTATAATCGACAACTTCCTTAGTTTCATTTGGGTCAGTAGGATATCTTTAAAGCCATGTGAGCCAGAGGATCTCTGATCAACCCTACTTCTGATTCAGAGGACAAACATAAGAACATATATATGTTATGATATATTTAAAAATTAGGAACCAAGTCAATGGTTCTAACAATAAATAATATCAATTATGTAATATCACAAATTATCATCCAACCAACCATTGAACTATTCAATCGCTTATGAAACTTACTTACACAAATACCAATAGCATTCATTCAAGAACTGCCCGGTGTAGCCGACTCACCAGAAATTTTAGCTGGCCGGGAAGAGGAACTGCTATCACGTTAATTGCCCTGCTGAATGTTTCAATGTTCTAGAGTGCTACAAGAGATCGTGATGAACCTAGAGACACTTCGATGCAATTATGATAGTATCATTATGGGATGCACCATTTGAGTCCATAGATTGATACATGTTTGCTGATTGGTAATGGGCTGTTAGCTAACAGCTTGTTAATTGATCAATTTGTAGTTTCTAAACTTACTCATGTACTCTTTTGCAATTCTATTATATAGCATCGCATTTTTCTATGCGTATTTTTGCTAAAAATTTGATTCTCACGGCTTTGCTTTTGTTTGGCATATGAAAGATTGTACCAGAACTTTCATATGAAAAGGCATAAAAATATTTTCCTCACCCTTCAAACCGCCAAATTTGTTATTTTAGCAAAGTCTTTAGGAACATTAACAAAATGTGGAAGGGACGCTTTCTTATCCATCTACTACCATGGACATATACTCATGGGCCTTCCTAAGGCTTTCTTCGTGGATCAAACCACAAGGCTACTAGTACCATTTTGTTGTCATTTCCCACCTACATCATCACCTTTGGCGATGAAAATTATGATGTCATTTCAGCGATCCTGCGGTGATCTTTTATGATGACATTGCTCAATTCAAACAAGCTGGGGCATGCTATTCTTCTTGGTGATTTCCTTAATGCTCGCGATCAATAAATGTAAGCTGCTCAACCTATGCTCTTGAGGATGTTCTCGACTTTTATGGTTGTCTCATAATGATACGCTTCCACGCTCATCTTTGATGCTAATAAACCCGCTCCCAACATTTGGAAGGAGCTCATCCAGCCAGTGAAGTCTTTGAGATGGTACTTGTAATGGCTAGAGCAATGGCCACCTCTAAAGGTATTACATGCATGTGATAGGCGGTGGTGGTGGTGTACTAGTGTTGTTGATTATGTCATTTCAAGTAAAAGCCTTGATCTCATTTCAGATTTTCGAATTGGCACAAGGCATAGAGATGAGGAGATAAAATTGATCACTATCCACTTTATTTGTCATTAAAGTGGCGTATTTCCACCTTCAACCCATTGCTATCCGTGTTCCCCGCCCTCGCGATTCGGGCTTGACTTATTCTAGGATCTTTGAATATGAACAGACATTAGCTCCTGCTGCGTATTTTGATTACCAACTCTTCAAGAGCTGCGAAAGATTTGGTCGACATTCTCTTTGCTTACTGTTGTCTCTGCTTTGGTACACGCACTTCCGGGTGTTGCTTCATGCTGGTAGGAATCCTTTTCCTAGAAATGCCTCGGTTTGATGAAGATCCGCATGTACTTTAAAACAATTGCTAATGATAGTTGAGCCAGATACGTACACATAATGCCATTCATAATTATAAGTCCGCTTTCTTTGAAACGAAGAAGGCACGCTTTTGTTGGCCGAGAGCACCGTGAAGCAAATAAGGTTTGAATTCATCACGGAACTCCTGGACCTTCAAGAAAATATTATATCGAATTATCCTACCCTTGACATATTCATGCAGCAATGGATGAGCGATTGGTCCACTTATATGATCATCCCTGGGTCCTTAATTCCGTACTCTTTGGTAGGTGATATTCCTTCAATTCACAGAGGGAGGAAGTCAAAGAAGGACAAGATCTATCTACAAGCCCCTCATCTTCAAGGTTTGCAAGGTAATTGTTGCGAAATGGGGGTCCGCTTATTGCTTCCAATCATCACTACTCTTTTAACCGCTTTCAGAAGAAGGCTTGCCGTAAACTTGGGTCACGCAGAAGGTCGCGCACAATTTACAAAGGGTGTGATAAGCATGACCCTTCTAATTATCGCATGATCATGGTAAGTTCCATATTTTCAAAGCTCTAGCCAGCCTTTGATCGAAGCAGCTTGACACGCGGCGTAACATACCGTACGTACCGTAGGACAAAGTGTGCCGCCCATGCCATTCTGGCTAATAGACCATATTTTCACATTGGCGATGCTTATTGAACATAGTCGGTTTGGAAACAAGACTCTATATATGCTGTAGATTTTACTTCTTTGATACAAGCATCATCACGAGCTTCTTTGGCAGCCAGTTTGCGCAGTACCGGGGTTCCACAAGATCTTCAAAATGCAAATTTTATCGGCTCTATGAAAGGGTTTTTAAGTAAATTTCCAAAGATCGTACTCAAATCACTACAATATTGGAGTTCTACGGTTGCCCTTCTTTATCTCCTACACTTTTGCAATACTTGTACATTGATCAATTCGGAAGAATGGCTTGATAATCATGGCGCGAGGGTCCACATTTGGCACACACTATATCATTATTAGGCAACCTATGTATGCCGATGATGTTTCACCGCACATACCGCCGCTAGTATGCAGCAACATTTACATGCTCGCAGACAGCTTTTGTGAGAACACAGTGTCCGCTATGTTAACCGCTAGAAAAAGACTGCTTTGGTAGTTCAATCTTCTTCGTCACAATGTTCCCCTATGCACTAAGTGATAGCCGAAGGGTTGAAGTTGTAGATAGCTACAAGCATCTTGGTGTAGAATTTCAGAAGAACACACTCGAACAGTATTACCGCTGGCTGGCCGGATGGAGAGAGCACTCTATGCAAATGCAAAACAATTGTTTTCACAGAATTCATGATTACTACCGAAGCCCCACTTGTTTCCTGCCAAGTGTTTCCTCGCTTTCATCAGATGGTTCTCAGTTGTGGGGGGCCTCGCCGCATTAGTGCTAGTGCTTGGGAGAGCTTGAGCTGTGCAAAAAGTCCTTCACTTGTCCACTTTGAGTTAAAAAGAACTGCCCTATGCTATTCTTTTACAAGAGACAGTTTTTGCCTCTTCAACATTCCGGCCATGAAGCCATCTCCATCTATATCCGCAAGGTGCACCACATGGACGGCGTTAGTATCCCGTTTTGCACTTGCCATGGTCAATCTCCGCCGCTTGAAACGATGTTGGAAAGAGCATTGCACTACATGGTTTGCACGCTAGTCAGGCAACTGTGAGCATCGCCTGACGTTTGCCAGCCTGATCCCGGAAGCTTTGCAACAATATCTTAATGGTCGCTTTTTCAAAAAGATATGGGACGAAGCATTTTGGCCTAAGTAAAACTCACCGGGTCATTATCGCACACATAAATCCCACTTTGGCACCAGGGCCCCAAGCTTATTTGCTTGCTTCATTGTCCGTGAACAAGCTTGTAGCTATTGCATCAATTCGCACTCCGGTCCCACAAAGCAATGACTGAGACAGCAGGATGGGAGCGCCGCGAATTACCGCTGAAGCTTAAAGACTATGTGCCTCGCTACGCCATGTGTTATTGAAGATGAAAGCCATAATTTTCCTCGAAAGGCTCCCCGCTTTTGAGATAGTCCTAATCATTTTTTCAATCTTTTAGCATTCCATTCCACGCCTAATAACTTCACAAGACCATCCGTGCATACCTGGGCATTATACATACTTGAGGTTCTAGATAACGCTCTAAATTACCGAGCCCCTCAAGAGTCATTATCTAAGCTTGTCTAGTATCATCATTACCGCAGTTGTTTTTCCCCTTGAAAACCTTTTCTGAGTAAGGTGGGGTTTTAACTTCTAGTAGTATCGATTGTACTAGCTCATCAGAGTGGGTCCCATGACCTATTGGTCTTCGTGGACGTTAAAAAAACTATTCTATTCTATTCTATTTTTGCCAATTTCTTTCTTTCTAGGGCTTGAGCTTCCCTATGATCTTGTATTTGCTGAGTTACTAGATCTGTAAAATAGGAAAAGCCTACTAACTTAACAAATGAAACCTACAACACTCAGTTATGTGCATATAGCCAAGTCATGAAATTTAAATAGCAGGCGCTTACGTTTTTACTTTGTATCCTTTGACATTTGTTTCTTCTCCTTTAAGAGAGCACATGCGGAACAAATAGAGAATCTATGTCGTTTATCCTCACAAGATTGAATTCTTGTTTCCAGAACCTCAAGAAATACAAAAGGAAATGTATTTCTGTGAGAAAGGCGAGAATAAATCTTTGTACATGGCATAAACTTCCTTTTTTACAATGCTATCTGTTAAGTTATAGATATGATTATGACAGTTTCTCGTAGTCTACACACATTTTGTTGATGAGATTAGAAATTATATTAGTTTTGGGCTATATTGTTTTAAACTGTTGGAGGTACTTGAATTTGTTACCTTGCTCTGCCCCAGATAACTTCCACCGACCAACATTAATGTGAAATAAATCATAAACTAGTCCATGCGTTGAAAATATTTCTTCATCTATATCATTCCTCCATTTGTGAGTGCTAAATTCTTCCAACCTATCTCTCCAAAACTCTAACTTTGCCCCATTTATGTTCTTTAACTCTTCAAACATGAAATTGAGTTTTCAAAATTGCATCACACTCACACTTTGTGGGATAAAAGGCTGATGAGCGTCTAGATTGAAAATCTTCAAAGATTTCACATCAATTCCGTAGCAAACCAGATGCGTATATAACTTGCTAAGTTCAAGTCCATTTTCAATAAAGTCTTCTATAAGTATCAAATGTATTATTTGACATCAAGAAAGCACTGATTACAAACAACTTCTAATACAATGCCCATGATGTGTGCCTCGACATTCCCTTCAACCTACAATGCAATTTCCAACTTTTAATGCAATGAAATGCTAATAAACACGAGTTTTAGTAAATTTAATCTACCGCTGGCGTCTGCTATTTTGCCCGGCCAAACGGTAGAGAATTTTTCCTACAAACAAAGGGCAAATTCTGCACTGTGAAAGCCCCGCCATGTAAAAAGACTAGAAATTTATTTTAAATTTGAGGGGCTTGGAACGTAGGTTTGTCTCCACATTTTTATCTATAATATATCAATATAGTAATTTTGTATAATGCATATAGTATTTGTATTTGTATATATATTTAAAAATTAGAACCAAGTCAATGGTTCTAACAATAAATAATAATTATAATATCACAAATTATCATCCAACCAACCATTGAACTATTCAACGGGCCATGAAACTACTACACAAATACCAATAGCATTCATTCAAGAAATCCTACCAAGTAGCTTCTAATACCAGAAATTTTAGGCTGGCCGGGAAGAGGAACTGCCATCACGCAAGCTACTTGTCCGTTGAATGTTTCACAAACCAGAGTGCTACAAGAGATCGAGTGAACCTAGAGACAATTTGATGCAATTATGATAGTGTTGCATGTTCATTTGAGTCCATAGATTGACAAGCATGTTTTGTTGATTGGTACTTAAGCAAAAGAAGCAATGTCACTGCTAATTGATCAATTTGAAGCCAAACTACTCATGTACTCTTTTTTGGTACTTATTATATAGCACGTGCATTTTCTATGTATTTTTGTTAAAAATTTGGATTCTGTCATTTTAAGTTTTTGTTTGGCATATGAAAGATTGAAATTTGAGAACTTTCTGTCATATGAAAAGGCATAAAATATTTTCCTCGTCCTTCGAAAACCGTCAAATTTGTTATTTTAGCAAAGTCTTTAGGAACATTAACAAAATGTGGAAGGGACGTTTTCTTATGATTCATTCCATCTACTACTATGGACATATACTCTGCGGGCCTTCCCAAGGCTTTCTTCAGGCTTTGCTACCTTCTTTCTTTCTAGGCTTGAGCTTCCTTTAAGGATCTTGTGCATTTGGCTGAGTTACTAGATCCTGGTGGAAACAGAAAAGCCTACTTACTTAACAAATGAAACCTACAACACTCAGTTATGTGCATATAGCCAAGTCATGAAATTTAAATAGCAAGCGCTTGTATCCTTTGACATTTGTTTCTTCTCCTTTAAGAGGCAACATGAATAAATAGAGAATCTATGTCGCTATCCTCACAAGATTGAATTCTCATTTCCAACCTCAAGAAATAGCAAAAGGAAATGTATTTCTGTGAGAAAGGCGAGAATAAATCTTTGTACATGGCATAAACTTCCTTTTTTACAATGCTATCAATTAAGTTATAGATATATCATACGCTTTCTCATAGTCTACAATAATATTTTGTTGATGAGATGGAAACATATTAGTTTTGGGCTATATTGTTTTAAATCGTTGGAGGTACTTGAATTTGTTATTACCTTGTTTCAAATTTTATTAAACTTCCACCACCAACATTAATACTGTAGCTTAAATCATTAACTAGTCCATGCGTTGAAAATATTTCTTCATAGCCTAAATAATAATTCTATATCATTCCTCCATTTGTGAGTGCTAAATTCTTCCAACCTATCTCTCCAAAACTCTAACTTTGCCCCATTTATGTTCTTTGCACTTTCAAATATGAAATTGAAGCTCTTTCAAAATTGCATCGACAATTCTGGTCAATTTTGTGGGATAAAAGGCTGATGAGCGTCTAGATTGAAAATCTTCAAAGATTTCACATCAGTTCCGTAGCAAACCAGATGCGTATATAACTTGCTAAGTTCAAGTCCATTTTCAATAAAGTCTTCTATAAGTATCAAATGTATTATTTGACATCAAGAAAGCTAATCGACATAAAACAACTTCTAATACAATGCCCATGATGTGTGCCTCGACATTCCCTTCAACCTACAATGCAATTTCCAAATTTTTAAGGCAATGAAATGCTAATAAACACGTAGTTTTAGTGTGTAAATTTAACGGCTGCCATGCCCGTTTTTTGCTATTTTGCCCGTCAAAACGGATAGAGAATTTTTCTGCCCTACAAACAAAGGGCACCAAATTGTGAAATGCCCGTCATAGAAAAGACTAGAAATTTATTTGGCATTTGAGGGGCTGGGAACGTAGGTTTGCCTGTCATTTTTTATCTATAATATATCAATATAGTACTTTGTATAATACGATATAGTATTTGTATTTGTATATATATTTAAAAAATTAGAACCAAGTCAATGGTTCTAACAATAAATAATATCAATTATAATATCACAAATTATCATCCAACCAACCATTGAACTATTCAATCAGTTATGAAACTTACTATTACGAAATACCAATAGCATTCATTCAAGAACTACCGTGCGGTGTAGTCATTTCACCAAAGAGAAATTTTAATACGGGCCGGGAAGAGGAACTTTCATCACCGGTTACTTGTCCGCTGAATGTTTCACCTGGTGCTGCCATGTAAGAAATCGTATGAACCTAGAGACACTTGATGCAATTATGATAGTATCATTATGGGATGCACCATTTGAGTCCATAGATTGACAAGCATGTTTTAAGGATTGGTACGAAGCAAAAGAAGCAATGTCGCTTGTTAATTGATCAATATGTGTTTCTAAAACTTACTCATGTACTCTTTTTTGGTACTTATTATATAGCACGTGCATTTTCTATGTATTTTTGTCATTTTATTATATAGCACGTGTATTTTCTATGTCATTTTAAGTTTTTGTTTGGCATATGAAAGATTGAAATTTGAGAACTTTCTCGTCATACAAAGGCAACATTTTCCGTCCTTCAAAACCGGCCAAATTTACACAATGTGTAGTGCCTACAAATCTTTTAATATACCATCGAAAGCAATTCTACTTATTTTTCTTATTCTATATTTATAGCTGGCAAGCATTGCGTGCCTTTTGATTTCAAATTGAATCAACAGCAGCCACAAAACCACAATAAGCTTGTTAGGTATGAGTTTGGTTATGGAAAATCTATATTCCAACGTACTTCTCGCCTTCAAATATTTTATATAACATCATTGAATAAACTCAAAGCATTTAGTGAAATTTCAAATGCTCCAGTTTACTTCTCACCTTGATACATAATGGTCAAGGAAATTGGTCTCTGCTGCACATATAAAAATTTACACGACATTATATACCAACACGTTTGACATACACAAGTTCTCCATAAATCATGGGCTGTTGGACAACCATGTTATGAACCTATTCCTCACAACATAAGATTCTCATTTCAGCTCCTCGCAGAATTTCAATAGTTGCAATGGAAATGCTCAAATTGTTGTATATGAAATTAATGTGGCGAGAATGCAAATTTTGTGCTTTATCATTCTCCTACAATTCTCAAATATAAATTCTCCATGAGTTTTGAAGTGTACGATGCAATGGACATTTGGGTTAGCAGGAAAACCTCAATAAATCCAAGTAATCTTGCGGCTGAAAGTTCTTTACCAAAGTCATGTATCATTCCCACAGGAGGTGAGTAAGTTGATGTTATTATTGGTTCTACAGGTTTCTTTTCTCCTTAAGACTTATAATAATGAAGTGTTCTCGCGTAGAAAGATGTTGCGTAAAAGAACCAGAACATCTTTTCGCCGCCATATTTTGTTTTTACAAAGATCTTGTTTTACTTGAGAGAAGCATTATTATTATATGTATTATAAGCCTTGAGCAAAGAAATAGTAATATCAAGTTACTTATCTCTTGTGGAAATGGTACATGACTCTGGGAGAGAAGTTTCCGCCTCAAGATTACCTAGATTTACTGAGATTTTCTTGCCGCCCCATTGTCCATTGCATTGTACACTTCAAGATGGAAATTTATGCGCTATGAATTTCTATGAGATGGAATGTCCCTTTCATAACCAATCACCTTCTTGAAATCAGATTATTATTAGTATTAGTATTATTATTATTATTATTATTATTATTATTATTATTATTATTATTATTATTATTATTATTATTATTATTATTATTATTATTATTATTATTATTATTATTATTATTATTATTATTATGGCTCCAACTCTTTCTTTAGTATTAAATAACCACTTTACAAATTGTTACTAAGCCTTGCAATGGCGAGCACCATAACTGGTTCCAACTTACTGAATTTTTAAACAAAGTATGCTTAAAAAGAAAAAGCAGAGAATCATTTTCCATCCCTTTCATTACGATACAAACCTTTGAAACTTACTAAAATGTATCTGAGTCTTCACTATTCAGCTTTATCTTTAGTCTTCAACTCCAATTTCTCAGAGCATGTAAGTAAACCAAGAGCTTGTAACCTGTAACTATATCGTGGAAATCGAGCATGGCCGGCATTGCTTAGGCCAAGTGAAAGAGGAAAAAGAAGAAAGAAAGGAAAACATTTGCTTACGATGATTTTTTTCTTTAATAATTTCGAATTTAGCTATACATTTGGGCCTTTTCTATATTTATAACTTTTTTTCTGATAAGTACGTACTATACATATTTTATACACCAGGAATATGTGTACGTAAACAACATTGGTCCATCACACTAGTAGAAGGGTTGATCTCATATCTGGATTTCCAAGATAAATATTTTTTTTTTTTTTATGAAGGCAAGATATTTTTATTTTTATTAATAGTATGTAGTAAATACATTTTATTGGCCCAAAATAGCCAGATGGCTCAACGGTCAAAACATCTAGCACAAAACCCAAATGTGGCAAAGAAAACAAACCATTCCTAAGTTCATCGAAAGCAACATCCCTACATGGCGAAGATGTCGCCACCTAAAAACTACACCAAAAATACGTGTAAACAAATGTAAAGGTGAAGGGGTATCTTTCCCTCAGTTAACTTTGGCCCCCAAAATTGACATCCGCATAAGGATTACCATAAGGAGGCCGCTTACTTTTCCCCCGCTTATACCAGGAGAGGTTGCCCCACTATCTTCTCCAAAAGCCAGTCGCCTTCTAGAGGCCTCCCCCAAAGGGTGGTCTACTACTGGCCTCTACTTTTAGCCTCTTCCACCGCTTGGGCATCATCCTCATTATACTCAACCAACCACCGAACCGATAAGCAAGAATGAATGCATTTGGTCCTCCCGGATCCAAATGCCTTCATTCTTCTTCTATAATAATTTCCCCGAACCACACCCTTCTTCTTCTAGTTGGATAGAAGTGAGCCAACATGAAAAAACGTTCCCTTCCAAGATACAATATTAGGCCTTCAAAATCCTAGAATCAAAGACTGCTGCATAAATACCGCCACATTCCACCAACGCTTCCAAGACTCACCAACACTCCATGCTTAAGGCAACATGTTTCTGTAAGTCGCTTTGCACTCCTTTGAGCATCCACCGTAAAGTTTCCATACAAAGGGACAACACAAGAACTAAGATGCTAAATACAAATAATAAGTCCGCTTCAAAATTTAAAACTTCATTGAAAATAAAGTGCCTAAGATGCCTAAATAAGACTTGGCACCAATCTCTCAATGATCGCGATGCAATGAAGAAACGCAAGCATACCCTGCTCCGCCGCCTTAGCAGACAATGGTAGAGGAGTCACACTGCTGCAAGTTCAAGGTTCGCTCCAACTAACCTGCCTTAACATGTCACCAAGAGTTAGCATTTTCTTCATGTTCACAAACCTAAGAGAACTCAATCGGTTGCTATGGCATAGACACCTCTCCAAGATAGGATTATAACCCAAGACAAATAGATACGCCGCATATATATCTGATTCTTGTCTATCTAGATTTGCTAGAGAAGTATATCTTATCCTTGTCCGACATATGTGCAGATCTTCGAAGAAAGGCTACTCATGTCATGCATGGTCAGATGCAAAATCAAAATGGCAAGTACCCATTCTAAATTTTATTATCGCTACAAACACCCACAATGAATTAAATACAATCTCAATTCTAGAGTGGATGTTGCTTCTGATTAGGGCAGAATGAGTATTTTGGTGGACCTTGCTTTTTTTTGTGTGTAAAAAAGGCAAAAGCCTTAGGCATATATTCATATGAGAAAATAAAAAAACATTTTCCATCCCCGAAATTACAACCAATAATTGTGGCCATCGTATCATTAGATATGCCTTAAATATCCTTCAAGATATACAAATCCACTCTTCCATATTTCTGAATCTCAGTTTCGACAAGTACCCCGCATGAAGCGCAAAGAAAAAGGAATTTGATATAGACAACAATGGAATTCAAGTTTAAATTTTCTGAGAAAAGCAGTAAATGAATTTCGCAAGTGACAAACCTACAATGCATATAATCTTGCAAAGCATCCCATGAGTATTCCTTTTGAGTCTCCTCCCTTTTATTTGGGCCCTCCACCGAGTTTCTTCAAGAATCAATCAATCATGACCCTTTAACGATCTTACCAACAATTTTGATTGACCACTATTTCTTTGCAAACACAAATCGGTCGAGGTCCGATTCTTAGCGTACCATATAACATGTGGAAAGCATCCCTCGATAAAACATTGTTCTGTTTTCTGATCATCATATCATAATTTGTCTATCATATGGGCATGGCCATGGAAAATACCAAAGACCTCTAATAAAAAACATTTGTTCCCATTGCTTATCATCATATCATTATTTGTCTTACTATGGGCATGCATTTATATAGGCAAGGGAAAATAAAAACAAAGATTAAAAAGAAAGGCAGGGGAAATCAAAGATTCAAGAACAAACTCCTGAGGTTTAAAATTACAACAAAGGCTAAGGGCATGTATTGTTACCAATAGTAGAAGAATCTGGGATCGAATTTGTAGGTAGAATCTAATTAAACTGGTCACAAGTGCTATGCTGCCTAACATTCCAACCCCCATTTGAGGGTAACATTCCAACCCCTTGAATTGAAAACGAAAAGCAAGAACAAGTCGATTTGAAATTAAAGGAGGTCATGATGTAGTAGATTAGTGCGCCATAACTGAAACTATTCCCTCCAATCAACACTCCTTTGTTGTGCCCTTTCCACGTTGTGCCAGTTGTTATTTTCCTTGCAAAATGTTAGCTATTCCAATTTGATTTGGGGGCATGCTTGTGTTGTTAGACAACATTAGTGAAGCCCCCTGAGAATTGTGATGAGAACTACCATGAAAATGCATTCTCATTAATCTCTAGAATCACCCCTGTCTCTTATCCCCATCAGTAAGCTCTATGCGTGGTAGTTTGCACATGGATCATTTGAAGCTTTTTCTTGTGGATTTAACAAAGACAGATACGTCATGTGGGTCGGCCTTCCTCCTTCTCGAGTAATGTACCACTTAACAAACAACTCTATTAATGATACAAAGCAGCGAACCTTTATCATTCTCAGCCGCGAAGTAATTTCGATAAGGATTGTACAACAGCTTCTCTCAGAGTTTATATCTGAGATTATCTACTGCTAGAAATGTCAAAAATGCATTTGGTCCTGTATGAAATATCACAAAAGTGGGCAATAAAGATTCCCAAAGAACTCCGTGAGCTAAGCACCACTAAGCTACAATGGAAAAATGCCACTAGGCAAAGGAGGATCTGGTATGGTTTATGAAGAAGTGCTAAATGATAGACGAGTGATGGTTGTAAAAAAGTCTACAAATCTAGAAAGTTCCAAGTTTTTCGACCAAGAACTGAGGCTCTTAGCATGGCTGAATTAAGCTTATCCAGTCTTGATTGGATTCTGCAAGCAAGATTACTTTTTGAGTTCATGGAGAATGGTTAGCTTATCTATGAATGTGGGCATTCAGCTATGGAGAACGAGAGTCAAGATAGTAGAACACAGGCTAGAATATTGGCATGCTTGTGCTAGTCCTCCTATCATACACAGAGATGTGAAGCTTGAAAACATACTGCTGGACAAGGAAATGAATGCACTGAAGACTGATGTCTATAGCCTTGGAAATATCACACTGAAGAGTGATGTGTATATGTTTTGGAAAATCTTTGAGAAGAATCGATTCATCAACGGAGCACCTAACTAGCTTTAGCCCTAAAAGCAGCTTTATAGCTCGGAGATGATATTCACTATTGCCCATGCCTTTCATAATACAAGTCATAAACAGAAACCAGTCTAGATGATCTATGTCTGCAATTTAAAGAAAAAAACAAATAAAAGATTAGAGGCAGCAATGTGATTTTTATCCATTAAGATATTCTTTTGAATGTGAATGTCAACTAGCCATCATATGATTAACTAGCTTCCTTGGACGAATGCTAGCAACCTGGTCCAAGGCCCCTTTTCTTCATCTTTTAAAGGAAATTAAATTAACTGCATGTTGAGACAATGACAAATGTGCTGTTGATTCCTTTTCCCCAACAGCGTTCAAATGGCTCTCTAATACGCCAGTAAGAATTTGAAAAATCGAAAGCAAACACAAAGGATACCGGACCTTTAGCCAATCATCTCATAGTGCATGTTAAATGTAAAACAGGAAAACATTGTTTTTATTCATAAAGCACAATTTACATAACTCAAGTTTTCTATAGAGTTCAATAATAGGGAATAATTTCCTGCAAATGTCATAGATTAACATGTAAATCAAGTCTTTTAAACAGGCCATCCAATATATGTCCAAACCTTTTTAAATAGTTAACCAGCAAATTCAAAGTATCATCCCAGCTCCAATGGCCAGTATTGAAGCAAGATAAGTGGAAGAGAGTGCAACTTTACTAGTACTACTAATATATGATGTGGAGGAAGATGTGTCAAGAGAGAGCGATCCTTGGGAATTGAGGACCAATTTGAGATTGCTCCAAGATGTATCTCATGCGCTAATGTAATAACTCACAGCGGCTGAAGTCCTCGAAACTGAAATGACATGGTAGAATCTAGAGCGAAGCTCTCAAGCATTATTATCAACGCCCGTGAGTCATTTTCAGAGGACCCCAAGTGGAGATGACAGTGGAGGTGACAGTGTCATACACTTGGAGGATGCATTGGAATGATGAAGAGATGGACAAATATGCAGTATATTTGGTGTAGCTGTAGGAGTACTGGTAGGATACAAGGGTGTATGTCTGAGGGAAGGTTTTGAATTTGCTGGGATAAAGGGAACCAAAGTTAAGAGAAGAAGAAGCAGGAGGGGGAGGGGGAGGAGGAGAAATACCCAGATATGGAGTTGGAGGAGATTTGCTGTTTAGATATGGAGGTGGAGGAGATGGATCTAGAGATGGATTTTGAGGTGGAGGAGGAGGAGGAGTTGCTCCACTCAAAGTCAAAGAGAGATGTCCATATGTATCAAGCCACAACGCCAGTTGATCCAAGTGTGATTTTGATCTCAAGATTGATTCCAGAATCAAGATGCTGCAGGTTCGCTCTCTCGCACGACATAGGGTAGCGATCACTCGTTCACGAGCTCGCATACATTTTGGGTAGAATAATCCCCTGAGTTCATTTGAAGAGAAGTCCATCTAGTTGTGATGACACGAGTCAGTCACATATTTCCGTGAGTGCGAGGAAGCTGGAAGATATACGATGAAGAATATAGGTGTTAATCCCTCCCATTATTCTGTAGTATTGAGGAAATGCTGCATTACTCTGTGGCGAGAAGGAGCCAAAGGTATATGTCATAGTGCAATCAACAAAGGTGTGGAGATGGAAGATGAAGAAGAAGATGAGAAAGCTAGAGAAGAAAATTTTTAGTTTGGCCATGGATAACCAATAATTCTAGATACTCCCCACCTTTGAGATCCCCTTTAAATATAAGCCGCGATTCCATTCGAAGATTCCACTGAACAGCATCGACATATTTAGCACGCATTCCGCCAATAAATATATATTCAGAATGCCGTAAATGGAATGTCAATGGCTTTGTTTGCTCCTCCATCACCAGGATGAGTATGTAACTGCTGTGTTTCAAATCCATCTAAATTGTACTTACATCATGACAGACTTGCAGGTTGACGTGCTACTTACCTATGTTAGCAATAATTCAGATATAACTTAACATTCCAGAGGCAGAGAAAAGTTTATCGGGCTTTCGCTGGAACGCCGCATCGCTAAGCATACGAGGCGCATGCTGACAACGCAGAAAGCCCAAGAAAAGGGCTTTACCTTCACGAAGAGACTACCGGGCCCAATCCAAATTCGCGCTAATGCGGTCATGCCCAAAAAGAATGCGTAAAAAACAATCAGGTAAAACGTGCGTAACTACCGTAAAATGGCACGCGCAGAAATGGCGTAATGTGCAAGAAAGTTTTGCACGGTTCCAGTTTGAAACACGTGTCAATGTGAAGATTGGATGAGATCTACTGATTAGTCTGCTCGCCCTTTACGCGGCCGCATGTAGTTTTGAATAGAAAATAATGCATGATCAACAAACAAAAAATGAAAAACCTTGCCGCCAAATAATAAACTATTAAAATGCACTCCCTTTTATAATAGACCACAGTAAGCTCACGCGATAAAGGTTTGCCTTCATGCACGAAGCTGTAGGGTATGTACCGTCCAAATAAATGGCAGTATATGCCAAAACCACCTATTATGTCGTACATCAAACCTCGATTGTCGAGACCTCATGTAGCCGGCATATACACCGTCCAAGCAAAAGATATATTTAAACTAATTCTCCAAAATTTCTAGGTAACTCTAACGCAAAAGTATCCCATCATCTTTTATGGAAGGAGTAATTTGATGATTTCACCGCGAAATCTTTCGTGATGACCCGCGTCACGAACGGCTCGGCTCTCGAAAGTATGCCGCTTAGGTCACCGAAAATTTCCTTCAGAATTGGATGATACCAAATTCCTCCGATGGAAATTTTGATCCAAATTTCAAATTTTACCGCTTCGAGGAGATCTTTGCGTATGTACATGCTTTTGCTCTTAGTTTTGATTTTCCGTGTTCATCATTGATTTTTGTCTCAAATGGATCTTGCCGCAGCCTGTGATTCGCCCAAAACTTCACAACTGGGTGGCATCAAGAAAAAAAGCACTAAACAAAAGAATAACGAAGTCACGCGCTAAAATTGATAATCGGTATGTAAATCACCGTCCTGGACGGGCCGCTTAAAGTGCTTTAAACGCACGCATTTTTTCAATAAGTATTTAACGCAAGGCTTATTTGTATGTAAGACCTCGATGAAATATTTTTGGTTGACCCGCCAATAATTCTTCACGAAGTGACTCTAAATTTGATCTCCTATCATCGCTTTTTGCATCTCCACCTAATGGAAGCACGCATTTAGATTTCATGTGAAGCCGCTTTGTAGATATGCTTTTCCCTTATAGATACCAAATTCCGCTTTTTTAGTCAAGTTTTCACTATCAATCCTCTATGGAATGATCCTCAAACTTGGACCTCCAAAGACGCTTTTGCATCACGAATCCAATGGAATAGACGCCATCAAATCTGTGTATTGTAATTTGTAAGATATTAGGCTTTACTGCGAAAAAATATCGAAATCGTTTTTTGGCCTCTTGTGCAAAATATCTAATGGATTTACTCGAATTTTCGCGGTCTCAGATCGCTTTGTAACAGCGAATCCATATGGAACCGATTTCTGGCAATCTATTTTCGGCCGTAAGTAGTCATGCAGGATATCGGGCTTCTACTCTACGGCAACCTTGATCGAATTTTTCATGATTGTGCTCCAAAATATGCAGAAGCCGCACTCATAAGGATTCTAGCTCTTTGGATGCCGATTCCAATGAGCCATAGCTTGTCAGATTCGTGCGAAGTAGGATCAAACGCCACAAAACGAGTGCTTCACAATAAGCACGAAGATCGCCCATATCAAGAAATTTTAGCCGTTGATTGATTTTGATCATCCTACCAGTCCGTGTCTTCTCATAGTATCTACTTTCTATTTTACTTGCTTAATATGTGCTTCGGCCAAAAAATTGTAATTCCCACCGCTTATGGTACCCTCATCTTCATATATGGCCGTTGTTTCCGTTATTATGCCGCTTGTCTTGTCAGACTATTTTGTTTATGCCCTCACTGAAAATAATTAGAAAAGCCGATCGTGACTCACAGCATGTTCCGTGACAGATCTTGGCCTAGTACTGTCACAGAAATACAGACTGCATTTGAAGAAGTGATCGCTGGAGTGGAGAAGCTTGGGTTTGTTTAAACACAGAGGAGGCACTTCACCAAGAATGTCAATTTAACAACAAATTGCAGTTTTCAGCCTTTTAAAATTTTGCTAAATAAGGGCGAAATTTGAAGGTGGTCCAAATTTCGTCTATTCTATTTCCATAAGTCGTCGTGCAAAATCTTATCTTACCATAACACATGTAATGCTTTTGTACAGATAGCAATTAATGGAATATTCTAGTATTGCTTTGCATAAATAGAGGAATCGTCATTGGACATTGGGTCTTTCCAACTTTCATGTGTAGAATAATTAACCTTTGACAAATATGTCCTAACCATAATCGATGTAGAAAATATGCTGTCCATAAACTCATGCATTTGAAACTTTGGTGTTTATAGGTTTTTTAGCACACCAGCCCTACTGGGCCTACAGCCTTTCCTCAAATTCTAGCCTATCCACGTGTAATTTCTACTTCATCAAAATCTGATGTGCCTTATTTTCCACCATCAGATCTCTGCTTTTACAAATCTATGGGCAGGGAAATTAGAAAAGGGCAAAAAAAACACGGAGATAGAATGAGTCGCCGATCCCTCTCCGAATTCCCTAATTGCTTTCTCCTTCTTTCCATTTCTTCCCTGCCTCCCGTTCCTGCTTCACAGGCACCAACTGCTCTTCCCTTAGCGCCATTCTTCCAGTTATTCCGCATCTCTGTGCCATCTCTATCTTGTGTGCACCTTTCTTACTCTCGTTCTATTGCACTTAGATTAGGGAAGGTTTTGTATTTTCTTATTTTTGGCCTCCTCTTTGCGCTGCCGTTTTTCTATATTGGATTTTGCCTCTTCGATTTCTGAGCAGTATGAGTAGAATGCTTCATTTCTTGCTATGCAGACTGGCCAAGGATTTGTTAACTATTTTTTTTAGGAATGTGTTTGATCGGCCTCAGCCAACTTGGCTTCCCATGGTCGGCGGCTGTGTTTTGGCCGACCTTTGAAGGTCTAAATTTAGGGTTCATGGTCGAGCTTGCATTTTGATTGGTCTGAGATTAATCCTGCCATGGCCGGCTTACAGAATTTCTATTCTGACCTGCAAGCACCTAGCACCATTATTAACATTCATGCTGTCCGGGTTGTTGAAGAGCAGGGCTTCCAGCATCTCTAGGATGCTCGCCTTCTTCTAAGTTTATAAAGCTGGGTATTCACTTCTTCTCCTGGTAAGCATCGATATGTATTTGATTGACACATCCTGACCATTTTCATGATCTTGGATAGCCAGATCTTCACTTCTTTAGCTCCATTGCATGTCAGAAAACATAAAATCTGTTGCCCTGGAACTTCAGCAGTTGCAATTAGAATGGAAGCTAAAAGCTGGTTCTCATTACATTCATACTTATTTAAAAGTGTATGATCAGGGTCAAAAGGATCTGAAAAACAATGTTAAACCTTCTTTTGAAATACATGTTGAGAATCAGAGAAGCAGCCTGCAATTCGAGCACCATGTTTCTTGTATTATGTCGGAATTCATATTCCGAGTTTTTTTGTGACAGAAATTTTTGTGGTGCTTAGCCCTCAAGCACAGCATGTGCTAGCACAACAAGATCAATCATGTTTTCTTTTCTTGGTTTGCAGTAGTTTTCATGTTCAACAATACAGGATCTTTTGCGGTGACTCAGACAAGTTTCGCACTCAGAACATGTCAAGTCCTGCTCTGACGGCTTGGCCTTATCTTCCTCATGGGTGGGTAATACTATATTTCCCCTTTGTCTTAGATTTCCATTTTCTTTCTTCATCATTCTTCAGCTGCTGATACCAGACTTGCATATCACTACCTTCTCCATCACCCTTACAAGTTTTATCCTCACCTTTTCCCACATGCTCAAACAATCCGCGATTAAGTGTGCTTCAATGGCCTTCAGACGTTCTGCTTACTAATGTTTCAATGGAATTCTTCTGCTTTGGAAGGTTTAAGTGCTATAAATAAGCTAGCAATAGAAATTTTTGAATCAATTACAACTCGAAGTGCCGGCTCCGATGTTGTAAATATTTGGCAGCTCTCTCCATCTATTCTGGTAGTATACATAGTAATGATGTGAGTGATATCTCATGTTCAATTCTTATCATGTATCATATGATGCAAAGACTAAAAAAAGCAGATTCATTTAATCCAGGTACATATCAGTCTATCCTGTTTATTTGAAAAGAAACAACTACAGTGATCTCAAATGCCAGCAGCTACAAACAGATCTTAAAGCGGTCAAGGAAAGGGTAACTGCCCAAAAAACCCATCATTAGGCAAAGCAATCACATTAGAGACCAACTCAAACCTCGAAAGATGCCACCTACCTTATAAAGCCCACGAAGACTTCTAAAACGAGCACTACTAGCTAGTTCATAAGGATCATGCGGGTCACACAAAGAATCATGAAAAAATTGCTTGCTTGCACAATCAACTAACAGTACGCTTTGACTTATGGAGAGGAATTGACTTGTCATTATTTTTGTTGCTAACTATTGTGGAACAATTTCCTTTTTTTGCCCCAAACCACATCCTTGCTCTACCCCAAGCCAGATCCTTGCTCTGCTACCTCCTTGCTGTGTCAAAATCATATGCATATTTCAAAGTTTCATTTAATTAGACTAAACTAATCACAAAACTTTAGTTCCTTCTATATAATGGCTCTCTCCTTGTGAATGCTGTTATTTTTTTAGTGAACCTTTTGTGCTTGCTTAGTGTTGCCCTAATCGTTGTGCCTATGAACCTAGACCTCACTCACCATTATCTACTCCGTTTATGCTAACCTTTGTGTCAGATGATTGGTTGTGCTGATACTACTGAGGTCTTTGGAATTTGAGATGCATATGTCCTATTTTTAAAACTCCACTTTCTTATATTTACTTACCCCTTATCTTTTGTTCCCTTCTTACTTAGATGTCATTTTTACCTTTCATGCCCATGGATTTGACCTTGCTCAATATCACCCCTATCTTTTTACCTAAACCTTTGAGCGTTTCTATTCAATTTTCCTTTTTAAGCTTGCTTGCCCTCTTATTTTTATTTTTATGTTCCTTGCTTACCCACCCTAATCTTTGCGCCTATAGAATTCGGAACTCACTCACTATTGCCTACTCCTTTAGCACCATTGTACTGATAGACTCAAAGTTCTTTGAATATTGTCTCAAGTGATTTGCAATTTGTAATCATATGAAAGGAAGTATGCACCACATGTGGCATTGAGATGGTTTAGACTTCAGTTGCAATGAAGTTCTTAGCCCCTTCACCTTTCCTTGTTTGCATTTCGCATTAGCAATTTTGTTCTAATTATTTTCTTTGATTTCAACTCTATAGAGGGAAGCCTAATGCTACTCTAGGTGTTTATGGAGCTTCATTTACCTTATTATTTTGAGGTATATTAGCGTTAGTAACTTTTCATTTTTTACATGTTACTTGTCCTTGAACCTTGATTAAGGTTAATACTTTAACTGATCCTTGAGATTCTCTAGAAGATTATATCGAACATGTCTTGCCATGTTAATCCTTATTCCACACTCTTATGCGCCTGCATTTGGGATGTCTTGTGTGTGTCTTACGTTTGTCATTTCGATCCAATCAAAGGAGTAGACATTTACCTTATTATATACCAAGTCTAAATACCTAACCAATTTGACCTTGCCAAAGCCTTCTGGTGTGCCTTTTGCTAGTTTTTTTTTTTTTTGAGGGTAAGAATATGTATTAATATATAAAAATTACATAAGATATCCCCAAATGGGATTGATGGAAATAATTATCCTGGCAGATACATAACTCGCAAGTGCCAAGGCTTGTACTAAGGCGCCACTCCAATCTTCTACACATTTGGATTACTATGGGAAACCATCTTCATCGGGGCTTAGATACTATATGGAGTTAGCAGCCAATTCCAGAAGCAACAGAACTTGGGAAGCCCATCTACTTGGGGCGAGATCCACCATCCAACATCCCTATACTTGCGTTATTGATTGGTCATAAGCCATGCGCACCTTTGTTTAAAATCCGGATCGATTACATTTAAAAAATGGTAGAATCCTTATATTTGCCAATTCAAGTTCTTATTTGTAGTTGCGGCCAAACTTCCTATGGTGAGCCAAGGCCATGAGGGCTACCTCCATGTTGAAGCTATTACGAATCCTTGTGTAGGCGGTCGGTCCTCAAGAGCTACACCATGATTGTTTCCAAATACACCACAATGATATATTGGTTAAAGTGAGCTGGATAAGCACGTGCACCTAAAGCTGGCTAGAATGGCAGCCATGCCCCAAGTGACATCATGGCAATAATTGGACAAACCCACCTCCAAAAAGTCTCTATGATGGGACAAAGTGATCCATTGTCTCGTGCTCCACAGCCCTAGAGGCGAGATCATGTTGGGAACAACACCCTTGTTCAACAACCATGTCATAGTGTATACTCCTTCTTGTAGGCTGATCCAGCAGAATTGAATCTTTTGGAACATGAGGGCGGTCTTAGTCAATGGGCCATGGTTTTACGCTTGATCCTGATCCCAACACAATACTACTTGACCTTTAATGGGGATTGGCGGCATTGTAATCCATACAATTTTGACTTTATATTACGCCTCATCCCCACACAACCACCTATCCTCTTCCCCTACAATGCCGGAGAGCAGATCTTGCGGCATTCACCATAATCTTCCTAAAGACCTTCCTATCACCTTCCTTAACTTTTTGGAACGAGGCTGTCTTGTCCAAATGAAATCCATCTATCATTTTCCCACAAGCGCTAACCCAGTTGAATTCACACAGCAACACGCCATTTGCAGTAAACACTCGAGGGTGTACAAGTGCAAGAGGGAGCGCATCCCTCTCCCAAATCCTAGTATACTCAGCCCCCTGCCTCCCAATGAGCATTTGCTATACTGAAGAGATTCTGCACATCCTGCCAAGCTTCTAATATTTTCCTCATTACTGGGGAAGTACCTCGACCCATCCAGGTTTTCAATAATGGTTTATGGTTTTGAATAATGTTATCATCCAGAAATCTTAATTAGTTACACGTTGATCCTCTAGTGGGAGGCATTTCCACATTTTTAAAGCATCATATAGAATAATTTGCTTGCAGCGTTCCCATGTTAATTTGCAATGTATAAGCTCTCAAAGCTTTAATTTTTTTCTGTCAACAAAATACATGCAGCTGACCATTAGAAGAATGGTCAAAATGGTTCGACAAGAATGAAGTGCCTGTATCCTGAATTCTAGACCAACGGTTAGGATCGCACTCCAAAGGATGAGATCGCACCATGCACATGTATCACAAGACATCTAAAATTAAAATATTACATGGTATGGCTATCTAAACATATGTAATTTACATTGTCATTTTTCTTTTTTCTTGTTTCGTGTTCTCTGCTGCAATCTAAATTCTTTTCTTATAGACTAGCATTATTTTTTATAGCGACCATCGTAAGGCTTTGTATGTAGGGCGATGCTTTATGTGTAAATTAATAGGCAAATCAGGCATAGCCATCAATCAATAGAACTCTGCCAGACCTTTGAAGGGTGGCAGATTCTATTTTGTTTCCTCCCAAGGCTATATTATGGTGCAGCATATATTAGGTCTGCGTAGATGCATTGGAACAATGCCCATACCTTCTAATCCGCGAAAGGCTTGTCGGAGGACCGCATACTTATACACTTCCATTACGCACAAAAAGCAAGAAGCAATTATTTTTCTCGGCTGAGGTCACACTTTAAGTCCCGCGATAGAAGAAGCGCCCGCAGAAGTGAAAAACTTTTTGAGCTTTGGCATGGCCATGGTACGTATATGTTGAATTACTGCGGGTAGGGCAAGTACTTGTTACATTTCAGTCTATTTTTTCTAGAAGCTGATTTCCGTTTCCGCGAGCAGGGACAAGCAAAATTATTTAACTTGAAATTCTTCTTTTTATAATCTTTGCTGTGAATCTTGTTAATAATGTTTTAGCTATGCTCCATTAAGTGTTTTAATCAAGTTCAATTATTCGTTGCCTTATCTAGGATTTTTAATTAAGTTCCCAAGTTTATACAGCTAGTCAATGGATTCATTTGGCTTACAAATATTACATTAAGATGTGGTAGTAGGTGAATTTATTGTCACTAAAATAATATATGTCCAAAAGCGTGCAAAAGTGACAACAAAATGATAAAAATAATTGCGAGAGCCAGTAATAAATGTGACAATAGAGTGATGCAATAGTGATAAAAGAATGACGTAAGTGTGACTATAATGTGACAATAGAATGATATAGTTTTGACAAAACCATGTGTCAAAAATGTGACAATAAATTGACTTAATACTGACATGAGTGATGACAAACAAATGATATAAGTCTGACTACAATGTGGCAACAAATGATACAACTATGACAATAGGCTGACAAAGTTTTGACGAAACCAAGTGCCAAAAATGTGTCAATAAACTGGCTTTAGAATGACAAAAGTAGTGACAAAGAAGGCCAGTATAAATTTGGTAGTAGTGTGACAGCAAATGTCATAACTTTGTGTGAATGGAGAAAAGTAACAAAATATATCAATAGTGTGCCAATAGAATGCCTCAAATGTGATAAAAGGGAGAGAATAAGGTGACAAAAAAATTGAATATAAGTGATAATAAGTTGGCATCAAAGTGTCAATACGATGACAATAAAATAACAATAAACAGATCTTGAAGTGATAATAGGATGACAAATAAGTGCCAATAAACTAACTTTAAAGTGACAAGCTGATAAAAAATTATTCGAGAAATCAAGATATCATCAATCATCTTCTTGATCATCGTTACTAGGCTCTAATGTAGTAGTATCAATTAGACGTATGCGCCTGAGTACAACATGGACTACAATCCACCATATTGGGTTAACAGGGTTTTCAAAAAAGAAAACTTGCTCAACTTGTTTAGGGTAAACAAATGGTTCATTCATCTCTCCAAGAACCTGTGTTGAATCAATCTAGTAGAAACACGAGAAGGATGTAATCTCATGATGCGATTTACGCCTCTATAAAATAACTTTTGAACCATTTTGCCCTCAAGGCGGTTCACGGGGGAAGTGAATGGAAGTCAACATCAATAATATAGGTAATTTGCCCAACATAATGGAGTCATCGATAATAGGGTGTCGATCCGTTAGTAGCTTGACTTTTTGTTAAAATTGAGAAGCAATTTCACAGTCGTATGTCAAACAACGTTTGTCGACCTCTATGGTTTCCATAAGCCCATGTTGCATTGTGAAAATGAGTCTGCATTTTAGAAGGATACGAGAAATGAATCATATGTATGTAATACACATTGACAATAAATAAAAAATTACCTTTTTAACACATCCAAGTGCAATGTTGAAGTCCTCTCTATTATCTCGTGCATCTTCCATTGATTCAAGCAACCAATCACGAGTCATATCCTCAGGCAAATCTTCCAAAGACTGGATATAGAAATACATTTTGGCCATGATGTATACTATTATGTGCAAATTCTCTTCTGGCTGCCTCTCTTTCTTGTTTAGCACGTTTATACCTCTCCCTCCACATTTCAAGACTTTCAGTATTACGTATTACAAACTTAGTTATTTCTTCAAACATTTCTCATTCAATTTGCGCTGCACTCCATGACCTTGTAAGACTTCTTCTGCTATTTCCGTATCCTCCTCGCCATTCCAAACCTTTGGGGCATCTTTGTGCATGTTTTCATATTGATAATTCTAGGTCTTAGAAGCATGACATTTTTGTTTTGTGCCGCACATGCATCCTTGTATGAATGCAGGGCAATGATGGTGACCAGTTCTTAGCATCTTCAAACCAAAGTAGCAAAAATCACACTGTGAAAAGGAAATCTCACGCACATATCATGCACATGTTAGCCAACATTGTTATTCTTGAATCCCTTCTGTTACTTTGAGTAATATTAGTCAATGCAATGCAAAAATGATTGAGGACAAGATGGACCTGGGGGCTTTACATTTGGCTAACATTGTTATGAGCAGTTTTGTTAGTTCTTTTGTTAGACTAGACAATTGGAGCATATTGACATGATCCTTATCCTTCCACGAAGAATGCATCAAAGATGATCTGGTACATGCATGACGATCTATTTGGGAGCCACTTTGTAAGGGTGTGCTTTAAGAGGTTGTTAAAAATATTGTACACGTGTTGATAAACTATCCATTTGCAATAACATTGATTAGAACATAATGGTATATGCCAGTCCTCTTATAACAGAGCCAAAATGGTATCACGTATAAAGAATCCACATTTTTTCAAGGGTGACAAAGTCTAGATGTTCATGGAATGTGCTCAATCAATTTCCCATAACTAGGCTATGGACCCATAAACATAGGAAACATAGAAGATCCTTGTTCTATACCTTGTTTCAGCTGATTGCCCTTCTCAAAATTGCAAGAGCTTCACTATTTGTTAGCCCTTCGCTAAAGGCTCTGACAAAACTTGTGAGACTCATCCTGCTTATATTATCCAGTGCCAAAGTGGTTTTAACACTGAACAACAGAACTGTGAGTTATGTTGACTACGCGTGAAGGCCCTTGCAAGGATCTAAATGCAGTAGTGGAAAGAGTTCTAAAACAAGTTCTTGATGCCAATTTCCGATTATGTGACTGTAACACCACCCATTGGAAGTTAATGCACAAGTTGACCTTCCTCTCAATATCTTCACAGATGATACTTACGGGGATATATGACATGATGCATGGGTAAGTAATAAGCATCGGCCACATAAAAGTACACACAAAATTAGGCCACCTTGTCTATTTACTGCATATTTCCCCACACACATAAAAACTTGGCTATTACAGTGCATATATGAGTTTCTTTGCATCTTTGAATGATCCTTCAAAAGCATTCCTTTGTTTAGAACCGAACTTCTTAATCGAGGAGCATTCAATATGCAACCATAAAACATGCATATTGAGCAGGACTTAGCAGAGCATATCTTTTTATGAAATTAAAAGTATAGAAAGAGAGATAAATATCTACATAATGAATAAAAAACGCACTCACGAAGTAAATATAAAAGTCATCTTTATAGTACCTAAATGAATAGCCTCCATGAGAATAGTATTTGTGACTTTGAAGTCAGTCAATATGCTTACAAGAATATAATGCACATTGATTCAGTTGAATTATATTTGCCTCAAGATTATTCTCAGCCCCTTTTTACAACAAATGTAATAATACTCTAATACTGAAGCAACTTGATGGGCACGTTTATGTGCGAACCTTGTTGCATCTTAATACAACTCGATCCAATTCTTGTAATAAGGACTTATATGCAAAAGACTTGGGAAATTCTCTCCGTACATAGTCTAACATAGGAGAAATCAGAATATGAGATACATAACAAAGGCGTGTGCATCATATCACCCACTTTCTCGCATGGTATGAGTTTATATGTCGGTCGCATAAGCACCCACGATCCTCATATTATGCGTTGTTTGAACTGATGTAGAGATTTTATAACCCCTTGTATATTTCTTGCACTTAACTTACTTGATTTAGAGATAATAGTCTAGAACGACACTTTGGCTTAGATCATTGTCCTATTTCCCACTTCTAGAAGCCCATGAGGTAATTTGCCAATGTGACAATGGATTCTTGATGCGAACATATAGTGATCGCGATGTGGCAATTTATTGCTATCAATGATGGCTAATACTCCAATACCTTGATGTTTTTCTTTGGTCTAAGCGTATCAAATGTTCAAAATATGCTTCCAATACGAATTTGGGGCAGCATAAAATCTTTGGCAATACCACCTAAAACAAAAGGATAGATATACTTACCATACCGCCGGCTTTGGCGGGAGTTTAGGAGATCTAAGATCACGACTAGGTATTAACTGTAACCTCAACATAAAAGCGCAGCTCTCTCAAAGTTCTTTTCCTCGGCCTATATCCTATATACGTTTAACACTTCATGTTTCTGCATACCTTGGAAGAGCATTGATTGCATATGATGCAATCATAAGTGCAATCATGGAATGCGATAAAAGATATAAGGCTACAATACCTATAAAGATCTCAACTCCCATTTTTCGGCCAAGGCTTGAAAACAATGAAAACCGCAGTCTCCATCTCAAATCACACCAAAACTCTTCTTGCGGAAATTAGAAGCTGCGGCAAACACTATATAGAACAATAACAGAAGAACAAGAAGGGTCACGATAAGTCGACATCTTCATGGACATGTGGATTTTTGTCTTGATGGGTTCGATTACGAAAGAAAAAAAAAAAAGAATATTTACATTATATACCTCCCCATTAAGGATCTCGGAAGACCATGCGAAGTGGAATTTTCTTTACTTTCTAATTTTCTTAACCGTAGATGCGAAATTGGATAGATCTAACGGCATGGGATCAATTTGGCCTATATGACATGACACGTGGCATAGCTAGAATCGCATCGGTCACCTCGGGTTAGGCAACCTTGCTAACAAGATTTGAAATGCGTTCAAAGATATATGCTTGGATGTGAACCACCCATGTACTTTCATGCGGCATCCATATTGACAATGGTTGCAATTTTAGCTTTTCCTTCTTGACCGTGTTGACCCTAAATGTGGTCGCATCTACACAATGGTCCTACATTTTGGGTCCTGGTTGGGGTCGGCGTTTTTGTGCTCGTCCATTTTCTGCAAGAAAGGCATCCCAAGAACATTCAACAAAGCGCCCTTCACCATACACAAACGATATTCGATGGTTCGTGAAACAATATTGGATCACTTCTCACATTGAAAGTCAATAGGATCAACTCCTAATATACTATGCTTATCAGAGCGCACGAACTATTTGTTCCAACAAAAAAAAAACAGATTAGCCTTGATTTACCTATTTCTTAGTGGGGAAGTGTAAACCCATCCACTAACTAGGCATAAACCGATGCCAGATCCTGGTTCTCTGCAGCTTTTCTGGTCACAAAAAACAATCTGTAGATAAGAAGCAGAATTTTAATGACCACGTAGCATTGAAAGACCAGCGCACCGCTATGACATTTCTCCACAAGCATTTTTTCACATTAAACCACCGAATCAAATTTTTAGGACTTGCTTTTGTGAAATAACTAAGCCAAATTGCACCCTACGCTTGCTACATTGTAGGAAGCGGATACGAAGATTGCCTTCGTAAGTAGCATGGCAGTTTCTGTCTATAGATGGATATTATGACCTGCCAACATGAACCACTAATACCTTCTCAATGCAGTGCTACTTTGACGCTCATGAAGTGTTTCATGTACTGGTGAAGATGTTTCATGTACTGGTAGGGTCTCCAATGACTTATTGATATCTTGCCGCATCAAGTATCTTAGGCATAATATCTTTCATCTCAATGAATTAGCAAGCTTTGCCCATCACAATCAGCCTTCAAAGAAAGAGCAGCAGGCCTCCATAATAATCAGAGAATACTCTTCATGCCGCATTGCATGTTGTACTAGATGGTAAAGAAGTGCGGTATGCAGCCCAACCTAAAAACCACCCGAGTTCCCTTCACCTTCAAAGTCTCCAAAACACATACATAGATACACAACTTATATAGTGGTAGAAGACGAACATGGCTGCAATCTTCACTCTACTAGCAATCAGATTTCTAACATTTCAACTACAAGAGTTCCTGCTACTGCCATCTCAACCAGAGCAATCACAGCATTACTACATTTTTATTATGCTTTAATAGATTGCTTTTTTTTTTTTTTGATCCAGAGAGCAATGGGCTGCATTAACCAGATGGGATATGGATGGAGTTCTATGAATTCAACTCAAAACCAGAATCAATTCATCAAAAGGATTAATTGGCCACACAGAACCATGGCAAAATAAAGGGAAATGAGAAGCTAGCAAAGCAGAGCTAGCTGCAATAAAAATAAGGACATATACATACCTAATCAGAGAAAGTAAACATATGACAATATATGCTTATTTTGTTACCTAAGAAAATGGTAGTGTAATAGATTGCGCTGCATTGGCACATCCGTCATGTTTCATGCATCTATATTTCCCCTCTTTTTCCTGCCTTCTAATATTGGTCCTCAAAAACGTTGGCAGCAAGAATCCGAGACTGCTACTGTTTTAGATAGCAGCAATCTGCCAACATGACAAGTAGGAAGGGAAAACTGCCTTTACCCAACAGAACAATCTGCGGACTTTGCTTGCGTGCGATGGTATGTAAATGATATTTAAGGTTCCCTTGCCCTGATGTTTTGTTTTGAAGAAGAAATAGTGCACCTGAACAGCAATAAAGCATCAATCTGTAAATCGACGCTCATTTATTGCTGTTCCTTGTCTTGTTATTTCCTACCAAACACATGGTCAATGAAATCTTAAACACCATTGGCATGCCACAAATTACTTATTGAACTTACAAGTTGAACATTTAACCAAACATAGGAGTAACGTTGAAACAATACAAAACACCCTTTGCCAATTTGTACTCTCGCTCAAGAGACAAGACTCACATACCCTCGAGGAGAATAAAATAATGTCATTTGTAATTATTAGGCCGATTCAAAATTCTCAATATTACAGAGCTCCTGTGCCACGTAAAATATCATAAGCACTGACACATATTTAAGCCTGTAATAAGAAAATAATTATCCACTCAAAGTGTCGGCTTCCTGTTTTGTAGGATATCCAGAAAGAATGTAACGATATGCTGTATTATTCAGTCTTGAACTCAAAGGCTTTCAAATCGGTCCCTCAAGTTCAAAGTCATCAGCATGTATTCCCATATTTGATCATAGTTGCATTCTGCCAAGCAGCATCGGACCTTTCAAGCAAACCAATGCGAAGAATTAGTATACCAATTGCAGTATTTACAGTTACCAAAGCTTAAACAGTTCTTTCCTTTTCAAGCTAAAGGTACCTGTAATTTCCATTTTTCATGATTCAGGTGGATTAAAGGTTTTCCAGCAACCCATCAATCTGTATCATTATAATGATCCAGCATAATACTTTGACTCTAGCACAAATTGAGATGATCACGAATTACCATCGTATCTAGCCTCTTCACCCATTATCCTGTCGCTGACCAATACGACTCCATTTATCCAGTGTTGGCCTTATCAAAGCGGCACCAATTCTCTCTTACATTGATTTCTTTAAGAATGTCTTTGCAATATTGTTTCACAACTTGATCAACTTCTCTTCCACATTGGGGCATGGTCGAGAAGAATCACAATTGAATAAAGACAACTGTTCCATGCGGAAAACTACCATGTACCTTTTGTCATTCCATGACTTAGGATCCTCGTCAACTGGAGCATTCTTTTCGCCTTGACATTCTCAGCTTCTATTGTATTATCCTTCCAATTTATTCACGATGTATGATTGCGATGGAAGGCAACATTTAGAGATGATTCCTGTGTAGAAAGTGCTTTGAGATCTACACCTCTTGCTATAGAAAGCCTCAACAGGTACCTGTACTTCTGAGGGTTCAGGAAAATCGACCTCATCTTCCTCATACCTCGGAAATGACCTTCGCCAAGAAGATTCATATTCTTCTTCAACTGATGGAGGTTCTAGACTGCAGATCTTGCACCAAAGATCTCTGAGTCAAATAACTAGCTGCACCCAAGATGTGGCAGCTACTGTCAGAATCCACTTGAGTCAAGCTTTTGATTTTGTATTAATGGCCAAACCCACTGGTGTTTTAGATGACCAGAAACATGTAGGCAGCCACCAAGACCTAAATTGAGCCAAGTTCTGTCAGCCAAATGGGAAAATTTAAACACATTCCCTTCCAGTAATACAGACAGCATAGGTTGAGTGTGGAGCGGAACAGGAGACAGCAAATTTCCAAGCTTTCCACCATTTAAAGAAATAAAACGACTAAATGAACTTACCACCCGTTGTTTATTCACTACCATAAGTCGAGCGCCTTAAAACACAAAATGGAGTTCAGCCCGCCGCAGACGGATCTTCTGCTCAACAAAAGCTTCAAGCAGGGGGGAACACAAACCCTGAACTGGCCACGTCATCAGCCAATTATTTTAGCTGTCCTCCTGTGTCAGAAAATTCTGTTATGGTTCTAGTCCTATGAAAAGTCTTGGTTTTCCACCCCAAACATATCGAAATGTCCAAGCAAAGGTTTCAAAAATTCTATCGAGCAAGATGGTTTTATTTGAATTGCTCCTTGTTAAGGGGCCAATAGTTAAGGGGAGGGTGGGTTTAGGTATCTTACGGCATATTATAGGCATATCTCATTATCTGACGGCAGACCGGTGGTGAAAAATATTTTTGTATTTTCCCATATGAAGTAAGGTGCAAGTGTTCCGCCTTGTGCTTAACTACATAGTGAATTTAATCTTGAAACTCTTTGTAGGGATACAAAGTCAACAATTTATGCCTGGTCAAAAATCTCTATAGGATGGATGTTTTGATCCAAATATTGGATGATTAAAGACAATTACACATTTGGCATCTTTGTTTGCAAAAGAAACATAAGAATGTTCTAATGCTGCTAAACGCCCCCTATTCTTTGAGATGATCATGCACATGTCAGGGAATTTACCATCTTCAATATAATCCTCAAATGCATGACCCGCAGTGTAGATTGGTGAATTGAATGGAGGTCAGACACATAAGTTAAGCACCTTTATCCAGCCTCACTCTCTATTCTATTCTATTCTATTCTATTCTATTCTATTCTATTCTATTCTATTCTATTCTATTCTATTCTTTGTGAAAGTGGGAACTGTGATTCTAACAGAAGATGTTCATCAGTATCATCCTCAAGCAAACCGTCTCCCAAAGTACACACCATCCTCTTCAATGTTGATGTCAATATCTAGTTCTTCATCTTCTGCATCATGCAATAATAGATCATCAACATCATTAGTGATACCTAGAACACCCTTGCAACCACCATCACCAGCACCCTCACTGCCACCACCACGATTAAAATCATCATCAACAGTAGCATGAACATGAACGTCCCCACCACCACCATTAGCATCATCAAATTCATCATCAGCATTAGTATGAACATCATGAGAGAGCTCTTCCATGTCATTTCCAGCTACGGATAAAGCAATGTAACGAGCTTGGCCCGTTAGCAGGCATGTAGTTTACATTCTATTATTGATGCTTATAAAGAATATTCCAATTGATCATTACATGAGAAATACATATTATGTATGAGGAGTTTATACTAAATTCATGTGATAAGATCAAAGGGCATCAATTTCTATGAGGGTTTCTGGAAGGAGGCAGAAGGAGCAATTTTTGGGCAGTTTTTTATTTGCTGGAGTATAATATCGGCAACCCAAGATCCAATTCAGGTAATTCTTAATTTGTTTGGAAGGTTTTCAAATGAGCTTTCAGTTAGGTCTGAAATAAGGGTAATTCATCCGTATGGAGATTTGGCAGAAAGAAGAGTGTGAAGCTGTATGGGTTGACGCCATTGTATCTCTTTGTGCGGCTTGCTTCTGGAATTTGGGAGCTGAAAGAGGATATTATAAGGAAGAAGAAACAGGTACAAAGGAGTCAAAGGATGCGTCATTGAAGAGTGGTTCTCCGGGTGGGTGGTTTTTCTAAACACACTAGAGAAGCTTGATTGCTAGATTGTTCTTGTTGTTGAAAGAGAATCATGGATTTAATGTGATTTGGATAAGAATAAAGGAATGCAGTGATCTGAATGTGAAAATGTGGGATTGAATGTCCTTTGCCACATTGATATATAAGAGGAAGTAAGAACTTAGCTAAGCTTATTGTAAAGTCTACAGGAATAATCCTTAGAATTGTAGATAGTAGGGGCGGACCTTGTATATAGTAGCGAAGTTTTGTGACGACAATATAGAAATTGTTGTTTTTGCTTGGAGAAGCTTGAGAACTCAATTGGAACCTCTTGGATCATGTAGCTTATGGGGCTGCATGGAGGTTCTAACAAAGGGCCTGAAAGGCTATAGGCTCCATAAGACAAGAAGCTAATTTAGAAAGATAGGCAGAGAGATGTATATATACTTTTGGTGATTAGATTGAAGTTAAGATGCTAAAATAAACTATGATAGAAATTACCTTTGCTAAAACAGCGAGTGGAAGTATATGAGATCACGTTAATCTCTTTCACTTAGATAGTAAGAGAATGTATACCAAAGCGTGAAAAGAAGCTTATGGTGAAACCTGCGATTATCTAACGTGAATTGCATATAAAGTATTACATAAAATGTTCACTTACATTGGAGAGTGACTTTGGGAAGCTTGCTTTTAGGTAAAGTATATTGTAGTAAGCTAGGTGATCCTTGTACCTTATATGGGATGTAAATTGTAGGGATATCATGATTGTTGGGAATAGGACATTATGACATCCTAGAATAAGCTTTTCCTATAGGGAGGAAAATGCTAGACCTTTTATGTGTTCTTGTATAATATATCTAGACATACTAAATGCTTGGATACCATGGTGATATGTCAAGGTTGCATTATGTTAGCATGTACTTGTTGAATATTTGACATCATGTGGTAGAACATGAATGTGATATGTCTATGATATCATTTGCAAATCTTGGCATTGTTCTATATTCACAGTAAAATGCATAGAAATGCATATGAATTATGACTCTTGATTCTTTGGATCATATGATGAGTAAACATGGTTTAAACTTTCGACATGTGGGGCACATGTGCTAAGTTCTTAGGCGATACATGAGTGCATATTCTCATTTGGAGTCCATTTCACGGTGGCTTGGACTTCCTTGGTTATTCTTGTTCTTGACATGGGCATTGTATGCAGTGAGGGTGCTTCATGCATTACTTAGCGGAAGTGGTCCCTAGTCTTTGAATGAGGAGCTGGGAGGGTGTTTACACATGAGGCTTACCCCCACGGAAATTATTTCTTCGCGAGGGGGCACGTCCTGACTTAGGTGTAGCCTTTATAGAACGGATGGAGCCTTTGCATGCTTATGGATATCTCATGGTTATTTCGCATGGTTCCTCATGGTCTCATGATTATCTCTTGGATTTATTGTAAAGGTTATGACATGTGCATTGTTATCTTATTATGGCTTGATGATGTTTTGGTTCTTATTATCATTGTTTCATGTTATGTGCTATCTTGCATTGGGGTTTCTAGCATAAAGGGAATTTTAGGTGAGGCTGGCACAGTATTCTTGTAGTTAATTTTTTTATGTGTATGTTTCTTGTTGATTATGCCATCATTTTCTAAATGCACTCAAACTAGCTTAGTCTTTAAGACTAGCAGTGTTCATGGTGCTACTTGAGTTTTAGGAGATAGCGAGAATGTAGCGGGGCAATTGAAGAGGCACAGCTACGTCTGATCTTTATTTATGAGGATTTTTGTATGCCTTTAGAAGGCCTTATCATTTCTAGAGCTTATGTATATATAGAAGCTCATTTATATATACAAGAGTACTATGTTATGCTTCAAATGAATATGTACTACTAGGGATTTTGAAGACAAAAGATTAATTCTTTACAAGATTTCTTCAATAATTACATTATTCAACTTATGGATAACAATTTGTCATTGATTCATTACAGGAGTAGATGGGATTTGGGGTTACACGGAGGTTAACCGGCAGGCCAGGTCTGATTGATATCGGTATAATTGGATCATTGGTGTTGATATATAATTGGATTAGAAATTTCAGCTAAGTTTATTGGTTGTGGATGGTGCTAATGATATCTTCCAGATCATGTATGGGCCGATGATCTAGGATATTGCAATGAATGCATCCAAGTATGGAAATGTAATGACATGATATCTAATATTGGTTTCTTTAATTATATTTTTACGTAATTGGAGATAACGTGGTGCATTAAAGGCATATTTGTGTCTGAGAATTTGGTAAGTCTTAGGTCACAGGCGCATTCTCTTTTGAATATCTTTGGATAGTCGGCCACTTTCTTTTAGGTATTTATCCAAATCGGTGAATTTGCTAAAGGATTGCATTTCACATGGCAGATGCTTGGCTATTATGGAGTGTATGAAGGCGAGAAGCTGAAGAAAGGTCTTTTATGATAAGCGTGTTTGCCTAGGTGAACATTTCAAGAAATTAAGTAAGAAGTTGTATAATTGCTTTGTGGATACCAATTGCTTTGTCATTATTAAACTTCAATAATATGGGTAGTCATCTAAAAAGTGATTGATGCTTCAGGGACATTTCTTACTTAGGAAGTACTTTGTAATATTTTGAGTGTATATTATGAAGTAAAACATGTTCTTCAAAAAACTATGGTGGTGTGATCAAGGAACTAATCTTAGTTCAATCTTGTACAAAACATGAAGGGCGCTAATAGAAATGTCTTCATGTGGAGCATGAGCAGTGAGGCTGGATTATGTGAAGGTATGATTTTGTTTGCTTATTTTCTCTGGTGGTAGAGATGATGAGTGATAGATCCATTGGCAAATGGTGTTTTTGGAACAAAGTCTCTTGAATGTAATATCAAAGAAGAAATAATTATGTATGAAATTTGAGCTTTCCTTATTAAATCAAGGTGAGTTATTTCTACATTAAGGAGACATTAAATTGTGGCTTGCTAGTGGTGAGTTGATGCTTACGGATCTTTGAGTATAGAGGTGTTAATATATCCTACTTTTGTTGTTCTTTGGAGTCAATTTAGGAGCGGTTATAATTGAGTTCCATGATAACAAGAATCACGACTAAAATAAGATATAAGTTGAGCTTAAGTTTTATGCGGATTGCATTTTGATAGTTAGAAGTTTGTCAAGATGGCTAGTTTGGAAATATTGTATAGATGGTTATGAGTATTGACATAGAAAGAAAAATGCCATTATCTATACAATGACTCTATTTGGAGATTAAAAGTCTTATGCGTGTTCTTATGTGGCGATCTTTTGTACATGTTTTACATCCAAGATTATAAGCGAAGTAGGATTTAGAGGATTTGAAAGATTTTACCATATTTCTCAAGGGCAAAAGTAAGTGCTTTTGAGAACACAAATTTGGTCAAGGATTGAGTAAATAGAGAATGATCTTAAACATTTGGTCAAGATATATTGAAATATATTGGGGATATAATAGGATATATAAAACATTGTAAATGATGATTGGAATAGCCATATCCTTGGTGGTAGGAAAGCGGTAGGTAAGCGGTATATGATGGAACCTAAAAATATGAGGACATACTTGGTGAGGTGGAAAGGAAATGTTACGGCAAGGTGAAATGCCACATTTGGAAGTATATAATTTGATGTAAATTACTATCAATAATATGCCCAAGTTGGGAGTTCTTGTCTATATACTTGTGCTCTCTTATGGGAATGGGGATATATTCAGAAGAATGTTAGTTTCATCACAATCTACCAAGAAAGTAAGCATCACATTTAGGTGCATCATGGGATTCTTGCTAGTGATGGAAGGAAGGAAACTTGATGGTTTGAATAGTTTTAATTAGTTAGATGTATACAACCGGGTTAGTAAAAGCTACTTGGATTATGCATGAGAGCATGCCAACAATTTTCGAGTGTAAGAATAGAGGTTTTGTTTGATAGATAGGAATAAAGGCTTTATAAGCTTGGTGATGTGCAGGAAAAGTTAGCATTAGGGAATGAAATTAACCTATGTAATGAAACATTAGTTTAGAAGCGGTGAGCAATGTCTAATGAAATTACTTTTATAGCTTAAGATATTTGATAATTATTTCCGATATGTTAAATAGGCTTCTTTGAGAGAATCTATATTGTAGACTATGTGACGTTCGACATAGTATCTGAGTCCCAAGACATATCTTTATGCTTGCCTGCAAATCCTTTGGCGTACACATCACCGGCCAGCGTGTACGCCCGATGTAATAGCGGTAGCACCCTAGGGGAGCAGCTTTGCAGGTAATGCATTTATTAATATGCACATTGCAAGAGTGCACATTATCACAAGTACACATTTCCCCATGTGACACTTTATGCCACCCTAGTCATTAAAGGCAAGTAGGCCACACCCAGGTATCTACATGCTTAAAGAATGGTAGAAACCTAGCCCTAACCCCTTGTCTATTTAGGTAAAGAAACCCTAACTTGCCATTTTAGTCCATAGGGTTTTAGAGACTCTGTTTTAACAGATCAAGAGCCAATCTGCCTCCCAAGATGTATCCTAAGGGGTGCTTCGTTAGTTTCCTTTCTAGCTTCATCTTCGGCGGTTGGCATGAATTGAGCTCAGGCGAGGAGGAGCAAGCGGGGATCAGGTATTTCGTCAATTTAATAATTAAACCGCCTTTCAATCATTGTATAAGTAGGTTTTAGCCTATTAAATCGCCCACTTAACAACCATCTAGATCTCTAGATACCGGTTCTAACTAAAGAACCTAACTCTATGATTTAGATTAGATCTTGTTCTTTAGTTCCTGCAGTGATATGTATGATGATGTATTTCTATGAACTCATTGTATTGGGAAGGGTAGAGACCTTAGAGCCTAGTAATATGATGCTCCTAGCCAACCCTCTTTGCTTACTGACAGATTCGGCTTTGTGTACAAGAACCACACACAGTTTGTGGGTGAAGGGACTAGGCGGCTCATAAGGAGGGTTCATGTTAAGAGCTCATGAAGATGATCCCTGGTGTGTAAGGCCTAGGGATCCACATGGACTAGGTCTAATGGCTTGCCTTTATGCGTGTGGGTAAGGCATGGGATGCGACACCCGTGGGGTGATCGTCACCCTCCATTGGAGTTTCAAATTCGAATAAGAGCGGTGGCCCTCTAGTCACCTTAGTCGGCATGTGAGGATCTGCGGAGGGAGTTATCCTACCTGCCCCATGGTGGGAGATGCCAGCCCGGGGAGATAGCCCCTTGGCTATGCATCCCGGCCGAGATTCTGGTCAGTCCCAACACTTTTCAGCCTACTTTGCAAAGTGTGCAGGGAGAGGTGGATGGAGTGCACTCTAAGCCATGTTCTCATGCCGGCTAAATCCATTGTCATGAATTACATGCAATGAACTCACGGAGACCCAAGCCCTCAATCATTCGCTTGGAGTGAGCCTTGGGTAGGATTCCCACATATGTGATGTCTTGATCTTTGTCTATGCAGGATATGTGATGAGCCATCCTTGAGATGGTTATGTGATGTTGCTATCTTGACATGTATGTGTTTAAGCGCTCAGCATTCATTAGGCCACGAAGGGAGGCAGGGTAAAATGACCCATCATTCTTCCCACTAGAACTCACCAAGGTTGGGTACGTGGAGGGCCTTGTGTCGATATGTGGGCGGTATGGGGATGAACTCTGTTGGTATATGGTAGAAGATTACCGCAGGTATATGAGTAGGACATCCAGTGTGGTATCGAGCAATGTTCTTGAGACCAAGAGCAAGAACTGCTGGCTATGTTCGATAGTACTAACTTGATAGGATCCTCAAACCTCGAAAGTGGGAAATTTTTTCACATTTTGTAGTATATACTAAGCTAGTACTTGATTAAGCAATTGGAACATAAAAAGAGACTAAAAGTTGGAGCTAAATCTTTCCAAAGATAACAATGTCTCTACGTCGTGCGAGGAAGCACAAACCTAAAGAAGTTTGGAATTAGAACCACAGGCATGCGATGCGAACATTGAAACCCTAATCACCTTAATACTTGATGAATTTCAAAAGGTAACATGCTAGATCCGAGGTTTTAAAGGTAAGAATTAACTAGATTTGTATATTACACCCTAGAAATATTAACACAAAATCATATAAGTTAGTCTAAAATCACAATGTCTCTGCGTCGCGGGAGCTTGATCTAATTGTTAGCTCGGGCCTCCAACATCATGTGAGACCAATGGAGTTAAGAAAGTCTAAAATTAAGCATATGTAATAGGTTAATAGGTATGTAGCACAACCAAAAGTAGCGAAATTTGATCTAAATTGGCCATCCATAAAATAGACCTAGACCCCCCCTTCATTTATGCGTTTTCTCCTTAGAAAATTGCTCCAGCTTTTAAAGCGATTTTTTGGGCGCTTGAGCCTGGATCGTGGCCAAGTAAGACATGGCGAACCAAGCGGACTGCTAGGGTTCTCGAGAAGGCGAGAGCATGATGCCCTGCGCCGATTGGATGCCGGGGCGCCTTCTTAGCAGAAGACCAGCCTTCATCGGCGGGGAGCGACTTGGGGCGAGCACCAAAGGGAAGGATCAGCGGGGAGGAGCACAAGGCGAGGAGATAGACCATGCAGTGCGACTAAGAAGGGGCGTGCACTGGATGCGAACGAAGTGCTTTCGAAAATTGAGGCAATAGCGGCAGATCACGAGAGGTCCTGTAGCGAGTCCTCGGCAAGATAAAGACGCAGCGAGGCGAGAGGCAAAAGGAGCAAGAAAAGCCCGGAGAGCCCACCCACGGCGGTGGGAGGAGCAGCTAGAGCATGGATCCAAATACACGAAACAGAGCGAAGCGCGGCGAAGAAAAAGCGAAGAAAGAGAGGGAAGAGGGGAGGAGAAGGAAGGCCAAGAGGCTGAAGGCGAAGAAAAAGAAAAGAGCAAACCGTGGAGGAGCCCAAAGAAGGTTGAAGAAGACCCCCAACCCCAAGATCGTCATCCGCGGGGTAGCCAGCCGATCAGCCCTCTCCTCTGGCTGACTCGGCGGCGGGACTTCAACCCTAACTACGAGAAGGTGGAAGTTCTTGAAGCGGTGATGGCGGGAGGACCAAGAAGCGGCGGTTAGTGCGAGGCACCCCGGCATATTGACTTGGGATAGGAAGAAAGGCGCGCGACCTGCGAGAATGCGTGCGTGATAGACCTGTCAAGGTCTATCGATGAAGGGCACAATCGCGTTCATGAAGAAGTGGGAGGCTTATAACTCTACTATCGGGGAGAACAAGGTAACTTTTGTTGAAAGTGGGTGCCATCCAAACACGCTCAAGCCACCGCGAGGCCCAAGCCTCCCGAAGCCAGCCAAAGGAGAGCGGCCAAAGGAAGCTGAGGAAGCGCATTACGGGAGATTAGGCGTACCGGTAGCGACTGACTTCCCTAATCCCCGTGCACCGTTAAGCCCGACTAGTGGGAGAAATTAGGTACCAAAGGTACAACACCGGCATGAGGGGTGATGGGCCGAGATCTTCTTGGCGTTCACGAGAGCGTGAGCGAGGCTGAGATGCGGCGCACGGGAATTCCACGGCTTTGCCTTGTACATAGCAAAGAGTAACATTAATGAGGAAGACATGCGCTAGCCAGCTACATTAGGGAGAACCCGATGAAATTTTGTAAATGATAAAATTTTGGTTTTAGCAATACAAAAGTGTTTTGAGTAGGTGTGTATATAAATGTACTTAACTAAGTTGGCTTAGCAAGTAATAGCTTTTGTTTTGATCAAATTTGGACATATTTAGGAAACAGAAGTAGTGAGGAATGTCTCACCGTCATGCGAGGAAGCAAATCAAAAATTGAGTTAGAACCTACGAGCATAGCGTGTGAGACCTTCACATCTAAACTAGACCAAAACATCCGTCGGCCAAATGAGGGTCAATCTTGAGTATCTCGAGAAAGAGTCTAGCATAATTTGACCCTTAGTTCACCTAGATTGGACAAGGTTTGACAAGTTAGGGTAAATGTCTCACCTGCGATGGCGCCGGAAGCCCAAACCTAAAATTTGGAATTAAGACCCGAGCATCGTGAACCTCTTTGTTACTCCCACTATGCCATATCCAGTGGCCTCTAGTTTGTTGCAATAGGTTCATTAAATAGTTCGGTCATGCTAAAAACCTCAAAATAGCTTTCCAATCACTCATTTTTGACCCCAAGATATATGGGATTGCTAACCCCAGCAGTTTTCCAAGTCACCCAAAAATTAGGGGTTTTCCCTTTCTCTATAAATAGGCCCCATTTCTCTCACTTAGCATCCTACAAGTTTGCTCGGACCTTCTAGAAGATTTTCCACGACTCTCTAAAGGCGTACGCATCGTTTGCTAGCCCATCTCCTCTACATCATGGCAACGGCCCGGCTCTAGGAGATGAGTACGGCGCCCGGCCGCCCCATGCGGTGAGGCAGATGTCAGTGCCATATTCAAGTTTTTCCGGAAGAGATAGATGTCCAAGCCACTCTGCAGCACCCAGCAGCATATAGAGAGTCTTGGTAGGAGGTTCCAGAAGATAGGAGTAGGGCAGAGTCCCCTTGAGTCGACTCCCCTTATGCAGACTATTTTGTTCCCAGACCATCCCTTCAAAGCGACCTTGGGTGATGTTCCAAACAAGGTTCGATTGTCGTGTTAAATTATCTGATCAACAAGGCCAGAGGTTGCGGACTACATGAGAATGCTTGGCGATTGGCGAGGACCAAGTATTTCTCTACGCCTTAGCAATCTATCTTTCCCATAGTGCGAAAACCCCCATGGGGAAACCTCCTCCCTCCCATGGATGTGGACCCCATAGACTCCTCGGCCAATGAGACTAGCTCAGCACACTAGCGTGCCAACAGGAGCAGAAGGAAGCGAAGGCGGAGTCGGATGGCGGGGACTAAATTAGGGCTGAGCCAGTGAGGGAAGCGGCTGACTAGCGAGGCCGGGGAGTTGCAGCAACTTTGAGCGAGACGGTAGACCCTCGGGATCGGCTCTCCCCACTTGGGCTAGGTATCACAAGTAGCCCCCATCATCATCGTGGCGAGGAGTACACGCTCCTGGTGACATCGAACCTCTCGAGATACAGGAAGGGAGATGCAGGCTTCGGCGAGTTCTTTGCACCAGCTGCTGCAACAACGGATCTGGATGATTTCATCATCAGGGGAGTTCCAGACTTCGTTCGGTGAAGGCGACACTACGAGAATTCGACTTGGGATATCAAGCCTCTGACAACATCGAACCAAATAATGGCTTCGGGACCCTCTGATGCGAAGAGGAGTTCTATGCCATCCAAGAGCGGATGGGGATCAGGTGGCAAGACCACGAACTTATTTTGATGTCGAGCTCTTGACACCAGCCTCCCCTTGAGAGAAGAAGTGGGATGCGACCTCGAGCCAGTCTCATGGGCAATCGAGGGGATTACGAGAGAGTTCACGAGGTGGAGGTCGTGAATATGCGAAGACATAGAAATCAACAGCGTCGCTATGACAATTGGCTGAGATATATTATCTTCCCTGGCGATGGGCGGAGAATAGCGGTAATACGCCAAATTCAGCGAAGAAGGAGTATTCATGCTCATACGCACTCTGAGGGCTTTGGCAGGCAGCTGCGGCTGGCTTCAAACACGGTATGCGTCTTAGTCAAAGCGATGGCGCTTATTTATCTTCCGACTTATGCATACCCTACGGCAATGGCAATGGCCAGCGGCCTACGTCCCGACAGCGAGTAACCCATCCTACCGGCTGATTTCAAGAATAGTTAGACTCTTGATCGGAGAGCATTGTATTAAAATATTATATATACATAAAAATATCTTCTTTTGCACTTTAAATGTTTGTTGATGTATTTTTGTCCCATAACTATACCAACAAATACATACCGTCACAATAGAACAAATAAAAACTAACCATAGGCCATGATCTACTTGTGTATGCAGCTAGGAAGGCCTGGCGAGAGGGAACAGTAACCATAGGGAGAGCGGACTCACGCCTAGGCCGCATCCGACAAGAGAACATGTCTGAAGCATTTGGTGCCATGACTCCCGAAGAGAGATATGCTTGAATGGCAACGGATCTTGAGCAAAATAAAGGCTTTCTTGGCAGCACAAGGGAGAATTGGCCCAAATGGCGGTGTCGGTTGCAGAAGCACACCTCGAGGAAGCGAAGGACAAGAAGAGGAGCGAAGGAGGAGGTCCCTAGCAATCACTCCAGAGCCTGAAGCTCTGATTAGGACTCAACTCGAAGAAGAGGAAGAACAAGGGCAGGACGAAGAGGCAGCGAGAAACAAGGACCACGAGAACCTGGGACTATTCTCAGGAAGGTAGACTCAGGCAACCACGACAACATATGGAAAGCGAGAAAGTTGGAGCGGTTCTGCGGGAGATAGCGAGGTCGGGATGGAGCGAAGCATGGTTAGATGAGATGGCCGAGTATGGCTTAAGCAGCCTATAGTATGAAGGAACAAGGACAAGGGTAGGGTGGCAACAACCAACCTTAAAGGAACAGCATCTGGTGGAAGGCTATGCCAAGGCCCATGGCTTAAGCAGGTTCAGTGCGAGGTTCAAAAAAGTTTGCTAAGGCTTTCAAGCGCCATTATGTACAGCGAGAACATAAGTCCCAACATGATGCAGCTGATTCTACGAGGTTGCAGCAAGGCAACAAATCAGTCCAAAAATATCTGAGAGGAATTCATGAGACCCCAAAGGCTTTGCGTGCGAAGTTGAGTGAAAAGCCTTGATGAGCTATATTGAAGGATTGAATGGCCAGATCCACTTAAGCTTGTAAGGCAATAAACCCAAGGCGATATGAGGCAGAATCAAGGCAATAAGCACCCAGGCAGGACCTGAGCGGCGGCATTAGTACTAGGATAAAGAGCAAAACAGCGGTTATAGCCCTAAGAACACAGCAAGCCAGTCGACTAAAACCCCACATAGTAGCAGCCATGGAAGCGGCAGGAGAAGAAAGCGGTGTCCCTTCCAAAAGAAGACAAAGCGAGGAAGGGGTCAAACTACTCCAAAGCGGTCTTGATCCTTTTTATAGAGCAATGCAAGGAGAAGAGCAGGAGTGCATAGAGAAAGCAGCTTTGCTTGAGGTGCTTCCAGCCCGGTACCGAAGCAGTGAAGCCCCTTGCCGTCATGAAGCGCTTGGCCTTCATGGAAGTTAAGGTGGATGGGACACTTTCCGTCAGCGGCCCGGCCAGCCCGGCCCGGCCTGCGACTATATTGAAGTGAGTGTCACATTTTGCTGCCATAGATACAAAACAAGCGAGAGAGAGAATCGGTATAAGGTAATTTCCGCATTGCAGGGAAGGCCAAGGCCAAGTCTTTCATAATGCGATAGACTCGGGGAAGTAGCCACAACTTTGCATCCCAAGAATGGTTGAGATGTTGAAGTTGAAACCGGTGAGAAGTCAAAGTAGGGCCCGTAGTCTTAGCAAGTGGGCGATGCAAGACAAGCGGCGGGCAAGAGGATAAGCCATTGACTTGCGGGGAATTAACACATCCGGATGGGGGCGGTAATGGGTATCGGAGGCCATGACTTGATCCTTAGGAATGGAGTACCTTGGACCAGCGGGGGCCATCATTGATTGTGGAAGCGGAAGGTAGCCTCAGTAGCGGCAAGATCATTGAGATCCGCGAGGTAAAGAAGTTGTTCCCATCATGCGGTGTATGTCTAGTAAGAGGCTGCTCAAGTGCATAAAAGGCGAGTAGGTAGCGCATATCTTCAAGCTTGAGATCGAAGAGCACGGCGTAGTGGAAAGCAAAGGAAGACAAGGTGCACCGACAAATTGCCCAAGCAAATAGCTAAGTTGATCCGCGGAGTTCCGCGATCTTTTCCCAGATGAGATCGGCGCCTTCCTCCTTATAGAAGTCGAGTGTGAGATAGCACTTGAACAGGAACCAAGCTGACGAGCAGGCTCCATACGAGGATGACGGCTAGCGAGGAATTGTGAACTAAAGAAGCAGTGCGAGGGAGTTGCACCGACTTGAAGCTTCATTAGACCTGGCGATCTCACCATTTGGGGCACCCATTCTTTTGTGAAGAAGAAGGATGGCAGCTTGAGGATGTGCATAGATTCTGACGGTTGAACAAGCACACCATCAAGAATAAGTATCTCGCTTTCGAGGATCGGATGACCGATGGATCAGCTCTAAGAGTAGCTCTTCTCCAAGATAGACACGAGGTGAGGTACCATCAGATCGGGGATCCAAGGAAGAAGGCGTCCACAAAACCTTCAGAGCGGTATGGGCTATGAGTTCACGGTAATGCCTTTACGGCCTTTCAAGCGCCCCACTTAGCGTTCATGAGGCTCATGAGCGACATCTTCGAGGAGTTCTTGGACACCTTTGTGATGAGTATTCTTTGATGACATTTTAGTGTATAAGATCCCTTGAAGAGCATGTACAACACCTAGGAGAGTGCTTGAAGAAGCTAAGAAGGAGGCACCGGTTATGCCTGCGCTAAGTTGTGATGCCACTGCCTTGAGAGGATGGAATACCTAGGGCATGTGATCTCGTGAAGGAATCTCGGCCGGACCACCTTACGATTGAAGCGGTGATTGATGGCCCGCGCACGAAAGAATGTCCATGAGGTCATAAGTTTTTCTTGGCCTAGCAGGGTACTATAAGAGTTTGTGAAGAACTTTGCGAATAAGCGCCCATGCTGATTTGTGGCCGGAAAAAGAAGTGAAGGATTAGGCGGATCATTGGCACAAAGAAAGCCCAGCGAGGTTTTGAATTGTTGAAGGAAGCTTTGGCAACACGCCCCCGTCTTGACCCTGCGGACCGAGGAGAACAAGCTTGTGGTGACAGACGCAAGTAAGATAATCAGGTCGGTGTTCATGCGGAAGGCGAGTAGTAGCCTATGATTCTCGGAAGATGAATGGCAAAGCAGCGCTACGGAGCTCATGATCAGAATTGCCTGCGGTTGTCAGGGCACTAAGAATTTAGGCACTACCTCTTGGGAAGGAAGTTCAGTTGGACACTGAGATCATCGAGAGCCTCAATATGTATTCACACAACCACATCTCAACTTTGAGAAGCGTGAGAAGGTGGATGGAGTTCCTCGAGAAGAGTATGACTTTGATATAGTCTATAAGCCGGGGAAGCTCAATATGGTAGGCGATGCGCTTTCAAGGCATCGCTTTGACAACAAGAATGCAGCGCAATGCAATTTTGGCGGCTTCGCTATTGACTTTGGAAAGAAGATCGAAGAAACCTTACTTATGAGATGGGGACTTCAAAGAGTATGGGGCGGTTGTGCAAGGGAGGCAAGAGCTGAGACAAGGAGAAACCTTCAAAATTTTAAGAAGGAAGAGTAACCTGCGTACCATAAGAACAAGTTGTGTGTGCGGAATCGCCGAGGGGGTGAGAAGTTGATTCTCCACGACACCCTGTGTAGATCCCATAAGTGACCCGCGGAGATTTATGAAGACATATTTCAAGTCTTGTGACAACTATTATTGGCAGGGAATGAAGAAGCGGTGCTTCGCTACATCAAAGAGTGTCGACTATGTCGTGAGATGAAGAAGCGAGCAGCTTGAATTCGGGGGCATTGGAACCTTTAGCCCCGGTGCCGAGCGCTAAGTAGAGTCATCGGCATGGACTTCATATAGCGGGGCTTCAAAAGGGCGATTATGAGGGAAAGGATGTGCCTTGATGAGTGCGTGGTGCGACAAGTTGTGAATGGCACATTTTATTGCCTTGCGGGGAACAGAGCAGTACCGTCACGATTGACTCTTCACCAAAGAAATCTTCGAACTTACATGGCATGCCGAGAGAGATCATCTCCAATAGAATCCGAAGTTCATGAGTGCCTTTTGGCAAGATCTTTTCTGCGGCAGTTGATTGAAATTTTGTCCATGGCGGGGCCTATCATCCCTCCCAGGGCGGATACAAGGGCAGCAGGAGCGGACCTTGATTTTAGAAGATGTGCTCTGAAACTATATGGAACAAGCAGGTATGTGGGAAAGTTTATTCACTTGAGTGGAGTTTAGTATATAATAGCACCAAGTAAGGAATCGTCCCAAATGTGCGCGTTCATGATTAATTCACGGCTACCAGTACCTAACTCGGACACATGGCACAATCCAGTGTCAAAGGAAGTAGTTTCCCTTGCTGACAAATGTTGGCAAAACATGCAGCTGGTAGAAGAGTTAGAGGATATCTTCTTGCGGCAAGTGGAAAAGCGTGTGACAAACAGAAACGATCGAGAGTTCAAGTTGGCGGCGGCGTGTGGCTCAAGATCAAAAGTGAAGCTGACGGCTCCGCGCCGGGAATTGTAAGAAGCTTGCTCAAGGTGGGCTGGACCCGCCGGAATAGTCAAGAGAGTAGGTAACCAATCCACCACCAAGTTAGACTTGCGGCCACACTAAGATTCATAAGGTCTTCCGTGGGTTTGTTGAAGCGGCGAGTGAGGGAGGATGAGCATTCTGGCGCTTAATTGTTGGCACCTCGGGCTCGGAAGTGCGAATCGAGGAAGCGGTGATGGACGAGGCCTTCTTGGAGAACATTTCTCGGGGCACAGGTTTCCAGGAACATCCCGCCGATTTTGATGGCATTGCTGCAATAGATAGCCTAATCATTAGGTTGTACAATTCTAGGACTCGAGAATAGGATTTAGTAGAACAACTATAAGCGATCATTTTCTTAGCATTTAGGTTTTAGCCAGTAGGCTCTTTAAGAATCATGGCTATAACTTTCGGGCTACCTTGCCTAAGCCAATTCAATAGTAATCTTTTTTTCAAATTTCTGTTCTTGAGAGATTTGGAATTGAACCTATTTTCAGACAAGTTTCTTTGATCTCGACCAGCTTTGTTCTTTAGTGATCTCTGATTTTAATTTGGAATGCAGCGGTGAAAACTAAAAATGACCAGCAAAGCTGTGTGAAAATTGGCTGTGAATCTACCAAGAGCCAAATGGAAAAGGGAAAAGCACTCCGGATGATTGAAGACGATGAATGGACAAATATCTTAGAAGCGGCGGCCAAAAACGACAAAGTATGGGAAAAAGATGAGAATCCATGTATATTACGCTGCTCTAGTCGGGATCAGCGAGAGGAAGCGTGGTTTTGCATGGAAGTTCACCGATGATAGTGTTATATGTGATACCCTTAACAAAATAGAAAGGCTGTGGAAAAAAGATTATGCCTGCGGTAGGAGCAAGCGATAGGGGATTGAGCACGGGGATATGTTGAGTTACTCCGGAAATGGGCGAAACATACAGAAGGATAATGGTTAAGCAAGGCCACTCTTGACCAAGTGATGCTTAGCCTCAAGGCAATATCTTCCAAAAATCCATGGATGAGTTACTCAGTTTGGCAAAAGCTACTCTTCTTGATCGAAAACCTCATTTGGAACTCAAAGGCCTCCATAAAGCTTGTAAAAGATGGGAAGATCTTTGATGATAGTGTTATTGAGCACCACACATAAGCAAGCTAAGGCAAGCTCCCCTCGGTCTTGTCGATCCTGGGATGTCTCACAAGAATCGGCATCTACCAGGATAAGACTCAAAAAGGATCTTAGGTGCATGCAAAATCGAGAGATTCTAATGGTTACTTCAACCCACTTGGTAAATCGATTATGAGTGCAAGAAGCTACTTGAGGGCTTAAATAACTTCCGAGGCATGAACAAGATCAGTACCTCTATTGAAGATCAGAATGTAGGTAGCGGATGCAATCATTGGCAAGGCGACAAAGCAAAAGATTGAGAATTCTTCCCTCATATAAAGAATGCTTTGCTTAATTTTTGATTTTTGTCTTAACCCGACGACAAACCTAAAGTTAATTTGGATTATATTGATCTTTGAATTGTTCCAAGATTCTCTTGCAATGAATTTATACTCACGATAAGGGGCTGCTTATCCATTTTCGCAAATGTCCATCCATTGGTGGAAATCAAGTTTTGGGTCACCAAAACCCACGAGAGTCCCATCACATTCCCTGCTTTCCGAGTCGATGGCGAGCGTTCCAAATCGCTGCGGGGATAATTTTAGTGTTATCTACACCTTTAAAAAGTGGGCAAAATTAGCAACAACGAATTCTATATCATGAGATGGAATTACTTTTTACCCGAGTAACTCTAAATACATTTCTACCTCCACAGATCACATTTCCTAATTTACCTCTGCCTATGGACTCTATCCCATCACGAGAAGGCTATCTCAGAGCAATTTAGGATAAACTATTTGTATAAACATCCCCCAAACAAATTTCCCATACAATACGCATCTCTAAAGAAATGCGACTCGGATGGCTAAAAAATGTCAATATTAAGCTCTCCCGGAAGGTAGAACTCAAAATTTGGGTTGTGTATTCCAAGCTCTCCCTTTCCATAAGGTGCTTTCGGAAAATACTCCTATACATGACAAAGGAAACTTGCCGTGAAGCCTCCTCATCATCGGCCGAGAATGGCATCCCAAGATGGATACTCCGGCTCATGCTCAAAGCAGGTTATGAAACCATAGCTCGGATGGCCTCTGTGAGAATCAAAAGGATTTCACTCTCAAGAATGATCCCAATTCTCTCTTTATGGATAACAATGGAACTTCTTACTTACAGAAATGTCAGCATGGAAGTTAAATTTAAAGCAGGTATTATGACCCTCTCCTTCCCTCTCCAGGAAAGAATTAGAGGTGGAGTCCGATAGCTATAACTTTCGAAAAATAGGTTCATCCTCTTGCTGTGAGGAATGATGGGGAGCAAATTACATCGCAAGAAGGAGGCGGGGGCCAGGAAGAGAACTTATCTTGGACCTCTTAGAGTGGCCAGGAACTCTGCCATCCAATCGGGATGGCCAAAAGGTAGGTATAAATGTTAATGTCGATTCTTTAAGGTGTACACGGAACGTCGGGTATAAATAACCTCATCAAAGGGGGCGTCTGAGTCGTATCTCTGCTGCCTTAATCACGATATCTTGCTTATCGAGAACACAAGATTCATGACCCAAACCACGAAATTATTTCTAGATCTCTTCCTCCAAATTTTAAAAGTTTGGTCTGCTCCGATTATATGATTAGATGCATGTATTGCTATTGTTTGGAATGAAGAGGAAGTCGGTCACAGGTAACTCATATGATAAATGACAATAATGGTAGATGGCCGGGGTTACAGTAGGTAATCTGGAAAACACGATACAATATACATCGCAGTATTTCATTCTTACCATAATCCCCTCTTGAGAGGATTATGGTGTGGAACTCGCAGCAGGCTTAGCCCGGCGCAGATGTTGATGATCTTATCGCTACCCAGTGCTAACATGGTTCTTGTGACTATATGAAAAACAAAACTTTAAGGCTCTCTTGCTCAAGTATTATTACTTGGGCCAAGCTTCTCACTGATCATAATCTTAGAATGGCCAAAACCAAGCCCAATTCCTTTAGCTGGTGCAATCCACGAGGGCTGACCCACCTTTAGCGCCTTCATGACCCGTTTCTACACGGTGAGAACTTGTGGACCATTAGCGGGAGTAGATAATCCTAGCGGATATACCCCTTTTCGTTACATTATCCTCAATGAATTAATTACATTTGGCAAAAGCAATCATAGCAGTAGAAAATCTTTTTCAAGCTAAATGTTAGCCTTCTAGATCATGAGGATTTTTCTTGATAAGCTCGAGGATATTATTAATTGCCATCCCCAACCGGGTTGGGGACCTTTGGTTGGATGTGAGTGAATCAACTTGGCCCAGAAGCATATCAAAAGGCGGTTTAAAAAGGCTGGGAAAAGAGATTCACCACGGAAGCATGCTAATCTTTCTCAATTAAGACAAAGGCTACGATCACACTTGGTGACATGGGGATGATATCAAAGATTGATTGAAGGGAGAAATCGGCATTGCAAGGGATGGAAAGTGAAGGCCAAGATCAAGAGCAAGGAAGATGAGAGATGCAACTCAAGTATTTCTTCATCAAAGCCAAAACCAAACTCAGAGAAATCAAATTGAAGAAGTCAAGGTTGGGGACCTCTACAATCTGGAGATCTTAATCTCCAAAATTCTTTGGCTGTGGGGCCATTTTACCAAAATTATAGGTACCAACAGCGATTGTTCTGTTAGAGATGATGGACTTATTCATTAATATTAGAAGTAAAGTTAATAGGGACCAGAACGACTTGATCTCTTCCCCTTTCACTGATCATGAGCTCAGGGAAGTTATCTCGGGCATGGATAATGGGAAAACTCCGGGACCAGACGGTCTCCCTGCGGAATTTTTCTAAAAGTTCCTGAGGGATGATAGTCATTATGCTTTCCCATTTACGGCTAGAATGGAAAAGAATGCATTGGCATAATGGGGTGTATATTATTTAGAGTATTGGTTTAGGGCTGATTGTTGTCAGTATCTCCCAATTCTAGACATTTAAATGCTGCATTGATGGATTGTCATTTCGTTGCAGTACTCGCAAGGTTTAGTATGGTTGAAACAAATAATATTGAGCAAAAGAAGTTGTGCCATATCTTTCTTTGTAATGTTTATTATGGGCTAACCGCATCAAATGCCTCAAAGTAGGGTCGAGACACAGAAGTGGCCTCATCTGCAGTGAACTCTATATGGTTGGACTCGTTCCTGGCTGGAGCATAGCTCTGCAGCTTCGAGATCGGTAGGTTACCACCTGCAAAAGCTCGCGAACGCCATCACTCAACAAGGCAAAGGCCTCCATGCAGAAGCCCATGAGCAATTGCAGCGGTGCATGCATGAATTGGCAACGCAACAACAATTCAGTGAGGAGCTAGCTCTGGATTGGGGAAGAGGAACCACTACACACCACGTGTCCGCACCCAAGAGGTACTTGCAGCGTCAGCGGGACCCAGCTTCTTTATGCACCACCAAACGTCCCATGCCACCACTTCCTAACGCAGAGCCACAACTTACCTTTATAGCAACCAAACAATACATATTGCGCCGGGCGTGTTATTAAATCGAGCTTTACGCAAATTTGAAGGCGGAGAAACCACAATGTGGTGATATGTGGGTGGCCCAGAGGAAGGAGGACCTCGTGTGGCTCTAGATGCGTCCTGCCAGCTGCGAATGGCGTTACTGCACCACTATACATTACAGCGCCAAGCTGCCATGGTATCCTAAGCGTCAGGACCCCACCTCGGGTAGTCACATTCCGCGATCACGGGGAAGTAGCGAGTGAAGCATTGCATCACATTGCGAGAACGGCGGTAGAAGGGGACTGCCACGTATGTGAGCAGACCTGACCCCGGCATAACAAGAAGGCTAGGCATGGGTTGGCCAAAGTTAAAAGTGTCTACAAGCGGTGAGGAGCTATAGGATGAGTGAGGGCAAGATGCAAATCTCGGGCCGCAAAATGCTACTACAGATACTCACGAACCCTCCAAACGACTCGACCATGCCTGCACCTTTACGCTTGCTACAACCACATGCCGCTCTAGTTATCTCACCTTCGGCATGCGTCTCATCTTTTGCTTCCACTTCTACCATCCTACTTACTGCTGCTTCCAGCAGATTTGCATTTGCGGCCTGCACAACAAATAGGAATTGTGCCTGCATGGCCTCTTGGGGTATGGGGCTTCCCATGGCAGAAAGGAGATAGTCTCCAACTACATTTAGGCGTAGACATGGATCTCATCTTCCTCATGGAAACAGCCGGAGCATGCGGGACAGGATACGGAGCTTGCAGGGACACCACCACTCTCAATCTTCAATGATTTACTTGCAGGAAAGCGGGGGTTGGGGAGTTGCACCGCTACTACCGAGCCTTGCTTTGATCAATCCTTGTTCAAGATGGACGTACACAGTGGTACTGCAATGGGCGGTGGTCATCCTCAAACAGAGTACTTGGCGGGGAAAGCGGGGGGAGGGATCTAGTGTGGTGGACTATGTCTTTGGTGCACAGCGAGCAGGATGTACGTAATAGTCAAGCACTTCTAGGTGGAGACAACTAATAGGGATTAAGAGATTAGAGCTTTCGGACCACCTACCACTTTACTTGCGGTGGCTTGGCGGTTGTGCGAACTGCGGTCGACAACCTCTCACATACCGGTTGCTAGATTATGAATATCACGAGGGCTTATGCCGGATGCTGCCGGGCAAACTGGCGGGGAATTTTTGCGTTACCCTACACTAGAGCGGATAGGCTAGTTAATTGGCGTACTTAAATTTATTTGTAGAAGGTGCTACTTCTGGAAGAAGCGCCCAAGCGGACCTCCAAGACCACAACCTTCCCACATGTCCGGTGGTTTGATGTATGATATTGGCTAGTGATATGTGGCCGGTATAAAAATACACCACCAGAAAAACGTGGCATTTAATTGATATGTGATTTTGTGGTAGGTAGACCAACTTTCCATGACTCAGGATCTTTGTAATTCTCCTTGGTAAACTTCACATGAGGATGATGATCTTATAGCCTTGAGGCGAATAGGAAGTCTGAAGTCATAACACATCGTTTGTGTTACGGTGTGGATTTCCAGCGAGTGGCATCGATTAGGTTTTCAAAAAAGAGGCTATACCGCGGTTCATAAGCCCATGTTTGAGACAATTTGGTGATTTGGCTGCTCACGCATAAGCATTTGCGAGGAGGAAAGGGAAGCTTTGAAGCGAAAAATTGCTATAGAGGGAGCGAAATAAATTGGATTAAATCCAAGTTGAGAAAATGGTGAATTCTACTAAAAACCCCAGGTGCAATTTGATCTAGCGAATCCATAACCTGATGAGATTTGTGATCAATTTTTGTTCGTTCTCTTCCTTAACTTCCTCTGCCCTTTCTAGGTCCAAGTAAATCGATTGTTGTCGTTTTCATGTTATTCGGACAGTCCGCAATCGCTTTTCTCCTATGTTATATCATTCTTGTGTTATATCATTGTGAATCTTTAGAAGATTGTGAAATGTGATAGCCAATTTAGATCCCATGTTGCATAGCCTTATGGACTTAAAGCTATAGCGTAAAACACTATATAGAGCATAATTATTGCTATAAATCAAAAATTCAGAAAGGGATCATTATCTAAACATATATAATTCTGTTATAAATATGCCTTTGGAATATTCTTAGTTGATGCTTGCTCCAAAAATTGTACGGAGGTTTAGAAAAATAGAGGTTTTAAAAAGGTAAGAAAAAATGGTAGAAAAAACCCTGCATTACGGAGGCCTCTTCTTTGAATAAATTTAATCAGTACATGGACATCTCTCATCTAAAATGATATCCTTTACGCAATTTTGTGACACTACTATTGAAGTGTTACATCCAAATACTAAACACATGGGTTTAAAGGATGTTATTGATATTTTGTTTATTTTGCTTCATTGATGTCTGAATCAGCCTTTACTTTTATATCTGAAATACCTTTACAATAAGATTCCAACTATTATATATGTAGCAATTGTTGAATTGTTGCACTAGCATTGCAAGAGTTGGGAGCTAAAAACATATGTGTTAATTCCTGCACTTGAAAATTTGATATTAGTAATGATATTATCTTAAAGAGAACATACTAGTCATTACGCATTGTAAATGCTGCCACTCCAATGTTGAACTTGGCTTTGAGTCATAATGTGAATAATGCATATGCAAATCATGGACACCTGTAAGTTTTCCAACATATATGCTCAAAAGTAACCTCGTGGTCTAATGGAATTTGTGATCAAATAGATGAATATGAATGAGCAATAACTAAGAACCTTGAGATAAGAGCGGTGATTGGCGTGCCCAGAGTATTTGTGGAAAGGTGCTTTTGGAGCTGCTGGCGGACCTCAAGGCCACAACCTTCCCACATAATCAGTGGTTTGATGTATGATATTGGCTAGTGACATGTGGACGTAGAAAAATGCACCACTGAAAGAAACGACAACCCAATTGATATATTGATTTTTATTAGCTTTCGGATCCTTTATGGTATCCGCATTAGCAAACATAATGATCCTTTAAATTACCCACTGAAAGCTGGATAGGAAGATGCGAGGCCGAAGTCATAACAATGTTTGAGTTCCTTTGTGGTTCAATGCGAGTAGCATCGATTGGATTTTCCAAAAGAGGCTGGCATCAGCTGATTCATAAGCCCATGTTGCATTTTGGACAATTTGGTACTGCTCATATTTGCAGAGGAAAGGCTTGAGGCGATTACAGTGTCTTCTTTGCGGAAACCCTTTGTAAGAGGGCAGAGAAATACTAGTGGATTAAATCCAAGTTGAGAAATTGGTGGATTTCTACTAAAAACCCCAGCTGCAATTTTATCTAGCGAACACATAACCTGATGAGATTTGAGCTCAATTTTTGTAACAACGAAGGTGGAAAGGTTTCTTCATTTTAGTTTTCCATGCTCTTCCTTAACTTCCCCTGCCCTTTCTAGGTCCAACTAAATCGATTGTTGTCGTTTTCATGTTATTCGGACAGTCCGCAATCGCTTTTCTCCTGTGTTATATCGTTCTTGTATTATATCATTGTGAATCTTTAGAAGATTGTGAAATGTGGTAGCCAATTTAGATCCCATGTTGCATAGCCTTATGGACTTTGCCTAATAGCATGCATGCTATATAGAGCATAATTGATGCTATAAATCAGAAATTCAGAAAGGGATCATTATCTAAACATATATAATTCTGTTAGAAATATGCCTTTGGAATATTCTTAATTGATGCTTGCTCCAAAAAGTGACGCGAGGAGGTTTACGAGGAAAAATAGGAGTTAAAAAGGGGTGCGAAAAACCTGCGTGCGGAGGCGATTTCTTTGAATAAATTTAATGGTTATTGAACTCCCTGCATCCAAGGAAATGATATCCTTTCGGCAATTTTGTGACACTATAACTATTGAGCTGTTTCATCCAAATACTAAGCACATTGGTTCAAAGGATGTTAGCATTTGATATTTCTGTTTTATTTTGCTTCATTGATGTGCGAATATGGCCTTTACTTTGCATACGAAATACCTTTACAATAAGATACCAACTATTGTATATGTAGCAATTGTTGAATTGTTGCACTAGCATTGCAGGAATTGGGAGCTAAAAACATATATGTTAATTCCTGCACTTGAAAATTTGATATTAGTAATGATATTATGTTAAAGAGAACATACTAGTCATTACAGGCTATATCTTTTACCCTCAAATGTTGAACTTGGCTTTGAGTCATAATGTGAATAATGCATATGCAAATCATGGACACCTGTAAGTTTTCCAACATATATGCTCAAACATAGCCTCGTGATCTAATGGAATTTGTGATCAAAGAGGGCTACAATTAAAATGGCATTTTTCCATAAATTTGTCTAAATGTTAATTATCATACAACCATGTTCTTTTAAGGTCTTCTAAAACACATAGGGACTTTTGAGGTGAATCTCGAATTTTGAATTCCATTCTGAGGCCACTCTGAGCATCATGGTTTGAGATCCATTTGGAGAATAATATTGAATCACGCCCCATAATGATAAGACCCTTAAGGCCAAGAAGGGCATTTTACATCAAATTCACAGTTTCAGAAGTAGTGATCTATAATGTTCAACATCCAAAATAAATTCACCTAACTTTCTTGGAAAAGTGCATTAGAAAAGAAAAATTTTCGCGGCAATAAATTTCTTGTATACTAGTAACAGTGCCCAGCGTTGCTGGGCATTCGTTGGAAGTTTGTAAATGTTTTTATTGCAATAAGAAATGTGCGCAGTAAGCTTTTATCTTATACTAGTAATGGTGCCCAGCGTTGCTGGGCATAAGTTGGTTGTATGTTGACTTCTTAAAAACTCTTGTATGAGCGTCATCTGCCAACAAATGTTGGAACATTATGAGGCGGTTAATGCATTGCTATGATCATTAAGTTACCTACAAAGTTCTACGAAAATTGATGTGTATAGTTTGAATCTTTAGGTATTACATATTTCATACATATTTTATAAACCTCATATGCAAATTGTGACCAACGGTTAGGGTTTGAGATGTATGAAATGGGATACACATAAGGATGTATGTGGGAAATGGGATACAATATGTGAAATGGAGTGCGGACAAGTGATTTCTTTGTTCTTAATTATGAGTATACCACGGAATATTCATGTATTAGTATTATGTGTTCTATGCTCTGTATTGATTTGCATCTTGATATGCGAGCAACAAGAACATCAAGAGAGACATTCTCCAAAAAAGAGGACCCCTTAGCTTCCTAACCCGTGAGAGACTTTAATCCGGCTTCTTGTAGTTTGATCTTGTAGTTGGTGATGGCAATGCAACTAAGGCTAAAATCGATTATATAAAAGAGAGAAATTTTGGATCTTGATTAATCATAATTCTAGTCTTTGCCTTCAGTAGGGATGATAACCTATGGCATTGATATATTGGCCTATGAATACGCCATTTCGGATGTTATATAATAAGCGGCGTTTCTATGTCCTTACCAAGAGTTAAGAGCATTAGCAAGAAGCATACAAGATGAATGGCTTAAATCTTATGATTGGTGTAAAGAGTTACATGCCTTTGCATAGGACAAGTTTCTAAAGGGACAAGTTAGGTCCATTGAATTAAGCCTTGAGGATGCAGGCGTGGGGCAAAATACCATCGAGGATTGTGGTAGGTATGTTGAAAGAACTAAGGGAGGTGCACGGTATTGGAGCGAGGCCGCATTACAGCGATCAAAAGGCTCCATGCGTGACTCATGTTTTTCTTGCCAAGTGAAGAGCGGCTCTTGGTTCTTAGGGTTAACCGTGAAACCTAATGGCTTACCTTTGTCGTTGATGAAGCTATGAGTGGATCTCATAGGCGCGCACCATCATGCAACACTACGAGCGGCTAGTTGCATGCATGAATCTGGATTGGATGTTGATGGCACACACACAACGCCCACACTATTTTCTCTTTACATTTTCATTTGAATCAAGCGTCCAAAGGCATGTATCCTCCACATTTCATGTATTTGAAATTTCCATGAGTACTTGAGGCAGCAAATATGGCGCCATTTTTATGAAGTTTACGGAAAGAGTTTTCAATTTTGAATGTAAATGCGTGTGCTTCTTTGAGGACCCTTCATTTTGGCGGGTCCTCAAGGTGCGATTACATGGCATGATCCACCTTGAGGAGCTTACTTGGAATCATACTACCATTCGCCATGGAATTCTATGTTATGGTTCTTAGTTCTTTAATGCGAACTTGTCTTGGTCTGTGAATTTGCCTTTGCCTTCCTTCGCACATTTCTGTTGTTTCCAAGATGCAATTAAGGGGAAAAGAACAACACTGCTGTGGATCCTCAGTCAAAAGCTCCTGCATTTTTTAAAAATGTACCCTTAATCCACAGCATCACTTATTCTCAGCTATTTCCTATTGTAATTCACGCCAGTGGAAAGAGGATTGAAAGTATGGCTAGAGTTCACTGGAGGCATGAAAACAAGTAGAAAGATCTTTGTTAATCCGGTTCCGAAGATGGGATCATGAGTCCTAAGAAAGGCGAGCAAATACTTTGGGGTTCCTCTAACTACTTTAAGAAGATGGATTATGGGTGGGGTGGGATGGAAAAATGGATCCAGCAGTGCGTGGCTAAGAAAGAGGGGATGAGGTTCTTCAATGGTGTTTCCAAATGGTAGATGAGGAGGGTAGGGGTGTGACATTTCGCGGGGCTTAGGGAGAAGGTATAAAATGTGTATCAGCAGACCAAAAGCGCCTAAAGATGATGATCTTCAGGGTAAAAATAGTGGAGAGGATTCGAAGCATAGGCACCCAACATTGGCTCTTAGAGAGAGGCTTTAGATAATGTTGAAGTTCAAAATTAAAGGCTATGAATTCTAGCAATTTACAGTTCTGAGAAATTCTACACTTGGGAAGTTGTACAAGGACTTCCAATCTAGAGGCCTCGAATTTGGAATCTTGGAGTAGAGGCAGGGGCATACAAGCGGTAGGGCTGGGATGAAGATCTTAGCACCAAGGGTGCTAAGGTCATTCATGAGGCATCCCACAAAAGCAGTGGCTGGCCGTGCCCAGAAGTTGTGCTTAAAGTCTTTGTTTAGGGTGGTGCCTGCCCTCACATCTTTAAGGGCAGAGGCTAAGCAATGCTTAGATCTTGTAGCTGGGTTGCGGTGGGGCACCGCTGTGTACCGAGGGCATGGATGACTGGCTCATTCACATTGTGGCGGCTGGGCTTGTTTCCGAAATGTTCTGGGCAGACCAAGCAAGGGAGGATTTCCGCCGCGGTTTGGCGTCGTCCATGGGGGCATGCGCAGGGGTGCGGCCAGCATACAAAGTGATGCTTCATATTTTGCTGCTGCTCCGCGCATACAAATTACGCCACTAGATGTGGCTGCTTTTTAGGCAATTCAAGGCCAAATTCAAGGATAACGAGGGCGGTATATGCACACTCCTTGATAGTGGTAAGCCAACAAGGAAGATATAGCAGCACTTCGTCTCAATTCAATTACTAGTTCTCTTACTCTTGAAAATATTGAGCTGGTTTACTTAAGGCAGGTATTTGTCCTTTCAATGATAAAGAATTTTATTTCTACGGACCCTTTAGGCGATAACATGGATTTGTAGTGAGGACAATAATGAAGGCTGATGTTAATGGAGATGAAAATGTCTTACCAAATGGTTTTGGAAGAACTTACTGAATCATTAAGCTATGGTAGTATCTGGTTTTGAGGTGCCCTAAGCTCCAGCCTGATTCACGAAGAGATTTCAATCCCATAAGCTCCTCTACAATTCAATCTTGCTCCCATTTAATTTGTGCGATTTGCTCCCATCACGATTCTGCCATAGCTCAAAAGCTTCCCATTCACTCTGACAAAAGAAGTAAGCTACTTGTGGGACACACGCAAGGCAAGCTTTTTGTCGCCGAATCAAATGGTACTTAGCAAGAATTGAGCAAGAAAGAAAAGCTAAGGATCTTTGCTAGAGAGGAAAGAAGCTAGATGAGGAAGGAAAGGTTGCAATTGGGAAGAGAAAAAGGCAAAGGTGGATGCAAAGAAATTTTGACGTACATTTGGGAGGCAGAAAAAGAAACTTGCTTGATTAGCCTTTATGAGAAGAGTCCACCACAAATTTCAGGGGCAGCATACTTTGAAGAGATAATGGTAAGTGCACTATTTGGAGAGGAAAAAAGCTTCTATTGCTCAGGCCTTTAGAGCTAGAGCCAGAAGAGGTTAGATAAGCTAAGAGGAAGGGCAACCAGTGCAGGTGCAGCCTGCTACATACCAACCCGTTGTGTCAACCCTCTTTTGTTGGCAGGTAGGTGTAATTGATGATGTAGTTGTAGAGCATGATGTAGTTGATGAACAAGAGGTAGAGAACAATAATTTGAGGCAAGATTTCATGCGGGACAGCAAGATCAAATTGAATTTGATGTTGGGTGCATTGGATTTCACCCGCCCATGAAGACACTCTTGCATATATTTCTTGGGATGAAAGATGCGAAGAAGAAGCAAAAGTTGGGCAACCCTAAAGCATAATCCCATAGGAATTTGGGATGAGAATCTACGAAAGATATGGTACGCAGTTGATTTATCATAGTAGGTATGACGGAGCAATCAATAATACATGTGTAATTCGGGGTTAGAGTACACTTGATGAATTTGGTCGAGCCTCAATGAGGGCTAAGAGATGTGATGATTTATGGGGCATGAAATTTGAGCAACTATGAAAGCTTAGGAATGTAGAGGCTTTGTTTTATAGTTTAGCTTTCAATTTAGCTTTCGGTTTACATGATCCTGCTTGGTAGATTTACCGTCGGTGTACTTGCTCTCTTGTTAAATCATGCTCAGCTTAGATCTTACGGGTGGAATGATTTGAAGTCTGATCTAAATTACCTATCATTTTGGTAATCAACCCTCTTGATTTGTTTTACCTTGTAGAGGCAGATTTTGCGCGGCATGCTCTTGGAGCTTTTTTTTTTTTACGTAGTAATCCACTGAAAGGTGGATTTGATCTGTTCTTTGGTTGCGGCTAGGGAGGGATGGTGAAATGGTTGTAGCCATTGGCTATAGAGTTCAAAGTCGCCCATCACCATTATGTGTTTGTGTGGATGCATACCTATATTATTTGTCTTTAGATATACCATTGAGATTTTATGTGGCCACTGTATGAGATCCATGCTGATCCATGTTGTGTCCGGGGACCATACCAATTGTTGGGTGCAAAGTTTGGATCACGAGGTTGTACCATTTGAGGGCACAGATTATGGACTACTCTGCAGGTGCAAAATTTGTGCCATTGGAGTTCCCTACATATTTCCATATGTGGACACAGCTCCACCGACACCAGATTAATAGTGCCATATTGGGCGGGTGTGCAAACTAAAGAGGCCAAAGGCACACTGGCAAATTACATAGAGCCAGTGCTTCAGTTTTATTTTGCTGTTTTTCCTCATTGGGTATGTGGGGTTACGGAGCACGGTGATGCATTGCTTTGCTGGTGTTTATATGTGAACAAGGCCATTTTCTCTTAAGTGCTTTAAAACCGGGCACCCTTTCACTTACCTACAGCCTGCATGCAGAAATGATATGAAATTACAAAAGTTCGGATAGCCTTATCCTACAAGCCTAATGGGAAGCATACATTCTTTTTAATGCATACACGGCGCCTCTGGGCAAAAAGTATTTAAAGGCAACTCAATCCTTAGGAAACAAGATGTGTCGAGAGAAAAAAAATAAGCAAATAATTGTCCTGCACTTGATTGCCGTTTTGCATCACGAATGCAAACGCATCCCGTGCAAGAAGCAATATAAACCACAAGAAGCGCTCACGTACACCAGATTTTAGCAACATCTCTAGAGCTCTTGCGGAGCCTAATCACAGAACAAAAACTCTTAAAAGGCCGGCGAAAGAAAGCCTTCCTCAGTGATTCTCACGAAGCGATGGGGCCATTTCTTGCCTTAGAGCTTGCTCAAAGCTTTTAATTCTCCTCGCCAGGAAACCTGCACCAGAGTTTGGTGGAATGGAAGTTCGGGTTCAACTTGAGCTGCTAGAAAACACGAGAGGAGATGCAGCCATCAGAGGAGATGGCGGCAAAGCGAGGAGGAGAGAAGCGCCCTTAAGCGGAGCCTAATGTCGTATAAATTTAACGGAAAATTGCTATAATTCAATCCCCTAGTCATTACTTATCATGTTAAAGCCTTGAAAACTGCTCAAAAGTGTCAGTTTGCTGGGAGTTGCATGTATAGAAAGCAGAAGATGTGTCTTTGCCACCATGAGCTGAATCACCTCCCATCATGGGTTCGATTTTCTTTCTATTTATTGTGTTTGTTATTGTTATGGTTTAATTTGTACATTGTGTATAATTTTGCCTTTGTGTTTTGCAACATATTCTGCAAGTGTGGAGTAAGTGTGGTAGGCGATGGTTGTAAATGTGATCCACGTGCTTGCCCCTACCCTCAAAAGGCTGCTCACAGCTAGCCACCAAACATCCATACATTGTGAAAATCACGAAAATGTATGACATATATAGGGATCTCTTAGATAGGTTGTATGGTCTTCTCTTGTTTTCATCCTTCTTATCGCTCATTCCTTCTTATCGCTCATTCCTGGTCATTGATCACTCTAATATTCCTTCTATTATTCCTCATAGATCATTCTCGACCGTTCATTGACTCCATGATGGGGTCAAACTCCAATTTCCGTCACGATAAGATTTATAAACCATTGGCATGAGTCAACATCTGGTGGGCTCGAGAAACAATGATGCGAGAAAAGGGGACTTGAACCCAAAAGGAAGCGGGGCAGATCATATTGCACATTACATAATATGCTTCAAAGTATGCTTATAGCACACATGTACATACTTTTTAAAGGATGAACAGTTATATGCACTACATGACCATCTTCATATGTAAATTATTTAACCTTGGCGATGAAACTTATTATGCTTTATGTACATTATCAAATGCAGGTGGTACTCCAAGCTTGGCAATCCATATAAAATTAACATTGTAGGTAATTTCATGTGATTAGTTCTTCTGCAAGGTTCCCATCAAAGGGAAGGCGGATCTCTAATGCGGACGGTGATTTTCTTTGTTCTTAATTATCATTATACGCGAATATTCATGTATTGGTATGGTTCTATACTCTGTATTGATTTGCATCTTGATATGCGAATGAAGAGGCAAGAATATCAAGAAATTTCTCCAAAAAGAGAGGACCTCTTAACTTCCCTAACTAGCGAGGAGACTTTAATCCATCAGTTTCTTGCCATTTTGATCTTGGATTGGTGCCAATCTGACTAAGAAGACAAATCGATTTTATAAAAAGAGGAAGGTCGGATCTTTATTAATCATAACTCTAGCCTTCTTGGTGGTGAGGATGATAACTTTTGTAGCATTGATATATTGCAGCCTCGAATCCCAGCCATTTCAGGCGTTATGTAATAAGCTTTAGCGTTTCTATAGTACGCGAAGTTAAAACGGTAGCAAAAAGCATACAAGATGAATGAAACTTAAATCTTATGATTGGTGTAAAGTTTGCCCTTTACATAGGACAGTTTCCAAAGGACAAACCCGAGGGTCCATTGGGGGTACATTAAGCGAGGATTACGGAACCGTGGGGCAAAATACCATGAGGTTAGCGTGAAATTCATGCGTTGAAAGAACTACCTACGGCCATGCAAAATGATGTGAAATAACAACATTAGGACACAAAAGTTCAAGATAGCCTTATTCCTACAAACTGTAAAGGAAGCATGCATTCTTTTTAATATACTTTTCGCGCCTCTGAATCTGAACTCAAGCACGTACCTTCATATACTTATACGCCAAAGGCGGGTCCTGAAATTCCTTCAAAAGCTCCTAGATTGACTCTGCCCCTTACCTCCAAGCTTGAAGAAGCGGAATTCAGGCCAAGATTCTCCACTTGCCGTAACATGGTGCTTCAATTAAACCCGGTTGGATGTAAGCTCCAGCTCCATCTCCATGGTTACATAACCACAGTCCCCTTTCGGCCCCTGCTAAAAAGAAATTTCAAAGCCAAAACCAAACCATAGAGGCGGCCTTGACAAAATACGATTAAACACTTTTAAGCTACCCGAAAGTGTCAACAAGTACTTGCATTTCCCACACTTGGCTTCCCTTTTGCCACCTTATCTTATTGAATACTAGCATAAACTTTACCTTTCTCCAAGTAAAGTTTCAAAATAGTTGAAAATGTGGAAAATGACATATATAGAGATCTCTTATATAGGAAACATATGGTCTTATTGGAAAAATACAAAAGAAATGCCTTGGCTAACTAGCATAAACTTTATATACATTATTTTGCTTGGCTATAAGCGATTATTAGTCAAGTAGAACTACTTATGGTGCCTGGCGTTGTCGGGCAGCGATTTGAAAGGTTGCAAACATAAGCTAATTCATAATTGATTTATCCAGTTTGACATTATTACCTCAATTCCAATTTTTGCCCTAGTTGAATTCAGCTCCGGGTGACTCCCCCAATTCTAAATTCCTTGATGTAATTGTTTATATCTTGTTATAAAATGCATGCATGTCCGTGATGGCCAAATTGACCTCATTCCAGTGGCCTGACAAAAGCTATCCAAGGCATGTAGGTGTTGCTGCATGGCCTTGAGGATGTGGGCTAGGAGGTCCACATCATCTGCGTACATGAGTTGCCTATGATGCGGCGGTGCACAATGGTGCTCATCACCCACATAGCGGAATGACCACCCCTCTCCAATTGGTAAATTTAGAGGCCAAACAATGTTGGGAGAAGCGGGCATCCACTGGCCGGACACCAATACTACCTATTAGCGAGGTAGTCTGTCGGTGTCGATCAGTAGAAGCGATTACATTAAACGCATCGCGACCATGATGTTATACTACATGAACAAACTTGATGTTATACCATATGAAAAAACCGTACTATTAAAACATTATAATATACCACATCCATTTACCAACTTTTATTACCACTTTGACAAATGCTACAAACAAGCCATTTGCAATTACCATGTCACAATACCACCCTAATAATTCTTACAACAAAATCTAGTAGTTTAGCCACATATGGTTTTTAATGAAATTAACTTCCAAAGTGCATTGGTTTTATAGAATGATTTTCTAGTTATAACCATGGAAAAAACAATGTAATGTTTTAAATATGTGCGACACTAATGTGATCTCATCCTCTGGAGTGCGATCCTGACCATTGGTCTACAAGTCAAGATCTATATATAGAGGCACTTCATTCTTGTCGAACCATTTTGATCATTCTTCTAATGCTCAACTGCATGTATTTCGATGACAGAAAAATTTTAAACCTTTGAGAGCTTGTAAATTGCAAATTAAGATGGGGATGCTCCAAGCAAATTATCATATATAATGATTTAAAAAATTGGAAATGCCTTGTATTGGAGCATCAGCATGTGATTGCTCGAGATTTCTGGATTGTAACATTATTGAAAATCATAAATACCAAAGCTTCAAATGCATCATTTTATGAATAGTGTATTTTTCACATGGATTATGTTTAGGACATATTCTACACGTGAAAGTTGGAAAGACCCGATGTGCAATGGCGATTCCTCGATTACAAAAATTTGACTAAAACAGAACAAGTTACCATTGAGAAGCAAATTATTGTTTAAGAAGGCTGACCCGACTCTTCTTCTATTTATGCAAAGCAGTACTTGAATATTCCATAAATTGCTATTTGTATAAAGCACTACATGAATGTTATGGTAAGATTAGATTTTGCATGGCTACTCATTTGAGTAGAATGGACATAAGATATCTGCGTACTTCGTTCAGTTACGTATTGCTGTTAAGCACATATTTGTCATTCCATCCATGCACTTTCATCTTGCAACATCTGCCTGCTTGTATGCTCCTATGGAGATCGGTGATCAAAGACTTAGCGCACGCATATCATTGAGCACAATAAAACATGAAGGAAATAAAACACAACTCGAGGAATATTTTTTAAAGAAAGGCAATTAAAGGGAATAGAAGTTATGGCAGGGGATTCTGAATTTAGGGGCATACCGACGGCCAGAGAATTCTCTTTCTTTGCTCAACATCTTGCCTTTTATTTCGAGTCATTAGCTGTGGAGTTCAATACAATTATCGATTACGAAATGGGGTGGATTGGATAAACCCCAAGCTGGCTCACCGGTAGAGGGAAATTTTTGCAAAGGGTTATTATCGCCCGTATTTTGGAAAAGCATCTCCTATACATAGACTTCTTAAAAGTAGGGGTTTTCTTCAATGAGATGCTTTGGAGGCTTTGTCTATGCTTCTACATGGAGTGATTTTCAGCAGTTGCATGCATAAAAAGCATATCCATAACACAATGTGTGCGATCTGATTAAAACGAATATTTGCAGCAGGTTGGTTAATGTTAAAAAGTAGGACATATTACAGTTCGAGCTCTACGGGATAGAAAGAAGCAAAGGCTTTGTTCTTCGAAGGTTAGTGGTACGCAAATTTTAATGGTTGAATCTCGGTCTTATCCCAATGGCCCAACTTTGGAATAATACGTTCCGGTGAAACAATTGCTTGTTTTTATGACGATGAACCAGCTACAGTCACCATGCAAATTTACCGTACTAAGGCATTACAAAAAGTGTCTGAGGCCCTTACTGTTCAATAAAAACGTTGATAAGCTTGAATGTTAGCGGCGTTCACTATTAAACCACTTTGCAAAGTCTAATGCATGCATTTTTAAGCCATCAAATACACATTGTCATGGCGAGTTGAGCGTTCAAGGAGAGCTCTAGAAAGCATGATTGAGCTGTTGCAGGCGACATCAATGCCCGATCTGGAGCCTCGGCGGGGTTACGCGGGCAGAAACTTCGAACGAAATTGAATTAATCAATAATGATCTCGGCCTTCATGGCCGCGTTGCAAAGATTAGCTAAGCTGAAATACAAAATCGGTAATCATAAATCACGACAGCTTGCTCTATTTTAAATCCATCCTATGCATCCGCGAGCGCTCTTCATAAAGGGCATCAAATGGGGTGCCATCAGCGAACCTAAACCGCGGTTGCAACTTTATGAATCAGCCAAATTTGTTTCGACGCGGTACAAAAAGCGATTACGTAGCGGTTAAATGCGACTCACTTACGGCTCGCGACTGCGAAAGTCTACCATTTGACATAAGCCAAAACCTGGAGAAATAAAGGATCATCTTTTCGGCTATATCTGCTCTTTGACCTCTCACTTAATAGCTCATATGCTTTAAAAGCCCATTTTTTCTTAGCTTTCTTTGGATCTCTAAGCGCAATATCCCAGGCTTCCGCCCGTCAGGTATATAATCCAAAGACATACATGGTACACAAACATTAGCAGAAATTACGACGAGGTAAGATGTTTGGTGATACATGGTAGCCTTTGTTTAGAAACTGAGCGGTGACATTTCAAAGTAAAGAAAAGCGGGTCCCCAAAACTTGATCGGCTTTAAGGCGGTGATTTTGCTTTGCCCAGAACTCCGGCACAACGAGCCGCATCGCCAAATGCTTTTTTATGTTTTAAACTATGTCTAATCTAGCGAAATTGCACGGATTGGGAAAGAGCGGTTTACATTTGGAGTTCGGTGACAATGGCAGAAATACATCACCATGTGAAGGTGTAGAATGCGGTTTTAAACCTCTACCTAGCGAAGTGATGGGCAGAAACCGTGGGAGGAAGCTTCGATTCCCGCCATATCTACCGGCAAAAGGCATGGTGGAAAACACGATTCGGTAGCCTCTACCCTATAGAAATTTGGAAAACACGATGGGGAAAAAGGATTTTTGAACATTTAGAAATCCGCGAAACCGTCGATCCTAAGCCCGCAGAATGATCTCGGTAGTGGGTTGGGGGCGACATTGCGGAGACGCCATAATTTTTATTATATAGGATGGTTTCTAATAGCTTCATCACAGGGGACACCTTTTCAACTGCGAGGGTTGGCTGCATCATAGTTCTTGAGCGAGGTCTCGGAGATAGAATCGGCATACATGTGGGTAAATGAGTTTCTTCATCTTTTAGCGCAGCGGTTAATTTCTTAAAATTTGTAATCATCTTTATGTTGCACTTATGTTATCTTGCTTAGTAAAGCTAGTACTTGGACGGCTGTCTATTTATATTTTGCCTAAGAATCACGATCTCAAAGCGTCCTTGGCCGAGATTGGAAAGGGGATGGAATAGCAAGGGTAGTTCATGGAAGTGTGAAAGAGCACAAACGTGGCGATGGTGCCCGCCGGTAGTGCGTCTGGTAACACATATGCCTATTCCTTCCTTTCCAGCACAAGGTGAGCAGAGAATTGGGGTTATTTTTCAACCTAGCTTAGATCACGAGCATGGATTTTTCAGCAGGAAAGCAGCTTTCCTAAAAGGCTAGGTTTTGGGTAAAGTAAGTACTCAATGTCTGCTACAATAACAACTTCGGCTTTGTTTTTGTAAAATTACGTTTTGGATATGGGTTCTTGCGCTGTAGCAAAAATCGATGGAAACCTAAGAGGCGGCAACAACAAAGTAGGCTTTGGCATTTGTCTGAATGCGAAATACGGATCTGCTCAAAAGCGAGGGAGAATATTAATGATAGATTGCTTTCACGCATTTGGAGAAATGACGGGATATACATAAAAGAAAGTGTTGTTAACGGTTTATCTTGAGTAAAGGAAATGGTATGGGAACAAATTTTACAAAATATGGTTTACGCCACGGGGCAAGGCAAACTTCCACATAGTTAAGGCTTAACATAAATCATTCCATTCTTGACAAAGCAAAGAGGCATTCATAATATGACCATGAGCGATTAATAGGAAAAACCTTAGATGCATTTTAAGATTAGGACTTCACCACCAGCTCACCTTCATCATTGTGAAGAAAATAATGTGCTCTCTCTACTTGCTTTGACTTGACAAACACATAGTTAGGGCTCCAATTAACCTAAATGTTCCTTCTTTGATATAAAAATAGGGCGTTATTAACACCATAACGTAAAGGATAATACATAAAAACATAGAAGTTCCCAAAAAGCTTCTCAAATTTGACAAACCTAATAAAAGAAGAGTTCACGCATAAAAACCTTAAAGAGTTCCCAAAACTTCTCAGTTTACAAACTAATAAAAGAAGGAGAAATTCGATTATCAAAAGCTTCTCAAAGTTTAATCAGAATAAAAAGAAGGGAGAGTCGGTGGAATTACCTGACTTCATGGTTGACAATAAGGGAATAATGTGCTTTTGCTTTACCTTGAGTTGATGTATGATTTAATGCATCTTCACGCAGAAGTTGTACCTATGGTTTTACGCATTACTTTACAAAGAATTTATCCATCATGTTGCTAGTTTATTTATTTACATGTAGCAGAGCTATCTTGACTAGATCTCTGATAGCGAGACACATTTTCGCGCCGAAACTCGGTATATCACTACACACCTTAGATGTCTCAATAGTAGCGGTGGAATGCCTTAGATCTCTCGTAGCATGCACATATTGCGGGAAACTTGCGCATCAATCAAAACGACTAAGTTTGTTGAAGTTACGCATTTTTTATTCTTTGATTGGATTAAATTCCACTTTATCTATATATATAGTATCTCATCTACTTTTTTATGCGGTTAACTATGGCAGAAAAGCAATATGGCATTGTTATTGTTAGCAAGTTAGATAAGTTAATAATAACATGAAAGATTGGTAGTTGATTATGTAGTCAAGTTTTGACACTAGTAAGTCAAGCCAAAATCATGAAAGTTAGCAAGATAAATGCTATATGGATACCATAGTAAATTTTGAAGATTGCTTTAAGAAAGGAGAAAGGGATTTTGAAAATCCCTCTAACTAAAAATAATTTGCGACAATTTATTATTGGCGGTGTTATTGTTATTTCTGCCACGGTTCCATCCCCTCCACGACCAATGCATACGTTTTAAGCTTTGCATTTGCATCAGCTTCGCTCACGGCGTTTTAACACCGGAGAATTTGTATCATTCTATTCCTGTGCATCATTATCGGACTCTACCCATGAACTAGATGGTTGGATGGTTGGTATAGTTTATGAAGATAGTTGCTTTAAACTTCTAAGTACATAGGCACTTACTAAAACCACCGAATGACGGCGAAGACGGCAAATAAATATTAATATTACTTAGTATTCTAGATAATTCATTGGATAACTTCTGAGTTGTTATAAAGATTTTTGAGACGCTATTCTTTGACATATAGTGGAGTGAGATCGACACACCTCCGGCTTTTGTATATTATATTTTGAATAAAATTTGAAATTGTTTGGCACAAGCGTGCCCTCAAAGATACTAAAAGGATTGTTTGTAAGGATTCAAATGATGCCCCTTCTTTTGTAGAATTGCTTGCATCTTGAACAATGCTTACGTATGTTACGACAGTGGCTCCATGAATATCTATTTGAACGTTTATGTAGTACTTTCGATTGGTTCCAGATGAACCTTTGATTAAATAGGGTTAAATTTTTTGAAAAACCTTGTGGCCCTCAGGATGGGTTTTCCCTACTGTCTCCAAGTGGCAGCGAGGAATTGCGGACCACTTACTCTTCCTGCGATAAGGAGATGGGTGTTTAATTTTGCGGGGCTTTCTTTTACGGTGTTGTATAAGACGATGCCATTGAATGTTTGGGTTCCCGGCTCCTCACCAAATTACCTTTGAATGCGACCGATCTCCTTCTTTCCTTGTTTTACACGGCGGTGACCAGCAAACCCACAGTCAGCCGGGTTTTGGAGCTTGGGAGTTGATTTGATTAAGATTTAGTTTATTGCGCTGGATGGATCCAGGTTAATCCTGCGATTCTACGCTTTCGCTTCATAGCCGCGTGCAACATACGTGTCTTGTCTATGTTTATCCCAGTTAGAATACTTATTTGTGTGCGGTCGGTTAGTATCTCGATTTTCTTTAGGGAGAGTTTAGAGATGGTTTCAAAATAACAGGTTCCCGGGAATCAATAAGATGGATTGGCTTGCCAGGATCGTTGTTGGAAAAGATCACAGTTAATCAAAACTATCCATCGTTGCAATCCACGAAAGCAGAGGGGTTAGGACAAAATCCGTTTACTTGCCACGAAAAATCTTCTTCACAACAGCGTACCCAGAGAAAACCCACTTCCGGTGGGCGTCGATATGGTCTGTAATGACTCCTTTCAGAATGAGATAAAGAGGCGCGTCTGCGTGAGGGGCGCATCTCTATGTACATCCGGCAACAAAAGCGGAAAATAAAGCGTGCCTTCTGATAGTACGCGATTTGGTTTTACCGCGCCTAGCCGATCGATACCACCACCAGGCAGATCCGCCAGCATAATTTAGAAGCTTTCGCAGGTCAAAAACTTCGACGAAACCACGTAGCGAGGCGATGATTGGAGGCGGCATCCGGCACAAAGAATATCCATTGTTGAGCGATGGTTTAACTTGCTTTGCCCCGCTCCCGAAGAAAAATAACCCATCTACATAGGTTGGTTAAGCGGGCAATGTTTACATTTCGGCGGGCGAATTGCGTAAATCAACCTATTTACATGGAATTGATATGTAAATCAACTCTATCTACGCTGAAGCGTAGCCAATAAAGCTGCACCAGCGATCCGCGACGTCTGGTCGGTAGAAATGGGATGGGCATACGGGCGTAACTGGAACTGGGGTGGCGGTATGCAGCACGATGGGCAGCGTACAGCGAACGGCCCAGGGCCGGCAACCACGCCCTGATTCGAGAAGCGGACACATACTCAGCTAGCGGAAATCCTAACCACAGGGCCTTCAGGACTTCCGGTCCTGCAACTCCCAAAAGCGGGGTTTGAGCAGATTTGCCCTGGCATGTGACCAAGGAGAATCACAGGAGGGGATTCTGGAACCTCCGCAATAGAACCTCAGGAAAGCCACCCTACATACTATCTGAAGCTTCCCAAGCGCAAACTAAAAAGCTGCTTTTCAGAATTTTTAGAGGTGTGCATTCCAACTTTCAACAATAATATTTAACCAATCAGCTATGTTGTACCTGTAGTACGCTTGCTCCTTATATTCTGATTATATATTAGAGATAATGTTTTTGGTGTAGGCAGTGAACCCACTTAATTTGGGCCCGAAACAAGATCTTTTGAACCAAAGGCCGAGATCTTTCTCCTCTGGAATTCTCTTCCTGTGTTTTCGGCTGCCTCTTCGTTTGCCATTACGTCCATCTGATCTATTACCAAAGTGAATCGAGATGAAGCTAAAGAGAGGCAGAAAGCATATTTTGGAGCTTTACGGCACTGGAGCACTATAAAGCAGAGGATCTGATGCTTGCAAGGCCTGGATGCTGCGGATTTATGCCTCATAGTGTTTACAGAATTTGATTGTACCAAACTGGTGAAGGATTCTGTATTACAACATGCTTATAAACCTAAGGCATTAGGGGCGGCAGCCAGCACTTCAAGCTATGGCGGCTATGGTGACCGCGAGCAAAGATGCTGCAGAATACGCTGATGTACCTGGGGTTGGAAAAAGAACAGTTCTCAAAGTCGAAAGGAACGAATGGCACAGACAGCGGAATTTTACAACCAGGGGCGCTATGTAAATGCCGGCGTATTCACATGTTAAGGTTTCTTGCCGGGCGGCTCAACGTCAAGCCGTTGGACGATCAAACTGCCTCAACAGTTCCCAATCAACCGGCTGCGTCAAAAAGGAAGACGTCTTGACCTCCGTTTCCAGTGATTTTCAGAGTCTTCGCAACTAAAGCAATAGGTAAATCTTGAAGCAATCCGTAGAAACCCGATAAACAATCTTGAAACAATCCGGTAGCAGCAATGACGATGTGAGTGATAAGCAATGGAGAACAGAATTGAGCGATGGTAATTGATGGGGACGTCCAGCATGTGAACGCCGGAATTTTTTCCAGAAGCATTGACATTTGGGGCCGCCGGAGACGTTACATGTGAGGCGTCCATAAGAAAACAGAGAAGGTTTATGCTACTTACCTTCCAGGGATCAGAAATTGGGGCCAAAGATAATATTTTTGAATGAATCTTGCTCTGTCTGTTTATTGAGCTTACAGGGATATGTTATCAATGGCAGATAGCATTGACTCTAAAGATAAAAGTGATGAAATGGTCAGTTGTATTATGATTTTGAGATAGACAGTCCAAGTTTTATAGTTTGATCTCTGTTACATGTGCCAGAATAAGCTCTATGCTCATTTTTGTTAAAGCCCTGTTGTTGATTGGAACCGTGACCAGAATTCTGAGGCATATTCATCAGTCTTTTGGTACTGTTGGAGCCTTCACCCGAGTGGTTTCCCGTTAGTTTTACATGGTGGCTACGTTCCTAACAACCACAGGTTGTCAGTCGCATATGCTATTCTAGAGCTGGAAGCAATAAATCTAATACATTCTAATACTTCCAACTCAAAAAAAATCGTTATGAGTAGTTAATCTGCTCCTGCACATTTTATTTTCAAAATAAAACGCTTTTGCATGCTTCGAATATATGGATATGTTTTGAGTCAAAGCACTGTAAAAGTAAGGTTGTTGCTATGATGTGGAAAGTTATAAACAACAATGGAACCCACATTTCGAAACATGAACAGTTTGCTGGAGATAAAGAGCAAAATATGAGCTTAGTTAAAACTGATCTATTTCCTTGCTTTTACTGATATTCCCTTATTTTATTATGATGTGCAGAGATATGGCGTGAATGGTGGATAATTTACCAGGAGTTACGCTTTAATCAGCTATGTGATTTTCATTCAAAAAAGAAGATGTGGAGAAATATTAACCTGGGTCATTTCAACATGAAGGTTTAGATGTGGTCTCGCACTCACTAATACAAAAACACACATGCTATTAAATTCTTCTTTCATCGGCATCAAGCAAAAGTGTTAACAGGCAGCTTAGGCGAAACAAATGTATCAAAGTTGATTTCCATATGTCTTTTCAAATTCAGAGCTCATGGCCTTAGAGCAAAGCACCATCACCATTGTAGCAACTATGGATTTTGCTGCATTCTCACGTACCTGAATTTAGGTTCTCATTAGATCTACTTTCCTGTTCTTTTTTACTTTCTGAAGGCGGTCGCTTAAAGCTAATGTGTTTTAGCTTTTGTTTGAACATCAACACTTGCTTGCATTAGAGCGATGGATCCGCAAAGCTTTTGCCTCAACTGACTCAAAGATGGCCTTGGCATTTGTGATGGCATGAAGAGATTGATTTAGGTTCTACGCCTGCCGAATGCTTGAATTGACAGCACGAAGGCTTTTTGGGTGTTTTTGTAACAAAGAATACAGTGAAACGGTAACATACTTGAGATTGATAGTTTACGGTAGAATTCGACACGGCGCTTCTTTCATGATTGTTGTTGATGATGGAGAAATACCCGAGTTTTTAGATACAGATGATAATCACATTGGCATCGTGTGAATAGCATCATTTCTGCAATGAATAAGACTGCCCCAAATGAACTGTTTTTCAGAAGCATGGAATAAAGGCTTGACTCTGGCTCTGTTATAAGGTTTGGATAGTATACAACCGAGATGTAAGTCCTGTAAGGAGGTGTATGCAGCCAATAATTGTATGTATCATCCATATCATTATAATAGTCGGTTTTAACTTAGTATGGGCTAGATGTGGGCAATAGAACCTGCTGCTTAGTTGGACGATAGATGAGCAGCATACAATACCTCTATGGAGGTAGAACAACAATAAAAGCCAGGTATTTTCAGTGGTAAGCTCATCTTCTCTACCCTTTTGTTTCTATATAGACAACGTTTAGATAATTTCTACATTTGGAGCATTGATTTGATAACACAAACAGGGCAAAATTCTGTTTTAAAGCTATCTAAGCTATTTGTACCAAAAAGTCCAACCAACTGTGTTTCTTTCCAGAGATTATGTGCATCTTCCATCTTATTTCTGGAGCTTTGACAATGCAGGCTAAGTCACAGAAACAATATAAGCTAGGTATTTCAGTGGTAAGCTCCTCTTCTCCTCCTTTTGTTTCTATACAGACAATGTGGAATGTTCTACATTTTGAACATTGTTTTGATACTTTGGCATTTTCAAGCAGGGGCGTTACAGTTTGTCATGAACTAAAATGTAGGTTGTTTCTTACCACAGATGGTAATAATTTGCAGAAACTTATAGGAATAAGCATGCGTTGCCAACAACCATTCCTTATGCACATGACCGTCTTGGAGATTGTGCTGTTTCACTAAATGACCATGTCATATAGCAGAATGTGAAATGGTGAGTATCAATTCGAGCGAGTTAAATTTGTCCATGCATTGTTGTTTCCAGCCAGCACATTGATCACCAAATATACTACCACCCAGGTTTACGGAACCGGTTACGGAAACCTCTGTTTCCTGTAATTTCTATAGATGCAGATGCCTTTAAATGAGAACTATTGTCGTGTCAATTTTTTCGTTACTTGGTGAAGGCACAAATTCCACTTCAAAACATCATTTTTTAAAACAAAATTGATGCCTTTAGAAGTATTAACATGTAGATTGTTCTTACAGATGAGCGTAATTTGCGGAAACTTATATTGGCTGTACTTATGCATTTGCCAACAGCCATTTCACCTCATGCACGCTTATGACCTTCCTGGAAATTGTTCTGTTTTAGTAAATGACCAGATCATATAGCAGAATGTGGTAATTTGGTATCCATTGTCCATGCATTGTTGTTTCCAGCCAACACATTGGTCTCTACTTGGGTTTTGCATGAACCGGCGCGAAAACCTCTATTTCCTACCAAATATACTTGCCAGGTTCCATGCGAGACCGGCGCAGAAACCCCTGTTTCCTGTAGTTTCTATAGATGCAGATGCCTTTAAATCAGAACTGATGTAGGTATTTTTATTACGTGGGTGAAGGCACATTCACATTCAAAAACACCTTTTTAAAACAAAGTGATGCCTTTACATGGGAATTGTATTTTTATTGCAGTTGTAATTTTTGTTACATGAAAGCACAAATTCCCACTTTCGACACCTTTTACACTTTAAACGTAACAATGCTTTTTGTAATTTTGTTACTGAAGGCACAAATTCTACTTTCAAAACACCTTTTACCTTTTCTAAACGTAACAGTAACATTTTTGCCAGCACCTTGCCCTCAAAGGCACTGGTATAGATAACAGGATATTGATTTATATTGTTTCAATATAAGCCATTATTCGCAGCTTGATGGTGAGCATCCCTTAGGCACAGAGCAACAGAGCACCCCTTGGGAGTTTCAATATAAGGCATTGCCGAGGAAGAAGTCCAACACACATCGAGCACTTATAGGAGTCACCCTAGGTTGGGAAAAATAATGAAATGATATGCACAGGATCATTCGTTTTAAAGAATGTTCCATATCTTTGCCTAACCTAGAATATCTCGAGAAAGGCACCTTATTAGGTTGGATTACAGAATGGGCTCATATGACTTTCTACAACCCATCAGCGCCAACCAACTATATGGTCCATGGTGACCTTGGCCTAACAGCGCGGCTTATGCACTTGACTTATGCCGAACTGGCGAGTACCCATTGGTGTCTTCTCTAATGTCACAAATTATGGCGGTCACCACACCTTTATGGCGGTATCACCAGACTAGGAGGTTGAGATTGATTACCACAGGCGCGATTATTCTTTCATGTACATCTTTCAATGGCGCATATGTTCCTTATGCGCGTGAGCTTCATGGTAGTATTTTGCCGAGGGATCACGGATGGTGTGGACGCCCGGTGATGCTTTTCCAACCAAAGCCCAGTTAAAATTTTGCGATCCATGCTGCTCTAACAATATAAGAAATCAGGTCGGAATAGCTAACATTTTGCAAGGAAAGTAACGTTCTTTGCACAGAGGTGTCTTAACAAGCAGTGTTAGGATTGGAGAGCGGTTCCAGCGGACTATTATGCCACCGTGCCGCAATCTACTACGTAAAATGGCCTCCGCATTTCAAATTGACCTGTTTTTGCTTTTTATTTTCAATTCAATTCAATTCTTGTGAATCCCTCTTGGGGCATGGGAGGCAATGATCCTCCTTAGCCTTAACTAGGCTAACAACCATGCATTCCCCGCCCAAAGATGGGGGTTGGAGTGTTAGGCACCATAGCACATGTCATAAATAGTTAACTAGATTCCACCTAGACAAGTTGATTCCAAGTTCTTAGTTTTCTTATCCTTTAAAGTTTATGGAACAAACCTCTGGTAATAAACATGAGTAATATGCTTTATTAAGTTCTCTTACGTTTGGTCCCATAGGCCAATTTAATATTGAGAATGACTGATCGATACATTAGATGTGTGCCCAATGCTTTGATTCTCTTTCCACTATATATATAAATGCATATCCATAGTAAGACCAAATTTTGATATTGATGTATCAATGAATCAATGTTTTTTATTGAGGCATGTTGTTTCACACGTTATATGGTATGCCAAGAATAGGACATCGATCAACTTGGGTTTGGAAAGAAAATAATGGCCAATCAAAATTGTTGGTAAGGTCATTAAAGGGCCAAGATTGATTGATTCTTGAAGAAATCTGGTGGAGTGCCCAAATAAAAGGGAGGAGACTAAAAAAGAATACTCATTGGCTGCATTGCAAAGATTATATGCACTGTAGGTTCATTTATTGTTTATTTATTTATTCATTTATTGTTCTCTGAAAATATTAGCTAGAACTCCATTGTTGTCTATATCAATTGCTTAGCGACCGAGCCCTGAGAGGATCTCGGGTAGTTTGGTGCAGTGTAAAGAGTCAAATCTTTGTCCAGAGCGGTCATGGATCCCCCTTTATACCCACATGCGGCTAGATAGTACTGCACTTTTCTCAAGGGTAAGAAAACCAGGTACATGGTGGGCGTCTGAAATGTTCTATCTCACGAATGTCATCGGAACCTTACGTGAAGAGTGCTGAAACCTATATACATCCCTCGGGGAATGTCCATACCCAGGCAACACGTTAGGTACTTATCACAAAAGTGGAGGTTGTTGGAGGCTTACAACATCTTGCTAATGGGAAGGCAATAGACTTGGATGCAATCAAATGGGCAGAGCTGCCCATAGTACCAATCCTATTTGCATTGTTCAATAGGGCGTTACAATAAGGCTTCCCTCCATAATGGACCATTAGCAGGGTTGTTTCCATCACCACCGAAAGCAAATTGACCCACAGCATTGGAGCCAGGTATATCGAACAATCATGGTCAACTCATTGTTTGTAAAGTTTTCAACCGACTTTCGACATGATTGATGAGATGGACGGAGGCGATCTAAATATCTCTCCACATAAATTCCTGCAACCTTTGCAATTACACTTAAACTACTATTGCAGTGACTACCTACTACATTACGCACTTTGTTCCATCTATGCACTATGTTCGATCTAACGATTCCATATGTTCTAGACAATCACTTCTAGCATTCCATTCCATTCCATTCCATTCCATTCCATTCCATTCCATTCCATTCCATCTACAAGATCATTCTATATATAATGTTCTATTGCACCTGCAAAATTTCAAACCCTAAATCTCGCATATCCACGAATATGCCGGCTATATGTCGATATATGAAGAAGGTCAATGCAATCTTTACAAATCTTTTTAAACGTAAAACTCTTGTATCAGAAAATGAGACGTCTACTAAGTTTAGATGTAATAGTTGCCATCCAAGATAGTTATTTTGAAGCTTACCATTGTTGGGACACGAACACTACATAGAATCAAGTATTCAACCATTAGGAAAAGTAAAAAGTCTCTGATAATAGCATGCAAATTAAATATTTTTTCATGCAAATGTTGGGCGAGCTACTTGCAAGGAGAATGGTATGCTATTACTCTCAAAGGATGGTTGATGAATAGATTCAATGACATGAGTGTAATGATATCACTTACAATAGAGTGGCTTTTATATTTTATTATTCAGGTACAGGGAGAACTTGCCTTAGCCTTGCACAACATGAAAAACATGTTGTACAACCCAACAATTTCCAATATCACTAACATCATTCCATAACTACAAACCTACTATCAACTGGAATATAGAAAATGGCGGCGAACCTTCTATCGACATTACAGCATATGCCCACTAAACTTATGCCATTTATGACCACCAACTTATGCCATCGCCGATTCGATGGTTTAAAGATACGCCGTTCTTCCGGGGTTTAGTGGAAACCCTTAGGCTTTCCTGGAAACGCAGAGCTTCCAGGTGACCCCTTCCAGTTTTAATGGAAACCCTTCCGGTTTTCAATAGGCTTGGGAAGGGTTTCCATGAAACCCTCCGATTTTCGAGGGTGGCAGGAGGGTTTCCATTAAAGCTTAGGAAGGGGTTTCCGCGAGCTTTGAAAGGCTTCCATATTAAACTGGGAAGGGTTTCCATATTAGGCGGAGTTTCCATTAAAATCGAAGGGTTTCCACAAAATTATTTTTCAAAATATTTTACCGTGAGCCTTTATGGCTCCTTGCGTTGCTTGAGCATTAAAACCGTCATGACGCCGTCCTCAAAATTCAAATTTTGGTGGAAACCCTCGGAATTTCCTTGGATGATGGAAATTGGGAAGGGTTTCGAGGAAGGAAGAGAAAAGGTTGGGATTTCCACATGTGGAGGAAAATAGGTTAGGTTTCCACATGCAACTAGAAACTCCATGGGGTTTACACTTTGAAATGTGGTTGTTTTTAGATGCTTACTTGTGGTTATGTTTGGAAATGCCTAGAAAAGGCATTGCTATAGAAGATAAGAGAAGGTGACATTACTTGCTTTGCGTGCTTTCTTACGTATATTCAACATAACACATTAAGCATGCATTCTCAAGTAGTGCACTTACTCCCGTTATTACATATACAATAGCGTCATAGCAAAAGAATTAGATTATATGTAAAGCATAGATGAAACATGGCAATGTAGTTAGTGTCAAGGTTTTTTCTATTAGGTAATCAAAACATGTGGACTTCCATGACTTCACATTCTAAACAACATGAGGATGGTGATGCCATCACTGGATTACATATAACATTTACTTTGTTTTGGGTGCTACCATATTTCGAGGAATCAATGCAGATAAAAGTAAAAATAGCATTTGTGGGATCAAAAATCCATTGCGCATTCAACATGTGCATTTCTGATAGGATTGTTATGCATGCGATGGTGCGCAATGGTTGTGGACCAAAGAGAGGTTTATGGCTAAAAAAATCTAGCCTTAAAGATATTATATATACTTCTGCCATAAAATCTCCACACGAAATCATATCTAAAATGCTTGAACCCTTCAAAAGTTGTATGGGCGATGATGGAATACTTGGACATTTCCCCTAAATGGCATTTATCATACAATAAAAGCCGGTTTGGTCCTCAACGGTTCATGCAAGTAATAGAAAAGTTATGAAGTACTCATGCAAGTATATGACCGATTGATTGGTTGTTATACAATGGCGGATGATGACATTGTTCCCAAGGTATGCATGCCACCTTGGAAAAAAATAACATGATTCATTGTCCCATTAATCAGTGGGGATAAGAACATCCTTTGCAATGTCCATCAGACTCTAGAGTAAAAAGAATCGCTGCAATGGAACGCTTTGACAAACTTATCCATACTAGTGCTTTAAGGATTTCAAAGGAATTATCTTTGGGCAATAGCATATGAACGATGAAAAAGCCCAAAGGGGGTCTTGTCAAAGCTGGCGACCAATAATATGATACTTGTTGAGCTACATTTTCATCACGGCAAAGCGAAATTTTCTCAAACAATACACCGCTTCGTCCAGTGCTCTGATCAATTTGATACGCTAATGGAGCGAGGGAGGATCGACACGAAATTTACGTGGCACATAAACTTACATTGAATCTTGGTGTGCAAAGGGACCATCGAGGAACAATGCGCGTGAGAACTAGTCTTGTCATTGGTACAAGTGATGAATTCGTATAGGAAACCATTTGAACCCGGTGCAATATGAAAATGATCCATTCTACAAAATCTAGAAACCAAAGACATTCTTATTGAAATAAAAGGATGAGTGACTTGGCCAATAATCCGGGGACATTGAAAAATGGCGATTATATGTATAGTTTTAAGAAATAGCAAAACATCGGAGTGTATAAAAGTAATGAGCAAATCTTTCCTTCAAAGCATACACATGCTAGGCTTCTTTTGCCATCCATATCAAAACTCTCTCCATGATTTTTGATTTTTAACTTGAGGAGGGACCATCACTTTGCAATACCAATAGAAATGGAGTTTACAATACCAACATCTCTCTAAGTCATTTGCTCAAGCGGCGAGGGCCACTCATTTTATTGTATTATTATTAATCCAGACTTAAGCGACATGTGGAACACAATAACAACTCTAATGGCTGAATTTCTTTATAAATTGGGTAAAGATGAAAAAGCGAGAATGGGGACGAAGCATTCAAAAGCATTTGAGGATCATGAAAGAAAAGCCAACCTATGGCGGGTGTCGTGTAGCGGTGAAAAGGAAAAGTCCTCACGGTATGAAACCATCAAGCAGCCAGTCTATATCTTCGATTTCGCTGGATTCTTCATGGGCGGTCACAAATGCTTGGGGGAGCTTAATTAACCCATTTGCAAAAGCAGTGGAAAAAGAAACCATATCAAGCTCTTCATTTTAGATCTGAAAACTCCCTTAGCACACTTTTGTTGTTTCAAGGCTATGTCACGAGCAAAATATCCTTTCGACTTTTTAAATCAGCGAGGCGGAAACTCATCTTTGAATCCCACACAGATACGCCACAAACACTTTCTTGAATCTTGCCTCGAAATGCTTCTTAGTCCTTGTCGGTGAGTGAAACCTTGAATCGCCAATTGCAATGAAGAAGGGTGAGGAAGAAAAAGGAAATTCTTTAAAAAAGCCTCTTCTCAAATAGCCGATGCGAATTAAATACGGTCATTAATTAGCAGTAGTGAATATCTTCACCCAGAAAAATTTCACTTCGGTGGAAACCCTTAGGAGTTCTGTAAATCGGAGGGTTCCTGTCATTTCCCGGAAGGTTTCCACTAATTTGTTAATAACCCCAATCGAGATATAGTGTGGCCCGATCAACGGTGGGCATCTTTTTCTAGTAAAAATATAAGAAGGTAATAGAAGATAATCACAATTTTTAAGCCATGCATTTTGATTGACAAAAATACTTTATTTTCAATGTTTAGGATTCTTTAAGTGGTCCACTAACAAAATTAAAATTCTAGTCGTGCAAGATTCTTTGCTTATGCTTCTTGGGCATTGGTTGACCCGCAACTATCCCCACCTAAATGCGTACGAGAACGCTTATCTTTAGGATACTTATAGGATTTTAGTGTGAAAGTAAGCGTACGAGAACGCTTATCTTTTGTATTGAAGAAATAAAGAAGAAATACTTGATCTGGGTGTTTCTATGCCATTTAATCAAAGCCGATCTTCTAACAATCAGTTACACTCTTCAGGAAGATAATTTGGCATGGAACCGACACCATCTTTACCCGGTTTTGGATAGCAGTTCTAACGTGATGCAAAATAAAACTCTCTCCTTGGCTTTCTACCCATTCCGGAAGGCATTTGGTGTATTTGCAAGAACAGCAGATCCAGAGCCCGTGATGTTATGGAATTGTGCTACTAATGTAAGCTGGGGTTCCACATTTGTTCTCGATTCAACTGGAACCCTTGTACTGCGAGATGGGTCTGATTCACATAAAGAAATCTGGTCTGTTGGGCCAGGTATAGAAAGGTGGGAGATGGAACGGAATGGTAATTTGGTGTTGTATGACGGGAACGGAACTGCAGTTTGGCAAAGCATAGATCATCCATCAGATGTTGTAGTTCTGGGTCAGAACTTTACCAAACTTGTTAACGGAAGTTCTAATGTTGTGATCGAGAATGGTACCTTCACGGTGAACAAAGGGAATAAAACGGTTTGCCAATTTCTTACTATTGGGGGTTTGACTGCTGGGCTAAGACTGAGTTATATCACTTCTGGGCTTTACTCACTGGGTTTTACCAGTTTCAACTCCAGCGGTATGCAAACAGCCGACCTTTTTCTTCGAACATATCACAGCAACTTATCTATGGATAACGATTTCATGTTCATAAGCTTCCAGAAGGACGCCTCCTTCAACCTTTATACTTTCAATGGCACCCGGTGGACATCAGAATTCTTCTGTTGTACAGGTGGCTCTCTTAACGGATGCCAGAATTCCTCTGTCCTGAGCGCTGGAGTGATAAGTTTAATTTGCATAGTGATTGCCTCTCTCTTCATCATGATTTACTCAGAGGTGATGTCCTGCTTTTTTACAAATGTTAGCCACCACATTTTGCTTAACATACTTTTGCTTGCCTCTGTTGCTGCCATATTCTTGTCCTCTTTATTAGTAGTTATTCACCTTTTTCAACATAACGATCTTGCAAGTGATTTTGCCATCATCTCTATAGACATGATCATTCTGCAAGTATCCGTCAGAGGAATCCTCCAATTTCTTGTTAAAAACTCGCCTCCGAGAAGGAGATGGCTGATTATATTGATTGCTCTACACTTCATAGTAATCTTCCCTGGATGCTCTGCATATCTTGTCCACCTTCTTTCACTAAGGCACTTGTTCTGGAGCGACATCCATCTTAACTTAGGAGTCATTCTTTATCCTTTGCCAATCTTCAATACTATAATCTTAGTTGTAGCAAAGCTTCCCTGTTGTAGCAGACGTAATTGTAACAGATGCTGCTTTCCCATTGGTCTAATTTCTGTTAATATTATTCTTGCTGCTGCTACCACAGCCAGCATACTCTTTAACTTGTATCATCTCTATAGCATGCAGTCCTTAAGTTTGATTCTCATAGTAATCTCAGTTTGGGCCTGCTTTGCTCATAATATCATATCACTCCAACCTGTTATATCAAGAATACAGACGATGCAGAGAAGAGTACATGTTTGGCTTCTGTCATGTCTCTTGGGCAAGCCAGAACCTCCAGGAGAGGATGATATCACAATATCTTTGTCCAGCTACAGCTATCCAGAGATGGAGGTAGTGACAGGTCACTTTGAAAAACAAATTGGCAGAGGTGGCTTTGGTGGAGTATACGAGGGTGTCCTCTTGGATGGAAGGAAAGTTGCAGTGAAGAAACTGGAAAGCAGCAGCCAGGGAAGGCAGGAATTTAAATCAGAAATTGAAACTCTAGGCAAATTGCACCACGTTAACTTGGTCCAGTTATTGGGCTTTTGTGCAGAAGGAACTTACAAGGTTCTCATATACGAGTTCATGCCCAACGGCTCCTTAGACAAATGGATATTCAATGTTGATTACCTTCTAGGTTGGCCACAGAGAATGAAAATTATTCTGGGAACTGCACAAGGTTTAGCATATTTGCATCAAGAATGCAATCCAAGAATACTACATCTGGATGTGAAGCCCCAGAACATTTTGCTGGATGAATCGTTTACGGCCAAAGTTGCGGATTTTGGACTCTGCAAGTTGATGCCAGCAAATGAAACTTCCTTGATACTCACTAGAATGATGGGGACCTTTGGATATTTAGCACCTGAATGGGTGAATGGCACTGTCTCAGAGAAAAGTGATGTTTATAGCTTTGGAATTGTGGTACTCGAGGTCATAGAAGTTATTCAAGTATGGCGGTGAATGAAGAAATAAGCTTCTTGAATTGGGCATCTCAAAGACTTGAGGACGGAACTCTCCTTGATTCCAGGTTGGCAAAAGAAGATTGTGATGCAATGCAATTAAAAAGGGTAATAGATGTGGCATTTTGCTGTGCTTGCCAAGATGCTAATATGCGTCCTTCCATGGCCATGGCCATGGTTGTAAAGATGCTAGAAGGCAATAATGACTACACATTACCTCTAGAACAAGGTTCGTATCCCATAAATCAGCAATCCTCCCTCTACTCCATTGGTGAAGAATGGTCTCAAGAAGTTCCATTGTGCCCTAGATAATTTCAGTAACGTTTGCACTTGTGCTTTTAGGAATGTGTTCCATAAATTAAAGTGCTTTTCTACTTGTTGCACTTACAATGTAGATGCCACTAATACTGTACTCTATAATTACAAAAGATTGAAAATAAAATGTTGTCAATTATTTTACATGGGCCTTTGTTTGAAGTACTTTTTGCATGCTAACAAGATGCATGTTGTCCATTAAATGTCCTCATATGAAACTAGAAATGGTGCCAGTGTTGCTAGGCATAAGCTAGGAACTGTAATGATACAATGGAGCCATTGTTAAATTAATTCACATCTACAAAATTACACAATGATTACTTTCCGCCTTTCCTTTCCTATTTTCTTTTGCCTCTTTGCGCTTTTCTGTTATTTTTTTTTTAAATTTCCCCTTCCCCCTTTTCCTTTTTCCTATTTCCCCATCCCTTTTTAGGTTGCCCCTAAGGGGCAAACCCTCGGTTATGGAGTTTGGCATATCCGGTATATTACATATGCAGAATATCACGGTGGTTGCTCCAAAGCGGTTGTTGCCCGATAAACTAGCGGTCGAGGGCTTGTTGTCGGGTTAGTGTATTGACAGCCTAAATGAATCGAAATAGCATTTCCGACTAGACCCATGTTTTCTAAGAAGGTAGGCTGGAATCTCCATCTTTTCATGCAACATACATGATTTGTAGCATTGTAGTTCTTTTTACGGATGAAGATGGATGCAACAAAATACCCCGAGGCGGATGACACCGCTACAGTTTGCAGGAGCTCAAAATTTCAGATTACTATATCTCTTGGATGCTTTCTTTTTGTTTGGAGACCCATTAAGAAGATCTAAGCGCTTTTATGGTGAGCACAGATATGGAAATTGCTTGTAGAAACCACACAATGGAACCTTGCTCATGACCCAGTTAGTACATTATGTTTTTGGAAGAAAATTTGATCCAAGAACAATGTCAGGATTCGAGCAATTTTGGGTTATTTTGTAATATATTTGGGGAATGAAATGGGATGAAACCGGAGATACAAGAAGGATATTGTAATTAGGTTGCCCAAGATTCCTAATTTTGAAGCATTTGCTAATGATATTAAAGGTCGACATTTGGTTAGGACACATCTTATGAGAGATCCACACTTTCGAGGCACAATTATTTAGTTTGTGGTGGTGTTGGAGCGAGGAAAATAGAGTCTTGAATTGTAAATATGGTAATGCTACCCAAAAAAACGAAAGCACTTAGCACCTCATACTTCAAGCATAGCAACGTGGTTACACTCCACAATCTCGACCTCGGTTCATGGCGCACCTAGCTTCGAGGCACCTTCCTTTTTTATCCCAATTTGTGTTTCTTTTACTCTGTTTTCTAAGCTCACATCATAGATCAATTATCGGAACTTGCATTCGTGAATCCCGATTACAATGGTAGAGGAAAGCGATTCACAGTACGAGGATTTGAGAAAGGATACCTGACCTTTCAAACCATGGTTTCTGACCTGGAAGGCAATTCAATTGGTGACAAATAATGTTACACAAGAACGATTAGAATCGGTTGGCAAGAACCCTCAATCCCAAATTGACGGCACTAAAATTCTTTGCTATTGACCACATCGAAGAGCCAAATTGGGCAGTTTGTTAAGTTCTTTTATCGGATGGGGTTTCAAGCAGTAAGTGAGAAGCAATTTGCCTTGCATTTGCTTGGGAAAATTACAAGAAGGTCTTAAAGATCACGAAGGCCATCAAATCAATTGAAATTTGCATATGGTGCCCGCGAGGTTATGGTTCTGAGCATACTTGTTAGGAAGTTGAGGAGTTTTAAAGAGAAGCAAAGAAATTGATTCAAAGCCTCGAGTTTCGAGCAAAAGAGGTAGCAAGTAGTAAACTTGATCGGACAAACTTGAGGCGAATCTGCTGAGATGGTAGCCAGTCACGGAAAAACTTATGATCAAGAAAACTTCGGATGGAAAAAGAAATACGGGATATAGTTGTGCTTTGGCGGTGAAGAAAGTCAGTAATAAAATTTTAAAGGCTAACCCGAAAAAAGACCTGACATGGAACAATTGAAATCTTGCTTGTTGAAAAGAGGGGCGCTGTTCATGACAGAGGAAGTAGAAACGGGGAAATAAAGGAGTTGGAGAGAGAGTTAATGTTTGAGGAGTATCTTCTTGAGTCCATGGAGTCATTATGCGGAACTGAGATCGAGATCTGATTTTGAAGAAAATTTGGGCGGAATTAATTCAGCGGATGGTGACATCAAAGGCAGCGAGAATATGCAAAAAACCTTGACGGTCTGGAGACATCAAGAATTCAACGATACTGCATCAACACCATCAAGAGAAATCTTCGAGGTTTTTACAAATTTTGTAATGCTTGTGGTTTTGGGATTTCATGATAAGTACAAGCTTTCTTTAATTCTTGATTGCTCGCATGAATATCGCTGTGATGTGTCTTTACTTGTTAAAGGAAGCAAATGTTTGAAATGTGATGCCTAGTTCCTGAAGACCTTTATGTTGAGCTTGGCTTGAGCATTCTGATGCGATTGAAGCCGGGTTGCTTCCTTCGATCCTAGATTAAGTTTGAAATCGGTTGGGATCAAATGCTGGTCGGGCAATTGAAGATGTAGTAGATGTGCAATCACGACCAATTGAAGTCCCCTTCTACTAGCACGAAGAGAAGGTTGAGACATATCGGGGATGATTACGATATTGAAGCAGAGAATGTGCAGAGACGAGTTACTAATCTGCGATTAATAAGTGGCGATAAATTTCGGGGGAAGAAAGCAATTTGGCAGATGGGGGTGTGAGTATGTCTTAGACACTCCAACCGGGGAAGAAGCGAAGCTTAAGATCAGAAGAAAAAGCTGATGTGGTTGTGAAGAAGGCAGGGAAGGAAAAGAAGACATTGAATAAAGAAGAGACTAACAAAAAGAAAGGAGGTAGCAAGGCCAAAAGCGGTATTCAGACCAAAGCCAAGATTCTTAAGAAAGTATCCTTTGAGAGGAGAGGTCAAAAGAATGATGGGAATGATGCGAGACATGAGAACTTGCAAAGGCAATGAAGAAGAGGAGTTGAGAAGGATGTCATGGACAACATAAACTCAACCCTTAACGTGTTAACAAGTGCGAGGGGTTTAAGTTCAAAAAAGAAGTTCATGAAGAAGCGGTAATCTTACTAGAACACCGCACCAAATGTACAAAGGCTGTGACCTTCATCTGTACAAGATAAAGGTACAAAACTTGTAATGATTGAATCCATGAGGGTAACAACATCATGAGCGGAATAATTCATTCTACGATTGTTTAATTTGAATTCTTAAATTATTGTATTCATTATTTGAGTTGTCTTCTACATAATCTTGAGGGAGTGACCAAGTAGTCCAAAGTGATGAGGACTTAAATGTATCCCAATTAACTTCCAGGTCTTGTGCTTTTTAATTTAATCTGTGTTGTACTTGAATTTGGGTGTGTATTCACTTGATTAATGTTGTGAATATTAGGTCCACTGGGTATAGCCATTTGAGTACACAATTATGCGTTGGACTTACGATGCTCGTGATATTCGACATATGGCCTTAGCATCTTGACTCTTGCATCATCTTCTCGACAAATGCGACCCGGACTATTATCGTTTGAGGTCGAGATGAACCACATTCCATGATGGGCTTGTATGTGCGGATGGTGCTTCTAGGCCCGGATTTCTCCAAGCTTGCCATGATTCACCTATGGTAGGACACTGGAGTAATGATACTCTTGAACTTATTAGTCGAGGTATTGTGGTGAAACTGAGCTTAAATCATGCAGCCGAAGCTTTTATTCGATCCTGTGACATCATTGTCGGCCAGGTTCAGGCATCTTCCTCATGGCCTTCTTGACCAGCTAACGTTACGGATGAACCTTGGAAAAACGACTCTATAGACTTTATTAGGAGTTGCGAGTCTCTCGGGGTTATGATGCCATCATGCATTATGCGTTGATCATTTTCTCTAAGATGACTCATTTTGTTCTGCAGCGTCACCATCACCAATGAGAGACAACGTATCTTCTTCTTCATGGAAGTAGTCGAGACTTCACGGCTTAATTGCACGATACTATCGTCGTGATTGTGGACCATAGTTAAATGTGGGAGTTTTGGGCGCTAACACGGAGTTATTGCATGTCGGCCAAGCTCACCCCAACATCGGTCTCATCATCCCGAGAAAGTAATGGGGCGAGGGGGAGCGTACTAATCGAGACTGGAAGCGGTATTTAGGTGCTTTGCTCCGGTTATCAACGAGGATGATTGGATCGATTATCTTCCATTAGGCGAGTTTGCCTATGATAACTCGTTACATGCTTCCTTGGCGGACTCCATTCTTTCTAAACTGCAGTGAGCATCTCGTTGGTCCATATCATCGTTGGCGGTGATTAGAAGTCCTAGTGCGAGTCGACTTGAGAAACTCAGAGACTCTTCAATGGGATCTTGACATCATCTTCGCAAAACACAGAAATACTATCGGCATTATGCTGATTTATGTGGCGAGGAAGCTCCTAAATTTCACGTTGGTGACCTTATGCGGCTTCTTCATAGGGACACTCCTACCTCGTGTTGCAATAAGCTCAACTTTGTCTCCTTGGTCGCCCGGATCTCGGCGGATACGGCAATGAGGCATTACGCTCGAGCTCCCTCGATTGTTCGGCTTCATCCGGTGTTCATGTTTCTCTATTAGACCTTACTGCGATCGATACTTTAAGATCGCGTTCCTCGCCACCACCACTGGTAAATTGATGATCATGAGGAGTTTGAGGTTCGGTCTGGACTTTAAGATACTTAAATCGATGATTGTATTACTTTGTCGATTGGGAAGATTGCTAAGCAAGTGATAGAACCTAAGAGCACATTGAGAATACGAGTAATGCTCTGATAAAGGTGCGGAGTTTCACTGCGGGTGCGGATAAACCAAGTTTGAGTACACCGGCCCGGCTCAGGCGAGCTCGTCGTAGTCGTGGGAGGGATGGTGTAACGACTCCTCTGAATATTCGTATCATACAAACATTATACTCGTATATACAAGGCAATTGACACCTGCGAATCTTGAAGAAGTAGTTGCATGGAGCAAGAGTTTGAACTCGCAACCTTGGAGTTGCGGAAGTCACACACCTTTACTTGATGCCTACCAATATCTACTAAAGACATTCCCTACATGCATATGCATGCCTACATACATGCGGAGCACTTGACATGATCTCATCTATTGGAGTGGCGTGATCACGGTAGTTAGCTATGTATATAGCAGGCGTCTCCTTCTTCGAACCATTAGGTTCAGCTAGTCTTAGCCTTCTAGGCATGCAATCTGTAGTGTTCACCTTGCCTTGAGACCATTGTACTCTTGATTCCTGTTCATATATCAGATTCTTTGCCGATCTTGGCGATATTTCTTAGTATTGTGCGTATTTTTCCCGCGTATTTTATTGTTTTTCGCGTGGAGTTCATGACATTAGCGAGAGCTCATGTATTCTTTTTGATATTCAAGAAGTCTTATTTTGGCATACAGTCTCTTTGCTTTTCTATTTCATTCTTTCTGTTCTAATTTCTTTGCAAAATTCCGTGTGACACACTATACTAAGATTCGTCTTGCAGGCAATCCCGAGCCCAGACCCTAAACATAGTTTATATTAATCCCCAGAAAGTCTTCAGAATGAAGATCCCGAATAATATAATAAATTACTTGTTATGGACTTGCTTAATTGTGTAGTATAACGACCCAAGAGGCTATTGCAAGATTTTTGGCCTTGCATTTTCTCTGTGCATCCTCTCTGCACAAAAAAGGCCACATGCAAAATTTGGTTTCTTCCATGGTAACCGATCACAGGGAAGCCTTTCTAGATCCACAATAATATCCCATCCACAAATTTGAAGGATGCCAGGAAAGAGGAATTGCATTTAGGAAAAAAAGTAGTTATTATGCAGCTGAAATTGCAAAGGACCTTTGGTACAAAACTCGCACTTATCTTCCAATCTCGGCGGCCGACATGCACGTTCGATTGCCACTTTGCAAGAATTGAGTCATAGGTTCGGCTTTGATTTTCCCACTCTCTTATCTATGTTATCCTGCAACAGAACATAAGACATTGGCATCAGTAAAACCTAAGAGCTAACAAAGAATGTTAGCAAATAAAAAAAATAAAGGGACAAAGATAAGCATTTACCTGCCTATTCTGGCAAGGCTTATTCTACTGGTGCATAAGTAAAACATAATCTGCTATAGCTTCTTTTGTATTAACTGATTGAAGTCCTTCTACACACAACATAGGCAGAGCATGGTATGCATAGGCAGACAGACAGGGAGATTGAGTTCGTTGAAATAAATAGAACAAAAAAAGAGACGCAAGAATCCAAAAGCAAAATCAATGATCAGATCATGCAGTCTGTTTTGGCTTCATCCCTAGCCAATTTGCTACACAGCTAACAACAAGCAACTCTAAAGATCCGTTGTAATAATTTAGGGTCTAGGTAATAAACAATTTGGAATGGTGAACAAATGTACCGTTGTTGTAGATTATTCATGGCCTTGCCATTGGCATCAAAAAGTAATGGAAGTTTGGTGAATATTCAACATCTTTTTGATAACTTTCCATTTCAAAACAGAGTGGACATCCTTATATGCAGCAGATACGCAACCAGATAACCAATTACAATACAAATTTAAACTCAAGATGGAGTTTAAGAAAGTCTGGCCATTACAAAACTTCTGTATGAGCCTCGAATGGAGCTGTTAAAAAACATGATAATGCCAAAGCCAAAGGTTCCGACACCCAGAACAAAAATAGTGGATAAAGTTCAAGATAGATAGATGGTTCAAGGCGGAATTGCACAGAGGCAATAAAAAACAACTACTATTTCTCCTCTCCACGCGTATCTACGTCCTCCATCATCCTAATTCGGGGAAACCATGTCTCCATATCCAGAAAACCCCAAATGCAGCCAGCCTTCAAGGGGCAAAGTGCAAATGAAATCCTAATATATATTAAAAAAAAAAAAAAAAGATCGCGCTTTTTGGAAGTCAGATTGTTTTTTAGGTGGGGAAAATCCCCAAAGCCTTATAGGAAAACGAGCCAAGTAAAAAACTAAAAAAGTTTTTCTCCTGCCGAAAAATCCAAATTTAAACAATAGATACCAGCACAAATAAAAGCCGGTGCCTCCAACAACAATAGAGATACATCCTTTTTCTAGAACTTGAGCAATAGCTTTTCTGGCATCATCATAAAAATCTCCAATTGTGTACTTTGTAAATCGTAAATGAATGATGAGCTTAGATGTCTTCTTTTTTGATTAACTTGATAAATGTAGGCATTATATTACTATCATCGATTGAGTCAAGAATGTCAATCAAGTGATGAGGAATGCCCAACAAAAACAAAGAGAGAAATATGATCAAGTCCGGAGAAGGTAAAACCTAAAATCGAAGTTACAATCTAGGAAAAAATAAAAAAAGCTAATGAATAATCAATCAAACCTGATAAACTTGACAAACTCGTCATTTCTACACTATTCTGCACCACCATCAATGGGAGAGCTACAAACCATTGCGCCCTTTCACTGCCTAGGTCTAGCAGCCTATTGTTTCAAATAGTACAATAGCTCCGTTTGTATATGCATCTTGACAATAACCTCCAATTAAGACATTCCATGATATCATATCTCTAACATGCGTTTTAGTAAATAAGCCTTGTGCATTCTGTAAGTTCCCACATCTGCTGTACATATTTATAAGTGCATTTCCCACAAAAACATCTATTTTATACCCATTCTCCATGATCAAGTATGCATCTGCATCCCATCTGTTAATGCAGCCAAGTTTGCACATGTATTAAAAAGAGAGATAAATGTTATTTTGTTTTGGAACTTTGCCTTCTAGTTGCATTTGATGGAAGTAAATAAGTGCTTATCGTTCCCATGGTGAACAAACATCGTAACAACTGCATTCGATAAAACAACATTCCTCTTCAGCCTTTTATTAAACATTCTTTGTGCATCTTCCAAATTACCACACTTTCCAACCATATCCACAAGTGTTGTGCCAACAACAAAAGTATGAGACTCAAGATGCCTATCAAGGACACAAACATGGAGTTGTTTACCTTTTGCAAAGGCATCTGGACTGTAGCAAGTATTAAGAATACTGGCATACATAGCTGAATCCGGTTCTTCTCCCTCCAGGTATATTTGCCTAAAAAGACGAAGCTCATAATAGAATCTTCATTTTGAGCATAAGCAGCAATCATTGCATTCTAAGATACAATGTCTTGATATGGGATTATCAAATAGCCTCCAAGCATACTCTATGCTCTTGCACTTTCTGTACATGCTTATAATGTAATTAACAATCACAAGGTCCATTTGAAGTTCGTAATCAATAATATGGGCATGGATGCATTTTCGTTCTGCTCAGAATTCAGATCCCTCAAATGCATTCAAGATGCTAATGAAGGTGACTCTAGCATGGGCTTCTTGATGCTAGGTTCATGAGCTTGTACAATTTCAAGGACTGTAAAACATTGTCGTCGCATAATCTAGAGGTAAAACGTTGCCGCTAACAAAAAATGTTAACCATGCAAAAGTTATAAGGGGAGAGATTGCCTTCACTTCCAGTTATGCATGTCGTCCAGTGCCTTAGATCAAATCGTCTAGTTCCCGTGCCTTAGATCAAATAGTTGCAAACAGATAACGCTTGGGTTTCAATTTAAGAAATGCACTAATTCATCAATTTACCCCAGCACATTATGCACCCCGACAAATACATGGTGGCAAAGATAACTTCAACTTCTTTATTTTTTCAGAGTAAAACACAAAGAGTATTGCACAAACGCCCACCCAAAGAGAGTTTCCTCGACATTTCCTTATTTGCAATGAAAGAAAAAAAAAAGAAGGGAGGAAAAAAAGAAGCGGTGCAAAATAAGAGGCGAATGGAATGCATTGGCATTTCGGAAGCACAGTATTCATCTTCTTATCTTCATCTGCAATATCCAAAGACCTAATTTTCTTGAACGGCAAGTAGTGAGGTAACAAAATCGGCCAAAAAAACTCAACCTACGAATGCCCAAGCTATAAGAAAAAGTGTCAAAGGGTCCCATGTACCCATAATAATCAGTTATCAAGTGAATTTTCCAGAGTTTTTACCCCTTCCTGCCGTAAAATAAAGTGGCATGATATTTCCATGTAGCTATTGAGCTCAATAATTAGAAACCACATCAAAAATAAAGGATAGAACATGAAAATACATTGCGCACTCTAGATATACGCATTAATACATGCACTCGAATACACAACTAAATCATGGCAAAATCATAATGAAAATTGTATAAAAGTACAAAAAAAAGCCCATGTTATTTATCCTAGATATTTCTTAAGATGGTTTAAATATAATTAGCGTAAACCACCAAATTTAAAAGTTCCTAGCATAAAACCACCAAATTTGGAGAATCTTATAGGCTACATATGCCAAGCATATTAAGCATATTATTATTAGGTTATATAGGTAGGCTAGCAGCAGAAATACAAACTAATATTTAGTAGAGAAATACATATGCTCGAGTAAACTAGTTATCAGCATCCAGAGAGCCAACAATCTTTGCGATGGCAAATGGCGCCTCGCTTTGGTAACCATCGCGAAGAACTTCTGACGTAGCCTCGGCTCCGGAGCAGCATTTCTGATTTTTGCAGCATTCTCAAGAAGGTCCTGCGCACCTAAGAATATGGATGTAGAATCCACGCAGTCGCAAAATTCCGCCTACCAATGTAACTTGCTTTTAGCAACACTCGAATCGGGTTTGCAAACCGACCAAGAGATTTTGTAAATGCAGAATAACTTCGCCATCGAGGAGGAGTCACATTTTAGTCGCCATTATAAAATTGAGTAGTTGAAGGCAGAGTGTAATAAATCCTTTCCCTTCCCCTTCCTTTTTATATCCCCCAATAACGAACAGGCTTCGGCACCTACAACGCCCTTCAATCCAAAAAACAAACTCTTCTCGCATCTCCTCGCTCTAGTCTCCGGTGACAGATAAGCTTTCTGCTCTGGATGGAAGAATTTGAGGAAAGCCCATCCTTAGATATTTAGCAAGCATTAATGGGCGATTCACATGAGAGTATTTTTTCCCTCGGTTACGAGAAGCAACAAAGTATTTTCAGTCAGCTGATTGTTTTTCTCCTCGCACGCTGCATCTACAAGGACAAATTCTAGTTTCTAAACTGGGGCCAGAATTTGTTTGAAGATCACAGCCACTTTCACCGCCCACTATATCTTCATGTGAATCCCCATAAGAAATACCGTCCATTTTTGAGTGTCTGCAGCATCGCATGCATAACACGCGGGTAAAAGCCTCGCTCTTTGGTCAAATGGCGATTTCTAACCGCCAGTATTATTGCCCCTCGACATGGCCAGTCGCTTTCTTAAAAAAACGCATTTTTGCCAGTTGCCGCTTCAAATTGAAAAAACGGGCGCTAACGCTAAAAACACGCATGCTAAAAACGATGAAGAAATCCGCTTTTTACCAAAAATCCAAAAATGGGTCGTTAACATTCCGTAAAGAAAAACCCCTCTCGTTTCTTAGTTTTTTTTCAATCCAGCAACCCTTTATGAAACCTGTAGCGCAAAACATAAAATGTACTCTGGAAGGCCAAATCTACTGTTTGATGGATTCTGGATTTGATTTATATTTGGCTTAAAAAGGTGCAGTTTTTTCTTTACCTCTGTTTTGATTTCGATTCTCGATTAGATTTCAGCTTCGTGAGTTTTTCTTTCTCAGCTTTTCTCTCTACTGAAGCGGTATTTCGCCTGAATTGGCTTTCATTTACCGGCCAGGCCTGACTATTAATCCCCGAAAGCTGCTTGACCTATAATTGCATCCAAATTTTGCCTACATCTCTATGAATTAGTGGATGATCTAGTGTTGGTGATCTATACCATGCTCGTTCATTTAACCCCGTAAGCCTGTGGGCTTTATTAGTTTCTTTATCCTTTCTATTTCTCGGTCCATATCATGGCAATGAAGGTAGTCACAAAAATAGCCCTATATTTGTTAGAATACCTGAAAATGTTGATCCCCTCGCGAATATATCCAAACTCCGCGTTCCTGACGCTCAAAGTCAAGGATGGTGATATCTTCGCTTCAACTCCAGCCAGTCGCATTGTATTCACGTATAAAATTATTTTGAAGGTGCTGAAGTCGGCACGCCCATGTGATCTCCAAACCACAAGAATCCTTTAATACACATTAGCTACACTATGCCCCGTATTAAGTTAAGTTAATGCTTGGCCACTTGGACCACAGTTAAAACGTACCAAGCATGAACAGGTTCTAAGTTGGCAAGAATGGAAGGCTTCAAATATAATTTTGTGGGTTTGCCCGATATATGCGCCATGTGCTTGCCTCGCCTCCAGCATTCCTCAGAAGGCCACAACAAGCATCAAGCCCTAATAGAGTTATATGCAAATCAAAGCCCCAAAGGTGCAAGCGCAGTATGATAAAGTATTTTGGCTGTGGTTTGCAAATTGTAGAACCTTTAATAATGAATGCAAGAGGGTTCATTGCTTATGGATGCTTATGGTTCAAAGAGGAAGAGCCATGTGCATAGACACTTATGACTGGGCGATGTTGAATTTATTAATGCTAGGTGTGTGGTTTAACTAAACTCTACAAAGTCTCTTCCCCATACTTTCTCTTAGGTTTTGAAGTAAAGAGGCTCGATGATTGTGGTTTAAAAAAGTCTCTTTTCCATACTTTCTAGTTTTGGCTAAAGAGACTGTATATGATTGGGGTAGCAATTGGAAACCCGCTGCTTAAATTATCTACCCTTTTTTTCCCTTAATGAACTTTAAAAGTGAAGATTAACATGGTCAAATAATGAAGTTTAATCCTTAAATTACTCTATAGATTGGTAGCAAATAAGTTTGGGTTCAAGTTCGGGAATCCCTCGAAGACAGCTCTCAGGAGGACCCGCGGGATCTAACAAGAGAGTCCTGGGACTATGTCAATGGATTTACGGAAAGAGAAGAAAAAAGAAGAGAACGTAACAAATGAGAGAAAGATGATAAGCTTCCTTTGATATCATCAATGATGAAAATACATGAGCTCTTAATAGAGAGAGAAAACTGTAAAAGAGACAAGACTCAAAACTCATCTAAAAACTTAAGAGCTAACTTCTACTCATAAATATGTCCCAACCCAACCGAGGCTCCGATGAATGTTGCCAAGGCTCCTTGAAGTGCTCTAGAATCACGCCGGGACGCCGACGCAAGCAAGGATCTCGTCACTTGTGCCCCTGAGCTGGGCTTTGTTGATGCTCAGTTTCATCAAGGTGGGTTCTGGCCAGTTGGTCTTTCTCATGGAGTCTTGGATGTCTCAATCTGGTGGCTGATCAGATCCTTCTTGAGCTTGACCTGGTCTGTCAGAGGAGGAAGTCAGTCCTCGGTGGCTCGTGAGGCAGATCAACACTTCCCACCAAACCCACACCCTCGTGAAAGGAAGAAAAGGAGGAAGCCGCTTCTGAGGTGGGCTTTGTGCCGACGGCTCAGTGATCCCCTCACGGAGGCGAGGACGGGCACCATTGGTACCGGCCGATGAGATCCCGGGCGATTGAAGAGCTGAGAGTGTTTGGCCAAGGGGCGTGATCTGCATTCATAAGAAAGCGATTTACCCGCCATGCCTTCAAGGGCGCCGGGCTCGTAAGAAACGCGACCGATATTCCAAGCGAGGGAGAACAGTCCGGCTGGCACCGACACGCCGCATTTGATTGCAGTGGAAAAAATAGGATCGCCGATTTAAGGAGCGAAGCAAATGTGCATTTCTGAGGGTGCAGCAAAATCCTCGCTGGAAGATGGACGTGGGCGATCGTGAGGTGGGAGTATTCGCAAAGAAGCGTTGGCACCATACGCATCCGGCTGTGGCCGCTGCCAAACCACGCCATAGCAATGTAGATCCAATTGGTGGTGCTGTTCAGAGTGGCACCTTTCTTCCCAATGTGAGCGGCGAACAAAACGGGATCCCACCCCGTGAGACCGGGTCGAGACTGGTGGTGTCCGTCCAAACCGATGACCATCCATGACCTTGGTCCAAAAAAGCGAAGGCCAACGAAGTCAGAACCCGGGCGGAGGCAATGCCTGAAGCATAGGGAGAAGGAACCATGCCCGGGCATGGGTTGGGCAAAGTTCCTGAATTGACCGACAAGACCGGACTGGAGCCCCACACCAACGATCCCAAAGGAGAAGGAGAGAGTAGAGAGTTGACAAAGAGTGGGCTATCCATCCCGCGGGGGACCGCCTTGCCATCCAACGTGAGCTTGTAACCCGATTGCAACCTCATGGTAGGTGCTGCATATAGATTTGGTGCATCTCCCGGTTCCTTTGGAACGGATACTTCCGCATTTGTTGGTTGCAGCCGCCTGCCGAGAGAAAATGACGGCAAGTCGCATGTACCCGATGAAGAGTTTAACCGGGGCGATCCTAAAGATATGGATTGTTGTCCCCGGGCGACCCATTGCACGCTGGGGTCACTCGAAAAGTCAAGGCGCGGACTATCAAAGTCACCCAGAAATCATGGAAAGATGTGCTTGGCATCGAACTAATTCTTCGGCGTGAGAAAGTCCGGATCGCATGAAGCGGTATGAGGATCAAAAGGACGACAAGTGGGCACAAAAGACAAACCCTTTGGTCCTCGGTACGGAGAGTTCTGCCAAACCGGGGTGAACCAAAGACGCTTTCAGCGGGGATATCCGCATTGTACTACTCCACGCCGCCGCTACTTTGAAAGGAAGAGGGCGGCCGAAAGCAACCACATGTAATCATGATAGCAGAGGGAGCCGGAAGTCAACCGGGTGGCCTGCAAAGAATGCAGTCTGGGCGGCCAAGTTTTGCTTTGAGCCTCATCACCATCGACTGAATAGCCTTGCCGCAGTTGGCACTGGATCACGGATCCGGATTGTCCTGCTCGAGTAGCAGGCGGATCGGGTCACCTTAATCTGTTTCTGAGAAGGATTGACCTGGGAGGAAGATTTTCCCGGTGTATTGGAGACGAAGCACGGCAATCTCCGCGTCATCTGTATATTTTCGTTTCTGCACCCCTGTAAGCTGACCTTGAAGAGAGGAGCCGAGGTCTTGTGTAGAAAGCTGAGCTGCTAAGGAGGCGACTGAGCGTCCCCGGGCCGAAATTTTGAACTTGAGTGCTGAAATTTTCACACGCCCGAAAGTACAAGGCATTGAGTTTAGGCATATCATGCCCTGGCACTACCGTGAGAGAGCTGCTTTGACTTGTTGTGCTCCAATAAAGTCCACTGAACCGGAGCCGAGCCCCGCCGATTCCGAAGTTGGTTTGACTTCAAGCCAGTGTACTTTTTGAGAGATCCGCATGAGCCCCAGAAGAGAGCTTCATGCTTGTCTTGAAGTTTGGCCTCCAAAATTGGTAACTTGTGCGCTGCGCCTTTGAAGGTCTTGGTGTACCGCGATCGAGGCCTCGAAAGTGCCCGTTGAAACCCTCGGCCATAAGGAGCCGCCTTTGGGATTCTTTTGTAACTTAAGAGCGCCACTTTGGAGCATCCCCGCCGATAATCGACAACAACCGACGCAGGGTGTTGTGGTGGTGGAGCCGGCCGCTGGCCCCGTTTGGGAGGTCCGGGAAAAAATGGTGGAAGTGGATGGTGTAGCGAGGAAGAGACAAAGATATGAGTGTGACCTGCGGTCATGACCGTGGGAAGACGGGCGCGGATGTTTAACTTGGTGAGTGATGACGGGAAAGGAGCAATGAGTGGAATTATGAGAATTTGGTGGTGTGGGAGGGAAGTAATGACTGATGAGGGGTTGAAAGTGCCCTCCCATTTAAACTTCTGAATGGGTGCTGGTACTCGGCTACGGTCCATTTCTTGGAGAAGAACGAGCAGAAACATCATTTGGGGCCAATCTATGTGGTGTTTGAGAGGTAGTGCGTAAAGAGGACTGTGTGTTATAGAAAGGTTTTGGATATGGGTGTTCTTGATAGAATACCCAAGGAATTTCGCCACGAAATTTAACAAAGGTCCTCGTGGAGGCTTGTCGACATTGGTCACTATGGACATGGGCATGATAAGCGTGTGCACCAAAACTCTGCGGACATCAATTTCCTCAGATAAAGCAGACCATGATACACAAGGAGTGTGCAAGGGGAATATGAAATACCCTCGTAAATCAAATGTTGAGTCAATGAAATAGAAGAAAGCCATCGGAATTAATGTGGGGTGTAACCTGTCATGAACGCACCATTGGCTGGCGAATCACGAACTCCGGTCGTGATTTTGGAGCCGAAGTTCCATTTGAGGAATTCGGTGAAAGCGGAAAAGTCGGCCAGACTTCGAGGCTTGGCCAATGGTGGGGTTTGCCTGAAAGTGGGCCAAGAAAGATACGTGATGCAAAAGCGGGTCGATCCTTGGGAGCAAAGAGTTTGAAGTGGTGAAAATCTTGGGGCAGCCATGGAATGATGTGCTGAATCGGTGAGGGGATGTCAAAAGGCGTGAAGACCTTAAAAGTCGAAAGCACCCGAGGGGAAGGCGCAGAGGAACGGTTTGTTTTGTGGGTTAATAACCGGAGGCTTAAGAGGTATGAAGAGTGAAATCGGAACCTACATTAAAAGCCAAAGTGTCAAAAGATGCTTAAGAAGGGTATTGAGAGGCAAAATTTGGCTAAGTCCCAAAAACTGGCGCGGAGAAGCAATGAACTGCGGAGGATGAGACGCGGAAAGAAAGATCTGGATGCGACAGATGTGGCAAAAAGGACACCCATTAATGTTCCGAACCTACGTGAAAAGAAGGAATGGCATTCAATGCCGCAACCTCGGCGGGATATCATTGGTGCTGAATGTGGCCGGCGGTACCATGGCTAGATATGCGCGGAGAACGATTCTCATTTTTAGAAATGAAATTTTTGCATTGCAAAACATCGCTGGCGAAGTTGTGGATTGGTCCATCGCCGAGGAGTTCTCGGGCTGGTGGAATAAGAACTAAACGAGAAACGAAGGCATCCGGATGGCGCCAAGATGGCTCTGCCGCTTGAACAAAGATTGCACCATGCCCATTTAACCGTCAGGAGTGGGATCACTTGTAAGATGAATTTCGTCTGATTCGCCACAAACCGCGGCATGCACATGGATCTACTGCGGCCGATGGCTTTAACATCCCTCGGACTGAAGACCAATCCGGGATGGAGGTGGTTCTGCATCTGGCCGGGAATCCCAGCGCAACCCTACCATCTCTCCTCAGAACCCCAAGTAGAGGGTTTTTCCTCTTAGGGACCCAGTGCAGATAGGCTTCGAGTCCGCTTTTTGTATATAGGGCAAAGCGTCTATATGAAATAGCCGGGTGCTTCACATTTTGTAAAAAAATCTCCACTATAATATAAATCTACCGCCTTTCTAGTCACTTTCTCGTGGGTGTTTGCTTCTTGAACTGCCTCGTGGTGTTGATGTTCAATTTCGCGTGATGAAATGCTTTGAGACGAAAACCATTAACCAATGTAGGTAATGGAGTTACTCCATTCATTTAGTTGGAAACGCTAAGTCTAACCATTTGAACAATTTCGTGATATGCCAAGTCAATTTTAAATCCTTCTGAGCTTACCCTTTAAAAAATTTTGTATTCTCGAATCATAAAGAAGAACCAAATCTCCTCTTTTTAATCGTTTTTGTCTTCAAACGTTATGGTCATGTAAAGATTTTTGCAATCAAGGTTCCGGCAACACGTAATAGGCGGATCCCTTCTAAGTTCATCCAATCTGTTTCAATTGATAGACCCGTTTCTTTTGAGTGGATTATGAGCAGTGAGCTTTCGCCGAAACCGGAGGTTGGAAGGATGTAGTTCAAAACCGCATGCGGAGCTTCCTGACCATAAAACCAATTTTAAAAGGAGGTACTGAATCTTGAAACAAGCATTGTAGGAATATCCAAAAGAACCGCGAGGAAGTTTTATTCCGCCGAATCCTTCAGCGTGGCGAGTTTTCACAAATTTTCTTCTTGAATGGTGACCGAAGCCTTTTGTTGGGAAAGCTTTCTCGCCAAACCCATTGCCTGAGGATAGTGAAGGTGCTCTTTGGGTGATGATGTATCGTGGTGAGCAACTCGCCAGCCTCGATAGTACATGATTGATGAAATGAACACCACCTGGCCACCTAACGCCCGCGGGGCGTTTTAATCGCTGCGGATAATTTGCCGAGAGGACTTCCAGTCGTTTCGGTGGCGTTGTTGTCCGGAAGGCACAAGCTTCCGCCTACTGCGGCGTAGTAAGTGAACCGTGACGTAACGGCAACAGTGCGTGCCTCGCAGATCTGCAGGTCCCACAGTGCCCATTCCCCATTTTCAAGCGGGAAGCGCATAATCGCATGCCGCGCGGAGAGCCGCCATTTTACTGGGCTGCGCCCCACCTCACGGCAAGCCAGTTAACGTCAGCGGGCGCAGCTAATTGGAAGAAGCCAACGCGAAGAAGGATACTTCGCGCGGCTGCGGTGCTCATGAAAAATGACCAACACCAGCCCCTGATGAGCTTTCTAACAATGTCTTCCTGGAAACTTCTAAGTGAGGTGGGGAACACGCCGGCGACGGGTCCTTACCTTGTAGAGATGTCCTAACCCATGGTGTAGTCGTACTCACCTCTGAGAAATTGATATGCAATTTCGGATTAAGCGCTTTCGGCGTGAGGAGAGCCGCCTCGTGGAAGTGAGTTACCCCAGGGAGGGTATCACGGAAAAATCATGGAACCACCGTGGTGTTGCCGTGACTAAAAGAGCTGAGCATCGTGTGAAGCACCGTGGAGACCCTTCGTTAAGGATCATCCCGTGGATATGAAAGATAATCCCGGAAGAATGAGATTGCCGCCTTTGGCGAACGATTTCAAAAAGGAGCAAATTTTGAGGAAGAAGGACCCACCATAATGCGCCCGTGGGCTGCGGACTCTGTTGATCAAATAGAGGAGCGTTGGTGGTCTACGAAAATGAACTCTGATCGGATCCGCCTAAAGGTAATGACGGGCTGCTGGTCACGGGTAAAGCAGAGACCCAAAGCTTCTAACGCCTGCGGGTGCATGAAGCTGCGCCAGAATTGAGTTTTCGGTCATGAGCGATTTGGTTTATCGGCGGGCGCGATCATTATCTTTTGAGAAAGAACAGCTCCAATAGCAAACTTAGACGCCTTCATGAATGAAAGGCTTGTCCCATCAGGAGGAAACGCGAACCCGTTCGAAGCGAAATGCTGGAAAGCGCTTCCCGCCTGAATTCCGCAAGCCCGTGTGGATCGCCACCGCGGAGTTTATGAAATGGACTTCGTAATGGTCACAAACGTATGAAGGTGGAGTAATAATTTCGACCTTTCCCAGAGCATGCGGTCTCTTTTGATATTGGTCAAAAGTTTGAGCCTGAGCAATAATTCGATGGCAGATCGCTGGCATTCCTCGCTTTGCCACAACATGCCTAACAATCTTCAAATGGCGTGACGCGAAAAAGGTGCATTTCGTGATCGGCACTTCGTCGCCTTAATTCATCGCGATTTCGAAGACGCAGTTCCAATTCCCTCTATCCAAACTGGCCATGGAACTGTAGGGGCAGAGAAGTCATTCGGTGTGTAAATTTAAAGAAAGGGATTTTCCTTCGCGAAATCATGAAAAACCGGAAAGTATGGATATGCTGGAAATGTTTGAAGGAGTAGTTGATAACCAAAAGGAACCACCTTGTAGGTGCAAAAGTGAAGACTTCACTCGGTGGTGAAAGTGGTTTTGAGTTGATCATCTTTGATGGAGATCTGACATGTTTAAAACCATTCCATAAAGGAGTACATCTCATAAACTACCACTTTTCCGTAACTTATCCGTGAAGGAAGTGGAAAATGACACGCCCGGTAAGCCCTGGTTTCTGAGTTCGGGATAGTCTGCCAATGTACGATCTACCATTGTGCTTAAGGGCAATGACTTATGAAGCTCACCTATTCGTAATGTTTGACCTCATATAGATCAAACTCGTTAAGAAGCGAGTTTCGTCAATGCCTTGACGATCACGGGTATCAATTAGGCTGAGCCTCGCATTGCCGCTGCTGGCTAATCGGTCGTACCAGATTTGTGGAATGGTGAGTTCTGCTTTTGCTGATTCCCTCGAAGATCTTTTGTAACTCCAGCTTAAAATGTGTTTGAATTTTTTGAACGCGGACGCCCCTTTGGCATTTACAGAGCCTGAAGGTTTGGAAGAATGCGACAGGGCGCTGATTGTTGCCAACATCCACAACTTACCGGAGTCCTAATTGTGGGTGTGACTTCTCAAGATCCGGACAATGTGTGCGTGAGGTTGGAGCATAACCGATGCGCGCGGGCACTTTGGCGTGGTGAAAAAGAGAGGCCGGGCGCTAAAGGTCATCTAGCGTTGGTTGCGTTTCCATGACTGGCAGTAAGCATCAACAGAGCTGCGTGAGTGTCAAGATCTCTCGAAAAGTGATCAACGCTGCTGGATTCCCGGATTGCAGCGTGGTTTCGATAGGGGTTGGCGGGCGGGCAGCCACGTACCGTCCGGTCGCAGTCATTTCTCCCCTGCTGACGATGACCGGATAGGATGACAGAGGCGTAATTTTGGCAGTGGGAGCCCGAACTTGATAAATATTCCCCGAGCTTCTTCAAAATCGTCCGAGAGTAGGGTTCCCATTGTCAAATGTAAATGATCCCCGCCTCGCTTGTGCAGTCCATGGTGGCATTGGATGACCATCGTTGATGATCAACGTCCGCGGCCCTGAATGGATACTTTGCCCGCTGAGAAAGTGTCCGGCCTACCAAAGATTTCATAGTCACCGATCTTCGCCACAACACACTCCAAATTCCATGGGAAAGCTTGGTGATCACCTTATGTTGATGTGAAGAATAGGTGTGACGCCTTTGAGGTCTCGTGGATGTGGCCATTAGCCAATTTGATGTCATATAAAGGCAATTTTAAAGAGTTGTGATGCTCATTGTTTGGCGAGTTTATCCTGCGGATGAGATTGATCGCACTACTCCATCAATTTGAACATGGTTGATTTATTTATTTCCCCACCGCGGGTACGGACCGTGGTGAGGTAGGCTACGTACTCAACTAAAAACAGCTGGGAGTGGTAACCGTCCTTGAGAAAGGTATCGTAGTTTTAAAACGGCTGCCGCTTTAAAGAATTTCGATCTTGGCGAAAGCCTCTGAGTTCGGAGAGGTTACGAGAAAAAAGCGGGATTGTCTACCGGTTCCACTTCCGGAAGTGAGTTCCGTGGCGTGGAAGCAAAGAATTTTGAGGGTGCAGTCAACCTCTACGAATATTGGGATATAGTCTCGAGAGCCGCAGGTTGAGATGTCAAGGTGTATCTTTGCCTTTGTTGAGCTCTTAGTGGTGGCAGTTTGAAGATTTGCTTACCGTGCTACCGCCAGCCTGTAGTATGAGGTTCAAAATGCTTTGGCTTAACTTTGGGCATGACATGTGGCATGAGCTTTTCAAGTCAAAAGTAAAGTGAACTTTTGCCAGTCCCCATGAGGAATGGTGTCAACCGCAAAGCGCGTGGAGTAGCGTGTCTTTCAATAATAGTCAAGGACGGATGCTCGGTCAAGGCGGAAACTAAAACTTCAACCCACTTTGACGGGTTGAACCGGGAGGATTAAGTGCCCAAAAAATTTCTCAGTTTGTTAGTTGATCCAGCCGAGGCTGATTTGCTCGAGCCGGGTTTGATAGCGGATTGCCGAGGCTTTGCGGTTTTCTTTAAGAACTGGTCGCTGGCCTGCTTGCCATTAGCCAGCCGTGGTTGGTAAGCCGCGGAGGGGCGACCGAGGTGGTCCGGGATTTGTGCCAGAAGTCAGACCGAACTTGTGGAAGTTGAGACACGCCGCGGTGGCGACCCCATTCCCTGACAAAGGATAATTTGCCGGAAGGACCAAAAGTGAGGACGTCAAGCTGATCCTCGCGGCTGGTCCCGCTGTCGATAGAGTTATGCGGGTCGACCGAAGAGGTATCGGCCGAGCAGTGCCGATGGTAATAGTGCGTGGTTTTGCACTGAGCAAAACCATTTTGTTGCTTTAACGGTGTGGGATGAGTGCGAAAGTGCACTGCGGGCATGATTGCACATGTTGCATCTCTTGCAATGAGGCTGGCCATTGTGAAAGCACTCATTGCCAAATGGCCTTGGATATTTGCAAATATGGCACCAGATTTGACTGCCAGCCAGGATTGCGGTTGAGGCTGAACAAAATTCGCTTGTGGAAACCATGATTGTGGAATGAACGAGCTTTGAAGAGCCACGGAGGAAACATTGACGAGTGGGATTGACAGACATACCGCTCCAAAAGTTTTGACGCAGTGTATTCAGCCATGAGTCGAATAGCTGAGGAAAGTCCTTGGAGAAACCAGACCAAAATCGCCTCGGTGGTAGGTACTCCTTGAAGCCATTTTAGCGTAATGTGAAACATCCGAAAAACTCGCGCATCTGCGTTCTTGTTGAAGTTCATTGAGTTGCTTGAGACAGTTGATCATCATCCTGCGGGGTCCCTCGGTGAATGAGAGAAAAAAGCATGCGATGGAATTAAAATTTTGTTTCCAAGCAATTTGGCTGTTGACATGAGCCAGCTGATGAGGAGAGCTACTAAAGGTGGTGGAAAAAGATGTGGAATTCTCAGCTTTTCGAGGTTGGCAAGTATCTCATTAGGGACAGCTAGAGCCTCAAATTCTTCCATGTGGGCTCATAATTTCTCTTGGTCTAACCGCTTGCCTTCAGGTTGCCAAAGGTGGGATAAGTCAGTTTCGTAGTCCGGAAGTTAGATGTGAAAGTGTCAGTCGGACAGAACAAAGATAGTGAGGATAAGTTGAGGTTGAGGTGGGATGTGGCATCATGGTCCACCGGACCCCCGGGACATGAAGGGGTGGACCGGCGGCGAGAAACCGAAGTAGCCGGAAAGCATTGGAGATCTCAGAAGGTTGTAAAACAGTGGAAGAAAGGGAAAGGGATATTCTCGGTAGGAGTGGAAGGAGATGGATGGAAGGGAGGGAATGGAAGGAAATGGAAATGGAGGGGGATCGGGAGGTTGGGAGCACAGCCATAGAATGGCCTGGGGGCTGGAAACTCGGGACGATCGACACCAGGGTGGGTGGCTGATCGAAAGCTCCTGGGGACCAAGATGGCCTCCCTCTATGTCATAAGCGTATCCATACATGTCGCTAACGCTTCCCGACGTACCGGGATGGCCCAAGCCAGATGCCGCCCGGAGTAGCCAGAGCTCTTCACGGGCGTGGAAATTACTTTAATGCATTACGGCGACGTAAGAAAGTAGGAGAACGTAATCCGCATTTTGTTTGGGGTCCGGGTTCGGAACTCGAAGACGTACTGCAGGACCCGTGGATATCTAACAGAGAGTCCTGGGGATCATGTCACGGATTTGCCGCAAGAGAAGAAAAAGAAGAGAACGTGGAACAAAATGAGAGAAAAGATGATAAGCTTCCTTGATATCAATGATGAAAATACATGAGCTCTAATGTGAGAGAAAAACCTAAAAGAGACAAGACTCAAAAACTCACTAAAACCCTATGAGCCAATCCTCTACCATAATATAGTACAATGGCCTTAAATTCAAAATAGACACTCTGACTGATTCTGCGGTCGACTCGGAAGGAGGCCCCATTTGGCAGAATGCCACATGTGCCTCTCGGGCGCCTAGAATCACACGCCGACGCGGCGTGACGGCCACTTGGTCTTTAGCCGGGCTTGTTGACAAAATACCAAAGGCTTTGACTGCTGGTCCGCCAAGTTGGCCTTCGCTTTTGAGCCTTGATAAGTTCCAATCTGGTCGACGAGATCCTTGAGCTTGACCCGGGTCTCTGGTCAGAGGGATGGAATAGTTCCGTATCAGAGGCAAGGACTAACAAGAAAATCCATTAATCTCATATTTTTATTACCGTAATTGACTTTGGCTACATTAACCCAAGTGGGTCTCCACCTTTGAAATCCCCATGAACCATCTCGAAAGCTATAAGGAATGGGTTATTTTTGGAGAGTTTCGATCAAAATATATGGAAAGGGGCATTTTATCAAATTTTGCAATATTTTAAGCCCCGTGAGATATTTTCTCGGATATGGGTATTTTTCTAGTTCTTTTTGGACCGATACTATGGGTTTCTTTGCCATCCCTAGTAAACCAGATGGTCCATATTGTATATAGGTAATCTCCTTAATAACTGCAGTAAAAATTAAGGACGCCATTAACTCCGAAATAGGCTATTTTATTTCTAATTCTGGATTAAGATTTGAGAGTCAAAAGATGAGTTTTTGACATTTTGGATGTGCTATCACCATGTAATCCTTTTTATCTTGCTAGAAAAAAATCCATGTCACACTACAAGAGATAAGCGTGTAAGTATTTAGGTCACTTTTGGTAATTTTTTTCCCAAAAATCACATGCTGAAAATATTTTGTAAGTGACATAATAAGTGACCTAACGCCATGACGAATTACGCCATCAATAGTGTCACTTTTATCGCCATAATGACGAGAATACAAAAGATTTATTGGTCACTATAATGCTGTATAATCAGATCACAAGTATTAATGTGACATAGCATCATCTATATAGTCACTAAAGCATGCCATCTACCACGCCACAAATAATGTCACATTGATAAAGATAGCCATTATCATTGTTGTCATTTATAACGCCAAATATAACAGACATCCACGAGTCATACCAATAAAAGATAGGGATGATAGAAATGGGGCTTGCTACGCTTGGTCCACAACAAAAAATAATGCTACAAATAAGGTTAGTACTTATGCCACATCTATTGGGTCACACATAGGTCATTATGTTGGTCACTAATAGCATCGATAGATGTATACACATGGGGTCCTAACGTTGGTCAAATAATGCCACAAATAAGGTTAAAACTTATGCCACATCTATTGTCACACATTTTGATCTAATTAATGTCACCTATACCATTGTACAATACATCAACTATAGTGGCACACTAATGATCACAATGACGCTATATATGTCAACCAGCATTCAATTAATAACAAATAACAATATTATCAAATTTAAGGTCATAAATTTGAGGCCAAAATATGGTCATAATAGGGATATAATTTAGAGTCAACAAGATATCACCATTTTTGTTATCTGATTTTGCATCATTTGTTGAGCCACATAAAAGTACACTATTAGGTCAAGTGATACCATTTTGCAATAATCAAATACAACCATAAAAATTCTATAAAAAGGACATTACTTAATCACAACATGAGAAGACTAAATGTAATCGGACATTTATTTATAACACAATTCTTAACATAGAAGAAGTGATTTTTCAAGTTCAATATCGAAAGCAAAATCACAAAAAAAAAATGAAAAGAAACTTCATAATTTACGTTAAGTATAACTTATGCAGAAATAAAAGGTGTGTCTGGCTCGCTTAGCTCCCTCGCCTTTTATATAAATTCCTTTTACATAGTGATAGTGCCGGTGATGTTCTATGTGTCTCCCCATCTTCATCAGAAGATCTCCATCACTACTATCCGAAATAATTTCGACGGAACACTGATGAGCTATCATACCACTAGACTATGAGGAAGAACCATTGCTTCCACTTTGCACATCTTTCTCCTACATCCAAAGACAATCATGAAAAAATTAAGTTTCTAAACACAAATTTGAATGGTTTTACCTTTTATTGCCACTTCTTCATCTAATCCAATGATGTCCTCAGCCTCATCCTCTAATTCAATACTTGGTGCATTGTCTTCTAGCTTGCATTTCATCGCTTTTCTCAGCTTTTATCATCCCCGATGAGGTTAAGGAAAAAGTTAAAATAAATCACTTAAAAATAGGGAGCAATCTCATAAAAAAAATGCCAAAATTAGTTCAATGCTTTGGTAACTATTTTGATATATACACTTATTGGACAAAAACAAAACCTTTTTCAAGGTTGTTCTTGGCTCGAACACACATTTTGTAGCTTTTTCCAAGATAGTCCCTTTAATCATACTCAACACAAGAGAAATGTAATGTAAAATTTAAATAGAAAAATAAACATCAATTTAATATATAAAAGCAATTCATACCCTTATATCAGAAAGACATTTTAAAGTCATCAACCATAATCTAAATCCACCAAGATTCTTTTTATCTCAAGCAGCCCATATCGGTGGGGATATTCCAATAATAATTGAACTATTTGTACAAAAATATAAGCAAATTCCACAAGTTATATCCATTTACACATTAACAAAATATATCCATTTTGTTCCTTTGGCAAAGAAATGCTTTTTTATTCCTCATAAACATTTTGCTATCTTTTAAACAAATCCTAAGATTCTTCGCCATTTCTTATCCGCTTTTCCATTCTAGGATCTTCCCTCATCTTGCCTCAAGTTATACCCTATTTCTGACATCTTTCATTTATATATGGCTTTGGTTCATTAAAATTTGAAAAACATAATGTATACTGTGAATGGTTCCACTTTTTCGACAGCTTTTTCAAGACCCAACGTTTAGAAAAACCACAAGCATATCATTGCCTTCCAACTCTCTTAATATTATCCTTTTCCGCTTATTTAATTCTCGCCACTTTTTATGAATATCAAAACAATGAATTTTACAAATCATTGTTGTTTCTTAAATTTCTTGTCAGTCCTTGTTCATATGTATTTGACCTCCATCATATGTGCAAAACCCTAAAATTAAATAGTTAGGAACCGAATTTGTTATCTAAAGAACTTAACTAGTTTTTAAGCTAAATACAATCTAAACATCTTGAAATTTGGCATATTTGCTTCTTCTACTCTACTTAGAACTACCATATAGTAAAGTTACAAAAAGCAAAAATATGTATTTCGAAGTTAAGTTCTAATTAACTCTAATGCTGAAGATATTTGTTGCTTTTTTTTTATTTAGCTACTGCATAGTGAGCAAGTTCGGAGCTAGTTTTAAAACATTAAATCTAATCTAAAACATCTTGAAATTTGGAAGGTTGATTTTCTACTACTAGAACTACCATTCAGCATAGTTTCAAAAGGCAAAGTTACGTCCTTTGGTTTCAACATGGCTTGTAACATTATTAATTTTGTTTTTTTGTTTTTTTCTAGTTTTAATCAGCATGTTCCAAGCTAGTTTTAAAAATCTAAATGAATAAATATTTTGAATTTGGCAAAGATGTTGGTTCTCTACTACTAGAAGTACTATATTCAGCAAAAATTTCAAAAAAAATACTGCCCTTTTAGTAGGTCAAATAAAGCCTGCAACAGCACATACCTGGTTGTTTTTTTTTTTTTAACCTTGAAAGACTAGCATGTTCTTTAGCTAGTTTTAAAAAATCTCAATCCAATCTAAATATCCCGAAATTTGCATTGGTTCTATACTCACCAGAAGTACCCCATTTTTAAAAAATTTCAAAAAAAAATAATATCCCTTAGTAGGTCAAATAGGCCCCTGTAAAGGCACTGAAATTTTTGCTGTTTTTCTAGTTTTAATTTAATGAAGCAGCATTTCTTCTCTAGTTTTAAATGTCAAATCTAATCTTAAATTTGTTGAAATTTGGCATGCTAGTTCTATACTACTACAACTACCATCCAAAAAATTTCAAAAGCAAATCATGTCTCCGGTAGGCCAAATAAAGCATGTAACAGCAAAGAAAATTTGATGTTTTTTTCTAATTCTAACTACATAGTGAACACGCTTCAAGTTGGTTTTAAAACTTAAATCTAATGTAAACTTGATTGAAAATAACAAACAAATTACCTTGGTCTTGATAGAAATTTCAAACCGATGTTTTTGCACTTCTTCCACAAGGATCCTTAGTCAGCTTTTCTCTTCTTTTTTAGACATCTCACTATTTTGGCGGATCGAAACTTCTACTCTTTCCAAATTTAGAGATGGATGAATTGCTCATGTCCCTTCCTTGTTACTTTTTATGAAGGTTTTTGTAGCATGCTTTGAATCCTCCACATTCGCTTTTCATGATGCTAGATGCCTTCTCCTGGATTGGCTCAACAATTGAGAAAAGTGAAGCCATCCCTTCCAAAAAACTTCAGACGGGTTAGGCCAGCGTCGCATCCCCAGCGACTGCCGACATGTTGAAGCTCTTTTTTGATTTTGAACTTGATTTTGCTTGCTTCTGCCGGGCCGCCCTCCCGCGTATTTCTTTCTCACACCTTCCATGGCACTCACGGCACTTCACGCAACCAAAACGATTTTGGATTTGGATGGAAGGCAAATAGAAAGGCAAATAAAATTGAAAGGGAAGGAAAACGTTAGATGCCAAAATATATGGCATTACCCATCCAACGCAGATCCACAAATTCACAATCGACTAGCCATTTTTAATCGGGCATGCACAACCAAAGATTTGATATCTCTAATCTGTAAACCCTAATCCCCTCAATCCTTGTATATAAACCCTCGATATGCCCCCTCGAAAGCACATATCTGCTTGCCATGAGGGCTAGTGAGGATGGTGGGTGGTGAGAACCCAAAATGTGCTTTTAAGAGTTCAAAAATCAAAGTCATCATCTGCATCACCATCACCACGAGGAAGGCAAAGAATATCAATGTGATGTAGACGAAGCACAAAGAAGGAAAAATAGAAAGGTAATGCAATATAATGTTTTATTTAGTGGCAGGCCTACTGGAAGTTTTGCTTTGAAAAAATGTAGAGTCATCCTTCATCTTCATCTTCATCTCCGCCTTTTATCATCCTATGGAAGCGACGATGTATAAAGTTTTTGATCAAATTGCACTATGTTGGTGTATCAAATGTGGAGGAAGTAGGAGAATACCTTGACACTAGGGGAGCAACATAGATATCTTATGGATGGGTGTCAAGATGCACCCCATCCAAGCATGAATGACAAACATATGCAAGACGAGGTAATGAATATATTCAATCTTGTTTGTCAATTTTATTTTGCCATTCTATCCCTAAATAAAATATTACTATTGTTTAAATATGTAATTAATATGTAATGTGCATGATATAGGTACTTCAAGAACCCACTTATCGAGATGAAGATGTTATTCCTGAGTTCTGACTAGTTGGAGGCTCTTAACCACTTTTTCCTACAAAATGAAGCCATCGACGCTGTTCAAAAACCAAAAACTTAGACCATGATGGCATATATAATGAAGAAAAACTTGAGCCACATAAACTCTTTGAATATAGAGGCATGTCAACCATTGTACCCAAATTTAAAATTTCAATGCTTAAGCCGTTCTCCGCTAATAATTAATCTCCAACACAAGTGTGGATGGAGCAAAAATAGTGTTTCCCAACCATTGAGGTGAAAGAAAAAGTTTTTTTTTTTTTCCTTTTACCTTGTTGTAGCATCTAGCTAATATAAATGTTTATTTGCATGGTTTATTGGGGATATTCTTCCGTATGGCCATTGCCTTCCAAAAAATAGAGAGAAGCATGTGCTTGCTTAAATCAACTAGGGTTTGGAGTATAATTCTATACATGCATGTCCTAATGATTGCATTCTCTATCGCGAATGAGTATGAGAAATTAGAGGTGTGCCCAAAAAATGCTGCATTTGTTAAGGTATGATATGAAGATGAAGAAATCAAAAGTTCCTAGAAAGATCTTTAAGGCCAAATGCCACTAATAACAAGGTTGCAAAGAATGCTTCATGTCCTTCACTTTACACTAATGGAATTTCATTCAAAGCATCGTGAGTACCGGATGGTATTTTACGCTACCAATTGATGGTGAAGCGATGAAGCAAATTGAAGATAGGTGGCCAATATTTAAGGAAGAACCACGAAACTTACGCCTTGCCATTGGTTTAGATGGTGTTTGCCCTTGGACATATGTCCTAGTCATAGCGTATGGCCTATTGTGGTCATAAACTATAACATCCCTCCTCGGATGGCAAACAAAAAGCAGACATCTTTATGTTGACGCTTATTGTTCCAGTATATGTTATATCTAATGCATGTATCATAGAATTGTTCTCTATATGTTCCACTATTTTGTTCCATGTCATGTATAGGTAAAATACCAAGTAAAGAATATGGACATATATCTTGAGCCACTCATAGAAGAGTTGCAAGTGCTTTGGAAAGGGATTCAAATGTATGATATAGCGAGGTCACCACATGTATTTTACTTAACATGCTATATGTTGTTTCACAATCCATGACTATCCAGACTAAGCTGCTGCATCAGGTGCGTATTATACTTTTGCCATAATGAATGGTATAGATGATAAATGTATATGATATATTTGTCTTAATGTTTAGGCTTGCAAACAAGTGGCTATTCAGTTGCCCATCATGTGGCTCTAACTTGCTATGTTATTACCAAACATCTTCCAAACAAATATATCGTGGGCATAAGAAATTTTTGCCGCCAAAGCACCATATGCGCAGCAAAACACCTAAAAGGTGAAAAGGAGAACTCCGCCGCAGGATTGGTTAGATACTTTGGGAAAGTGCTCAGAGTCCCAAAAAAAAAATGTAAAATGATGATAACTTCATCACCCACCTCCGGTATGAAACGCCATCTATTTTCATCGCTTTGAATATTGGTCACAACTTCAAATTGTACATTTGCTTGACCCATGCATATCTTTTTAAAATGTTGCCCACTAATTTGGAGACACTTGACTGGGATTGGGAGACTTTGGGATGTAGAAATGATTTAAAGGAGTTGAATATAATGCCCGCTTATGGCCATCAAATGTCGGAGGAAGTCGGGCATGCCCCTTGGGTTTTAAGTAAGAAAGAAGAGAAACAAGTGAAAAAAGTAATATGTAGTATGGAGAACACCAACCGGGTTATGGCGATCACTACGTAAGGCATTCACCAAAGATGGTAAATTAAGTGCATTGAAATCACATGATTGGCACAAATTTTTTGCAAGTAAGTCTATTTGCCCTTTCACAAATTGTTTTGGTGCTAAATTATATGTGTGTCATTCTTTTCAAAGATATTCTACCATGCGCTGATTGATAATTTAACGCCGAAGATCTCGAGATTGCATTTACGACTAGGGAAATTTGCAAGGTACATTGTCTTTTCTGTATACTCAGGTCAAGGAGTTATATATATAAAGCACACTTTAATTTCTCCATTATATTTTGCATGATAGATGGGTTTCATTAAAAGAGATTGATTCTTCCGACATATGAAAGATGGAGGTTGAAATTGCGAGCTATTGTGCATGCTTTGAACGAGAATTTCCTACTAGCTTATTTGATCTCGGTAGCTACATCTTCTAGTACACATTCCCAAGAGATCCGATTGGTTGGACCAGCTCCCCGACGTTGGATGTTCTTTTAGAAAAAGATATATGAAAGTTTTAAAAGGCTTTGTCCGCCCAAATGGGCCCGCCCGTAAGCATATGGCTCAAGGGCACTTGTGCGTGAGATTCTTTCTTCATGAGTGATGCTACTATATCAATAGATGCCGATGCCCTAGTATATGGAAAAGAGAACAACTGTAGAGGATATGGGAGAAGTTCTTTGAGGGCCTTGGGGTGGAGCCAAACTTAGTGATGAAATGTAAAAATTTGGAGATCAATAAGTTTATCATGGCGAATTCAAAGTTTGGACCCATGGAGAGAAAAAAAAAAATATGAGGTCATCCGAAAGGAAAGAGATGTTGCAGAAAATCCATGGTCTCAAAAAAGAGATCACGACATGGGAAAACATGCAAAGGCCTTTAAAGATTTGGAAAAATTACCGATGTTATGCCACGATTGGTTGTTGAGTGAGATGGTGGATGCACAAGAACAAGGTATGGAAATTCCACAAGATGATTACAATATAGCTTTGGATGTTCAAGGAAGGTAATGCTATTTCTATACATATTCATATTGTTTGTAATTTTCCATTGAATTTGTGTTAATCTTATAGGACTTTTATTTGTTGTGTAAGATTCCACACATCAATGTGGGCATATGGTCAACATTTTAGGGATTATGGACGCTGATAAAGGTCGAAAGCTACATATGATAGTGGAGTTGCCGCTGTTTTGAGCAAAACGCCAAGCTTCCAAACAGAGATGTCCAATTGATGGTGACCTTAATTATGTTGGTCAAATACCGAGATCATTGAAGTGGATTTTCGCTTCTTTTTCAGGTTAATTTGCTAAAAGTAAAAATGGTTCAAATCATCTTATCGAGGGAAAATCGCATCAATCAGCAAAGATCCTTCCGGGCTTTTATGAGGTTAATTCAACTCAATTCTTAAGAGAAATGAATGAGCCATTTGTTTTTCCTAGTCAAGCTTAACATGTTTTCTTTCATAAGAATCGAGTGATCCTAATTGGTGGATTGTTGTTCATGCAACACCTACATCTCGGCGTTATGATTGACCCTTCTACATTTGCAAGATGGTGGTGGTGGTGATGATCAAACCATGTAGCTCCTATACGTGATGATGATGCAATTGAGGAGGGTGCGATATGCAAGAAAATGATGTTCATGACATGCATGAGGTTCAAACTAACATGAGGATTCAGATGATCATCACCGGTTGGAGGAGATGTTGCTACATCCATCGGGCTTGAGTCACCAAGTCATAATACGTAAGGTGACGCCAATGACATTGCAGAAGTCGAAATGTGCCTCAACATCTCTTACACCTACATTTGAGTATTGATGAGTTGAACGATATTGAACAAGATATAAGAGAGAGATAACATCTACGCAATTTTGCCATTTTAGATTCTTCTCCAAGATTTTAAGTGGTTAGATGTTGTGAACTTATTACAATAAATCTATATAAATGTGAAATATTTCATTTTTTTCATTCATCAAAGCACAAAGCATTTGTCATCAAAGTTGCATCAACGGTAATGACACAATCAATTATTTAAATAATAATGTGGGAATGGATGCAAAGAAATAGGTGATGCTATAGTTCTTGAACATTATCCATGATGTTATAGGTGATGTTTAATAGCGACACCTATCTTATCATTGATTGATAAGGACACACATGTTTCAAATGGTGGCATACAAAGGTGATCCTATAGATGACATAAGTAATAACACTATTAACATCATTAAATATACACAAGTAGTGGCACAAAAGATGAAACAATATGATGCCAACAACATCACCTATACTATCATGAGAAGATAGCACATAAAACGTTGCTGCAAGTAGTGATGTAACCCGTGGCATTATAGTTGGCATAACCCCAAACACTAGTTGTGTCAAGAATAAATGCCATGGCACGAGGGTGGCAAAGAGACGGGTGATAAAATAAGTGAAATAACGTGATGGCACGTGAGGGTGGCACCACGGGCGATAAAATGTGAAATAACGAAAAGCTAAATGTTGACTGAGATAATCGATACAAAAAGATGGCGTTATATGTGAGTTAGTTAATATCACTATTTGTATCACCATTAGATACTCCTATAACTATTGACCAAATGGTTGTCACAATGGGTGTTACAAATAGTAGCATCTTTTTCAACACATATAGTATCACATATATAAACTGATATAAAGGATGACTCTATATGTGACACAATAGCTGTTACAATAGGTGCCATAAATTGCGTCATTAATAGTGTCACCGTGTTCTAGTGCCACTATTTACGTCAACAACTAAATTTTGAACATTTTGGTGACGTTTAGGTGACGCAAAAGAACCTGTTCTCTTGTAGTGTCATGATTCTTTTATGGGTATTTTAAAAATGGATTAGCCCATATATGATCTTCAAAAATAATAAGTTTAAAAAATTGCATAAAATAACTGATATTAATGAGGGTTAACCTTCTTCATTATAACCATTGTTCATAATTGACATAGATATTTTCGAACTAGACCTGATTTAGCAAGATTTTATGGCAGATATTTTATAGCAATGACCTCTGTAATGACTAAGAGATTTGGAAGAAGAGATTATCTAGCACCAATTGTAGCACCGGTCTCTTTAAGCTCATGGAGGTTTGTAGAACCCATTGTTTATGCAGAAAGGAAATATCAAGATGTTTATGGAAAAGCCACCATAACAGCTAGTACTAGACCACCATAAAAAACAGTTGGTGTGGAAGATATGGGGGTGTGATGTTCAATGTGATGCAAAATTTTGGCCATGACTATGATAATAAATTGTAGTTCATTCCTCAATAGCTGAAGTTAGTTTATTGAAGTTGTGTAAGAATGGGAAAAAATAACTTGTAAACCAAATTGTATTTTCCATTAGAATAAAATATTTTTTTTGTTCAGAAAAAATTGCCCACATATTAATTAATAAAAATATAAAGACACTAGAAAATCGCCCATGGTTAATAACATAAAATATAATAGGTGCTCATAATTTTTACCATGATATTAACCTTGGAATTCATCCCATAAACTTTCTATAGTTTAGCTAAACTCTATAAGTCTATCATCTCATCTTTTATAGTAGTTGGCTAAAGAGCCCAAAGTTGGTGTGGGTGTAAAACAAATTAAGCAAAAAGGATTTTTTTTTTTTTTTTTCAATTTGTTCCATTTACTTTAGCAAAAAAAATTCATAAATATGCTAAAAATTGTGAGACAGCTAGGCCTTAAATTATTCCATGTATACAACTCATATTACAGGTCATATGTTTGATTTAGAGAAATGACAAATAAAAAGGAGATATGCTCATCAATGTTGAACATAGGATGTCAATAATAGATCCGATGAATGGGCTATAATGAGCACAAGTACGAATCCCGATGTGCACATACAACTACACAAAGAGCATCAGCTTCTAGATACAATCTGATGTGCATGAAATAAATGAAATTTTAATATACCTATTGTTGCTATAATGGAGTCTTAGCAAAAACGTCTCATGTATGAAGCTCAACATAACCTGGAAGTTGAATATCTGCAGAGAATGATCCGATGTAATTTTGCTAGGCCTTATCTTCCTATCAATCTCTTATAATATTTGATGATGTACTCTGTATCTAAGTGTCGATGGCACCCATGTCTCAAGTGATGTATGAAAAAGCACCCATATAAAGACAAACTCATATTTTCTTACTCATCAAATACAATTTCCAAAGCTTCTATGAACCTTCTAGCACTTCAAGTTTCGTTGCTGCCAAATGTAAGCTCGGTCTAGCTCCATGACAGGTCATGCAAGAAGTTCCACAATCGATCCGAGCCATCGGATCAGCATTCTGGGAAGGAACAAGCAGCTATATATGCACTATTCATTCTTGTGGTTCGTTATCGACGTCTTCTCACAGCAGCATCTCTTCCTTGCCCATTGCATTTTCTCCTCTCTCAGCAGTTCCCTTGACTCTCGTTTTTTGATACCAGCCAGGGGAGGGGCTTCTCCATGCTTGGTTTGACAGTTTGGCGTCTTTTTCCATATTGTGACATGTTCTTCCCCGATCTTGTCCCTTTTTTGGTCATCCTTCAACCTTCGACCTCCGTTTTGATAAGGGGGTGCTTTTTTTTTTTACCTACTCAATTTCGCGACGCCCAAAGACCGGCCAAAGACTCCTATTTTCAAGATTTGCTCGTGATTTGAAGGACGCCTTTCATCATTTTTGAAGGACGCCCTTCATCATTTTTGCAGGTGTGTAGCCTAACGCCTACAAAAAAACTTTTCGCAGGCAGAATTGATTAGGTGTAGGGTGCTAGGGATTCTCGATTCCTGATCATTTCGATTTTGAAGCTTGATTGAAAGTGTAATTGGGAAGTTCGGTTTATTCTTCTACTCTTAGAATTCCAGCATCTAGCTATGGCGCCAAGTCCCATGAGATAAAAATCCCTTTCTTTCTCATGCTTTTTCTTTATCTACCGATATTGAACTAAAAAAACACCGCTTGATATTATCGTGAACCGCTTTTGGCAAGAACCGAAAATATTAATTTCACGCAAAACGAGGTTTGTGTAATGAAGGGAAGAAGCCAAAGGATTTGAAGGCCAAGGATATTTCCGAATCGCGATTTTCTTGATAAAACGGCGCGCCCACTTTCGGAAAGGAAAGATAAACTTAAAATTTGTTAGGCCCCGTTCGCCATGTCTTTGTATGACCCGGCGGAAAGAATCTATCGAAAAAGAAAGCCTACCAACAATGAGGTTAGGGTAACCTTTGCTCGAAGCTTTTGCTTGAGTAATACCCAACGAGCTTTGTCAAACCCCTCGGCAATTCAAAGTAAACCGGGCTAGTTTTTGCTGCAAAAGCTTATCGAACATCCGAAATGCCATTTTTAAGGGGAGACCAACACTACTATTTGAATAGCAATGCTATTTTGGATCACTTGGGTAAGCTTAAGAAATGAAGAGAGATGCAGAGGAGTTGCTATTATCAAGGCAAGAGTCTTTATTGAGGAAAGAAGGTGCTGTTGCTGGAGCAGACATAGCTTGCAAAGCTATATATGAAAATATACAGTTCAAACAAAAGTCCAGAGAAGACCTTGAACGTGATTTTCCAGAAGAAGTTGCTGCTAATATTGCAAAACTAAAGAATGATGAAGAAGTTATGCGAGAGCTTTTGGAGACAGCACTTATGCAAATAGATTCTAAAGGGAAAGAACACATTCGTGCTGAAATTTCTGTGCTGAAGGATGAAATAGCATCTTATGAGGCATCAATGACGAAGTGGCATGCAAAGGCTAAGCACATTTCAGCCATGCAGCAAGATAGTGAAAGTACCAAAACTCGGATGGAGTTGGGTATGGGTGTCTATTCTTTGCCTTTGCTAACTAGTGATATATGTATGTCAGGCATGTGGTCTTTGTTTTCCTTAAGAATATGACCTTTTTGTTAAAATAAACCAATGTGGGCATAAATACCATGTCTTTTGCTTTTAACAGGATTGCAAATTAAACGGGAGTGTTGCATCATTCCCGTTTCAAAGATTCCCTTAAAAAAAACACCAAGATTGGAAAAATGATCATTTTCAAAAGAAGCTTGGGATTTTAAGTGGAACAAAATATTATATCATGCATTTTGGGGCCCTTTAAAATGATAATCTCGCATTTGTAGAAAAGAGCACTTGAAAATGGCGTAATTCCGCACACTAATACACCGGAACATTACTAGAAGTCGAAGACATCCAAAATAATGTAAAAAATAAATTTTTTTTTATTAATTTCTTTCAAGACAAGAAATATGGCGAGATTTTGTAGCCAATAATAAATAATGTAGCAAACGAAAACTCGAGAGGTCTAAATCGAAGTCCTCGATGTGGTTTGCTCATCTCACCTTTTTTTTTTCTTCAGGTTTGCTCCTTTGGCATTGTTTTATCTTTGCCGGTGTCAGCCTCTCTTCAGAATAGTAGCTAGAGCTACTTCTTTGAGCTCAAGAAAGGTAGCTTCATCTTCCGTGAGAGCTTGTAAAGGAGGTCAGATCTCGGAGGATGTCATCTTGGCAAAATCGATGATGATTTAGCTCCTAACTCTTGATTTTCATCCGTAGAGTTGGTAGAGCGGACAATCTCATCTTGATGAAGCTCCATGACCTCTTTATCAATATCAACAAAGAACAACAATTATTACGGGCCTTTTAAGTGCACATGCTATTGTTGTACGCAGCCGAGAAAGCATCGAGGACCCAATCTCGACGTGAGAACATGTCCGCAATATGGTTGATTAGCTCGTAACCCCTCGATAATGATTTACAATTCCGCCTTTGTGCACTTGGGTCCCGGAGCCACAATAATCGGGCTGGAACCTAGGACATTAGAAAAATTCGGCAAAGTTGTTCGGCATGTTGAAGTGCTCCATGGTCGCCTCGCCGAAACTCCAAAGAAGCTACATGGAGATACTCAACCTTGCTCACCGGCCTCGTCCCTCCACCATGGTAGTTAATATTAGTTTTGTACCAAAGAAGATCGTATTCCGAATAGTAAATACGTATTCCGTATAAGACCCCTCGACGGGTTACAATTGCAACCATGAATAAAAAAACTTGAAAGAAAGAATACATGAACGCACTTTGATTTAAGGACTCACCCGCACCATGTTTTCATAACCGCTTGCATACTTGAAAGTAGCTTCCACAAGGCACAACAAGACGCTTGTGTTTTCTTTGTCGTGGTAACCTCGCTTAATTCCATCGACAAAAGCATTGAATTCGAAGTTTTGAAAGGCTGATCGTCAGAAGGCTATCCTTCAGCTTTTAAACCATATGGCAAGTCCGGCTATAACCAATGTAAAATCTTGTGGCTTTATACTTCCTCGCAACTTAGTGCGTCCCATGAACGATAGAATAAAAAATTATTTTGATCGAACATAGAAAACCTCTCGTAGTCCGGACGGGCCAAAGATTCACAACACGCCGTCCGCTAGAGTCCTCTCTTCCGGCTGTTCGTACCAGTGCATAAAACCTTCCGGCGGGTCCTTGTTCTTCTTGCTCGCGGTTAAAGTCAGCTTCCATGCAACACAAAGGGGAAAACTTTTAAAACAGGAAAACGACGCATCCAAATTTCTCGAAATTTGGAGCGTATTGAATAATACGCTCGTCGGATGTAGCAATGGGATAGAGCTTTGCACCTGTCCCCAAATTGCCCACGCTCAGCCTGCTCCATTAAACATGTTTCGGCGACGTAATAACGCTTTTTTTGGCGGAAGTCAACAACAAGGAAACAAAATAAGACTTCTTCCCGAAAAACGAAAACACCAAGAAGAGGAAACCAAATTTCCTCGAATACACTTTTTGCTTTCAACGAAGCAAAATTGTATTCGAATACACTTTACGCGTGAAGCAAAGTGTATTCAGGAATCATACGCTTTTTAACGTGAAGCAAAAGTGAAGAATACATCTTTGTTCACGTTGAAAGCAAAAGCCGCATTCCCGAATACACTTTGCTTCACGCTGAAAAAGTGTGCAAAAGTGTATTCCGGAATACACTTTGGCATCGGGCATGTAAGTTAGCTTAATGTGTATTCGGAATACACTTCTAGACTACCAAGCGGAATCCGTAGTGTATTCCGGATCCCTAGTGTATTTTGGAATACTCTTAGTGCTAAGAAAGAAACCTAAAACGAAAGTTCTGCCGCAGTTACCTGCAATTCCTTGGACATTTCTTCTAGAGTAAATTCTTTGTCTACGACCTTCCAGCAGTAGCCTTTCTAGTATGTCCATGTCAAGAAAAATACCCGCATTTCTCTCCACACCGTTATCGCCATTTCTTTTTTGGGACATCGAACCTTTTTTTTTCTCTTCAGACCTTTCCTTTACTTTAATTCACCACGCCGAACATGGTAAATATCTCGCTTTGTGGTCCCATATCCGCAGACAATAAACGAGGTCGGGCTTATGGGCAAGAAAGTTATTCCGTATCACAAAAGAAACTTACTCGCCGCTCAAGGCTAATTGAAACCAAGCTTGTCATCTTGCGTATGAGGACCGCCGCTTGTTAGCCTTTGTCGCATTCTGAGGCAAAGACTCCATCGCAAGGGCTTCCTTCAGCCTTAAGGAGTACCCGGTTTCTTCAAGTTTTCTCCATATTTTTCTTTAAAAATCATGTACTCCCTGCATGAACCGATCTTTGTCGACAAAGCTCATCTTTAATTTGTACCGTCGCTGGTCACAGATTGTGTGTGTTATAACGATTTTTGCTTCTTCGGGTTTGGGGAGACCACAAGAGACCGCACACGATCTGGAGAGATACCAAGGTTATTTTTTTCTTGTACACCGCCTTCTTGCCTTGAAGCTATGATTTCCTCCCAAGACGTAGTGAGTGTAAGTGTCCGCTTTTTCTCATATAGTCCTCGGGTGTTGCATTGCTCCTCCGTCAACAAGGACAACTATTGGCGCCACATGAGCATTAGATTTGTTGCTCCTAATTCTATCCTTCGTGTTCCTTAAGTTGTCGGCATATATTTTACTTAACCCTGCGGCCTTTCACCAAATTCATTCTTTGGGGGCAGCCTCATGCAAGTTACGGGAAGATAGATCACCCCTTGTACAAATTTTTTTCAGATTTATTACCTCCATTCTTTCTCGGAGGTCTTATCAACTTTCTTTTCTTTTATTGCTACCCTGAGCTTTTCCTATTCCCTTCGCTTTTGTGCTTCCTCGGGGATTTCAAAGAACTTGAAGCACCTTCCGCTTCTTTGGTTCCTTAGCGCATTGTGGCTCTTGGCCCCAACTTCAAAGTTTCTTTTTTTTTCACTGGGGATCTTCCTCTTCTAGTTCTTGGGACCCTCCATCCCATGACCCCCCGAATTACTAGGAGAAGGTGATGATCCTCCATCCGGATCAAGCCTGACTCACTTTACGTGAAAATCTTCGCCATACTAGTACAAACCCTGTCTAATTAGTGAAGACAGTCGCTTAGTCCGTAGTGTGAAAAGAATTTGTGCCAAGCACCCGTGGTTGCACACCGACAATTCTAAAGAAGGCGATGTCCACAACAATGAACCCTTGGGAGGTCTTAAAGGATAGCCTCCCCATCCGACCTCCCCTTGTCCGCTACCTCCGAGACCTCTTTAATTGTCCCAAGGTTGACAAACTCGTGGTTCGGCGTACCTTTTGTTCCCAAAGACTTTTACTGCACGCGCATAAACCGTCAATGTGTGCAGTACTTTCCGGCCTGCACCCCGTAATGAACCACTGCGCTTTGAAAGTTTTCATAAATAGTGGGCTCGTCCCGTCGTCGCTGTGTGCTTTTGAGGGTGTGGACGCTTAATCTTCCACGCTTTTTTATGCCCTTTTCTTTGCCTTCTTCCCCCTCGCCATCAAACGCTTAAGACAACAATGTTAAGACAGAAAACAAGACGAAGGCTATATTCCAGAATAGGATTTACTAATCATGTGCCCTAAAGGCTAGCAAAAGACAAAAAAAACACAAATATTGTCTTTCTAACACAATTTTTTATGCCTTTATTGGACAAAAATATGGTATGTTCAACCTAAAAAGTGGTCTGTCACAGCTAAAAAGTGGTGTTCAAATGCAAAAAAACTAGTGTTTTCAAGACGATAAGCAAAGTGTATTCCGGAATACACATTGCTCTTCGACCGAATACATTGCTTTTCGAAGGGCAAAGTGTATTCCTGGATACACTTTTAAAGTGTATTCAGAATACATTTTTTTTTTCTTCCTTCGACGAGTTAATATTCATTCCTAATACACTTTTGCTCTTCTCAGAAGGGTAAAAATTCGAATACACATTGCACTTTCGTAGTGAGCAAAGTGTATTCCGAATACACTTTGCGCCGTCAAGCTCAAAGTGTATAATACACTTTGGGCTTACAAAAGCAAAACATTAAACACGAAAGACGTGCCACTATGTACTTTAATTGCTTACCCGTCCATTATTTTCGCTATGTGAATCTAAAGACAAAGAAATCAATATAGATCGGGAAGGCCGGCGACTAAATCTGGAAGCGGAATACGCGAATCGAGGCTTGAATTTTCCTTTTTAAAGGTAGGCCACTTGTCGGTTGCATTTTTCTATGTGATGCGGAATACGCCTTGTTCAAACACTCACGCCAAGTGTATACGGAAATAGCATCTCGCGGCACACAAAGCTGCACACAAATTAGTATTCCGAATAGCATTTGTATTCTCGAGTATCTTTAGTCCAAATGACTTGTGAGCTAGTAACAAGTCCACAATTTTTGCGCTTGTTCAACATGGTTAACCGCCAGTGAACAAACTTCCACCACCATTTGTTTGCCCAAGTACCTCTACTTCAGGATGGAACACAAGACGGAGATGCTTCTTCAACACCTACCTCGACAAGGTCTTTGTTGCTTCTCAAGACACTCCTCGAAGTCCAAGAACTAGTAGATCGCCACCACCTTTCCAGCCCTCTCCAAGTCCAAGAGGAAACCGTTGCCACCACATTTCCAACCCTCACCGCCGTAGTAATCTTTCCACCACCATTTGTACCATCCCCCACACTACAAAAATCTCATTCGTAGAATATTTCAAACAGACTACCTCCGCTTGTAGTTTCTCCATCTTCACTTACACAAACAAGGAATACAAAGACGCGTTAAGACCGTGAGATTCACCACGCCTTCTCCCACCACGATTTCACAACAAATGAAGACGACATTGCAACATCTACTCCTCTTCACACACAACCGCAGGACACATGGATTTGCAGAATTTCACCGCTATAAGAGACATGTTTGATCGAACTCCTTGTGAAGAAGCTACAACAACTTTATTTGGCACATCATATGGTGGCCCATCTCCTTCATTCAACACGCACCTCCGCCTTATCGGGTGGAACACGTGGTTTGTTCTCCCTCTACAAGCACCCACTAAGGGTAGAGGAGGTCACCCCCCGTGAGTAGAACCTCTCTTTAGAAGATGAAGACACCAACGAAGTGCAACGAGATTACACATTCTCTAGCCAATCAACCAAGAAATTCAAGGTGGATTTTAGTTTGAGAGCATGCTCCTCTGTAAGAAGAAGAAACCTTATGGACGAGCACAAAATGAGAAGACTTTTAAGAAGTAAATGCTGCTCATTGGGTTGCATCAACAAATTTAACATGGCTAAATTACGAGCAATTAGAGACAACTACAGTTCAATGACATTGGCTGACCAGAATGCCTATTTGGCCTATCATGTAAGACCAGACCGCAACACCTTCTTGCACTACATTAACCGTCAAGAAGTTTGCCAGAAATGCTTTATGGTTGTCCACCGTTTAGGGTCCACCAGAATGTCTAGAATACACAAAAGACTGGACAAAAATCCAACAATTGATGATCATTGTGGACCAAGAAGAGTTGTAACCATGCATGCCCTTGCTGCTGTGTCATGGATGGAGAAATATTTTAGAGAAACATGTGAGAAGCTACCTAACAGTAACATGTATCATTTAACTGATAACATCACCAAAAAAGATGTTTTTAATGAGTACAAAGAGACTTGCACTCAGCTTCAGCACATCTCTTACTCACACTTCACCAGACTGTGGAAAAGTGAATTCGGTTTAGTGAAAATTCCCAGGAGACATAGAATGTCTGTTTGCTCAAGGTGTGCAGAATTAAAGAGTCAAAGAGAAACTGCAAAGACAGAGGTCGAAAGAAGTAAGCTCATGTTCTCCAATCAACAAGCAGCTGAGAGAAGAAAGCTTGCCAAACACAGAAAAAAAGCTCTTGAACATCCACTGCAATATATGTCTGTTGTGATTGATGGAATGGACCCAAAAAAAAACTACTCTACCGCATTTCTTAGATGTGCTAGAGGAATGTTTTGTTAAGGTCCACCTTGTAGGAGCTATGGTCTTCAAAGGAAGTCTAAAGTGCAAAGTATTCTTGACGTATCCAAACTTGCATGGTGACCCGAACCTCACAATTACAATTCTTAACAAGGTCCTGTGCGAGCAAGAGCAATTATCACCGTGCTTTACCCGCAACTTGACAATACTACAAGGGAGAACAAGAACCAAACACTCTTTTTATTGTGCCATGTTAGTGGAGCTAGGGATCTTTAGAAAAGTGAAGCCGGGTTTCTTACTTGTAGGCCACACTCATGATCAAATTGACCAAATGTTCAAAGAGATTTTCTGTATACTCGAGAAGGAAGAAGGCTTTCTCTCTTCCTACTTTAGTTCGAATTATTGAAGATTCTTACACTCCCACTCCAGTGATCGATCTCCTTAAGGAGACTGCTGATTTCAGAGAGTTTATTTTCTCTCAACGTTCAGACAGAGAACAAGCTGTGAACAAATTGAATGATCTCACCTTTCAACGTCACATCAAGTTCTACTTCAAGGATGGCCAGAGTTTCTTACTGTAGGGCAAGAAGTATACCACAACTAAGGACTGGAGTCCACCAGGGGATTACGCTTCCTTAAATATATTCCGGACACTTCCTTAAGTAGAGCGTCTTTGAGCAACTTCCTCTCAAAAAATCTAAGAGTCCAAGCGAGAAAAAAAAGTACCCCAGAGTCATCCTTAAAAGCCATTGAAAATGGAATTTCCTTAGGCTTTAAGTACTTCTTAGAAGAAGATCGGATGTGGTGGAGTAACTTCTTTCTCGAACAGAAAATTGTTGTGAAAAATATAGGTCTAAGACAGTTGCAAGAACCATTTCGGTGGCCTAACACCTTCCATCAACCCCAAAGACCAAGCAGGTCCAAGCAATGCTACGTTAGCACCGCGATAAGAAGACGAGGATCGAGTCATGTACCTCGGACCAAGACGCAGAATGAGCCTCAAGGTAATATCACGTAAATTACCAAGGGTATGCTAATTGCTCTTCCAACTGAGGAGGATGACAAAGGTCGACCTTTGGATAGCAAAGTGCTTGACACGGTCAAGGAGGAAGGCGTGAGTCACTAAACTCAAGATTCATTGGCTTGCAACACGCTTTCGGAAAATGCTTTTGAAGGTAGATATGAGTTAGAAATGAGAAGCCAAGGAAAAGGAGAAAGTCCAAGAAGGTGGGTTGTAGGGATGAGCCATCCTTAATGACGTGACTATATTATGCTATGATTTTAAATTGAAATCGACAATCGCCTCACGCCAGAGGACTATCAATTTGCTTAAAAAGCTTGTAATTACTGAAGAAGAGGATGAAGAAGGTGGTGGCAAATGCTTCACCATCTGTTGATAGTGACGAGGAAGATAACTCAAGCACTTCCTCTAGTGATAGTGAAAGAAGTGAAGGTGATGAGGATGGCATAAATGAACATGATGACGTCCCGGATCCCTCTCTCATCCTCCTCACACTTTTGTACATAACTCCAGTCTTAGAAAAAGATCAGAAATTTTGCATGTGAATATGAAGATTCTATCTTCAAATTTTGAGAATACTATAGTTTCAGTTACGGGCTTACTTCAATTTTTTGTTAAATATTTTATCCTCTGAAATTAGAGATTCTCTCGTAAAATATACTTCAAGAACATTCTATTTGCTAAGAAAAGTGACACTTTAAAAATGTCAATTCTTTCGTTGCACGTAAAAACAACTTAGGTTGCATTCTGGCGTCTCCTCCAATGGCAGCTTGCCACGTGGCACACTTTCCTCTCCAGGAATAATGAAGCCAGATTTGTCGATTTTTTAACGTCGCAATCCTTTTGTTTACCTTACATTCTATTTTTTTTACCTTGCATTCCGTCTCTTTCACCTTACATTCCGGACATTTACCTGACATTCCAAGCCCAGAATGCAACCTAAGTTATTTTTACGTAACAAAAATGGGAACTTCCCATTCCGGCGGGTCAAATCGCCTCCGCTTCCGGTCACGATTTCCCCTCGAATGCGGGAAGTTCCCATTCTTGTATACAAAAAAATTAGTCATTTCGGGGGGGTCAAAATAGAATTTCATGCATCCTTTTTTTTTGACCTAGTTTTATCCCCCTTTTGTAAAAAAAAAAAAGGGAATCTTTGAGGAAAATGTTTTTCACTCTCGTTTCGATGATTTGCTCCCGTTTAATACGCAATCTTGTTTTTTCGACTGTGCTGAAAACTATGCACTGTGTGGTTCCCTGTTGTGGAGAGGAAGTCCCAAACAGTATTTTGCAGGAACTGGGATTCAAAGAATCCAGTACTGTTATTGAAGAGGACTCTTAACTATGAAGATGAAGAAGAAACTGAACTAGCTAACAGTGCTGAAGATAAGAAGCAGAAGGATGAAGTTGATAGCAGCACCACTTTGTACAATAAACCTGCAAGTATTGATTTTAAAGCAGAAAGGACAGGAAAAATTAAGAAAAGGAAGACAAGGGCCAGCACAAAGAAAGACTTGAAACCTGTTTCAAGTAAGTATTCTTGTTCACTGTATCTTCTAATGTTTTTGTTTTGTGCTAACTTCAATTCTATTTGAGCAGTTATAGATATTGACAAGCTGAGTCCTGTTAAAATTGCTCACATATCTCCCATAAAAGGTACACATTTAGTTTTAATATTATAACTTCTCTTTAAGTTACATTAATTTTAAATTAATCTTGCAGACAAGAAGACCCCTGGCATTCCTTGAATTGCCTGGCCTGCCATCTACTCTCATAGTTGTGTGGAATGAATTCCTTCAGCACTTTTCTGGCATTCTGGAAAATATCAGCAGCACTTGTGGTCTTGTAAACCAGTTTAGTGACTGGTTTTTTTCCCAGCTTATAACCTCCTTTGTCATCAGGTTCTTCTGGTTCTTCTATAGATTCATATATTTACAACAAATACAGAAATTAAAAATAAAGCTACGCGATAATGAAGCATAAAAAACAGCAACAATCTTAGTACCTTGTCATATGTCATCCACTCCACCTGCACACCATTTTTGAAATTCTCTTCTTTTGGACATGTTGGCAGCTTGCTAGGTCCATACTTATTACACTTGAGAGTTAGGCAGTCATGTGCATACCATTCTTCACTTTCATCTCTTGGACAAACAAGAGACCTCCAAAGCTCACTTGAAGCATAAGTGCTCTTCCTTGCCATGCATGTTGGTCCAGGACCACAAACTTCACACGTGCATTTACAATTTGGACCATGAATTTTTCATCATGTCTTACTTTGTTAATTGCAAGTCGAATAAAATCTGCTCTCATATGATAGACACAACATCATGTCTCTCTGTCCTTTACTTTCCTAACATAAGGGGATTTCAAGGCATGAAAAACTGAGAAAGAAACCTCAAACTTAGGATACTCCCTTCTGAAACGATGGTAAAATGAAACCTGCAATAACAGACACCAGAAAGCAGAATTACAGCAATTGTAACAACATCCAGCATGTGCAATCAAACTAACCTGAGTCTCCTCCAAGAAGTGTAATAGATGCATGATCTTGAATCCTTTAGCCAATCTAATCCTTATAACATGTTTCTTGCATGGAGACACTCGTGTGTTATCTCTCCAAAAGTCAACTACTAGTTTCCTCTCATCATAAGGGTCTGTCACATCTAGTATTCTTCTTGAACATGGACCATGGACCATGGTCCACTACTATGCTCTGCAGCCAATCTTCTATTGACTGCAACTGACACAATCTCATCTGCTTGGCAAAAGCAGACTTGTTAGTTTCACCATTGACTATAAAAGTCATTGCAACACTTCTTGCTCTCCACACATCTGTAGTTTTTGAATACTTATGAGCTGCAAAAGACTCCCTCAAATTGTTAATGATTGTTTTCATTGTGTTTAATTCTTTGCTGTTTGAGAGATCTAGTTCAGGTATCCACTTTCTAGCATCCCCTAGAATTTCCACTCTTTCTTCAGATGTAGCATTCTTACACAATTCGTTCACAAGCTTGCCTAATTCTTTTGACAACTTTCTTTTTTTCCAACTGCTAAATGAACCTTTCTTACCAACAGTAGCATCATTTGCAACTGCACCTTTGTTGCCAGTTCCAGCATCCATTTCTTTTTTCTTCTTTCTTTGAATCCTCCTTATTTCGGCCTGTCTTTTTTTGAAAGAGGCTTCATATTTCTCTTGGTTTGCAAGCCCTGCATGGTTCATAGCACCTACATTGATGAAACAATTCTAACTACAGTCAGAATGAAATTTATCAATGCAAATACCTCTATTATAGCAAGTACCTGTATTATGAGAGTCAGATCCAACCTATACCGCATTGCCAACATCCATAACTTCAGCATCCTCAAATGAGATTCCACCATGTTCTCCTGTAATTTTAGCATGTCAATTTAGTTTTTATAAACCAAGTAACAAATTTAAATTGCATATTCGACATGTTGAAATCATGTTCAAAGTCCATAAATTCAGCACCCATCTTCGGCGGCACCATTGAATGAATTCTCGCTCCAATCGAAGCAAAGAGACATTACACCACGGCAATTTAGAACAAAAAATTTAGCAATTTAATAGCGTAAGCATTTAACAAGGACTACCTTGTCTTTCATCTTCATGATGGAATTCTTGATCCGATTTCGATTTCATATGTAGTTTCTTCATTCCTTGTGAAATCCAATCGCTTCGTATGAAATGTGAGTGCCGGCAGGTAATTTTTCACGCAAATTGTGAACAGCACTCCAAAATCGTTTGAATTATTGATCGAACTCTTCATGCCCGCCAACATTCTCCGGGCATCAAATTACGCACAATGCTTGGACCGTATGAAGCAAAATTCATCTTCCAACTCAAGAACCATAGCTGTGCTTCAAGAAACGCTGAAATAGCATAATTCTGACGGTGCAACATTTGAATTGGACGGGAAAATTCCAATTCGAATTGGAGATTGCAAACTAAAATTTCGGGATCGATGACTTGGCCAAAAATAGCGATTCTGATGGATCATGACTCCCGCTCAAGGCTGGCTATGGCGGGTGAAGTGCCTGATGAAACGTGAAGGGCCGTCGAAAAAATTTGATGACGGGTACCAGCACCTTACCAGCACCAATGTCGCGACATGATTTTTTAAGTAGGTAAAAAAAAAAAAAAGCACCCAAGGAAGTTCTCTTTTTATCGTGAGCTTTTGTCTGTTTTCATGCGAGCCTTTATTCGAGAATGCCATCGATCCGAGCCATTGGATCGGTATTCTCGAATGGGCAAGCATGCATCTCTCCCATGCATGCATGAATTGCATGCATTTTCTGGGGCTCTGGTTCGTTTGGGGATCGCTATTTCTTGCATGTTCTTCTTCGACTTCTCATCAGCGTCTTCTCCTCTCTCAGCAGTTCCCTTGACTCCCACCCACCTCCCGTAATGTATATATTATTGTAAATGTTGTTTTTTGTCGCGTGGCAAGCGTGACTAGCCCCTCGCTTTTTCAAGGTTTTTTCTCTATTAGTTTTTTTGTTGGTGATGTGCAGGTTCAGGGGCGATGCGCGACTTCGGTATTCTCTGTAGAGCATGGGTTTTTTTGTGGGAACGTTTAGCAGCGTTGTGTTGTCCAAACCTCCCTGTCGAGATTTTATCGCTAGGGTTTTTACTCGAAAACCCGAAAGGGTGGTGTTTTTTAATCCCGACGATAAGCTCTCGGCAGGTACACTAGCTAACATCTATAGCACACAATTTTATTTGGGGCCCGGGTGTTATAATTGGATATTTCCTATGTTTTTTCATTTTTTGGATAGCCTGCGATGTGCAGCTACCCACTCTATACCATTGTAGAAAAACTGTTGAGATGAATGAAAAGCCTAGCTAATCGGCCCTTTTTATGTTCTTTGCGAGTTCCTTACCAGAATTGTTATTTTTATGATATTTGGATGAGCAAACTAAAAGCTACAGTTTGTAAATTCTACAATTAATTAGCTCCTAACTTCTAGTCACTGAGAAGCTTACTATATAATTCAACTGGTTGTCAAAAGCATAAAATGAAGTGGATGCACTCTTTTATTGACATGGCTTTAATATAATATTCTCCAATACTCTTTATGGAGTTGAAAAGGAGCAAACTACTAAGCAAAAGCGCATCTGCTACCTTTGACTGTCAAACACCTAATGCCAGTTCTATTCTTTATGCACGTGATCCCGTTATATTGTTAAGTTCTTGCATGTCTTAAAAATTGGTTAGGGATATCAATGAGAAAATATACTTGTAATTTTCTGAAGCCTTATAACCTCCTCTACAAAAACTTCCAACGTTTAAATATAGCATTATATTGTTTGCGGTTTTTGAAAAAAGAAAAAAAGAAAAGAAAAAGGGGGTGAAAAAAGTTTTTGCACCATCAAATGAAGCCACATTAGGTGGAAAGGAGCTATGAGTAATATGGGTCTTTTGTGCTCATCATGCCTCTGCAGACAACAAAAAGAAAGTAATTACAGTTAAAGCTTAAAGTTCGTCCCTTGTTGCCAGAAAGCTCTGGCATGACTTTATTTATTGAGAAGCTACAAAAGCAAATCTGTCATATTAGATCTAATGACAAATCATATATGTATTAGAGAGCAAAACGATATTGACAGAAGAATTGATGCCAGTGTGCATTTTATGTTGCAAAGTATATCTGAAAAAATTGATGCAAGATGTCCTAAATGTTTGGAGTAGCTTATCATGATCAAGATGTGAAGATGTGTGTAGTTGTATAATTGGACAACTATTTTTGTGCTCAATTTAGAAACTAGAAGACAACATGGCACAAAAGATAACAATATGTTAACTTGCATCAGTGATTATAACATCCACATTCGAAGAACCTTTATAAGCAACAGAACTCTATAAACTAGAAAGAAGTTCAAAAAGCTTGTCACAAGACTGACATTTTAGCGACATCTCATTCTCATTGTATGAATTAAGATAGTACTTTCTAGAATATGCAACAAAAAAAGTTGGTAGTTATTTATAAGAATAGAATAGAATAGAATAGGTTTTTAGCGTCCACGGAGACCAATTGGCCTATGGGACCCAAACAAAAGAGAGCGAGCAAAGCATATTATCGGACGGATTAAAAACCCCTCACCCGGGCGGGTTTTCGAGGGAAAAACCTTAGCGCAATAAGCCCCCCGGCACACTGCACAATTGCATAGACAGTTCAATACCCCGTGAGGACACAAACGAAGTCCGTGCATCCATAACCTCGGAGGTATGACCCCAACAAACCCACCGACGCCGTGCCAATAACTGATGCAACGGTGGCCGTGCACTAGTAATCGAACATATCGCTCTCCTGATATGGGCAAATCTTTGGCAGGTGCGGAGGGCATGACATTCATCCTCAATCGCGCCCCGGTGGCAACACCGCAAAAGCCTTTGCTCCGTGCTTCACGAGCCCAACGCCAGTTTCAATGCGAGGCGATGTGCCCCGTCTTGAATGGAAGCTATAAGCCTGCGTTTCTTCATGGGTAGCCGGGTGTACAAGTAATGGTGTGGGCCTCTTGTGAGCCTAGGGATTGACTTGCTGCCGATAGTGTGCCCGCCTAACATGTGTCGAGCCTCGATCCCACGACCAAGCGGAAAGTAGCATCAAGGTATATAGTTTAAGTGCCTCGCGATCTTTCTTTTGTCCCCGACTGACACATCGCTTGCCCGCGACACCCCAAATGAGAACCACCGAGGCCCGCTTTGTCTTTCCAAAGAATTTCAGGCGCTGGGGACCCATTGCCGTGGCCAAAGCAAACAAAAATGTGCGCATTACCCTGCGATTCCGGCGGTCAACCACGCCTCCGCCCGGGCAGGGGAAACCATGCCGAGGCGAAGCTGAGGCGTGGTTGACCTCACGGAATGCGTGGTAAACGCGCGATTCGCTAACGTGGACGCAATTTAGGTTTCATTTTGCATAGTTGTCAATGCCCCATTGGTTCAAAAAAGAACAAAAAAATAGAATGTTAACTAAAAGCGGAATCAAAAGTCGGAACGTTAGCTAAAAAATAAAATGCGGACTAAATTGCAATTCCGAAAGGGAAACAGTGCCACGTGGCGACTGCGGATTGGTGGATTGAGCAGAATGAAACCTAAATTGCGTTTACGTATGATTACCTTTAAAGCAATTCTACTTCTTGTAGGATATCCTTATGTCCCATATATAGAGAAAAGAAATTGATGCAAGATGTCTCTGATTGATGCATTAAAACCTGATTGATCTTCGCTATTGTGGGCCTTTTTGGTACAGTTTACAAGCACCGTTTTATTTATGTGCACCGATCAACTACTGAAAATAATACAATATTTTTATCTTTTGTAGGAAGAGCAAAGAAAATCCACATCGTTTCTAGCTCTCTTAAGACTACACTCAGTAATTCACGCCGCCAGTATTTGCTAGATCAATAACCTTTCTAATCAAGCTTCACTAAAAAAAACTTTAGAATTCAGCATACAGTACGCATCACAGAGGCTATGGTTTACGGTTCCCTTATGAGTTTGAGTTTTTTAAAATCAAAGGTTAGCTTCATTTAAAGTTTAGGATGATACAAAGCATGCAAAAATGTTTGGATAATATATCTTTACATCATTTTTCTTCCATCTTTGGAGTCCTATTTCAATAAAAACAAACAACATCTTCCATCTTTGATGCCCTATTTCAATGGAAGGGAACAAACAACATATTTCAAAGCAGAAGCTTAAAAGAATGTAGTTTCCCATGTAACGTAGAAACAATGTTGCAGAAAATAAATCTTGGTATATATTATTCCTTCAATAATAGTCCTTCTAATCTCTTGCAAAAATAGCCAAGCAACAAAGAAGAAATGGGTCTCCTCCAAAGGGAAATCGATTTGCTATATGTATAAGATAGTGAACATGCAAAGGGCACATGTGAAAATTGAGCGGATGAATTAAAGAAGAAAAGTTTTCAGTTTAAATAATCCTAGGGATTTGCATACTCACTAAACATTTCATTCTAGAATGGGGCTCGCATGAAACCAACAAACCGCCATAGATAGGCTTCTCATTCATCTCAGCAGATTTTCTACAATGGTGGACAGTGGGTAGCCGCACACATGCGAACTACCCACGAAACATAAAGGGAAAATCCAATTATATCATGTGGACCCCAAAAAAAATACAATGCTAATAGATGTATGGTCGATGTACCGGCCGAAAGCTTATCAACGGGATTAAAAAACTCGCCACTTCGGTTTTCGAGGAAAACCCTAGTGATAAGCCTTCGCAAGGGGCTTAGACAAACGTGAAGGCATAGAAATCGCCCCAAAACCCACGCATGGAGAAGTCGAAACAGATGCCGCTCGCCAACCTGTACCTGCACATCACCAACACAACAAAACGAGACAAACAAACTTCCCAGAGTGGAAAACAATTATGCATCACCCAACGGATGGAAAACAACTACGTAAAAAGAAATATACGTCACCCTCGAGGTGGAAATAAACAATAAACAAAGAAGGGGGGGAGGGTGGGTTCAAAGAGAATAAGGTACTGCTGAGAGAAGAGGAAGCGCCGATGAGATGTTGATGCAGAACCGCGCCTAAAATAGCGAACTCCCAACCAGAAGGGGCATGCGCCGCATGCATGCATGCAAGACATGCATGCTCGTCCCATTCTAGAATGTCGATCCGATGTCTCGGATCGATGGGATAGACTTGCATGTCAATCTCTTGTCATTTCTTGAAGAGAGAGAATCTTGAAAGATGAGCATGATTAGTAGAGGTTCTACAACATTTATATTCAATACCAGACACATCAAATGAACATTTTCTGAAATTGTGCCTATAAGAGAAAAAGCATTCGATCATTATGACTCCACGTGACCGTGTCAGAAAGGCCTTCTGAATCAGCTCCAAGCCATTCCAAGTTGCGAGTGATACTACTAGTCCCCACACTTTCACCCCATATACAAAGACAGGTTCCATCAAGACCCTGGACAAGTGCGATTGGTGGCCCCAGTTATAAAGCTCTGCTTTCTAGCTATTGTTCTGCATTGCATCTGAAGCCTTCTAACAAGAGGAGGGGTCAATTAGTGTCAGTTTTTGTGTCGATTTTTGCCATATAATTACAACTCATAAATTTTTAAAACTGACGCAATGGGTGACACATACCAGTGACACTAATGTAGCAATGAGACTGTCACATATATCGTCAGCATCTTTGTCACCTATAGTGTCAGTCCCAACGCCATCTGTGACATCATAGATAGTGCCACCTATAAAGACAATTATAGCATCACCTATAATGTCACCATTAATGGCAGCCATAGAGTCGCCTATAGAATCATATATAGCATCATCTATAGTTTCACGTGTAACGTCGTGTGTAAGGTCACTGGTAATGTCATTCATAATGTTAAAACTATTGTCATGGATAAGGTCATCGGTAACACCACTCATAATGTTAAAACATTTGTCACTAATTAAGCCATTACGCAGTGTCATCTCTAACCACCCTCCGAATGTCGTCTATTTTGTCAACGTCACTGTCATTTTGATCTATTGTTATTAATGGTTGCAATTATTATATCACTTGTAAGATCATAGGAAGTATTAATTATGTTTTCTATTGGTGTTTTTTGTGGTCGTGTGATCATCTTTCATGAAGTATTATTTACTTGTGTCCATTTGTATTTGTACATTAGAGGCTATTAGTGGCTGGGATTGCATTCTTTTTTTTTTTTAACACTTTCCCCTTTCAATGGTGTCAAATTTCGAAAAATGAACATTCAACCATTCATCAACGATTATGAACCAAGTTAATTTATAGTGTGCCATATCTTCCAAGCACAGCCTGCATATATATTCTGCAAATCCATAAACAACATCCAAAGGAATCTTTCTTGTAAAGCTGCAAGTGTATAACCAAGCAGCTTTATATTCTGCAAATCCACAGGCTTACGTGTAAAACTGCAAATTCACAATCAAGCAAGCTAAATAACAAAGAAATCTTACCTGTAAAATTGCTAATCCACAAACAAGCAAGCCATATATTCTGCAAATCCACAAGAAAACCTTACCTGTAAAACTGTGAAGTAAAAAATAAGCAAGGCAATTCCATTTAAAATCACAAAAATTTAGACAGCTTGGGATTTTTCCTAAATTTTGTCTGATTTATGCCCTGTGAATCTGATGAACATTCTAAGTTTCGAAGCATCCTCATCACCATCCGCTTTAATCATGTCGCTCATATGATTTACCTAATTTAGTTTCTGCAATAATTTCCAGTTTGCAGATCAAAAATCTGCATAAATCAACCTCTAATCTAGTGCAACAACTCCTACGCTACAAATAAGAGAAATAAAAAGAAGGTTAACTCCTACATTATGGAACAATGCCATAGCCTCTGTCTGCCACGACAAGCAAGAAAGAAATAAGAGAAAACAACAAGAAATCTGTGTTGTGGCTCGTTCAGATTTGCCTCGTTTAGATCATATCTCGCATTTCTACCATTTGCAGACATCATTACAAAATCGCAAAACCTAACACAAAGACGAACTCAGCTCCTAAACCTGGCCGGTAATTTCGGCCATGATATCATTCCTGTTTCTTGAGCTCTCCCAGCTTTTCTTCTTACTCTCTCATGTAAGGGGCCAATACCGACGTGCATAGCTGCCCTAACGGAGCTGCTTCCGCCTGAGAGAGGCGCCCTAGCAGAGCCGGCCCTAATCGGATTATCCTCGTCATAAACACTGCCAAAGTGCTAACAAAGTCCGTCAAAATATTTGTAATTGATTAAGCCTCTCCCTTTTTTTTTTTTTTTTGGTAATTGATTAAGCTAGCATTCTTTTTCGTTGTAGATGTTGATATTTAGTGCTAGGTTCTAGGTAACTATGGAACAGGTAGTTCCATGACAAGCGACACCACCACATGTTGCTCATGTGCTGGGAATTTCGACCCCTAGCAGCTCTAGAAATTTCGTCTAGTTGCACACCAAGAGCTCGCAACCAAAAACTATCCAGTAATTCCATGTACTTAATCTGAATAACATCTCTTATATTGTGAGACCTCTTGGGGGGATAGGATTTTTGTGATCCGTTGTTTAGTGCATTCCATACACCTAGATATTTTACTCAAGTTCATCAAAGTACAACAATGCATCCAGCACTTGGTGGTACTTTGGAGCCAATGTTCAAAAATTGTTTCTTGAATAAAATCCTTCCGAAAGAAAGCTACGGGGAATTACCACATGGAGGTTGTCGTTTTCTCCTTTGGAGACCATTTACATTTCCTGAAGGAAGCCACTTATATTCTAGTTCCTAGCTCATAGTCAGAGAAGTGTGCAAGCAATTGGAAAGTTTGGATGCTCTTCATGTGGAGTTGAGTTATCATGCTATAATTTGCCACTTGCACAGCACATGTAAGGACGCATAAATAGTGGAAGAACAAGGAGAACTTCTCCCAAAGGTTGGTTGGATACTTCATGTGGATCTCAAAATGTGATTGAGAATAGATTGTTGGTTGCACCCCTTGGTATAAAATGACTTATTTTCGATAGCCTTGGGTATTGGTCACAATTAACGCACTTGCTCGACCCATGCACATCTTTTAAAATTATGAAAATAAATACAATCATTGATACAAGAAGTACTAACATTACTTCTGATATTTAAGCAAATAAGATGGCGTACTATGGATGGTACAATAAATGGTATAGGAATTGTCGAAGATGTAGCATCTTTAGCCATATTATTAATATTAGCACTGGTAATATCACGATCTTAACTGACATAAACCTTTACACAATTCATGGAACAATATTTGGCAATAATGATCATACTATAGCAACATCTATTGTGGCATATACTATGGCCACACAAGCATTGACGGAATTTGTGACACTAAAGGTGCTATTATAATTGATGCTAATAACACCACCTATAATGTCACTAGTGGGCATTGGCACTAGTACTGATGTTATATGTGTAACAACTACTGACACTATATTTGATGCTAATAATAACACATGTAACGTCACTAGTGGGCACTGGCACTAATACTGATGTTATATGTGTAACAATTGGTGACGCTATAATTGGTGCTAATAGCAACATCTATAGCATCATAGCAAAGTTACTGACACTATGTGTGACACAAAGAGTGAGGCTATAGACGACACAAATTGTGGCACCTAGAGCACCACTTTTATATAAATGTCATCAATAATGTCATAGTGTATACTTTTCAATGTTCTGCGGACGTTTTGATGACACTAATTGACCCCTTCTCTTGTAGTGTATAGCCTGCATCACTTATTGCCAGCCCAAAATGTGATAAACTGAAAACTCCAATCTGGGGTACTTGATAAGTGAAGGAGGACGAAATTTGTTGACGTGAAGACGAGATGAGGAGCATTTTAGTCTTAGTCAAATTCATGTGTATTGCAACAGCCTAGCAAAACGTATCCAGAGCATGTAAATGTTACTACATGTTAGCGAAGGTATAAATTTAGAGGTGCTCAACATCGATAGATGAGCTGCCAGATGATATGGTGCATGAGTTGAGCCCCTCCACCCCTATGCTGAACAAGCCAACTCGCTAACTAAGCAATGACAGAACAACATTGGAGAGAGTGCACACCCTTGGCAGACCTTAATACGACTATTTAAAAGTTTGGCCTGACATTGGCTTTCGGGCTCAGCATATTTGATACAACTAGTAGACTGCATACTGCAACTTCGTAGCGACTCCTAACTGCGCCAACCTCTCCCATAGCTTCTCCGAGGTACCATGTCAAAAGATTTTGCAAATTTGCAAAGCAGCACTACAGATCCTACCGATGATTTTTGCTATTTTCTATTAAGACCCACAAGATGATAATGTGATTAATGATGGAGTGTGGGGGCCTAAACTCTGCCTATGTAAGGGTTCGGATCTTTGTTTTCCCCGCCCAGTCAAAGTGTCTGCAAAGAGTTTTGCAAAGAAGGAGTTGACCATGATAGTGTGATAGTTGGCTGGGCAAGGAGGATCTCTTGCCTTATAGATGACTACTCTGATGGCTGTCCATTGTGGGAAAAAACCTTCCAGAAGTGCCTTATTGACCTGCCCAATAAGAAGGAGGATGATATGTGGTCCTGATCACTTAAGAATCTATGCCTGCATGCTATCTAAATTTGTAGCCTTGCCATTGGTGAGACATTGCAAGCCTTAGCGACCCCTTCCTCTTTATTCCTAGTGGCAGACCCATTTATGCGGGTATATCAGGTTGACCTTCGGGCAGATCATAAAGCTGCATCAAGTACTATACCCACCATTCGAAAGAGATGGTGCATGTAGATTGCACAGGCTTTTGTAGTATTTTTCTCTAGAACGTTTCAGGGTGACGTTCAAGGAGGCAAGGGGGGTGCACCTAGAGTACACAGTATGACCAACTGAGTGCATCGGAAAGGGTTTTTTATTGCCTTGGTCGTAGATATATGGTCGGGAGCTCATACGGGCGGGAAGGAGAGATTCCGTAGATGATCGATTTGGGGAGCTGATCTGTGACGAGCCTGCCGAGTTGACCCTCCTGGCAACTCGGGATCTTGTCAAACTTCTATAATTCTAGGTTGATAATACTGGTGAAGAATTAAATCTTCCTTTCAATTGAACTTACTTACTCCAAATTCAATAAACAAATGTTTATAAACTCAATATAATCAGGTAAGGTCAACATCCAATAAATCAACATTCTCGATAGGGATAACATCCAACTCTAGCAATTCAATCCTAGAATCTTCTCGCTCAACCACGAGCCACAACTGCACTGCTACCGTTAGCTTGACCACCGCCTTTCTCATTCACCGCACATATGCACTCACCGGGTTAGTCCTCATGACTAAGTGGGGATCCCCGGCTGCCGGCCGCATGGAAATACATCTTGAAATCTTGGGTAAGCACAAACACAAACAAATTCCTAAAGAGCACAAGAACCTAAGACAATGACAACCTAATGCAAAGGAATATAACACATGAGCAACAGAAGCAAAGAACATAGCTAAAATACCAAATCATCATAAACATAGCTCCGGGACAATGGGAAGCTCAGCCCGCCTATATACAGGCCCCGTTAGTTAGCGATGTTGCCCAGCCACATTTTACATTCCAAGCCCTCAGAAGGGTGGTGGGGTGAACCTCAGATCGCATACCCTCTCAGCCCACGCCCCGGCAATCGGAGGACCTCTTACCATGGGAGTTCACAAGAGTTGACTGACATAGCAATCCCTGCCAGGAGAACTACGCCCGGTGTCACATAGCACAAGAATACCACAAAGAAACACAGATGAACATGAGCATGCCGGAGCAACCTAGGCCATCGAACCTAGAAGTCCGACCCCGGAGGTTCCAATAGACATAGTCAAATACCAAGACAACAGTGGAACAATGCAAAGACCAAGACATGTGAAGTTCATTAGATATTTTCTCGACATGTGTCTAGATCATACTATTGCCGAGGTTGCCCATACAACCTGCTGAAGTAGCTTATCCAATGATCTTACAATGACATCGAAGTAGATCTCATACTTAGCATTTTCACAATACTCACGGCTTGCACTAATGCAATTTCCCCCATAAGGAATGCAATTTCATATTAGCTTCCATTAAATCCAGTAGCCATGATAACTTATCATATTCTCTACATGTAATCCTCTTGCCAAGGTTACTCATACATCTTATGCCATGTCGAGGTAGCAACTCGATGAAGACCTTGATAGCAATCCAACATGTCGAGGTTAAGTCCGACTATCCATTGTCATTGATGTAGCTCCAATAGCTATGATGCTCATGCTATAGCCACGTTTAGAAACCCCCAAGCTTCACATGACTCTCCTTGTACCAATGCGGACCCGTCTCAATCTCAATAATCCTTGATGTCTGCTTATCCCCATTTCAAGATCCACATGTGAACTTGATGCTGAAATCCTTGATGCCGAGGGGTCGTTGATGCTCTACATCTGTGCTAGGCTACTTTTCCACATTAGCCCCATCTCCATGAGCTAAGAAAGATACTTTATCCCAATCCTTAGAATTTTACCATAGTTAGACAATTAATCAAACAATGCATATTCTTACTACTTATGATTATTACGCTCCAACTCTTCATGCTCCGATCTCCCTCTTTGCTAAGCTCAAATGCAACCCAATTCCATCCACAAAAGTACTTAGTTTTATATTAGGACATGCAAATAAATTGATAAAAGCAGCATATACAAGACCAGCAAGCTAAAGCACAAAACACAAAATAACAAAAACATAACGTGAACACAAAATGGCATTGGAGAGCTCGGTGTCGATGAGATCCAATTCAATTCTGTCTTTTCTAAAGTTTCCATGCTGAATTGGTGCTTCTCATGTAATATTCAGCCATTTCTGACTTAGAATCAGCCCTTACAAAGATATTTCCAATCACTGATAACCTTCTCTAGCCTTATGAGTCTCTAACAAATTCATAATTTATCATATCCACATCCAAGAGTCATGTACAAACTAATCATGGCAGCTCATAGCACATTTCAATTGATCAAAGCAAAACCCCGCCTGAGAATTTCTTCACGGATAGACCTCTGGGCCCCTTGCAATTGATTGTGCCTCCAAAGATCGTCATCTAGCTCCAAGAATTAAACTGCAGAAGAACATACATAGTGCAGTCAATTCTGATTCAGCATCACAATTTCTGTCATAACTTTCTCATACGGATGAGTTTCGGCCTGATCAGACCCATTCCGGAAAGCTTACTTGAAAATCTTTCCAGCAAAAGAAAAATCACTTAAAAGGATCTCGGGTCGCCGAGATATGATGCTTCAAATTTCGGGCTCCAAAACTGCCCAGAATTACTCCTTGCCTTCATGCTCTGCAACAAAACTTTCTCCAAAAAGACAAAACCCTAATTTCATGCTGCATACATGCCATTAATATGTATATACATACATAAATACGTATATTGACCCATCAGGAGGCCAGGACCGTTACAGTCTCTCCTTCTAAAAATTAACCCATGTCCTCATGGGTCAATCATAGATCCAAGCACTTCTTAAATCCCTTATAACTATCATGATCATGTATTCACCAAACTACAAGGGAAACTGTACCTCAACATTATCAAAAGTTACTTCCATCGCTTATATAGAGAATTCTCCCTTAACATTTTATTGCTAACCACCAAGCCTCCAGATACTGCTCCTCTCTCTGAGGATACCATCTCCTGATGTCTCTAAAAGAAAAACCATTAGCATCATAATTCCACAATCTCAACTTACTCTCTGATTTGCCATGTCAACTCCCAAAGATCCAACATTGCTCTGATACCAACTGTGACGAGCCTGCCGAGTTGACCCTCCTGGCAACTCGGGATCTTGTCAAACTTCTATAATTCTAGGTTGATAATACTAATGAAGAATTAAATCTTCCTTTTAATGAACTTACTTACTCCAAATTCAATAAACAAATGTTTATAAACTCAATATAATCAGGTAAGGTCAACATCCAATAAATCAACATTCTCGATAGGGATAACATCCAACTCTAGCAATTCAACCCTAGAATCTTCTCGCTCAACCACGAGCCACAACTGCACTGCTACCGTTAGCTTGACCACCGCCTTGCTCATTCACTGCACATATGCACTCACTGGGGTTAGTCCTCATGACTAAGTGGGGATCCCTGGCTGTCGCTGCATGCATAAAACATCTTGAAAGTCTTGAATAACAAACATAAACAACTCAAAGACACAAGAACCTATGGTGCAACGCTAGACTATGACAATAAAGAAAACATCATGAACATCAAGAGCATAGAACATAACCAGAGTACCAAACCATCATAAACAAACTCCGGGACAATGGGTAGCTTAGCCAGCCTATATACAGGCCCCGTTAGCAGCATGTTGCCCAGCCAGCTTACATTCCAAGCCCTGTAGCGGGTGGTGGGGTGAACCTCGTATGCGCATACCCTCTCAGCCCACGTCTGGCACTGGAGGACCTCTTACCATGGGAGTTCACAAGAGTTGACTGACGTAGCAATCCCTGCCAGGAGAACTAACGCCTGGTGTCACAGAGCACAAATACAAAGAACATAGAACAAGTCATGCCGGAACAACCTAGGCCACCGAACCTAGAAGTCCGACCCCGGAGGTTGCAATAGACATAGTCAAATACCAAGACAACAGTGGAACAATGCAAAGACCAAGACATGTGAAGTTCATTAGATATTTTCTCAACATGTGTCTAGATCATACTATTGCCGAGGTTGCCCATACAACCTGCTAAAGTAGCTTATCCAATGATCTTACAATGACATCGAAGTAGATCTCATACTTAGCATTTTCACAATACTCACAGCTTGCACTAATGCAACTCCCCCCATAAGGAATGCAATTTCATATTAGCTTCCATTAAATCCAGTAGCCATGATAACTTATCATATTCTCTACATGTAATCCTCTTGCCAAGGTTACTCATACATCCTATGCCATGTCGAGGTAGCAACTCAGTGATGAAGACCTTGATAGCAATCCAACATGTCGAGGAAGTTATGAGTCTGACTGTCATTGATGTAGCTCCAATACCTATGTATGTTACTGATCAAGGAAAGATACTAACATCTTCTATAATGCAAAACTTACCTCAAAATCAACCTCTCATGAGGGATACAATGTTCCATTCCATTAGCTATGATGCTCTTGATAAAATACAATGCAACAACTTAGAAACTTACAATTATGCACTCAGACTAGCAGTACTTCATGCTATAGCCACATTCAGAAACCCCAAGCTTCACATGGCTCTCCTTGTACCAATGCGGACCCGTCTCAATCTCAATAATCCTTGATGTCTGCTTATCCCCATTTCAAGATCCACATGTGAACTTGATGCTGAAATCCTTGATGCCGTGGGGTCGTTGATGCTCTACATCTGTGCTAGGCTACTTTTCCACATTAGCCCCATCTCCATGAGCTAAGAAAGATACTTTATCCCAATCCTTAGAATTTTACCATAGTTAGACAATTAATCAAACAATGCATATTCTTACTACTTATGATTATTCTGCTCAACTCTTCATGCTCCGATCTCCTCTACTGCTAAGCTCAAATGCAACCCAATTCCATCCACAGGTACTTAGTTTTATATTAGGACATGCAAATAAATTGATAAAAGAAGTATATACAAGACCAACAAGCTAAAGCACAAAACACAAAATAAGTAAAAACATAACGTGAACACAAAATGGCATTGGAGAGCTCGGTGCCGATCAGATCCAATTCAATTCTGCCTTTTCTGAAGTTTCCATGCTGAATTGGTGCTTCTCATGTAATATTCAGCCATTTCTGACTTAGAATCAGCCCTTACAAAGATATTTCCAATCACTGATAACCTTCTCTAGCCTTATGAGTCTCTAACAAATTCATAATTTATCATATCCACATCCAAGAGTCATGTACAAACTAATCATGGCAGCTCATAGCACATTTCAATTGATCAAAGCAAAACCCCACCTGAGAATTTCTTCACGGATAGACCTCTGGGCCCCTTGCAATTGATTGTGCCTCCAAAGATCGTCATCTAGCTCCAAGAATTAAACTGCAGAAGAACATACATAGTGCAGTCAATTCTGACTCAGCATCACAATTTCTGTCATAACTTTCTCATACGGATGAGTTTCGGCCTGATCAGACCCATTCCGGAAAGCTTACTTGAAGATCTTTCCAGCAAAAGAAAAATCACTTGAAAAGGATCTCGGGTCGCCGAGATATGATGCTTCAAATTTCGGGCTCCAAAACTGCCCAGAATTACTCCTTGCCTTCATGCTCTGCAACAAAACTTTCTCCAAAAAGACAAAACCCTAATTTCATGCTGCATACATGCCATGAATATGTATATACATACATAAATACGTATATTGACCCATCAGGAGGCCAGGACCGTTACAGTCTCCCCTTCTAAAAATTAACCCATGTCCTCATGGGTCAATCATAGATCCAAGCACTTCTCAAATCCCTTATAACTATCATGATCATGTATTCACCAAACTACAAGGGAAACTGTACCTCAACATTATCAAAAGTTACTTCCATTGCTAACCACCAATATAGAGAATTCTCCCTAACATTTTATTGCTAACCACCAAGCCTCCACAATCTCAACTTACTCTCTCCTCTCTCTGAGGATACCATCTCCTGATGTCTCTAAAAGAAAAACCATTAGCATCATAATTCCACAATCTCAACTTACTCTCTGATTTGCCATGTCAACTCCCAAAGATCCAACATTGCTCACGATACCAACTTTGCAAATTACCCATGCCAGGCACCCATGCCGAACCCCTCCAACCGCAACTCGGGATCTTGTCAAACTTCTATAATTCTAGGTTGATAATACTGATGAAGAATTAAATCTTCCTTTTAATGAACTTACTTACTCCAAATTCAATAAACAAATGTTTATAAACTCAATATAATCAGGTAAGGTCAACATCCAATAAATCAACATTCTCGATAGGGATAACATCCAACTCTAGCAATTCAACCCTAGAATCTTCTCGCTCAACCACGAGCCACAACTACTTTTTCTACCGTTAGCTTGACCACCGCCTTTGCTTCATTCACTTGCACATATGCACTCACCGGGTTAGTCCTCATGACTAAGTGGGGATCCCCGGCCGTCGGCATGCATGGAAAAACATCTTGAAAATCTTGAATAACAAACATAAACAAAATCCTACACAAGAACCTATGGTGAAACAATGACAATGATGCAAAAGGAAATAATCACATGAACATCAAGAGCATAGAACATAACCAAAAATACCAAACCATCATAAACAAAGCTCGGGACAATGGGTAGCTCAGCCAACCTATATACACTGCCCCCGTTAGCGACATGTTGCCCAGCCAGCTTTACATTCCAAGCCCTCAGAAGGGGTGGTGGGGTGAACCTCAGATGCGCATACCCTCTCAGCCCACGTCGGCAATCGGAGGACCTCTTACCATGGGAGTTCACAAGAGTTGACCGACATAGCAATCCCCTGCCAGAGAACTAATGCCCGGTGTCACATAGCACAAAATACAAAAGAACATATGAACATGAGCATGCCGAACAACCTAGGCCACATCGAACCTAGAAGTCCGACCCGGGGTTCCAATAGACATAGTCAAATACCAAGACAACAAAGTGGAACAATGCAAAGACCAAGACATGTGAAGTTCATTAGATATTTTCTCAACATGTGTCTAGATCATACTATTGCCGAGGTTGCCCATACAACCTCTTTAAAGTAGCTTATCCAATGATCTTACAATGACATCAAGTAGATCTCATACTTAGCATTTTCACAATACTCACAGCTTGCACTAATGCAATTCCCCCCATAAGGAATGCAATTTCATATTAGCTTCCATTAAATCCAGTAGCCATGATAACTTATCATATTCTCTACATGTAATCCTCTTGCCAAGGTTACTCATACATCCTATGCCATGTCGAGGTAGCAACTCAGTGATGAAGACCTTGATAGCAATCCAACATGTCGAGGAAGTTATGAGTCTGACTGTCATTGATGTAGCTCCAATACCTATGTATGTTACTGATCAAGGAAAGATACTAACATCTTCTATAATGCAAAACTTACCTCAAAATCAACCTCTCATGAGGGATACAATGTTCCATTCCATTAGCTATGATGCTCTTGATAAAATACAATGCAACAACTTAGAAACTTACAATTATGCACTCAGACTAGCAGTACTTCATGCTATAGCCACATTCAGAAACCCCCAAGCTTTCCTTGTACCAATGCGGACCCGTCTCAATCTCAATAATCCTTGATGTCTGCTTATCCCCATTCAAGATCCACATGTGAACTTGATGCTGAAATCCTTGATGCCGAGGGGTCGTTGATGCTCTACATCATGCTAGGCTAGGCTACTTTTCCACGTTAGCCCCATCTCCATGAGCTAAGAAAGATACTTTATCCCAATCCTTAGAATTTTACCATAGTTAGACAATTAATCAAACAATGCATATTCTTACTACTTATGATTATTCTGCTCAACTCTTCATGCTCCGATCTCCTCTACTGCTAAGCTCAAATGCAACCCAATTCCATCCACAGGTACTTAGTTTTATATTAGGACATGCAAATAAATTGATAAAAGAAGTATATACAAGACCAACAAGCTAAAGCACAAAACACAAAATAACAAAAAACATAACGTGAACACAAAATGGCATTGGAGAGCTCGGTGCCGATCGAGATCCAATTCAATTACATCTTTTCTAAAGTTTCCATGCTGAATTGGTGCTTCTCATGTAATATTCAGCCATTTCTGACTTAGAATCAGCCCTTACAAAGATATTTCCAATCACTGATAACCTTCTCTAGCCTTATGAGTCTCTAACAAATTCATAATTTATCATATCCACATCCAAGAGTCATGTACAAACTAATCATGGCAGCTCATAGCACATTTCAATTGATCAAAGCAAAACCCCACCTGAGAATTTCTTCACGGATAGACCTCTGGGCCCCTTGCAATTGATTGTGCCTCCAAAGATCGCATCTAGCTCCAAGAATTAAAAGCTAAGGAAGAACATACATAGTGCAGTCAATTCTGACTCAAAGATCACAATTTCTGTCATAACTTTTGCATACGGATGAGTTTCGGCCTGATCAGACCCATTCCGGAAAGCTTCTTGAAGATCTTTCCAGCAAAAGAAAAATCACTTGAAAAGGATCTCGGGTCGCCGAGATATGATGCTTCAAATTTCGGGCTCCAAAACTGCCCAGAATTGCTCCTTGCCTTCATGCTCTGCAACAATCCTTTCTCCAAAAAGACAAAACCCTAATTTCATGTTGCATACATGCCATGAATATGTATATACATACATAAATACGTATATTGACCCATCAGAGGCCGGGACCACATTCTGATCTCCCCTTCTAAAAATTAACCCATGTCCTCATGGGTCTATCATAGATCCAAGCACTTCTCAAATCCCTTATAAGTATCATGATCATGTATTCACCAAACTACAAGGGAAACTGTACCTCAACATTGTCAAAAGTTACTTCCATGAGAATTCTCCCTTAACATTTTATTGCTAACCACCAAGCCTCCAGATACTGCTCCTCTCTCTGAGGATACCATCTCTTGATGTCTCTAAAAGAAAAACCATTAGCATCATAATTCCACAATCTCAACTTACTCTCTGATTTGCCATGTCAACTCCCAAAGATCCAACATTGCTCGATACCAATCAGTGGCGAGGGCCCATGCTCTCCCACTAGAACTTGACCCTCCCGCAACTTCGGGATCTTGTCAAACTTCTATAATTCTAGGTTGATAATACTAATGAAGAATTAAATCTTCCTTTCAATTGAACTTACTTACTCCAAATTCAATAAACAAATGTTTATAAACTCAATATAATCAGGTAAGGTCAACATCCAATAAATCAACATTCTCGATAGGGATAACATCCAACTCTAGCAATTCAATCCTAGAATCTTCTCGCTCAACCACGAGCCACAACCGCGCCAAGCTACCGTTAGCTTGACCAACGCCTTTCTCATTCAATCGCACATATGCACTCAGGGTTAGTCCTCATGACTAAGTGGGGATCCTCGGTCGCCGCCGCATGCATAAAACATCTTGAAAATCTTGAATAACAAACAAAAACAACTCAAAGACACAAGAACCTATGGTGCAACGCTAGACTATGACAATAAAGAAAATATCATGAACATCAAGAGCATAGAACATAACTAAAAGTACCAAACCATCATCAAAACAAACTCGGGACAATGGGTAGCTTAGCCACCTATATACAGCCCCCTTAGCGAGATGTTGCCCACCAGACTTATTCCAAGCCCTGTAGAAAATGGTGGGGTGAACCTCATTATGCACATACCCTCTCACCACGTCCTGCAATGGAGGACCTCTTTACCATGGGAGTTCACAAGAGTTGACTGACACCAATCCCCTCGCCAGAGAACTACCGCCGGTGTCACATAGCACAAATACAAAAGAACATATGAACATGAGCATGCCGAACAACCTAGGCCACCAACCTAGAAGTCCGAATTTTGGAGGTTCCAATAGACATAGTCAAATACCAAGACAATAGTGGAACAATGCAAAGACCAAGACATGTGAAGTTCATTAGATATTTTCTCAACATGTGTCTAGATCATACTATTGCCGAGGTTGCCCATACAACCCTGCTGAAGTAGCTTATCCAATGATCTTACAATGACATCGAAGTAGATCTCATACTTAGCATTTTCACAATACTCAAATTTTGCACTAATGCAATTCCCCCATAAGGAATGCAATTTCATATTAGCTTCCATTAAATCCAAGAGCCATGATAACTTATCATACATGTAATCCTACATGTTATCATACATCCTATGCCATGTCGAGGTTAAGACCTTGATAGCAATCTTGTCGATTATGAGTGTCGAGGTGTAGCAACCTATGTATGTTATGAAGACCTCTTCTATAATGCAAAACTTACCTCCAAAATCATCAACCTCTCATGAGGGATACAATGTTCCATTCCATTAGCTATGATGCTCTTGATAAAATACAATGCAACAAGCTTAGAAACTTCATGCTTATGCACCAGCACTTAGCTACCCCACATTCGAAACCCCACATGACTCTCCTTGTACCAATGCGGACCCGCCTCAATCTCAATAATCCTTGATGTCTCTTATCCCCATTTCAAGATCCACATGTGAACTTGATGCTGAAATCCTTGATGCCGAGGGGTCGTTGATGCTCTACATCCGTGCTTAGGCTACTTTTCCACATTAGCCCCATCTCCATGAGCTAAGAAAGATACTTTATCCCAATCCTTAGAATTTTACCATAGTTAGACAATTAATCAAACAATGCATATTCTTACTACTTATGATTATTACGCTCAACTCTTCATGTCCGATCTCCTCTCGCTGCTAAGCTCAAATGCAACCCAATTCCATCCACGTGTACTTAGTTTTATATTAGGACATGCAAATAAATTGATAAAAGCAAAGATATACAAGACCAACAAGCTAAAAGCACAAAACACAAAATAACAAAAAACATAACGTGAACACAAAATGGCATTGAGAGCTCGGTGTCGATGAGATCCAATTCAATTCTGTCTTTTCTAAAGTTTCCATGCTGAATTGGTGCTTCTCATGTAATATTCAGCCATTTCTGACTTAGAATCAGCCCTTACAAAGATATTTCCAATCACCGATAACCTTCTCTAGCCTTATGAGTCTCTAACAAATTCATAATTTATCATATCCACATCCAAGAGTCATGCACAAACTAATCATGGCAGCTCATAGCACATTTCAATTGATTAAAGCAAAACCCCACCTGAGAATTTCTTCACGGATAGACCTCTCGGCCCCTTGCAATTGATTGTGCCTCCAAAGATCGCCATCTAGCTCCAAGAATTAAAACCTAAGAACATTCATAGTGCAGTCAATTCTGACTCAGCATCCCAATTTCTGTCATAACTTTTGCATACGGATGAGTTTCAGCCTGATCAGACCCATTCCGGAAAGCTAACTTAAAAGATCTTTCCAGAAAAAGAAAAATCACTTGAAAAGGATCTCGGTCGCCGAGATATGATGCTTCAAATTTCAGGATCCAAAACTGCCCGAAATTGCTCCTTGCCTTCATGCTCGCAACAAAACTTTTCTCCAAAAGACAAAACCCTAATTTCATGTTGTATACATGCCATGAATATGTATATACATACATAAATACGTATATTGACCCATCAGGTGGCCAGGACTGTTACATGATCCATTTGACGGAAGGAGCGTTGTATCCTTATATTTCCACTTCATTTTTACCTTTCTAGCGATTCATCCCAAAGACCTTTGTCCATTCCGGCTATTCCGGTATTGCATGGTATTGCATTGTATTACCCTATTCCAGGAATTCCACGTATTCCAGGAACCCTAGACCTATGTCTTCACAAAAGGTACAAAGTCGGAAAGGGATTATATAATTTGGCACAACCAATCGTAAATCTATGGATAGGGGCTATATTGTATGTTAGTTCGAAAAACCGTATGGTATGGGTTTTTCTACTCCAAAAAGCCGTATACAGGGTTTTTCTGTGACCCCTTGAACGCAGATGCCATCTGTCCATATATAGCAAGGAGGTAAAACATTTTTGTTGATGTTTCTCAATGTATTGGGCGTTCTTGCATTTGAGGAAAGTGCAATATATTGTTTGATTGCTTGCACTCGCAAAGCAAAGCCAAGTTGAAGCAAACATTTAAGTTCTTTACATTCAATATCAAACCACTGATTCTGAGGAAAGCTTGTCAGGCATGAGAGGCTCCATAGGTGGAATCTCCCAAAGCATATCTTAACAACAATCATAAGTTCAGTGGACAAGCCAGTCTGTTGTTGTAATGTGAGGAGAGGGTATTAGGGTATGGGATCTGAATCGACTGTCATGTTATCTGAAAGAAGAGAGTTTATGGTCTGAATTCACCGTTTCATCTCTACTATTTGTGTTGACCTGCAAGTATGACAAAAGATCCCGCGCAGACACCAACATGTAATTGACTATGTTGTAGCCACCCCCTTGGTTCTCCTATCGACAAGTGTAGTCGGAGGGAGATGGCTTGTATGAGATCATTGCAGATAACCAAGTGAAAGATGTTGCAAATCTAAAGTAACTGCACGTGGTCAGGAAGTACGTGGCCAAGAAGTCTCTGTCAGATAAAGCTATAATATGTCCTCAGTCAGGGGACCAAACTTCATTAACTCTTCTATTCCAGTGCACGCGTTGAAATATCCAACTACATCACATATTCCAGATGTATGTGTTGTTGTATGTCATCATATAGATCGACATACGACTCTAGCCTATCTGCGCCTAAGTGGCGGTGGTAGAAATTTGAATCTGCATGCAGGAATTAGCTTGCTGCCACTAAAAGGCGGTCCTCACAGCAATTCTGCACTCATGCCCACATGTGATATTATATCTGTCCATCTTGTGGAGGATGACTAAAGGTGTCAAGGCAGTTTGATAGTAGCAGGCTATGCCATCATGTCCCCGCGTGGCTATGCACTCATTGAACGACGAGTAGTGTTGATGGCCTATGGAAAGCCCCAATAGTTCTAAAAGACCATATTAACCCTATTTGGGGGAGGCGAATGCAGACTTTCTTGGAGTTGCAGTGTTAACAGTAGGGGGGCAGCCTCTCGAGGTGGTGCAGGAATAGTAGGAGCATAGTAGCAATGCCTCAAGAGATTGCAACGACATCAGCAACTAGTGGCATAACCCGAGGGGTTGCAGCAACATCAAATACTGGTGGACTTGCTAGTGGAGCAACATCAACAATTAATACATGAGGGGAAACTAGAATAAGAGGAACAAAAAATGTGAACGAGAGGAACAAGTACCTAGATCGAACGACTTAGATCTAGAGTTGGATTGGTCGAACGATTTTGGACTTTCTTGACCTTTCCATGGTTTAGGAAAGCTATGGCTGAGCATTGTGGATTATGGAGGCTAGAATAGATCCCACTCTACCCATTCAACTCCTTGCCTGATAGTGCCCAAGAGATGGAGCCATAAGAAGATCAAATCCTTCTTTAATAAGTGAGTTCTAGCGAATTCGATGGTGCTGAGTACACCAATCTGCCATTTTGACGCATTTTGCTTCTTCCAAGTGATTTTTCTTATTCTGACATCTTTGATGAGGATTGCATAGATAATAATGGAGAACATGCGCCTCTTCTAGTTTCTCTTTCTGCTTTAAAAGAAGTAGAAAATATGGCCTTGAAAAGTAACCAGGTAGATTTGAGGTATCTTCTCAAAGCTTCAAATCCAGTCCATGCACTGACGGAGAGGGTTCCTAGCGGGTTTATTTTGGAGGATGAATCGAAAATTTATGAGGTTTCTTCTGAAGTTTTGGAGGATTTTATTGATGCAAAAATCCGGCAGCAACCTTTGGATTGGACTGCAATAAATTGCATAGACCTTGGTTTTTCTGAAGGTAGCCAAGACTGGCTAAAAAGAGTTGTTGCAACTCTAGATATAGTGATGGATTTTTTATTAGTTACCCATATTTTTGCTTTGCCTCTTGAAGCTAGAGCTACTCTGTAGATTTTGTAATTTTGACAGTTTCATCCTCATACTAGTCTGACAGATGAAGAAAGGTCGATTCTCTATGTAGATTTTGATGTAAGCTCATACCAAATCAGAAAGAGTCCTGGCATTGGAGCAGATTTTTGTGTAAAGTTTTCCTAAAATCATAGATTCAGTGCCACAAGTTCTTAAAGTATCTCCAGATTTACTGTTTAACGTCTGATCACCTACATGCAGCTTAATATGTCCATTTTCCATCATTATTATGAGTCATTGCTTGTGGATATTGAAGATAAATGGGAGCCTCTATATCAGAAGGTGTAGAGAAAGGGATTAGAGGCAAAATCATAGGAGACGAACATGAGAAGATGAACATGAGGCTAGAGAAATATAAAGAACGGACTATCATGAGACTATGTAACAATAGTAGGATGCATTAATTCTCAATTTTTTTAAAACATTAATGTTATAGATAAACCAGCTTTGATATTGTACTCAGCGGAATGGAAATCTAATTGCAGATTTATACAAATATAGTGATAATGCTGCATGACATCACCATATATATCACACGCCTTTTACATAGTCATGCTACAGACATAAGAACTTGCCACATGTACTTCTAGAGCTGCCTGATAACAGAAGTGTCTGTAGTTACTATGCCTTTTAATAAATGCAAGCTTCAGAAGTGATATATATCGTACATTGCTCTTTGAATAAGGATAATAGTAGTGGGATAACTTGACCGTCCAACCTGCATTCAAGGGACCTACTCTGATAAACAGTTCTTCATCTTGATAAGTTTATATAGAATACATTTATTCTTCATAAGGACTTGCAATACAACACTCGATTTTGCAATATTTCTATCCCTCACTCACTACTTTACATTATCTAGCATATTCTCTCCTATAGAGGTAGTCTTAGTATCATATGTGAAGGTCAATAGAGCCAATCAAGCATGCTGTTATATATCAGATTATATGACTTCGCCGTTCCAATGATAGAAGCTTCTCAATCAAGATGGATCCTGACGTAATAAGTGAGCCCTGAGGGGTTCACCTATACCATAGGTGGATATGCCATCTATGTTACTCGTGTAACCCAAAAACCTATTCTATAGTACGACACATTTATATCAAAAATCCCTTGTAATACGACTAGTCAATTGCAAGGAAATGCAACACAGTTGCATGCCAAAAATACATAATGAAGCAACCCTTTCCTTATATATACTCTTTTTTTTTGCCATTCTTATTCTTATTTATTACTACTTCCTTATTAAGAATCAATTATTTATGATCTGACGAACTTGAACTTGGTGATATAACATATAATGCATCTAGCAATAAGCAAATAATTGAAGACAACATTTTTAAATTGTATGCACAATAGGAAGCACAAACTTGAAGCATGAAACATAAAATATGAAAGCCAATATATTCTAGTGATTTAATTCCACGTCACCAAGTTTAAAAGTGGCATTGAAGTTTGGAAGGAAACCAATCGCCAAAGAAATCCATAAAAGTGACAAGAAATCCATAGTGACATGACCCTCCCATTGTTTCCCAACTTGCAAGTATCAATGGAGTTGCAAAACAAATTTGAGAGGGGCACAGATCTCACATTTGCTTGCAGACAGAGTTCTCAGCTCAAATCTGACCTGTTTTGAGCTACCTTAGCTAGCCCAATTGCCTCCAAGTGTTGATTCTGTTCTTGCCCAATCTGGGCTTCTTTGAATAACCAATCTTAAGACTATTGCTCAATCGAGGCATGACAAATCTTGACAAAACTCGAGGCACTTTGCATCAAGAAGGATCTTAAGATACAGTCTATCTATTAATAGCTACAAATCTATGGATTAGCCTTTTCTCTCTGTGTTATGTCTGATATCCCCATCATTTGTCTGTGTCATATCTTCCTTGCATTTTAATAAATATTATTTATTATAATTTGGATGGTCTGCATTTTAGAGATCTGAAACACTTGATACACACTGTCATATTCAATGCCATTCTATATTCTTCCTTACATAGACCATGTTATCTCCAGGTCCATGTTTTCTTTCAAAATATAAGTACTCTTGCATCATTATAGAGTATAATAACCAGACCTAGGGGTTTCACACAGAAGACCCGTATAAACCAAGTGAGTGTCTGGAAGGGGTTTTTTTCCTCATGTTTTCGTACGTATACTAGGGCTTTAAATCCCCCTCCTACTGACAGTCTAAAGTTTTTTCTCCACGGAAGGGGTGTTTTTCCAACACTTTTACGTACATATATAGGGGTGTTTCTCCTCACCCTAAGCAGCAGGTGGCATATGCTCATGTGATAAAGGCGAATCCTCCCGGTAACCAAAACAATGTTTTCACAGCCAAAGAAGTAATTCTTCAATTTTTAAGAGCTTTTCATCCTATTTTCATAGATATATCTCTTATGTCATTATCTAATGTATGTTGTTAAGCATAGTGACCATAGTAGCATGTTCATTTGGAATTCTATTTATAGCTACAATCAGTAGCATTTGCATTTGGATTCAAGTTATGATTTAACATGATTGGTTAAACGTGTTGATGAACTAGTTCTAATAAACAATGGATTTCAATCCACCATGCCCTGATCCAGCATGGGTATTCGACATACTGACACACTCATATCCAAATGCCAACACCGTGCTTCTTCAAGATTCAGTGGCAAGCTTACAAGTCCTTATACATGGAAAATGTATGCTTGCTTAAACCTACTTGAAACATCATTCTTGCTGCTAATGTGAAATTGAGACAAAAACCAAATCCATACTCACAAGAGCTATGCCTACTTGAAAGGGATGTAGTTGCTACCATTATTTGCAAAGAAATTTCCTAGAATCTACAAAACACGCAATGAACCAAGGCAATGAATAAAACCCAAAACGAGAAGAGCAAAAACTCAGGAACAATTTCTTTACCAGTTCTATTCCTGATAAGATTTGAAGATAATATACTCAAGAAACTGATAAGATTGATGTCTAGCAAGATTTACAACTTTATGATCTTAGTGAAAAGCCAAAAAGTGGTCACTAATTTTCACTTGATCATGTACACGTCAATAATCATCATACAAATCAATAACATAGCGCCCATAATCTCCTCCTCTCTTGTAACACCCCTGCAAGTGCGCTCCATCTGTGCATCACTCCAGCATTTATATATATATTTACTTTCCAATCTGAGTACATCCACTTGACAATTTGTGCATCCCTTTATATAGAAAGTTCTACAACTTGCCTAAAAATCCGGAGTAGATAGACTTGCTGACCTTAAATTTCGGCCCTAGTTGACTTTGACTTTGGTGGTCAACTCAAAACCCTAAGTGGCGGGCGGGGGTAGGTGGCGATTTCTAGCGAGCCTAGCAACACCCGGGTAGTACCTGCCCGCCACCTTTGACTTTGACCCGCCCCTTTGACTTTGACCTCACGCCCTTTGCTTCTCATAGGTCGGTATGCACATTCTAATCCACTGCCACTTGCTTCTCATAGATTAGAATGTAATATCACATGTCAAAAGCTCTCCCATTTACATGACTTATATCTTTGAAACCCTTCACTCCTCCTTGACTTATAAATTACGCTACATTTAATTGCTCTGAATTTTACAAATTTTACCTCGACAATGCTTTTGTAAACACATACGCTACTTGACTATTGGTTTCACATATCTCATTTTGTATGAGATTCTTCTCTCTAAATCTCGTATGAAGTGCATACTTAGTTCAATGTGCTTGGTTCGTCATGGAATCTTTGGATTTTTTACAATTGCAATGCAACTCGGATTTGTCGGTCCATATTTACATGTAGGATCTTTTGCATACATCCTAACTCATCCAACAATCTTCTTAACCAAACTAATTCTCTGGCAGCTAAGGATGATGCGGCATATTACGCTTCACCAACTCATTACCACCGGCCGCTTGTTTCTTGCACCTCCGGGTTATGACACCTCCTCCTAAATATATAGCATAGCCGTAAGTAGATTTCCTTGTATGCGAGATCTCCTCCCCAATGCATCACTATAACAAGTCATAGTTAGGTTTTCTTGAATCAAAACATATACCATGAGTTTGTGTTCCCTTTAGATATTTGAGAACTTCGCTTATGCCTCCCAAATGTTCTTTTTTGTAGCATCATGATTCCTTCTGCTCAAGATGTTTACAAGATAGGCAATGTCGTCGTGTGCTATTTGCCAAAAAGAGTAGGCACCCAATCAATGCTCTATATGGTACATTTTCCATTTCATTTTCTTTCATCATTTGAGACGTTGTGAACATCGGTCGACCTATGCCTGTTGTCATTGGAATTTTGGATGGCTTTGCCTCAACCGGCTTGAACCTTTTGAGCATATTTTCTATATGTGTTCTTTGATGCAATTTTATCCATTTTACTTCCTATCCCCTGATAACCTCAATTCCAAGAACCTTTCTCAGTTCACCCGGATCGACATTTGAAACCTTGACTTTAAAATGCTTTTTGCACCTTTGAGGATTTTCAAAGAATTTGCAATCATGATACAATCATCCACATATAAGGCTATCATGCAATATTCTCCATCTTCTTCAAATCTATAGAGATTTCCATCATTATGTAACTTTTCAAAGCCCCGTTCTTGTAAGAAACCATTTATACATAAGTACCATTCTCTTGGTGATTTGTTTCACCCATAGACTGCCCTATTGAGTTTCCGACCATATCCTTGCCATGTGAATATCCCCGAGCTTGCTTCATATAAGCCTCCTCCTCAAGTGTGGCATTTTAAGAATGCTTTGTTTTCACATCCATGTGATGCGGCTCTAAATTTAATGCATTTGCCATAGCAAGCAAAACTCTAATGCTCGTGAGCTTGACTATAGGAGAATAGGTTTCATCATAATCTCTTCCCTTTTTACGTGTTGTAACCTTGAGCAACCGGATCTTGCCTTAAATTTCTTGCTGCCATCGATTTACTTTTACTTTGTACAACCACTTGCTTCCAATTACATTCTCCTTTTGCTATCAGCCTTGACAAGGTCATAAGTTTTAGTTTCTTCAAAGGATTTGAGTTCATCATTCATGGCGCCTATCCACTTATCTTTGTCCCGACTTTGTAGAGCATCTTCAAAGTTTTGTGGAATGATTTCATCTTCTAAAATAGCCATAATCTGCTCGGCTCAAATGTAACGTGTCTCCTACTTTTCCCTGACTCATCTACGCCATATAATTTTCCCCTCCTCTAGTTTAGCTTCTTCTACTAATTTTTCTTTGAGTTTTCCTTTTCTTTTTTTCCATATGATGATCAATTGACTCCCGACCTTCCATGCGCACTTCGGAGTCTCCATTTCGGTTTGCATTGTTGGACTCTCCATTTCTTGTACTCAAGTCCCTTTTCTTCTTCATAATCATCTCGCATCATCTAAATCAAACATAGGCATCTCTGGTCTTGTTGTGACAATTTTGGTTCCCTTTTTGTATCTATCTTTATAAAGTATGTGCTCATTAAATAAGACATCTCTGTGACTAATCTGAGTCTTTGATTAAGGACATATATTCTATATCCTTTAGAATGCTCATCATAGCCTACAAGAAATCCAACTTCAGCCTTGTTGTCTAATTTCTTTTCTCAATTCGAGGGAACATGTGCATAAACTAAACATCCAAATGCTTTTAGCTTCTCATAGTTTATATTTTTATCTGGATTCCATATAGCATCTGGGATGTTTCCCTTTAAACTTGCTGTAGGCAGCATGTTTTGTATTAACACAGCAGTTTGTAACGCCTCTTCCCAAAGCTTGTTGGGCAGACCACTTCCTTTTATCATGGCTCTGACTGCATCCATTAATGTCCTGTTCTTTCTTTCTGAAACTCCGTTTTGCTGAGGTGAGTATCTGCAGGTTAACTGTCTCTTAATTCCCTGAGACCTGTAATTGTTTAAATTGCTTTGCAAGATATTCACCTCCTCTATCCGATCTAATACATTTGAGTTTGAGATTGGTCTCTCTTTCCATTTCAGCCACATATTGTTTGAAAACACTCAATGCTTGAGATTTTTTTGTCAAACAATATGTTCTACATTTTCTCGCTATAGTCATCGTGAGCGTTATAAAGTATCTTTTATTGGTTACGCTTTTGCACATTTAAGGGACCACATAAATCAAGATGCACTAACTCAAGAATTTGTTTGAGCCCTTGTTTTACTTTTAGCAAATGGCGGCTGTTTAGTTTGCCCAAAGCACATCCTTCACAAATAAACTCATTTGACTTCTTTGTCATGATAATTTATGTAACCTTGCTTAAGCAACCATTTCAAATTTTTGCAATTTGTGTGCCAATCTTTTATGCCATAGATCTACACTCTCTTCTTGAATTGTATTTATGCTATGATGCACAACACTATCCATCTCAAATAGATTGCCAACTCTTTTAGCAAAAACTTCAATTCATTGTTCGAAATACATTACATTTGTCTCCTTCAAACACAACTCTATATCCCAAATCACAAAAGGCGACTAACGTAAATTAAATTTACGATTATGGGTCGGGACACACAAAACATCTTCTATATTCACAATATTGCCTTCAAGATCTTCTAACTGCAGCAAACCCCTTCCTTTTACTTCTTGAAGAGCTCCATTTCCAACTTGTATTTTTAAGAGCTCGTGGTTGATATATTCTTCAAAAGCTCAGTAGATTGGACTACTGATCTTTCAGCTCCACTATCAACTATCAAATGATCAGATTCATTAGTGCCAACACTTTCATGCACAATAGCAAATTCAATGTTTACCTCATCCTCGTCTATTTCCTCAGTAACCCCTTTTTCATTGATCTCTGTTCTTGAGCAACATATGCTTTCTCATAGCCTCGACCTCTTCCTCTTCTTTGATCTGCCCCGCTAGATTCTCCTCTTCCTCTAGCTTTTCCAAAACTCTTTGGTGTTGGGCATTTTGATGCAGCGTGACCTCTTCCTCCACATGTATAGCAATTAAACTCTTTCTTAAGCTTAGGGCACTCATTCTTATAGTGTCCTGACTCATGACAGTTATAGCACACAATCTTTTCCTTTCTCTTTACAATCAAAACTTCAGGTATCTTGATTTTGCCTTAAGATCTTCTTTTGTTCCCATTCAGTTCTTAAGGTAGTTTCAGCTTCTTCCCTAGACTTGCATGAATTCCTTATGAATAAGGCCAGAGTCTCATTGTCACCTATGGCTCTTGATATCTGTAGGACCTGACTTCTCTCTCGAGATTTCAACTCCGTATTACCATGCAAATCTACTATTAAGTTATCAAACTTGTTAAAAAAAAACTCTCCCACATCTTCATCCTCACTTAATTTTAAACCTCTTAATTCATTTTCAAGTAGGTCTATCTCGAGAGGAAGTTTTTCCTCATAATGTTTCCGTGAAACTTCCACATGTCTCTAGGTCCAAGAGATCTAAGCTTAAGGCGTATAGAGGACTTACCTTGCATGAGATGATCCCTTGCGCTTCTTTGGCCTTAGCTTGCGAGAGACTTCCCTCCCTGTTGAGCCACTAACTCCACTGCGGCATCGGCCGCTTTAGACTTCTGCTTGGCCTTCACCGCAGACTCTGCAGACTCGATACCTGCTCAAAATCCCCGTTTGAGCACTCACAATCCCATCTGGATCTACCGGACTCGCAGGTCTTCAACCTCTAACACATATTTGATGGCATCCTTCCATACCTGGGAACCCCTGGTCCACCTTTTATACACATCTATTGTGTTCAAAGAACTTGCAGCAGAAATCTACTAGACATGTTGTGGCTCGATACCAATGATAAGATTTGAAGATAATATACTCAAGAAACCCGATAAGATTGATGTCTAGCAAGATTTACAACTTTATGATCTTAGTGAAAAGCCAAAAGTGGTCACTAATTTTCACTTGATCATGTACACGTCAATAATCATCATACAAATCAATAACATAAGCCCATAATCTCCTCCTCTCTTGTAACACCCCGCAAGTGCGCTCCATCCGTGCATCACTCCGGCAAGATTATATATATATTTACTTTCCAATCACAAAGTACATCCACTTGACAATTTGTGCATCCCCTTTATATAGAAAGTTCTACAACTTGCCTAAAAATCCGGAGTAGATAGACTTGGTTTACCTTAAATTTCTTAGTTAGTTGACTTTTGACTTTGGTAGTCAACTCAAAACCCTAAGTGGCGGGCGGGGGGAGGTGACGATTTCTAGCGAGCCTAGCAACACCGGGTAGTACCGCCGCCACCTTTGACTTTGACCCGCCCCTTTGACTTTGACCCATCCCCAACGCTTCTCATAGGTCGTTATGCACATTCTAATCCATCGCCATGCTTCTCATAGATTAGAATGTAATATCACATGTCAAAGCTCTCCCATTTACATGACTTATATGCTGAAACCCTTCAATTCCATTTTTTAGTGATGCAAAAGAGTACAAATTTTATTTCAGCAAAGCTCATAGCAATCCAAAAATGAATCCTCGGGAGTCCTAGTCGTATCCATACTAAGCTCAAACTCGCACCACCACCATGCTTGTCGTATCCATATGACTTTCAAACCAAATCTTCATATGGTAAGTACTAACCTAATAAAAAAAAAAAACACATATCGTTCACGCAGATGTTTTATACAACATATACTTGGTGCTGCATCCCCCTTGAAGTGATACCACACTTAGTTCATATGAAGTGCTTATATAATAATTGAAATCAACATATAGCTATGTTAGCAAAGTTCTATTCAAGCTTTTGGAGAAGCGTCTACCTACAAAAGGAAAAATCTAGCTTATGACAAGCAATACAAATTGGGAAAAAAACTACATAATGCCTTTATGATGTTTCTTGGGAAAAACTACAAAATGCCCTTATGTTTTGGCATATTTCATCACACAACCCTAACTTTTCATAAATTTGCCAAATGCAGAGGAAAATAGAAGAACTAAAATAGCAGCAAAAGTATGCATCAGCGAAAAAAGCAAGTGATAGGTGACATGTATGTTGTATACTTTAAATGTATCTCTCTAGGGTCAAGTTTAATTAACAAATTTGGCCGAATGAAGCATCGAAGCATTGGGTATTAGTAACATACCAAATCTGATGAATAGATATCTTCACCATTTTATTTGATTGTTTTTACGCTTGCCAGAAAGGTATTATATATTATGGTTACCTCATGCATTGACAATAAACATTTGAGCTAGACATCCTATTGTGGCCATTCTCATTAAATTATTTTGGAGGGAATTTACTTTAAGAAACTCATGGTGGCCTAGACTTTTCTGCCTATTGCAGACCCGAGAGACTCAAAAGTTCCACATATTAATTGCTTTAATGTTCTAGTTATAAAGGAGCAAGTGAGCACCATTATGCATTTAAATGTCAAAAAACCATCATCACATTGAGTGCATGTTGAATCTACATCATCACATTCTATTAAAAAGAACAATTTACAAAAGAAGCAAATTCTGCCTCTCATAATGCAAAAATAGAACAATTTAATGGAGAGTGCATGTATGAGAGTATGCATGAGAGATTGAAATTAAGGAGCAAGGAAATTGATCCTTTTATAACATTCTTAACGTTGCTTAGATACAAAATGAACCATTCTCACATGTGTAGACCTAGAGCACAACAATTGTTGCATTCTTATATCTTTAGCATTTCTTATGGTTAATGAAGCACAAAGCTTTTGAGAGCCCTTAGGCACAACTTAAACTTGAGTACTAGAGTAAGTGAAAACCAATTTCTCTATGGATTTGCCTAATTATATTAGATTGACAAGGAGTTTGAGCTAAGTAGCTTTCCATTCATACAGGCTCTCCAACTTATGCCCACCAACTTATGCCCAACAATGCTGGGCACCGTTATTAGTGTTTAAATAAGATGCATATTGAGATCTTAATCCACATTCATCTTAGGCTATCTTATGAATCTAGATATCTCATGAACCTAGAATTTAATCAAGATATTTTTATAAACACATTTCCTTGAAATGTACTATTGAGCTAAGAGATCTTACTCACAATTGAGAAGGAAGACAACCCTTATGCCTACAGGCCTTTTTGGGCTTACAGATAAGTTGTAAATGGAAAGTTACATGGAAGAGTGAGCTGCTAGCTAATCAAGAACATGATCGAAAGCTGCACCTTTGCAACGCAAATTGAAAACACGACCGCATCATTCTGCAGGTGTGAGCTGCTAGCTATTCAAGAATATGATCGAAAGCAGCATCTTCATAACCAAAATCGCACACGACCACGTCATCCTGCAAAACAATGGCATGAACACAAGGCCCCGAGCCCACTAACACCAAAGGCGATGCAACCACTCTTGCCAACAACTCTCAAAAGCTAACAGGCTGCAATACCATCAATACAGATAAAACCATGACAGCCCAAGACATGTACCAACATAAGCCACCAAGGTTTTATAACTATAAAACTGTCACCAAAGCTTTAAAACCATAAAGAAGCCACCAAGACTCTAAAACCACAAACCAACAGACTATAACAATAACCAAGGCAGGTCATAAGGTCGAAAATGATAATTGAAGAAAATAGCACACGTATCAACAGAGAAAGGAAAAAAAAAAAAAAAAAACCCTCCTAGTTTATCTAAACAGACTTTAAGCCATTTAGACCCAATTTTGGAATTAAAAGACTTTCAATTGCAATCTTAGATTAGACCAGGTGACAGTCTAATCTAAGCCCTGATCTCAGGCTTTTTTTTTTAAGAAAAATGAAAAATACAAATAAGGACAGGTTTATGAAACATTGGCCAAATAGACAAAACGATTCAAAAGATATAGGAGATCACCATCAGACTATATGGAAGATTTTTTGAGCTTTGAATTCAAATAGATGATAAAACATGTACCAATATCCAAAAAAAAAGAACTTAATGGTAAGATATGAACCACAAATCTAAGAAAAAAAATTTATCAGACCAACGTCATCAAGTAGAAGTTAAAATATAGAATGGAAATCATTTTTTGATGTCATCAATAGAATTGTAACCCTTCTTATCCAACCTCCTAGTTAATAGGCATCACAAAATACGCCTAAGATAAGAGAGGATCTTAGATAGCACCAATCTGGAAAACTTGACGATTTGAGTAGTAGCTTTGCTCAATCCTTAACCATAAACCACATGGAGGGATAAGTCCAGTTACCTGCAGTAGAACCAAACGCAAGTTAGCCTGAGAAGGGTAAATGCGTAAGCCACAAACAGGTAAGCAGTGAACTCATCCGGCTTAATGCCTTTCACCATATAATGAACACTTAATAATTTAATAAGACTCAAGTAGTTTAAGAAAATAAATTTGTTAAATTGATACAACGAAAATACAGAGTTTAGATTCAGAATTAGTGTACAGCTTATGAAATAGTTACAGGAAATTTCTGTTGTTTCCCATGGTCTTCAACCTGCTGAAAAACTTACAAATAAGCATTTTTCAGCCTGTTCAATTTTGTGGCAGCATAGAAGGCTATATGTTTAATCTATGCAAGTAAAAGCTAGAGAAACGAAGCTAAAATACACATTCTGTTTATATCCATGTCATATAAAAAAAACGTTACTCAATGGGCATAAGATTTTAGCACACCAAGGCATAACTACATAGTTAATCATTTACTGCAGAATAAGTGCAAGAAGAATTATCACCAGCAATTTTAAGACTTAATTTGATAAAATATAATAGCAATTAGAGTGAGAGCAGAGAATTTGGCTAAATATGGATAGAAATGTAGGAGAAGTGACATCTAAACATAGAATAAAGAAATAACTACTCATAGGAAATCTATTTGTATTATGGAAAGCTTCAAGTATTTAAATACAAAAGCTAGAAGAATCATGTCATTTATCTGTGATAATGCTAAAAGAACAAGAAAATCGTTTAATTTAGAAGTCAGGGAAATAAGTATAAATGAGCATATAAACTTGCAGATCTGATTTACTTGTTCTAGACCCGCGTAATACAACCATTTAACCTTTCACTAGAAAGATCCCTGTGAAAGCTGGTGTACAGACCCACTCAACGAAATCTAGACTAGATATCTGAGAAGATGGTAATCCTAAGGATAAGAACCTGGTACGTCAAGTTGCCTGCCTGATCAATTTGGTCTTGTATAGCTGTGGCTGATTTTGCAGAAATAAGCTTGGCTATACAGAACTGTCTACTTTGCTGGTTAAATCTTGAATATTCCGAGCAGAGCTCCTTTAATTCTTCTTCAAGAGCAGAACATTGACAAGGGCAGTGGAGAAAAATGATCAGAAGCGAAGTATTTTATGGGATCATGTAAACACTACCATTATCTACACCAGCATCTGTCCGTCTATTTGCAGTTCGTATAGGTGCCATCTTGTGCAAGATAGACAGAATAGGAAGAAATCCGTTGCCGCCGAGATGCTTTTAGGTTAAGGGCAAACCCTAATCGTGGAAAAGGAAATGCTTTAAGGAAATTTAGAAGCAAATATTTTTTGATTTATTTGAAATGTATTATACAAGATATGGAGTAGAATTTCAATGCCCAATGGTTACAAAATTTGGAAAATTTTCAACTTGATACTCCTGGATATGAGGCCTATGCAACAATCCAATATGAGGTCTATGCAGCTGGGACTTGGAGTCATGGGTTTGAAGATGTTAACACCTTGTTTCAAGATGGGTTACATTTTCAACATAGTAAAGTAAACGAAAGTTAGTGAAAGTTAATGGGTACAACCCATCTTCAAATGCTGGGTACACTATTACTGCCTAAAATTTGTGTTTAATCAGATGAAATCACGTAGTTTAGGAAGCTTATTAGCGAAGCAAAGTTAATGAAATTGTTATTTTAGGAATATTCGAATAAGGGAATAAGAGGAAACGGAATATTTTAGCTGTTTTGGGGAATGGGTAAATTTCTCAATATTCTGCCACTTGGTTAACAGGAAATAGAGGTCAAAGCAAGTTAGAACGCAAGGTCAACTAGGTTGAGAATGTCAAGGTAGTTGTTTAGACATGTACCTCATATTTGTACAGGATATGTGTCTCAAAACATCCGTTGCTAATAAGGACCACTAGGGGCATGATTTTAAGAAGAATCAAAGTGATATATTAGTCAATATAAAAAAAAAGAGAGAGAGAAAGAGAGAGAGGGTTGTGTGTGTGTGTGTTGGGGGGGAAGGGGGCTCAAAAATTTTGAGAATGGAGATCTGAAACGAAGAAGCGCTAATGCAGGAAACATGTATTCCAAGCTAGAAATAAGTGAGAGCCTGGTAGTTGCTAACTACACATGACACTTGTCTCCTATCTCTAGAAGGCCATTTACCTTCTATTTGTTGAAAACGAAGGAAAATGTGTCTTTTAGAGCTATAGAGACAAGGTGGACAAACGACCCTTGTGGGCATCTCCATAAACAGAAACATGCTGACAAAGAGGCAGAGAACAAGAGAATGCCATTCCAGGGTCTTTGGCATGGTATCAATGGAACAGATTTTTGAGCAAAGTCATGACCCAAAACACGCAAGACAAAAAGTTGGTCCCTCAAAGTTGGACAGTTGGACATAAATAAGCTTCCTCAGCTGCAGAGGAAGAAACTAGCACATGTGGGAAAACAAAAAGAAAATCTCATGCCAATGAAGGTTGAGTAGCCCTGCACTATGAAGGAATCTATTAAAGGCAAGGCAAATGGCCACACAACGCATGAGACTTAATGAAGTTGAAGGACGACAATCTATTATCAAGAAAAAATCAAGATACATGGAACTCAAAAGTAGAGGACAAAATACTCCACTAAGCAAAACCACCCATACAAAGTAGATAACCACACTCCTTGTGCCACCTTGAGACGTTTAATAGCCTTATCACAATCAACATTTTCTGCCACATCAAGATGATCATCAATAGACATCAAATTATCATGCCACTAAATAGAACGAGGCGGGATTGCCTCATGAGATGACATATCAGGCTTCTTCCTAGCTGCCTTCTTCCAACCTCCGCTGAGAACTTACGCCATGCGACCTTAAAAAATGCACAAACCAAGAGGCCATGGGACCTTAAAAAATGCAATTTAAGCTGTGTTGGAGCAAAGCTAAGGGAATACATAGAAGGTCATGTTAGGAAGAAATAGACTCTCAAGACCGTGGTTTTTCTACCACATCATCAATTAATAGCAACACAATACGACTAAAGCCTCATGAAATTAAAAGGACAATTAATTGCAACACAATATGTCCAAAGCCTCATGAAATTAACAAGGTGTTGCGCACGGGGGGTTGCCCTCCGGTGGCCTGAAAGTGTATTTTCATGGGTTCTGTTTCGTCCTTTTATGTTGTGTCTCGTTTGTTTTGTGTGGGGCTGTGTAAATGCAACGAATGCAGGTTGTCATTTTGTTAGCCCAAGAAGGCGCTCATTATCTATTTGGACTCAAAACTATGATATGACTGAGATATTTAACAAACCGGGAGCCCTGGCATTGCAGGAACATTGTCAACACGTGTCTTGCCGTTTTGTCCAATGCTTTCATAGTGGTGGCGGCCCGATTCGATCGATCGGGCTTGGGCGTTGTGGAATTGCCTCCGATTCGTTGGGGTTGTGTTTTATGGATGCCCCCCGACATCGCAGATGTTGATTAAAGTGCGTGTTAGTGTCCATAAGTGTGGATCGACTTGATCCGTTCTCGTGATGTGTATGGAATGTGGTGTGTGGGGTCTTCTGCGGTGATGTGGATGGGATATGGTGGTTGTGTTTGTTTTGTGTGGTGCCTCGCGGTGACTACTCCCCATGGGTGGATTGTGTGGTTGTGGTGGTCGCCGATGGATCGTGTGGGAGTGCAAAGGGCACTTGGCCATGTTTTGCACTCAACAATCTAGGACTAATAGAGGGAGGAAGGTTAATAAATGAACAAATTATCGAAGATAGTGCCATATCACGTGCTATTGCATATAACCTCATAGATATTATGTTGTAGTATTACACAAGAAGAAGATACTTGTAACTAGAACATTACCATAAGCCCCAACATGGCGTGAATACAATGGAGGCCTTAGTATTCATGTTTATGATCGGTTAGTCCATTTGGTTTGACGTGAGGCCCCAATCTTTTCAAAGAAAGGATGTGAGTCTTGGTAGGATTTTATTATCTCAGACAATTCCCAACAAGGACATGGGAAAAAAAAATCCGTTGTCATTGCCTTCAGTTTATTGTGGAAGGGGTTCCTTTAAAAAACTTGCTCGACATCTGGAAGGTGCATAACTTCCAACATGTTGCAAAAACCTATATCGGCAATGCCCCTTTACGGTATAATTTTCCAAATACTTCCTATACTTCAATTAACTTTTAGTCACGTGTTCATGCTCTCTCTTGCTTCTTGAACTTATAAAGGGATAACACACGATGCTTACCTAAATCTAGTATCATAGTCCAAGGTCTATTGTCATTGTGCATATTTTAAATAGCACTGTTAACTTGAAAACTAGACAAAAAATCATTTGCATAATTACTTTATCTTGATCCTTCCAAAATGTAGTTCTCAACATCAATCATAATTCATGTTGGCTGGTCATTCTCTTAAATCACATTACCTTGGAATTACACCCCGCAACTTGATTTACATGAGTTAATCAACCAGCTTAGCCCAGTTAGCTAATTAATGTTAACAACTTCAATATTCTAACAATTCCTATTGTCATCAGTCTTAGTATTAAAGGTCCTCAACTAGTTGTTGTGCTCAGCTTAAAAAGCTTGGTGAGGTCAATATAAGCTTGTGGATGGACAACATTTTTCGTATTCTTAATATTGTATTCTTTGGTCCAATTTGATTATGAATTTAAATATTTAACATGCAGAACGGAGAGTGCATTTAAGAGTTGCACTCATTCCATGTAAGCTCAAATACAAAGGTACATCAAGAAGCTCCTGCAAAAGAGAATGTTCAAAAAATGCTCACATGCTGCAGTTCAAAACTCCAAACATGAAAGAAATTACCTTAGAGACAGTTGTCAGGATACCATGGACCTTTTAAAAGCTGGATATCAGTCTCTCATGCCGCTAACCCACTCTGCATCATGAATTCGAGCTGCCCAGGTAGGACTACCCATATTAAAATGCTATTCACATTCTTCGAATTGAGGAAGAATTGCGGATCTAGTCCCAAGCACGTCTTGCACTGTTATTCTTGAGATTCAGCATACTGCATATCAAACTTCCGATGTATGCAACTACTAATATCAGCCTTTCTCAGAAAACATCATATTTAACACTGTTGAATCCCTACACAATTCTGAATACTTTTTGAATAACACGACCAACAGGCTGCAAGTGGAACGAGTCACAACCAACCCATTGGTAAGGATAACCCAATTTACTTGGAGTCTCCTTCATTGCATTTGTTGATCTGTAAATTAAGGATGCAACAAAAGTTATCATCGTAAACAATATTAAACAGTATAGAGATTGAAGATCACGCAAACTTATAACTATGTGGGTGGGTCCAAACAACCTCTTTTCAATAGACGAAATGCACAGTAACCTCATATGTAAATGTATAAAAAAACTCAGACATAGAAATCAACAGAAAGTGAAAACTAAGGCACAATATGACGCTTTGAGTACTTTGCATGGCTCTGAATGTTTCTATGTTCTAATGCCTTGTACATGACAGTTTCCAGTTGGAAGGATTTACAGGCTGCTGAAATCGGGGGTCTCTGCAAACGGAAGAGTGGGAGCCAATGCACTTGTATACTCTGCAGCAATCTTAGAATATTTAACTGCTGAAGTGCTGGAACTGTCAGGCAATGCAAGCAAAGATTTGAAGGTGAAACGTATTACTCCAAGGCATTTGCAACTTGCTATCCGCGGGGATGAAGAACTACGACACTTTGATCAAGGGTCCAATTGCTGGTGGTGGTGTCATCCCTCACATACACAAGTCTCTCATTAACAAGTCTACCAAGAAGGACTGATCATATTAGACTGACATCAAGGTTGGATCACTTGGTTAGTCTTTAGCTACTTAGATTAAACATTGTTTTAAGAGTCAGGAATTCTCAACTAGTCTTTGTTTTTCAGTAAATGGAGACATTTGTTGCATTGTACAATTCGTGGCTTGAAATTCTAACAGTTAATATGCTTGTTGATTTCCCTACTTCTGTTATAGAACTGGAAATGATGTTATTATTCTGTGATTGGCTAAATTATGGTGTGTAGTGGCTCGACTCAGGGAATCTGTGTATCACTGAATATTTATCAGGGAATAGAAATAGTGATCTTGCAAGAAAATGAATTTTAATAACTGGGTTACGCTGGAAATGTGCCTGCAATTCAGACTGGTCAATTGTTTACAACTCAGGGCTTGGTCGTGTGTTATCGGATATTTTTCTAATTTTAAAATAAGAGGAACGAATTCGAGAGAGTTCCAAGAGGTGTCTTTCTAAAATCATCACATCATAAAAGATTCTAGATGGTTCCAGAATGATTGATGCCACTTGCATCCATTAACAAAACATTCTGGAGTTACTGAACAATATAAGAATGCAAAAGTGTCAACAAAATGTTAAAGTTGATACCTGCAAGCGAGGAATTGGTGCTTATAACTCCTGCACTTCCATGTGCATACTGAATGCATACAATGAATTGCTGCAAGCTCTGCCTCTGTATCAGTTGCAAGGGTCTTTCAGCAACCATCTCAGGGCCACCCATGCATTTTAAGGGCTCTTATTATGCACACCATAACTGAACACTGCAGATTCAACCCACTATATCTGCAGCCTGCCATCTATACAGGAGCCAAGAATGAAATTTGACATAGCAAAATCTAGATATCACTAAAACAGAGAAAAGAAATTAACTCATGAGTTTGCATTTATTCTCTATGGAGATCAAACCTCTAATATAAACCAGTCTATGATTTCGTAAGCACCGCACCCCAGATCCCCTGAAGAAAAAGCAGTTAAAGCACTTCAAAATTTAGAGGTGGCATCGAAAAAAAACCAAGTTGGAAGACCAATAATAACATTTTCACCAGACTAACCACAAGTCAGAAATAAAACCAAGGCATGCGCTGAGTAGCAAGTTAATTTCTTGTGAACCGGCGAAGACCCGACTTGCTCTTTCAAGAAATCCAGACATATCTGCAACAACAACAAACAAATAAACTTTTCCAGTCAAAAATAGATGAAATGAAAAGCATCAATTGTTTTTTTTCTTTTTTTTTTTTTTTAACCTGCATAGACACGATCCAGCCGAATAAGTGAAACACACTTTGCTCTGCTATACAACCAAATTTCTGAACAAAGCAACCAAGAATGTAACTGCATAGCCTTTGGCCTCTAAAACCTGTTCCAAGCTAAAATTTTATACTTAAGAGCAAGAATGCAGCCCGCCATTTATATAGGAGCCAAGAATACAATCTGACATAGCAAAATCCAAAAATTACTAGAACAGAAGAAAGAAACTCACAAAAAAGCAGACCTGGCATATGGCTATCTATGTCTCACCTAGTCACTCACGCCAGAATGCAGATCTGCACTGAGAAAGCTTTGCATATTTTTATCAAATGCAAAGTCTTAAATCCACTTTACACTGACCGTAAGAACAAAGCTTTGGTGTAGTTAGTCATGGCCAATGAGCATTCACTTCTGAATCTTGGAGTACCCAAGAACCGGATCACTACCAAAATGTAGCCCAAGCAGAGATTGGATGCTATGAAAAACGTTTTGAACTCCAAAAGTCGAGAATCGAGAAGGTCAGGAATGGATAGAACTTAAAAGGCAGAGAATGAGACGCTTGGCCATTGGCGCCGGAGCAAGAAGAGATAGTAGCATTTCAGAATCAAGGGCCAAAGCCTGTTGGCTCAAAGCCTGAGATTCTGTTCTTACATAGCTACTATGTGCAGAAACTATGTCTTCTAGAATTTTTGCCCTGTCAAGCAAGCTTGTAACTTCTTGCACGAATACCGTTTCCTGGCTACTATTTTCGACAGCCCTCAAATGGTTATCACCAGATTGTCTGCCATTAGTCTCAGTCGCAAGTTCCTCAGGGCCAGAACTAGTCATTTTGCCTTGCTTCTACGCTAATTCTGATTCTAACTAAAAATCCAAGTATGAATTGCACACTCCATGGAGTATGGGAAAAATCGTGCAGTCAGGAACTCTCCATCCTCACGTCGGCTCCCGCTTTTTCGACTCATTTCTCTCATGCCGATGGCCTCCATGCATCCAAACTTCCGGTTAGCCGGTATGCACAGCAGCCGCCTGGCAACAGGGATGACCTAACATTTACAGCTTACAGCAGGTTTTTAGCAGTTTTTGGCATATTCTAGGTATATGCTAGCATATACCATGAATATGCCAAAAACCCACATAAACAAGGGATTGCCCCCCTAGGGGCAACCCAAAAAGACCATGATCGAGCAATCCTATAAAAATGAAAACATTATAGCTTAAATGATCTAAACAAGAGGGCTATGCAAAATGGGGAAAAGGCCACGAACGTGAGAACAACAGTTATTGCACCTTAAGTTTGAGAATAATAAACCAAATAATATGAAGTTTCGTATTCACCAATACCATAGGAAAACTAGATATAGCAAAAGCAAATTAAAAGAGTTCTTTATAGATAATATTATCTCACATGACGAATTGTTGAGCACAAAACAAAGAAGATACTACTTACAGAACCAAGCATAAGTACATTTCAAAGATTAAGGGTATGGGTAAGGGTCACACAAGAGGTAAAGAAGGAGCTACCTACATTAAGTTAAATAATGATAATTGCAAAAAGTGTTGTATAAAGAAACTCTCAAGTATTCTAGAATATAATAGGAATGAAAATGTCTTAACAATTCCAACATATCCGTATCAAAATGGTTCTACACAATGACTAATATCATTATAGCTGCAACACAACATATCTAATCCTTAGATCATAATCATCTTTAAATCCAAAACCTCAAGCTACACTTAAGATATAAGATGTAAATGACCATATGAAAATGCAGCAATATTGCAGACTAAAGATAAACAGACAAGGTAAGATAAGGTGAAGTTCAAATAGAGGTAGGACAAGACAAACAAAAAGCATTCTTCAAAGAAGTTAAGCTATGGCAAAATGGTGCATATAGATAAAGTTTAAAAGCTGTGGAAACGACTAAGATTTCTAATGGTTTAGGATAGGTATTCATATGTTTATACGTAGAATGCTGATGGTGGACGTGGGAGTTTGAGTCAAGTTGACTATGTATGTAGTCGAGGCAAAGAAAACCTAAGGTTAGTTGGGCTTTATTTATTTTTGGAACGTTTTATGGACACAGGAAGGAAGGAAGGAAGGAAGGAAGGAAGGTATTTTTATCGTCCACGGAGACCAATAAGGAGCGATGGAGGAAGCCGCGTGGAGGCGATGGCGCAAAAGAAGGCGCAAGAGATGGCACAGAGGAAGGCGGTGGTTCTTTATCTTTATTATTGTCTATTCTTGTCTTTGAATCTCCTTGTAAGTCTCTGTTTCTCTGGTTTGGTTTGTTTTCTCTGTCTGTTTGTTCAGAACAAGCCTTGTGCCACTGCGTATGGCAGGAGGGCTAACTGCCTCAGACCAAGTTCTTTGTGTTGAGTTGGATCAGGGCTATGATTACATATGAGATGCCATTAGAAAATGGACCTTCCAGACAACACCAGCAAAGCGGTTTTGGGACTTAGAAGAAGGGGTATCATAGCTGGAGCTTCAATCCGCCCATGCACATGGTTTTCTCTTCTCTGTGGCTTGCTATTGTTACATTTCAATTTTTTAATGCCTTGAAGTTGCTGTAGGTGCAAAGATGGCCTGCCTATGTCTTTGTTCTACCGTGGTAAGAAGAAGAAAAATAAACTGGAAACTGAAGGGTCCACATTCATGAAATTGTCTCTGTAAGTTGATTCCATTGTGCAAAGCTCTCGGATTCCAATGGGATTCAATGTCGAATATAGTGCTAACCGAGAGAGGATCCAGCCTGTACACCTGTTGCGGAGTCAATGGGCCATGTGTAGGCGCTTGGAAAAGCGGTGGCCAGGACAGAAACAATAAAGGGAAGGAAGGCGAACTGTCTGAACAATCCCAGAGAAGGAAGGACGATCGATTTGGTGACAAAAGAAGGTTGTTGCAGCAATTCCGTTGGTGTGGCGCAAAACAAGAGAAGTTTCAAGTAGAAGGAAGCACTTGGGCTGTGGGGGACCTGTTCTTTGAAGTCTGACAGATTTGGACTCAAATATGGGCAACCCCTGCCTCAAGTGCAGCAAAAACCAGGTTTATGGTTGTTGGGGTTGGCCTTGCGACATTACATGCAGATGGACATGTCATTAGTAGCCAGAAGGTATATTGCATGCCAATATATTATGTGAGATTGCAATGGATTGGATGCAATTGCAGGTTTTTGTTACCATGTCATCGTATGTTCAGTTGCAGCCAAACTTTGTGTGAGGCAAATCAGTCATTTGAAACAGTTGAAAAATGAAGTCCTTAAACATGGACTCCAATTATTCCAATAAATGCACAGTTTGGAGAAGGTAGCTTTGAGTTATAGTTATTAGGTTTCGAAAATGTTGTTTGGGGGTCGTGTTACATAAGATTTTGGATGGTTTGTGCATGTATTCGTATGTCAAATTGTTATATTCTTGACTCATTAGTGGGTTGGTTTCCCAATGGTCGATTTGGGTTTATTGGCTTTTTTCTGAAGCTGCAATTTTTAGATGTTTAGTCGTGGTGATGGCATGGCATGGGCGTGGAGCGGATGGAGCAGAGCAGAGCCAGTTCCGGCTCCTTGGCGATGTGAGGGTTTATTTGGCAGATGGGCGGCTGCTTGGCGATGGCAGAGTTCAGGGGCAGAGTTCAGTCTCCAAATCGCGGGATTTGAATAGCAAAACCGAGGATTTGACTGCTTGGAAGAAGGAAGGATTCTGTGGGTGCCCACATGTTTAATCTGTAGCTGAAGCTTCCTTTGGTGGGGTTTAAGCCTAAGATCCGAGGCGCACATTTCGGACTGATAAGCCTAGCGAATGGTCTCTATCGTTTGCCAAAGAGATCAAGGCTCTCATTGCCTGGCCTGAGTGCTTATACTCTTTCCGTCTTTTTTTTTGGTTTGGGCTACAAAAATCCCTTTCTGCTTGCTTTTCTGCTTTTACAACAGCGGTGGAGTGGCTATGGCTACATCTGCAGCCTAAGCGTTGCCCGGGTCAGCCCTAAGCTAAGCTACTGTCTGAAACTGACCAGGGTAGTGTATAGAGGGTACCAGGGAAGAAAAATTCTTACCAATTTATTTTTTCTGGCTGCGAAAGCCCTCTGTGAGGCGCAGAAGTCTGGAGCAGCTTGTGGGTTTTGCTTGTGGGAGGTGGACGAAAAAATTTGAGCATTTTTTTTTATGTTTGTTTGGGCATAAGACTTGTCCAGGCCAGGCGTGGCAAGACCCACGTTTTATCCGGTGACGTTGGCAAAAGGGCTTGTATTGTGTTCACGGGCTCTTGTCCAACTGTTCGTAAAGGGCAAAAGCCAGTTCATGGAGTCGGTCCCAATCCCCGCAAAAATTGGTGCTAAATCAATCCTCGCCTTTTTCTGCCGCCTTCCTTCAGCTCTTGGAGGCATGCCAGGCTCAGGAAGAGTGTGCTTCTATTTGGCTTGAACAGGTTATGTCTTAAGGTTTTCATCTTGATGTTTTCTGGAACTGCCTTTTGGGCAGGGGGTTCAAATCCCCATGCTTTCTCTTCATGCATATTATTAAGCTATCTTATTTCTGTTTTGATGGAGTAGTGTTACTGACGCCCCTCTTCATGCTTGTCATTGAGATGTGTTATTGAAATCAGTGTGTTTGCTTCTTTTTACTGGTGTTTGCTTCTTTTTACTGCTGTGTATGTACTTGGTTGACTTGGTACTTGGTTGGAATACGTTGTAGTGCACCTTAGGATGACGTGGAAATTGGGGTTTGACCCCATCTTGACTTGCAAGGGACGGCCATATTTTGTGCATTTGGAATATGACATGGAATATTCACATGATCAGTGGCCAGGATTGAGCGATTATAGGATTGAGCGATTATAGTTATTAGGACTTCATATTCTATGAAGTAAATCTCACATTTAATGTGCTTAAGGGACTCATTATACAAAGAAACTGCCTGAATTTACATTTGTTTTCATTTGGTTTTTTGCCGTTTTCGTTTTCCGTTTTCAAAAAATGACTCGTCGTTTTCATTTCTTTTTCGTTTTCCGTAATTATGATGTATAATGTATGTATTCCTTATAAAATCTTTCTTTGATTCTCCATATATGGTATTTATATGGTAATAGTATAATAATTGTGCTACATAATATGTATTATACATTTATTTAAAAAATAGGGGTATAAATGCATGCTATGTCAAAAGAAGACTTTTTGTTGCATGGCAAATTTTTTTTGGACTTTCATTTTGCAAGGCTATGGAAAATGTAGACTTGTTCCTGAAGGTCTACCCTTTTTTTTTTTTTTTACTTTATTTTGCATGGTTTTTAAGGTCTTGCAAGATTTGAGTCAAATCTTATGCTGAGGTGGAAATCCAAGTTTGACCCCATCAGGGATTTGCTGGACGGTTTGCCCCGTACGGAATATGTTGGAGAATATGCAGGCATTATTTATAGTAATGCAGGCATTATTTATAGTAATTTGTCTAGCAGCATCTTCTAAAATGCTTGCACCGGGCACCCTTATTAATCTAAAATGCTTGCACCGGGCACCCTTATTATGGAATATGGACATGTTTAAGCCATATCCATGATATATCCGCTTAAAACCGGAGTTTAACAAAAAAGAAGAAGAAATTAAAACATGTGGACTTAGAAGAGTTCTCGAAGGTTCAAGCTGGTTTAAACATGATGGTATCCTATATATTAGCACACACTAAGGTTTACACTAAGGTTTGCAATAGACGATTTGCAATCTTTTTGTAAAGGTTGGGTTTATTTATTAGCACGCAATGGAACATAAACCACAAAATTTAAATGTTATTTGCATAAACTTGGAGGATTCACGTAGATTACTTAGGCCAAGCATATTTGTCCGATGTGTAAGGTAGTAGAAATACGAACTAGAATTCAGTAGAGTAATAAGTAATACATATGGTAATAGAGTAAACTAGTTATCGGCATCGAGATAGCCACCAGAGCAGCGGCATATGGGCGGGATGCTTTTGGTGCAAATACTGCAAGAACTTCCCTCGACAAGCCTCGACGGAGCAGCAAAAGAAATCGAATCTGGGTGGCAATCTGAAGGAGGTCCCGCGGCACCAAAGAATATGGAATCGCAGAATCCGCCCGCAGTCGTGCAAAATTTGCCCGACCTCCACGTAACTTGCTTTTGGGGCAACACTCGGAATCGGGTTTGCAATCCAGACCCGCATCGCTTTTGTAACAGAGTAGAATAACCGCCATCAGTATGAGGAGCCCCATTTTAGTTGCCATTATAAATTGAAGGCAGAGTGCAGAATAAAGCCTTCCCTCCCCTTCTTTTATATCCCCAATAACGAATAGGCGCCTCACAATCTACAACGCCCTTCTCAATCCAAAAAAACAAACTCTTTCTCGAACCTCCCGTCTGTCTAGTCACTTGCAGGGATAAGCTTTGGCTCGGATAAGAATTGAGAAAGCCCATCCTTAGATATTTAGCAAGCATTAAGAAATGTCCGTTTCGAGTGGCCAACAAATATATTTAGTTTAATGGAGCAGCATGAATACCACGTGGCTGTCATTTTTACCGTAAATGCTTGACTGTTAGGCGTCAATCATGCCTTCCATTTCAACCATTGGTAAATTGCGTCCGGAAATTTTTTAGCTAATCGGCAAATTTTCTGCACCCAGCCTGCCAGCTACATATTTTCCTTTGATTCCTACCAGAAATATCAAGAACTAGTCTAAAGCACGTTTGATTATTTTGCACAGGACTTTTATGTAAACCTGTAGATTATATCAATACTAGAAAAAATGCCCAGCATTGCTGGGCTTTTCCCCTGGCATAAGTTCAAAAATTAATAAAATGTGAAGTACATTTTACAAAGATCATGTTTTAGCGATACAGGAGGATATATATGTTATTCACATAAAATATATACTTCACAATAGGCTAAGGAATTGGAAATCAAGGATTGAGAATCAAATATACATAAACATTATCGTTATACATGTCCACAATTTTGAAAAGTATTTCATGTACAAATATGTGCATTTGACGCATCGAGTTATGTATTAGATAATTTTCCGGACCGGGAGAAATTCTCGAAAAAATTTTTCGGCGGCGCGACGAACGAGCGAAAGCGCCGCCGAGGTCAACGGCTCCGCCCGAAAATTTTTCTCCGAATTCCGACCGCCGGAAATTAACAAACGTAATGATAACTACCCTCAAATTTCGCCTTAATTTTTTTTTTTTTCGACCTCTTTTTCTTCGATCTGAAGCTCTGTTTTTCTTCGGTCCGAGCTTGATTTCGAGAAATGAGTTCGAATGAAGACTGAGAAATGAGTTCCGTGGAGCTTGTTTTCTCGAGAAATGAGTCTCTGATGAGATTGAAGAGGCAATAAAAAGAAAGTCTCAAGAACCCTATAAACGCCTCATCTTTACTCCAGTTCCCTAACCGAAGTTTTTCGTAACCAACGGCTTTTCGTGTTTTGGATATGGCGTAGAATGAGCTTGGAATAGACAGAGAAGAGGCTCGCGACAACTTGATATTTTTCTCCTCGCTTCAAACGCTTTGGAGGCATGGAGCTTCTATTTCCATCATTTTGGAGGCTATGGTGTTCTAGCAGCCCAAGCATCGAATCTAAAGGAACATCATTTTGGAAGCACCGAACCGAGGGAAGATCTGCACTGTAAACTAGGGAAGATAACCATGGAAGCTCTCTCAAAAATCGAAGAATCTCTCTCTGGCGAAGAACTCTGCGGGAAAATGTAAGGAGGCAAATTTGAGGGTCATAAATTCCTAATAAAATTTATGAGGACAAATCAAGCATGGTAAAATGAGATCAAAATAGTTAAGCTTCTTAGTTTATGTTAAAAAATAATTGGTCAAATTTACAAAATTTAGAATAACTAAAAATATAGTAAAAATGACGATGACATTGGCGCCCTTTAGTGATATATGTTCTAGCACGCCTAGGAACTACTGATTAAAAGCTTCGGAGGTATTTCTTCAATTTGATGATTCCTAATCAAAGCAAGCCACTGAGATTTTTACTTGAAAAATTTTTTCATTGAGGTCTAATGCAAAAAGCTTTTGCAAATTTCCAATACCCGAAGCAATAGAAATGCACAGGTTCTGCAAACTAGTTAGATTGCCAATTTGATTAGAAAGAGTAACATGCATTTGCTTATTGGAAGAGTCCAATAATTTCAAATTGAGGACATTAAAATCCCCTTCAATGCTGCCATTTAGATTGTTACTAATAAGCCTAAGTGTTTTGATGCTTTCAAGACTAAGGAGCCCTTTGTGTATGCCTCCTCTAAGCTTACCCTTATCAAGCTTTATCCCCAAATTGTGAAGAATCGAGCCAGCAAGCTAGTCACTATTGTTAAAAATAGGCACCAACAAAAGATTTCTGCACACAGCAAGTATCAAAAACAATGACAAAATTACCACAGAACATAGAGCTATGCTTCTCCTTCAAATCAAGTTTTCTGATGTATTCAACATCAGCAAGCACTTCAAGCTTTATTCTTTGCTGGCAGCGAATCAAAATAGAACTTAACACTGCGGAACACACACTGAACTGCGAATTTGGATCCAACCTGTTCGAATCTAAATTCGTTTTTAATAGCACAACAAATCCAGACACCAATTGCACAAGCACAAGCTAATCCAGAAGCAAATTTCAAGAGCAACTCTACCTCTGATATCAAGCAAAACAAACGCAATACCTCTGCACAGATTCAATCCTGCTGTTCTTCCTCAAATCGTGTCTTCTTCCCCTCGCCGATTCGCATCCATACGTGTATCGGGGATCTCTTCCACGATTCGGCAGTGGTGACTAAGGTGTTGCGAAGTCTCATAATGCGGCCATCTCCATTTTATCCTTTATCGATAAGCCCCTTTGTTACCATGCACACCTGCGTTCACTTCCTGGTTTTCTTTATTTTATAGATGTCTTTCACCGGAGACTTTGTGTCCACGTGGTCTCTCAACTTTGCAACACCAATCTATGACATGATAATATATAACAAATAACAAATGGTGCCCTCTCACAATGGCATGATAATATATAACAATTCCCCTTCATGCCATTCTTGTTATTGTATTCCAAGCAATTTTTGTATATATCGAGCTTTTTCTCTCGTCATTGCCTTGGTGAATATATCCGCAACGCTTGATGTGAAGTTTCTACATCTTTGCATTACTATTACACACCTAGCAATAAGATCTCTTATAAAATGCATATGCAACTCGATATGTTTTGTTCTTTCATGATGTACCGGATTCTTTGCTATAGCAATACAACTCATTTGTCGGTTAGAGCGTAGTAGGGTCATTTTGTGATATACCTATCTCAATCAACGACCTTCTAACCCGGACAATTTCTTTGATTTGCTAGAGAAGATCTTTGAATTACCGCTCATATGACATTGCCAATCGGACGATTGTTTTTGCTCCTCCATGAAATTATACCACTGCTAGAATCAAGGCATGTAACCCGGGCGTGGACCTTCTTGCATCTAGATCACCCCTTAATCTCATCCTGTGTATGCAAGCGGGGTCAAGTTGTTCGGAACAAAAGTGATTCCACGATCTTTAGTGCCTTTTAAGTATCTTAAAATCCTTTTAGCGGCTACCCAATGTCCTTTGCCTGGGATTATTATTGTACCTACTCAATAAGTTTACTGCATAAGAAATGTAAATCGAGTACTATTAGCTACATAAAGTAGGCATCCTATAAGCTCTCCTAAGGGTATACTTTCCATTTCTTCCTTCTCATGTTACGATGATGGACATAACCCTCTTGAAATTTTATATCCTGCCGCAAGAGGAGAATTCAACGGATTTGCATTTTCAAGCCTAAACCTTTTAGCATATTCTCTATATTTCTTCTCGTAATCGGTTTAAGCATCCTATTTTCCTTGTCTCGCTTCATTTCAATACCCAAAAGCTGTTTGGTTCTCTCAAGATCTGTCATTTTAAATTTTTGCTTCAAAATTTCTTTGCACTTATCTAGACAAGTGCATACAATTTGCTGCCATTATCATGATCATCCACATATAAAGCAATAATGCAAAAATTCCCTTCATTCCTAAATGATATAAGTTTCCATCATTCTCAAGTTTTTCAAACCCTGCTCCCTTTAGATATTCATCTATACATTTATTCCACTCTCTAGTGCTTGTTTTAAACCATAGACTGCACGATGCAATTTCCATACCATATTATCCCCCTCCTCAAATCCGGTGCTTGTTTCATGTATATTTCTTCTTGCAAGCTTGCATTCAAGAATGCGCTTTTACATCCATATGATGTACCTCAAGCTTCATGGCATTGGCTAAAGCTAGCACAAGTCTTATACTTGTTAATTTGACTATGGGAGAGTATGTTTCTTCAGAATCAATTCCTTTCTTTTGAGAGAATCCCTCGCAAGCAACTAATCTTGCTTTGAATTTTTTGACCCATCATCGCTTTTGTTTTTACTCTATAAATTCATTTATTGCCAACCACATTTTTCCCTATTGGATATTTCACTAGCTCATATGTTCCCTGTATCTTTAAATGAGTCCATCTCTTCTTGCATTGCTTTTAACCATTCATGAACCTTTTCGAATCAAGAACTTCTTCAAGGGATCTAGGAGTCTCTGGTTCAAACACTGACCATCAAAGAAGGATATCTATTTGGTTGTCTTCCTATTCTTCTAGATTTTCCCTACCATATCTACCAAACATTTACGGATTATAGTCTATACCGTATCTTTTAGCTTTTCCACTTCGATTTTCTTTTTTTGTGTTGTCTTCTTTCAACTGCGAGGCATAGGCACAACACCTTCACCTTCCTCATTGGTATCTTCGCTTTCCTCCTCATCTGTTTTATCATCATCGAGTCAAAATCGGGCCGTAATAATGGATTTATCGAGCTATGATCCTTGACCTCCATTTTGGATGTTGTATCCCATGTCTATCTTTATAGAACTTGTTTTCATCAAACATAACATCTCTACAACAATTATTTTCTTTGTGTCGCATAAAATACTCTATAGCCTTTTGATTCCTCATCATAACCTACTAGGAAACCAATTTCTGCTCTATCATCTAGCTTATGTCTTGTTTCTTTAGGAATATGAACATATGTCAAGCAACCATAAGCTTTAAAGAAATCATAATGAAAGAAGTTAGCTTACAATTTGACCATAGTTCTTCTTCGTATATTACCATTCAAACCGCCTCGACCCGTAGCCTATTTTGTATAAAAATGCTTTTCATCGCTTTCTTCCCAAAGATAATTTGGCAAACCTCGCAAACTTAATCATTGACCTTACAACATCTAGAACCGCTCGGTTTTTTTTTTTCAACACCATTTTGTTGAGGTGAATACCTACATGTAAAATTTGTCTTTTTATTCCATGCTTGCAACAAAAAATATTTAAATATTCTTGAAAGATATTCTCCACCTCTATCGACTGATGCATTTGAGTCTACTAATTCGCTTTGCCTTTCCATCTCACTTACATATAGCTTAAATGCATCTATAGCTTTATCTTTAGAGGACAATAGATAACACTTACCCATTCTACTGAAATCATCAATAAAAGATATATAATATCTTTTACCTGTTCTCCCTTGTATATTTAATGGTCCGCAAAGATCCGTGTGCACAAGATCAAGGGGTCCTTTTGCTCTTTTCATTGATTTGCTAAAGGGCAACCTGGTTAATTTGCCTAACACACAACCTGGACAAATAAACCTTTCATGTACATCATTCTTTCCATCAATCAAGCCCTTCTTTATCATATATCTAATATTATTCATATGTGTATGCGCAAGTCTATTATGCCAAACTGACGCCGAAGTGATTGCTAACATATTTATGCTTTGCTTCTCTTTATTTGAAAATTGAAAAAAGATTACCAACACGCTTTTGCAAAAACCTTAACTCATCATTCATAAATACCTTACACCCTCCTTTGTTAAACCGTAGCTCATATCCAAGATCAACTAGTTGACAAACTGATATAAAGATTTTTATACAACCCCGGAACGCAAAGGACATTGGAAATATCCACATTATTTCCTTGCAAATCGAATAGTTGCAGCATCCCTTTTCCGGTTACCTCCTGCAAATGTCCATTTCCTAACCGGACATGACTTAAGTGTTTACTAGAACAAACACCATTCAAAGATCGACAGCATTCACTCTCATCGATCGTTCAAATCCACACTATCAACTATAAATACATCGCCTCATCATTAGAAAAGCATTCATTGATCTCACACGTTGATAAGACAAATGGTTTTACCTCTTGATCGTCTTTGTTCTTTCTCACGATTCTCGCCAAAGATCCACCTCTTGAGTTATATTTACTCTTGATGTTCCTCTTCTTCCCCTTCCCCTTGATGAGCTACCTCTTCCCCCTTGACACATAACCCCCTCTTTCAGCTCTGCCTCTTCCTTTACTATAGTTCTTGGGGCTAGAACATGTAGTGGAGATGTGCCCTAATCCTCCACAATTATAACAAGACATTTCCTTTAATTTTGGACAATTAATTTTTAAATGTCCCATTTCATGACAATAGTAACATGGACCTACAGTTTTTTCTGAATAATCCCTTTTAACCACATTACCTTTTGCTTTTCCAGTAAACAATACCTCAGAACTCTCTTCTTCTTCATCAACTATTTTTCTTTGTTCAAGTTCCGTCCTTACTAACCTTTCTGCATCATCACGATTTTTAGTTGTGCTTCTAATTAAGGTAGACAATACATCATACCTTGAAAATGCACGTGATATGGCTAACACTTGAAATTCATCACTTAGCCTAGCACCGGCGCATCTAGATCGGCAAAAATGTTATCTAACTTAGCAAAAAACTCTGTGATATTTTCTCCTTCCACATATTTTAGTTGTCTCAATTCCTTATCTAGCACATCCAATTGTGATGACGATTTTCTTTCATATTTACTAATGAGATATGACCACATTTGTTGAGGATCCATACCACGCATTCTTAAAAGTATACTAGAACCAACTTTACATGATATAATTCCTCTAGCTTCTCTAATTTTATTTTCAGAGTAAATACTGCTAGCACTAGTGGCTTCTGTCTTGCTCTCACCTTCACTAATTTTCATCTTACCCAGCTTTGACAGTATATCCTTCAACTCCTTACCTTCGAGGTCGCAATATCCATCAACCCTTCTCGCATTTAACACTTCTTGTATCTTCTCCTTCCATATACCAAATCCGGAACCACTGTATAAACGTCTATTGTCTAAGCAATGTGGCTCAAATCACAGTTTGCCATGATTCTTGATGGGTGGCTCGATACCACTTTAAAAAATAGGCACCAACAAAAGATTTACGCACACCAAGTATCAAAAACAATGACAAAATTACCACAGAACATAGAGCTATGCTTCTCCTTCAAATCAAGTTTTCGATGTATTCAACATCGCAAGCACTTCAAGCTTTATTCTTTCCGGCGGTAATCAAAATAGAACTTAACACCGGGAACACATCAGCGAACTCTGCAATGGATCCAACCTTCCTAATCTAAATTCGCTTTCAGCTTAATAGCACAACAAATCCGACACCAATTGCACAAGCACAAGCTAATCCGTAAGCAAATTTCAAGAGCAACTCTACCTCGATATCAAGCAAAACAAACGCCAATACCTCCGCACGCATTCAATCCGCCGTTTTCCTCAAATCGTGTCTTCTTCCCGATTCGCATCCATATGTATCCGGGATCTCTTCCACATTCGGCTGGTCGGCCAGCTCTCTGTTGTCGAAGTCTCATGTGCGTGAACTCCATCCGCTTACTTTTTATCCGATGATCAACATCGTTACCATGCACACCCCAAGACGCTCACTTCTGGTTTTCTTTATTTTATAGATGTCTTTCACCGACTTTGTGTCCACGTGGTCTCTCAACTTTGCAACACCAATCTATGACATGATAATATATAACAACTATATAGGATGAGGACTGCACAACCCTACACTAAATATGCAGATCCATTTTCGATTGTATGCTTCTTTCACTTGAATTGCCCTTCATAGTTTTATTCTTACCAAATGCTTGAACCCCGTTTCTGCAATCAACATTAACTCTACAAATCTATATCAACCAACAAATACCTTATTAACTTCAGGGGATTTTGCTGTCACCAACATCTTTCGATTTGTAGTACAACTACTAATTCACATTTAATTATTATAACTATGAACGAAAACTAAAGCACCATGTTGAACATGTATTAGATCACCATGTAATATGCAGTAGCAAATTAGAATTAGCAAAATGAAGAGGACATATCTAGCACAATTTCAGAAAAGAGAGATCTCTTATACTTTCACTCTATGCAATGATGCAAGATTCCTATTCACATGTTTAATATTTGGATTCTAATATTTGAACAAATAAATGTAGATGTAAAAGAGAGTATATTTATTAAGCACAAAAATTATCCATTTTGCTCAAATTTTCTCTTGCTCTTGCAGTGAATAAGGATGTTTTAGAATTTCTTCATGTAGCCCAGTCTGATCTTCCACATATTTGAAGTCTGAACCTGCACATACTACGGAAGTTAAATACTTCAAGATGAGGAAAGTGCTAAAGAACTTATCAGTTTCATAGTAATCGACCATCCTTTCAAGAGCGAAACTATATGAAGCCCTTGTTGCAGACAGTTAGTGTCATTCTTATAGTACAATGTATGGCAGCACAAACAAGTGGTACATGCCAAAACCAAGGTCACACAAAGACCAAACATGATGGCCTAGATACACACAGTAAACAACATAGCTAGTCATCAGAGTAAACAACATAGCTAGTCATCAGAACTGCTATGTCTACTGGCTATGCAATAAATATATTGTTCCAATTATACATTAGAAGATGATTTCCCTCTAGGTTCCTTCATTCAAGGCCAATTACCTCTGGAACAAAGCAAGAGAATCCAAACTTTGCTAGCAATGGCAAATGTTGTATAATCGGGATGGCTGCTAGACCAGGCTCCAAACTCCATGTCCCTGCTTGATCATAAACCAATAATGCGCAGTTCATGGATATTTCCACCACATCCAAGTTGTCCAGACAGAACGTTTATAAGATGTAAAATGACTTGATTATCTCAGGACAAAGGAAAGAACACCAAAAAGAACGTTGCAATGGCACCATAAACTTTATATGGGAGCCTTTTTAGAATGTCATGTTAATTTGCACTGAAATCCTCTCTGTAACAAGCAGAAATCATTTTCCCTTCACACAATACAATGATATCAACGCATTTACAGTTTTGGCATACTTTCTTTCCTGTCTTCAGGTCAAAAAGTGCTCTGCGGAAAGACATGGATATAATAAACCACACCGCTTCTTCAATTTGGTTTTTGTGTCATTAGCTCTTTGGTGGCTTCAGCAAGAAATGCAGCAGCTGCCTGAGCCACACTTGAATTCATTTGCATTTTTGCCATTATAGGCATTTGATTCTTTGTCTTAGTAACATCTGCAGAACTAACTCTTTGCTTTGTTTTATCAAGATCCCTCACTTGCTGTTTTTGTTCTGCATCAAACGGCCCACCATTTAAGAAGTTCAGAAAGAAAGATTTTTTTAGCTATAACTTACCTTCAGTGAGATCAGGAATGGCATGTTCAATAAATCGATTGGCAGCGTGAAGATTTAGTGAAGTAGATGGCCAAGTTGGAGCTGGATTGTAGGATACATTTATTGAACTGGCTAAGCAAAGCATTTAACCCAAAGCTGAAAAAACTTGAAAATCCAGACGACAACATACCTTTATTTTTTGCCTAAGCGTGCTCTACTTTGTCTTCATAAAAGTCTACTCTGGCCTACAGAGGAAGAAGACATGAATTTGTGGATTTCGAAATGCATTTTGGCTTGTCATGTCATTTTAACGTCCTTTATTCTTTATATAGTGATTTCAGGCATCGTAATACTTCAGTTGTTAAAATTTCCCAAAAATGAAGCAAAGCCACAGTGCCAATAACTGGATAAAAGCACCTAGCTTGAATGGAGTGACAAGTCTGTACCAATTCTGAGTGTGCGGGATGGTCTTCAGGAGATTCTCCTTGTGTTCTTAAAAATGCTAGTCGCAAAGAAAACAGCACAGGTTAAGGCATAATGGCATGTTAAAATCAGCATGAAATTCCTAATTTTTATAAATAGGAAGATAAATATCTATATTGTTTATGCAGGCAAGCAAATGGGCTTTCCAACATATCTCTATGAAAGATTGTCAGGGCAAAGATATTTACCACAGAAGAGGGCGTTTACAGTCTTGGAAAGGTTGAGAAACGTGGAAGCGCGCTCTAGCGGAGTGAGAGCTTTGATAGAATCAGTGGTACAATTGTCGAGAACTAGGGTCGCCATAGCCAGGACGGTGAAGGCTGCCATAGCCAGGGCGCTGAGGCCGCCATAGCTCGGCGCTCAGGCTGCACAAGCGGGAAGGGGAGGATGCGATAGAGGAACAATTTAAGAAAAAAATTATGCATAACTTCCAACGCTACCTAGGCACGCTGGAATTTTCATTTTTTTTCTCACCGTAGATCAAATCTAACGACGGAAACAGCAGCCACCTACACAAAAATCCCACCTGGCAGCAAGCAACGTGGACACTCTAGAATTGCTTCAAAGTGTCCACTTGCGTTTGTGCGTGGTATGGGTAAGGACAAGAGCTATCAAGAATGCAAACAAGAGCTATCTCAATATGTAATGCTTAATTGGACATTTGGAAATTCAAATAGATGGTATTCAAAGTATATTATTTGCTTGGGATTTGTCAATTTATAGATTATTATGTCAATCTAGAAAGTTCGCGGAAAGCAAATTCAAACAAATTTAAAAGCATTCAGCATAATACAACACAGAACTTGCAAAGTTTAATAGTGAATTCAAAGAGGCAAATTAAAACAGATTTAAAAGATTGAAAGAGATTTGAAAGATCAAGTATCTTTGAACTTAGTATAAATGTTTCAACATAATAGAAGTGTATATAAGTTGCCTGAGAGATATAGCGCCGGATGAACAAAAATGTGAAAGATACCGGCAATTTGGTTGAAAAGAGCTTAAATCGAAACCATGATCAACGTTCAACCTCCTCAATGAATATGAAATAAGAGAATCTGGATTATTTGTAAGTATGGATTTGGAAGAAAAATAAGCAAAAAGAACACGCACTAAATAGCATCATAAGTATCTATACTCTTGGTTTTGTGATTTACAGGCAAAAGTTTAAGATGAGGCTACTTGGAAACATTAGCCATCTTTTCATTTACCTTGAACAGAGATCGTTGAAGTTGCACCATCTTTCTATATTTTGGAGTCTTTGAAAGGCAACGAAAAAGATATATTCGAAATAGGAAGCTAGCATGTAGCCCGCACTTTAGTCTTCACAATTTCGGATAGTATACTACTGATTACAATTTGAGAATCTAAGAAGTGCATTATTGAGAGAAGTGTGATACAAAATGCTAGAAAGGAAACATAAGAGTATCATACGGAAACACTTTGTGACTTGCATGCCGCGATTTGGGAAACCCGAGGCAACGCTAATAATTTGCGAAAATTAGAATATGAATCACCACATGAAATGTAGAATCTTTCTAAAGGATTTTTGTAATAATAAGTAACCACGCCGAGGTTCTAGCAGTTGACCCACAAACACTTTTTTGTACTAGTGGTCCGGGCTTCCAGTATATGTCCGTTAGGGTCGTTAAATGATAGGTCACCGCCATCTAACAACGGAGTTTAGTACAAGAACGCAATTTTACTTGAGACAAACTTGCGCTTACACTATTTTGGTGCATGACTTTGCAGCCCCTCCATAATGCTTCCCCTGATCTTATTATTCTTGAAGTTCGCAATACGTCTGGCTTCGATCCTTGAAACTTGAAATTTCATGCATTTACATCCAAGCCACACTAATTTACATTAGACTTTGAACCAATCCATCGGCTTCCCCACATGTTCACAATTTGCTAAAGCAAACATGCATGTCTTTGAAGAGCACAAAATAAGCTAAGCAAACATGTTTAAAAAAGAGATGCAATATCTAATTGAATTGAATGCGTTGCTCTATCCACTTGTTTAGCATACTTGTTCAAAGGCCCTCGCAAATCTATAACCTATTGCCATAAGAACCTCACATGGCATAACTTATAGTGAGACATTAACCTGGTCGCAAGCTGGACCAATAATCGTAATCCTAGTGGGCATCTAAAGTCTCATGGGCGGTTTATTGCATGAGGCATATGTCGATGCGTAAATATTCTTACAACGAGATCGGATGTCTTAATTCAATGATCTTTTCACCGATGGATCCTTTGAGGCCTTGTCCAGAAAGATCCTCGCAAAGGAAACACATTGAAATTTTAAATAAGCGGCTTATATACTTAGAAAATACACGAAGCTTGGCTTTACTATAATATAAATTTCAAGTGAACATGAGAAAAGTCAAGTGAAAATAACATAAAAGCATACCGAAGGCAACATGATTAATCCAGTGTGTGCTTGCAAAGATGGCATGTTGGGCTGAGAAAGTGATTAATTATCATAGAATTCGTTTGATTTTAAGGAACTGCGCCATTAGCTCTTTGGAATTTATCCGCCGCTACTTCAGTCTGCCATTAGTAAAAACAAACCAGGCTTTGTACTTAAACAAAGAATGATCAGCATCAAGTGAGTGCCATGTCCAATAAAAGAAACTGCTCAGAACCAGGGTTAAGAACAGGGAGGAACCAAGCTCCTGGACCACGAACTTGAACTTCCGCGACATAAAACCCTAGATGTATTTTATAGATAGAAAATTGAAAAAGGATCCCACAACCGCTAGATGTTTTACCTTTCCTTGTAAAACCCATAACCCTATGTATCTAGTTATTAGCATAGGCTCTAACAATCGAATCTTTTGAGAATATAGACTCCAAAGATGTTGTTGAATATGTCTTACAAGTGGGTAACAACGCCGGAATTTTTCTCGGCAAATCCCTATGCTACAACTTACATCTTCCTGTGCATCCCAACCGGAAGGTGCACAAGGGTCTCCATTCCATCCCATTCTTTCCGTGTATTTGTAGCGATTCCTTCCAGATTTTTGAGCGAACGGAACAATAGTTATCCACATTATTGGTCAGCACAATCATTGAGGAGACAATATGTTATACCGAAAGTGCATTGCATCTTTGTTCTAATCTCAAGTGTCTAACCTTCATTAGAGTGTGTTGTAAGGTCCATAAGAAGAAGTGCATAGTTCTCAATTGCAGACGACTAATGGAGCTCCATGGCTTGGATTGAACGACATTTAGTGATGAACCCTGAGAGATTCCGGTGCTATATATTGTAGATCATATCGAGATACTTTCCAACCGCTTTGCATATATCAATGTCATGGTGCGATGATGCCATTTACAATAATGTCAAATACACGCTCACCGGGACCGCTTTACTCGGGATCTATTTCAGCAAAATGAAACCACAACATGTAGTCTAAGTTGGGATCAACCATGAAGAGATATTCAATCTTTGCCAGGCATAGCTACTGAATGCTTGTTGACCGATACAGATCGCTCGGAAGTAGTTTGGGTACAAGTTTGCATTCGATAGGATCCTTGGTTACCAAGGTTATCTTGGTAGACTGGAGCTAAATCTAACATCCGATTCCCAAACACGATCTCCATGATCTATGTCATTACTTACTCCGGCTCAAATGATTTTGGGCCACCAAAGAAGGGCGACCATAGTTGACTAGAATATGCTTACTGTTGTGGTGGAACTATAAGAGTGTGGATCCACTTGAATAATTTCGGTGCACCTATAATCGGGGAATCAGGCAATGCCGTAAAAGCGGATGTTTGCATCACCATCCTCAATAAATGCATAGAGGTCACTATATACACCATATTTTGCATCCGGATCGGACCGGGGATACCTCCAAATAAAAACTATGGTCGCTTCAACGGACACATCAAAACTTGAGGCCGTCTTCTATGGTTATAATTGTCATAAACAAAGAAGAACTTGATTAAGTATCTTCCATTGGGAACATCTACAATATAACAATTTTTTTCCAAAAGTTATGGGGAAAATAACGTAGAGAACGTTCTTGCAAGTGCACAAAGGCATCTGGTTCAAACCAGGGCACGTTCACCCCCGTGTATAGAATATATCGACACCCAACTCTGGTTATATTGATTTGTAAAATTCACGGAACCTCCACAATCAATGGGATTGACACATCCGAGCCAAAACCAAAAGCGATGCATTATCACGAATGTCCGAAATTAAACAATTTGCTCCTTACGGGGAGAAGAAACAACTATGTGCATAAAAGAAGCCTTCATTGTATGGATAATCATTCAATTTGAGCTTGGAGCGCGGGTAATAAATTCAAGGTTACCGAAGAGTTTGGAAAAAGCCAAATATGTTGTCTTTGAGAATATCTGAAAGCGACCTATGTAATTAGAGAGCACTGTTGGTGCAAAATTTGCATCTTGAACATACCAACTTGCTAAGTTACGGCACAACCTTGATGTCTAGCAGCCACAATCAACAAAAAGCAGTTCTATGACCTCTTATTAGAGCTTTTGTGATTATCTCTATTGATTAATAATCAAGAGCACCGAAAGCAATCTAGTGTTGGGCCATTGGGCACAAGCGCCAAAACACAAATAAAAGCAAGGATGGGTTAATAAACCAAAGATGGAAGCCAACGTTAACCTATATCTCGCACTCAGTTTCATTTTCCCCGCCATTGGGATAGTCAATTCAATCTGCTAATTGTCTTCCATTTCACATTAACACTGCATCACCTGACTTGAAGGCATCACCTTGATACATCCATGCAAACTACTAGTCCTCTGGCCCTGATGTTGGTTGTAAGATTTTGCAATCAGATCTACTAGAATTAGAATATGGACCGTGGTCCTCGTAGTTTCTTATTACTCACCTATCATCAGACTATCTCTAAACAAAAATTCACAATTTTACATTGCCCCCAAAGCTTCTGCAAACCCAACTTCCAAAGCCCAAACTTCAAAGCCGTTCATGGATCACTTTCCATATGTAATTGCTCTTATAAACTTGCAACCTATTTCTGCTGCTATGTAGCCGTCAAACTAATGTGAAAGCACAAAATACTATGTCATCAGTTTCTAATAAGAAAGTGGTTTAGGGAATGGATCCAGAATGTAATAATGAAATCAGTTGTAAAAGGCTATGTTAACAGTTTTAGTCCAGACTGCTGAATTGGCTATGTTATGTACATGTTTTCTCAACTTTATGATAAGGTGTGTTTATAGTGACCTACAGCCTTTTTTGGTTTATTTTAAACTACCAAACTCATTTAGAATCCCTTCACAAATCCTGCACATCTGCAAAATGCCATAAAGGCAAACTCAAGTACCGAAAATGTTGAATCGTATCCGTGGCCTTTGCTTTTGCAAGGTAGGATTTCCGTCCCAAGTGGTCCATACAACAAAAAGGCCCTCGAGTTTGCTTTTCCTTTCGCATCAAATATAATCTTTGGTAAGTTGGAACACCCATCAAATGGTAACCATTTGTCTTTTATAACAGGGACCGTGATCCCAATTGCAATTAATATGCATCAAGACTCACCCGTAAAAGCTGGGAGAATTTCACATGTAATATGATCGCCTCTTGTAAAGCTTCCTTTGCATTCTCGGTCCAACAACCCGACCACCTAGCGTTAGGCTTCTCACGGATTATAGCTCCATCGATCATGAGGCCGGACTGAGCTTAGCCTCGCCGTGGTCTTGAGCGCTGAAGGTTTGCACCTGAGATGTCGTCTTGTTAACCCGCGATTGAATTTAATCCAAGACACATGCCGGGAGATTCTCGAACCCTCGATGGTGCGACATCCCCGCTGCGAGATCAATGCTGCCCGGATGTCATACCTTCGCCAGTCGGCCGGTGACTTGTTCACCGGAAGTCCGAGGAAGACACGAAGGGAAGGATAGATATGCCAAAGCGAGAGTCACGAGTTCTTCGTGGGAGAGCCCGGCAGAACCGGTAGGCGGCGTTACCCGCTGCGAACACAATAGCGGCCAGTGCGGCTACATAAGGTAAAGAACTCTTCGATTGGTTTTCGACAGCGAATTAGAAAGCCCTAGCATCCTATCATTTCTCGATTTTCAGGGGTTTCTCGACTCGCGAAATGAAAGCCGGGAACAAAAGTCAAAGGATCGGAGACTTTCGACTTCGAAGTCGAGAAAACCATAGAAGTAAAAGAAAATTAAACATTCAAGGGACTTTTTTCGACCTTTGAATGGTGAAACCCCGGGCGTAAAGAACATTCTCTCCTCTCCCGAGGTATTCTCGACCGCCTTGGTCGAGAAAGTCCCTGAATCTTCTCCTTGTGCTCCTCTCACATTCTCGACTTCATGAAATCGAGAAACCCTGTGGCAATAGAGAGACACTGAGATTAATGGTTTGAAGAGCAAAAGCATCGAGCCTTCCCAGTCTTTCTTTCCCCGCCTCTTCGGGCAATGTCGCTTAGTTTATATCCTAAGTTGCATCGTTCGAAGAGGCGTGAAAGCAAAGATTTGGGAATGCGCGATGCTTTCGCTCTGGCCTGCACTCTCCTATGTTTTCTCCTCTCCTTGTGGGTATTCTCGACTCGCGAGTCGAGAAACCCCCTGCATCCTCCTATTTAGTGTTTACTTTCATGCTCTAACATTGGGACATTTACTGAATGCAGCCCGTATCCTGACCAGATCATACACGCTTCGGCAAATTATGGAAAGCATATTAGGTTGTCCTCTCGGCCCCTAAAGGAAACAGGGCACCCTGGATAAGTGGAAGACCTTTGAGAAACTATGCGGATATGTTCTGCTGGAAGGCCGAAGATGAAGAGGGGGGAGGATGAAGAGGAAAAGAAGAAGAGAACACCAAGAAAGGGCGGGGAGTCTCTCTTAGACGAATATGACCTCATTCTTAATCTTGGCGGTCCGGAGAAATGGACCGAGATATGGGCTCAATGGACAAAAGGCAAAGGCGAAGGACGGCAATGGGGAATTTCCATGCAAAAGCCGGACCCAAAGTTGTTCGGCGAGGCAATTTATGAAAAGGATACAAGGGCTGACCGACAAGGAAACGCTTTGATCTAGGGGGTAGAATCCTGGATGGAACAATCTGCTAAGGAAAAGTAGAAGCTCAAAAATGCAGATGCAAAGGATTATGCCACGCCCCTAAAGAGGCGGGCGGCGTTGGAAGAAGGCATCACCGGAGTTTCTGAATTTGCTTCCAATGAATACCATGACTTTGATTATTACAAGGAAAAGGCTGCCCTTGATGAGGAAGAGATGAAGGAATTGAACCGTCTATGTCAACCCTACATCAACACCAAGCTAAAGCGTAGGGTCAAAACCCTTCCTTCCACGAGCGTGCAATGGCAATTCTGAGGGGAATGAAACCTATATCCGTGGTTGGAAATAAGGACATGGTTGAAACCATTCTAATCATACCTGGATCTCCTTCATGAGCATTTCAAAGGGAGGAAGACAAATGGAAGCGAAGGGGCGATGATGACGAAGACAAACTGAGGCGAGGGAGAGAAACATGCGAGGAAGAGAAACATGACGGAGACGCGAGCATGTCGGTTTAGACCAGAATCGTCTTGGAACAAATTCTTGAGAATCTGAAATTGAGGTGAGTTCACTTTTGCTCTGTCGGTGTTTCTCCGACTCATGAAATGAAACCTTTTCCATTCTCGACTTGAGTCGAGAAAACTCGTTCCTATCGACATCTCTCATCATTTCAGGGAACATCGAGCGCAAGGACTCGGATCATTGTCAATATCTAGTGGCGGTTCACGTCGTGGAGGACACCGTGCACTCTCCAAAGACAATCAAGAGCAAGACACCGCGACAGCGGCGAAGGACTGAAAAATAATGATCCCGCATATGGATCCCGCGAACCCGGAAATATGGTGAGCCAAACTCCAACTGGGATCCAAACCGGTCCCACCAAGCTTGTAATATTTGACGTCAATGGAGTATTAGCCGCGTGATACCACGATAAAAGACGTCCACGAGCTAAACACCTCGCGGATCCCGATGAAAACGGAGCATAAAATCGTGTATCCGAGGCCTAGAGCAAAGGAAATTATTGAATGGTGCCTGGAACGGGGATTCAAAGTGGCCATATGGTCTTGTATGGCAAAGAAAAATATTGTCAATGTTCTTGGTGTTCTCGGCCTTCCGGTTTTGAAGTTCAAGTTTGTTTGGGGAAGCGAAAGGGTCGAGCATGTGTCAGACCTCGATCCAGCCATCACAAAGGGGAAGCATATTATGGTGAAAAGGCTGGACAGGGTTTATGAACAATTCCAGGACTTTGGCAAACACAACACGCTGATCATAGACGACTCCGCCTACAAGTGCTATCATAACTTTCAAAAATACAATCATTGCTAAGACTTATCGACCAGAAGAGTATGAGGCGGATAGGTGGTTGTCTTCGGACTTTGTCCCCGCTTGGCGGAATCCCTCTTTGCCATTCTTGTGGCCGATGTGATTAGCAACTATCCAGAGCCTCAAGGAACCCGATCCGAGAGCCGCGATCATGAAAGCTATGGACGACAAATATTTTGGTGATCAAGAAGAGTGACCTCTGCTTTCGAGATAGTCAAATTGTGTGAATATTGTTAAAGAAACGTGAAGAAATGTACTATATTTTGTAATGAATATACTTGTATATTGAGTTTCATTGGCTTTCTCGACCTTGGCGAAGTCGAAAGGCATGCTTGTCCCGTTGATGAAACCATTTGTATGTTTGTTTGTGTGTGTTTTGGATGCGACCATAATCTATTATGATGCAACCATTTATATGCTTCCATGTGTGATTGGATGCAACCATATTCTAATGGGAATGGTTGTACTTTGACTTTTAAGGCCTTTCTCGACTTCGCGAGTCGAAAAGACACTACTTTTCGTGATTGGATGCGGTTATATGGAATGAATGTTCTCTATTGCAATTTGATTTCACCATTCTTTTCTTCATTTTGACTAATGGCACCGTGAATTGTTAATCATAGACTTTCCTTGCTCCGTGTGGTTCGTGCACGATCCGACACCCACCCGCATCCCGCTCGGGCATCACGAGACCGCCCGGTGCGCACAGATCCCGCTCAAAGGCGGAAGGAGATCTGGATTCTGCACGAATCCCGCTCCACGCTACACTCTTGCCCGGCCTTTGGGATAAGGTTGGTCGAGAGTCGCCGACGCCATGCACACCCTGGGATAAAGAAGAGGGCAGAAATTTGAGACAGTCCCGATCCAGCTCAAAGCATCTTGCAAGCATTGCATAACATCCACGGGGTTGGGGATGGAGCATATTTGATGAAAAGTCGCAGAGGAGAGTGGAGAAGTCGGGGGACAGTGTCAGCCGGTGGCTCGAGAGGTACCTCCACGTGAGGCATTCCACACACTTCAGGTTGCCCCCAAGCTTACTACGGTCGGCGTGAAGAAGCGCCCGCCAAGTTAATCCCCTAAGGTGGACCACATACCAAGATGATGTAATCAGAGGACAAAGAAGACCGCCATGGTCTCTGCGTCCGATGTAAAATACATTGTATCTATTCAATTCATTAATAAAAATTCTTTTTCAACTACGGCTTTGGTTTCAATCTTTAATGAATTTCCTTTGTTTCAGTTGCATTGTTCTTGTTCTCGACTCGCTATCCAGGGAAAACTGGAAGAAAGCTTGGATGCACACTAACAGACAAAAATTCGAATTAAGGATAGTTTTCGGGTCGGGGTGCTTTTTTTTGTGTAAATTAACAGGGTTCCGAAAAAAAGTGGGAATAGAATGAGTCCCACTTTAATTAAATACGACTTTGAAGTTAAAAAATGAATTATTTTATTTTGTACAAAGCCATTAATGATATCATAGCTTAACTGCTATTGTATCTAAATCCTACCTTTAACAACATAATAGAATAAGTTTTCAGCACAAGGTTGCAACAATGCTATTGAATGCCGAGAAAGCACACAAATTGGATTTGACGAAGTAATACTCTGTTTCTGTATATCCACGGAAGTAAGATAAATATAGAACGACCCCTGTTTTAATAGAATAGTGAGCATCTAAAGCAAAAATAAAGAAAAAGGAGAAATCTGAGAAATAGAATAGAAGCTTTCACCTCACCGGAGTAGAAAGCCGTGAATGAAGTACAAAAAAAGATCTGGTTTTTTCTCTTCCTTTGCATCTAAATTAGCCGAGATTCATTCAGATGATTCATGCATGTGTAAGAGAAAAGCTATCCATGTATACTTCGGCAATGCCAAATCCACGTCTTCCAGAATATTTCTGTGAGAATGTTTCAGCATATTTCGATCCTGCAGGATTCATAGTGGTGGCTACATGTACCTATCCACTGCCCGAGGTGAATCGATGGATCAGAGATCACGAAAAATCTTCCTCCAGCAACAAAGGATCTTCCTAAGCATCTGTGTTTTGCTATCACGAATACATGCCACTGCCTCCTCATCTAGCTTCCACTTTGGTACAAAAAAACCTTTTATTTGCCACAACGGCCCTGTTCAAAAGCCTGTTACTTGCGACATCTTACATTCAATTAATGTTCACAACACCTGCTAACAGAAAAATCTTCAAACCTGCTTACCTAGGCATAAGATCTTGAACTTTCTTGCCGAATCACCTGGATAATGTGAAAGTTTGCCACTTTAGAGCTTATACTTGGAAAAACAGAGTTACCTAAGCTTCCAGCATCAGCTCGGATGAAGTCCTATGCTTATTCTATCGATCGACTGAAGCCACGCTTCCAAAAATCATTGCAGAGTAACCCCTCTTGAAATTATGTACTAGGTGATTTTCAATCTGGAGGACCATTACGCCATGTAAAGGGCTCTAGCAGCTCGCTTCACAGTGGGCGCAAGCTGGAGGAGGATGCGAGTGCTCCACCGAAGTCCGGCGGCCCGCTAGACCCTTTATAGGCGTAATGGCCGACGGGTGGAAATTACAGGACGTAATAACCGGTTGGCGAAATTATGTCCGTTGAATGGCTATGGCGTATTCTTAAATGATGGCTATGGCGTAGGAGGCAGTGGAGGAAAGATCTTTTCGAGGTGTATTCTTGAATGGCTATGGCGTAAAACAACAATAGAGATTTATTTTTTTTTGGGAATGGCTATGGCATTACTTCCTGTGCCGAAATGTTGTTTTTGGGCAGAGGATTGTCTCTCTAGGTTCGTCTTTGCTCTCCTTTTGTGCGGATTATTGAATAAATCTTTTGTTACAATTTCAACAAAAGATCCTTGCTTTGTGTCAGTTTATGCAAAGCTTTAGAGATCCATGATATCCGGTGGTGGTGATATCGGATTCAACTATGGTGGGGCAGAAAGATAACAATGCTTGTGCAAGTTGCTTCTGGCCCTGTTCGGAACTGCAGTTTTGCAAGCGCCATAGCCGAATCTTCGTGACAGGGCCAATGCGAAACCAAATCAAGAAACCAATTTCTTTTTTCTGAATATTGCAGCGATGGAATGCTTCCAAGTGAGGTGTTGTGTGGGAAACAGAGGAATTGAACCAGAGGAATCAGCATTGGTATTTCCAAAGTTCTAGAATCAGGAAACAATTTTGGAAGACAAAATCCACTAGTGGTTCAAGACAATATTTGGTTAAGTTTGCTCACAAACCTTTGGAGGACGCTTCATGGGTGCGTGGCAATGTTTTAGAAGCTTATCCGGATATTCTTAGGGAATATAAAGGTCGGAAAGCAAAGGAAGCCGAGAGACAAGAAGAAGTCCAAGACAGCAGAGGACTGCTGCAATGTCAAGAGGGGGGGAATGCTATATGCCAAGGACGTGGATGTGGCAAAGGGCTTTAGGCCTTTTCGGGCCATGTGGTCCTTTGGGCTTTTGTCCAAAGAGGGCTTTGCTCCAAAGAAGGACCAAAGGGGCGTGCATGCTATATAGTTGCTCGGAGGAGAGCTCTGGGGCGGCTGTGCTTTGGCTGAGAGCTTGTGGTTGGGTGGTGAGATAGCATGCCATGTCAAGTGTCTGTTTTAGCCATGCTATGTCCTGTACTCTTAGCAAATTAGAAATCCCTTTCGACTTGAATCAGCATTAACAACTCACGATTCATCGCCTTATTCTTCCCTTTTTGACAGAAGCCACTTAAAAAAGCCTATTTTAAGCTCACTAAAACCTTGGCAGCAAACCGTGGCATGAATGCAACCGATTCTACAGACTTATCTTAACACATACTATGGAATCTGGCCCTTAAAACCATCATTCAATTAAATTGGGATTATGTCTATTCCAAAATCGCGCCGTATAAGCTATTTATTGACCATTATATTGAATTAACCACACTTTGCACCGAAGTTCATTTTCGGGCTAGGAAGATGCATTTTATGTTGAAATGCAAGGGCATCCAAATATTCGGGTCCAAAATGACCCATATTATGAAAGAATGTTGGCAATATAAAAGTAGGAAATTGCTTATTAATTCGCATAAATCACCGACGACAACGAAAATCTAAACATTGAAATTGTAGTGTGTTTTACGAATAAATAATGCCAAAGCAAGTTGCTACGTAACGTAGATTTTCATATCAAATCAGCGCAAAACATTTTATTCCCATAAATAACGATTATAGTGGAACATAAACTTTAAAAACTAATCCAATCATCGCCGACAAAGCGCCATAAGCGGTGCCGAGATCCTTTCGATCATGAACAAACCATGCTATGGATTCCATATAAGATGGATTACAACATCAAAGGGATCGTGATAGAAGCGGACGGGATTCATAGCAACGACATCAAGCCGCCCCGGTTCTATTTCTAGCTCATGCACTGCAGAGGTCTCGTGGTTCATCCGCGGTAATAGAATGTGCCATAATAACAAGCGTATATGAAGTCGGGCCGATGGTTTGCCAATTTCATGCATAATGATTTATAGACACCTAAATTATTGACGTATATACATACAAATTATTGCAAGTATAGCAAACCATACACGTAATATAAAAGAACAATACGCATACGTAACCAATAATGCTGATATAAGAACACAATATATATTCGAAAGAGTTTGGTGTAAAGTATATTTCATATTCAAAACTTTTTGAAAGTGTATTTCAGATACATATATATATATATCAAAAAAAGTTCCCTTTCTAGAACGATCTTCTAGGTCCCCTCACAATTTCCGTCCGATTAAGTTAAGGGTATAGTGTTTGTATCTCTTCGACCTTTTTTCCTCAGAAGCTATTTCGCGGCAAGATGTCGACAAAACGAAGCAGAAGTCATCTTTGTCAAAATCCTCGATGATAGGATGGTGGATTTAGTGATCGTGGATCGATTGAAGCAACACTTCAAGGCGCATCATCAACTATAATGATGTCTTCCTTCTCCCGAACGCCCAAGTCATCCATCATGTCGCCAAGCATTTCACAAATATTTTTTACCTGTAGGATCCTTTTGGGTTATTGAATGACTTACATTTGCTCGATCCCAAACAGATGCCCAATCTCTATGTAACTCGTGAACTACTCTCAAAACTTCCTCAGATATTTCTATTCTCCATCGACGACCAAATTGCACAACCAAATAAAAAGAAAGCTTGGTCTAACATCTCCTTCAGATACGGCCATGATATACCCATTTCAGATATGTCTCAAATGGTTTCGCATGCATACCATGATAAAGGAAATTGTGCTTTTAGGTAACGCTTTGCGAGCACTCCATTCAAATCGAACACCGTAATTTTGGAGGAAACCGGATTAGGTCCGAATAATAAAGCACACACTTGTGAGACAAGGAAAAGAAAATTGAAATCGCCTTGGCGCGATTTTCACCCTGTTGAATAATTGAAATCGCTACCGGCGCGATTTTCAATTTCGCTTGAAGAATTGAAATCGCTACCGGGCGCGATTTTTTCATTTCGCTTTGAATAACATACCTTTTCGTTCCCCGCTCAACATCCGCAATGATGAGCTTACTCGGCCGTTTTCGGTCCGCCGTGGTGTCACCACATCACTTAGTGTTTGAACTATGGTTGATACTTCATTACTTTTTATGCTAACCCGACTCGAAGCTTTCCGAATCCAATCGTATCATCTAGGATTTTGTCTTCTTCGCTTATGCTACCTACATCCACTTCGCCGGATTTTCCAATGTGATTGGAATGATAGGCACGCCTCGGGCCGCATAGTTAAGCTGTTGCTTGTCGATATTCTTCTTTATGCCCTCTATATGCTTTCTCATTTCTTCCCACTCTGCAGCCAGATCTGCAGGTAAGCTGGACTTAGAGCTGGAAGCTTTATTTTTTGCACTACCTAGCGGACCCCTAGGTGCCACCTCTAGCACTTTCTCGAAAAAAATATCGAGGAAGTCCTTGGCTTGACCATCGAGACCACACTTTGGCATTTCCTAGCTAGCTTCAGAGCTTCCCGCCCGACATAACCTCCAACATGAAACTCCCAACACGTAGACTCTAAAGGGCAGAAGGCTTCAATCAGAAAACTCGAAAGGGCCAAAGAAAACCCGTACTTATTCAGCCTCCCCTTATGCGCCGTCAGTAGCTCATACTTGATTGGTGAATTAAGGACAGGGTCGACCCCAGCTTTTCTTCTTCCTCTTCCTCTTCCTCTTCGGGCCCGTGTCCACATCCACATCCGGTAGCCCCTTTCCCTTTGTCTTCGCGAATTGATTCGACATAAAAACATTCTTCAATAGGGGTTCATCTAGCCGATAGCAATCGCCAAGCAATCTTCTCACCTTCCGGTTTCCCCTTGAGTCTTTCATATTCTTTATCATCCATAATGGCTATCATAAGGACTAGCACATGTGAGATCTTACTTTCGTACTAAACTCACTATCTTTGTTTTCATCTATCATTACCGCTTGCCTCATCACTTTAATGCATTCGACATCATTTGCAGCAGCTAGTGCATATGCGTAGGGAAATGCCTGAGTGGCAAACCGTCACGATAGTATAATGCATCTCACCGCCAAACCACCGCATGTGTTGAAGAAGGTGTCAGAATCATCCCCGTCCATCTCGCGCCACGGCTATCAAGAACAAATAGAGTGATGTCTGGTTGGCCCTTCACCCACCTGCATGGCACACTTATAACCGCGGACACCTTATAGAAAAAAGGAGACTCGCCTTCATCGCCGCCTTCTTCACCAAAGCAACTTTTCTTTTTTTAGGTCGACGCAACTTTCGTGGTGAATCCCCTTAAGAGTTGCCACATTCTTCGCCTTTTGTCGCTTCACAAAATCTTTTGACCAAAATACATATTTCTTAATGTCATCATTAGATACGCTTGTACTTTTGCATTAAGCCTATCTCTCGATAACATCATGTCTCCCCGAGAGCCTTTGCGCTTCTTCACCAACAAATTTTTTCAGACTTTCATATTTTTTATCGATTCGCATGCATCTTCGAAAAGATGTCAAGTGCTTTGTCAGCAGACGCTTTCTTGTAGATAACTTCCTTTCTCGATGCAACTATCTAGAACGTAGATTAATTCTCAAGATCATCCAATCCTTGTGCCTTTCTCATTTCTCGGATACCTATATCAAAAATAGACGATCTTTATGGAGGAAACCCGCCATACGACCGGGTAACTTCTTTTCCTAATAGGGCCCCAAAATTTCGCTCCACTTTTCCCATACCCGGGTCAAGAAAAACAATCTTGCAGGCATCCTTTGGCACCGCTTTGCTCTTTCCGCGGCCAGCTTGTGCATCCCCTTTTTCTTCTTTGATCTAGTGGCCTTGTTCTTGTCCTCAGATATGGTTTGGCACGTTGTCCTTTCTAGTAATTTGAATTCGCACTCTTAGATTGCCCTTGTGTCCGGTCGGGCATTGGTTTTCCATATTCGATCCATTGGTTACGAAGCGTCGCAAATCGCCCACATACCGACCGCAAAATATGGGCCGCTAGATAAAAAAAAAAAACAGTCGCGGAAAGTAACAATATAAAACGCGCCAGCGCTGCTGCAATCACGATTTATTTAACGCCACCGGGCGCCGATTTCTTCATGATGAAGAATTTCCGCCAGCGCCGCTTCTTGTAAACTGGCCACACAAATAACAATAACGCCAGCGCGCTTTTGCTAATCACGATTTAGAAAATCGCAGCCATATGAAGAAATCGCCAGCGCTTCTTTGTAAATACGCGATTAGCTTAAAACGCCGGGCGCGATTTGGAACGCTATGTGTGGAACATAAAATACCTTTTGTACAGGAATGTCTTTCCCATGTCATTCAAGAGCGCTACCGATTTCGCTAATTCTGGCCGCTGCTTGGGAGCCACCGAGGAATCGGCAATTTCGGACCGAATACGCCTATAGAATAACCGATTTCCAGTTTTTTGCTTGACCGATCAAAACCTTCGCTTCTCCACTCAATGCCGGGCCATCTATTATCATGAAGTGAATATCGAGGTTGCCGCTAAATCTTCAAGTTTATTCCATATCAACACCTTCTTCGCCTTTCATATCAAAAGGCACCACATCTCACCGCAAGATTGGCACCTCGCCCCGGTTTTCTATCATGTCGCCGACTATTTCCATTGCGTACGCTTGTCAAATCTTCTCACGACAAACATAGCCTTCGTGGACCTCAAAAAGCCCGGCGACATGGATAGGATGCGGAAGCTAAGGCCCAAAGTGGATACTTGTCGCGATATTTTGAGTTTGCTCATGGCCTCTAACCGCCTCGCCTTTGTCATCATCACTAGTCATATCCGTAATGCCTAGAACGCCCGGTGTTTCCCTCGCTCTAGAACTTGCATCTTCCTTCTTTTTAAAGCTTGTAGGTACGCACTAGTCGACGGCCTTGTAATCGATTGCTCTTCTCACAAATGAGAGACCTTCACATATTTTTTTTGGTGTCAATAGATCACCACCGACCAGCCAAATTTGAAGAGGTTATCCATGGCCTCATCCGCTCTTAGGGCGCCTTTTAAAGGAACTAGCACCGCAGAATTTAACTTCTTCAATACTTTTTATTTTTTCTCGACCCGCTTCAAGTAATACCTAACAAGAAGAATCGCCCCGTTTTTCGCATGTGATCGTAATACCTTGTTTCTTCATTTGATCTGCTTTCCTTAACTCTAGACATGAAAATCGAGATCCGCTTTTCCGCTTAGTCTTGAAGATCTCCACATACCATTCGTGAGCCCTCCGTAGATCTTCTTCGACATGGAGGCTCTACCGAGCCTTCATTATTTCGGTCAGATCGCCAATGGTCACAACGCAGCAAATCTAAGAATCGATACATCTTCATCCGTTTGGTTTTTTCTTCAGGCAGATGTCCCCTTGACCCTCGCAAGCAGGCTTTGCTTTTCTTTTCACATTTTAGAAGATCCCGAAAGTTACAATCATGTGGTGAGTAATGAAATCGCTACGAGCCGCTTTTCATAGACGCTTTTACTTTCAAAAACATAAATTGTACACTGTGGAAAGTAGCAGACAACCAAAACCACTATAATTATAAATCGCTACCGAAGCCGCGTTTTAAGAGGGGACCTACGACACTTCTCTTTATAAGAGACATACTAGGCTACAAAAAGACTTGTCAAAAGAACTGAGAATACGTAAGTAAAGACTTACACCTGCCTACATTATACAAAATGGAGAATTGTTCCAACAAAAAACATATCGGAGTAAAGGAGAAGATTATAACAAAAACACACAAAAACAAGGTAGTAAAAGCAAGAGAAATGACACGTAAAACAATATGAAAGGTAGACAATACACAGAGACACGCATACACGTAAAATACACAAAGTTGAAAACATCCTAGAAACCTAACAATAAAAGGGACACGTAAATCAATTACAAAACAAAAAACGATCAATTACCCGAGGCGCTTTGTTGATCAAAACTTTCGCTTGTTCAAAGCAGCCTCCGTGCTTGGGATTTGTGCTTTAGTGTCGCCCACCTCTACCAATACTGGCCACAAGCCGATCCTCTAGACGCCATAGAACCGCAAGTGCGATAGTATGAGACTGGGTTTTGGTTTAAACTTATATGTATGCTCATAATCTAGGCCGCCGATTTACAAATCAGAAATTCAAATTCGGCCCTTTTAAATTTATACCGCTTTAATTAACCGCCTGGTCCCGCCCATTTACAAATTTAAATTGTGTTTTTCTTTTTAGTGCAATTTCAAGATAACAATTAATTATTAATTTCAAGAAACGATATGTGGCAATCTACTACCACCTAATCGGCCACCTACTATCGAGAGCCCAAAGATCATTCCTAGTATCGAGCCCAAGAACAATCGACTATCGAGCGCCCAAGATCCGCTCGATCCCATTCGATCGATCGAGCCGCCTTCAATCCATTCGATCGAGTCGCCTTCAATTCCCATTCGATGTCCGCTGAACTATGGTGAATTCGAATGCATTCTCTTTGTTCTCAATTTTTCGCCCCTCTATTTTTACAATGCATTCTCGGTTCTTTATCGCTTTTTGAGAAGAATGCTATCTTTTAACAAAGAAACTTGAAGCCGAAGTAGGATTGTGTAAAATCAAGATTTGAATCCAAGTTCTATGTGTCATGGTGTTCCTCTTGGAACAAGTTTCTCAGAAGATTTCTATTCTAAACCGCAATTATGAAGATGAGGCTCTTCCAAGAAGACATCCCTAAGCGTGCATACAACAGGAAAGCGTGGGCACATTTGTAGCATGGCCAAAAGAACGCCCTCAAAAAAGGTATGTATATTTGGATATTCAAAAAAAGAATATATCATATCATCTCATGATGTTGTGAACTTTGAATTCTTTGATGGTCTTTAGCTTGTTTTTTATCAACCCCATGAAACTACACATTAATGAAAATATGTAGTTTCTTGGGGTTGGTCATACCGGGCCGAGGGCATCACAGATTCAATGTTTTCGACATTGCATATAAAAAAAATAAACTAATGACGTAAAAGTATAGTGCAAATTGCGCCAGCGCGAAGTTTGTATTCATATTCCAAAAAGTTATGTACATTTCTTCTTCTCGCAAAATGCGCCAGCGCCAATTCTTTCTATCTCTACAATATGTCGACAGTGCCCACTTCATCCGCCTAATCCCGCAAGAAGTCCCACCAACCACCCTCGATATGACAGATCCTCATCTTTCCCCGAGGATGTCGAAGTCTCCAAACCGTAGTGTTGTATCGATCCCCGATACTATAAATCAAATCCTTGTACTTATTTGTTGGCATGAGCCTTACTAAGAGCATGAGGAGTCCGATATGTCCATAGATGCGATGGAAGTGTACCCATGGCCCCCGATACAGCCGCCTAATGGATTCTCCAACTCTCTTTGAACGCTTTGAACAAAGACACTCAAGTAATATCTTGTACAGTGGTCCAGAGTTGATGGTCGCCCGTGGAACTAGAACCAAACCAAAGTATTTGAACCAGCCGTCCATGCATAAGGAAAATCCATGGCACTAGAACGAGAGAAAGTAATTAGCACGATCTATTTCACACGCCACCGGGCGCGATTTGTATAGAGCCGTATGAAATTGAAATGCCAAATTAAAAACGCCACCGGGCGCGATTTGATTAACCTAGTGGAAAACGTAACCCCAAAATAGAAATGCGCCAAGCGCGATTTCTCCCATTCCAACATATTATTCTAACAAAATGCATAATGCGTAATGCACGCGTAACGCACGCGTAATTCAAAATATAAAGCCGCTTAGAGCAGATATATAATAATAATACTCCTTGTTTAGTTCAATATTTAGTTCATTGTTTTAGTTCATTATTTAGAACTGATAGAGGAAGAGCTAGTGAAGATCTATGATCTATGATCTATGATCTAGATCATAGAGCAAGATCATAGATCGATATGAAATAGAACGATAGAGTAATATGATATGATAGAGAATGATATGATATGAAATAGAACTGATGCATGTAAAAGTAAATAACATGCTTTATGGAAAATAACTACTTTATGTAAATAACAAAATACTAACCCGAAAACCTTAAGAAGTGATTCGAGAAGCCTTAAGAAGCCGAGAAAAAGCAATAGCAGCTAATTTGGAGAAAAAGCAATAGCAGCCGAGAAGCTTTAACACAAAAAACCAAAGTTATTCAAAGTCGAGATTGTAGAGAGCCAAAAGCCAAAAACCGAAAACCTTGTATAGAGCCTACAAACCTTGTATAGAACCTTGTATTGAGCCGAAAAGCATATAGAAGCCGAAAAGCATATAGAAGCCGAAGTTTAAAGCGTAAAAGCGTAAAAGCCGAAGTTTATAGAAGCCGAAAAGTCGAGAAGCAATTAGAAGAGAAGCAGAGAAGCGCATTTGAAAACCTTTGTAGAAACCTTTTTAGCCGAAAAACCTTGAGCCGAAAACCCTAAAGCGTAAGATTGTAGAAGCCTAAAAACCCCGAAAAGCCGCCATAAAAAAACGATAAAAACAGATTGTAGAAGCCGAAAGCGCCAGATAAAAAAACGATAAAAAGCGATAGAAGCCGAAGTTTAAAGCGATAGACGCCGAGAAGCCGAGATTGAAGCGTAAGCCAAGTTTGAAGCGCATAATAGAAGCCGAGAAGCGATTGAAGCAAATAGAAGCCGAGAAGAAATTAGAAGCGTAAAGGTGAAATTGGAAGCGCGAATGCCTGGAATTGGAAGCGTAAGCAAAACCGAATTAAAAGTGAGAGAGAAAAAGTTCGAAAACGAATGCTAACTTGAAATAATAACCGCTTTCAAAATTTCATCATCACCATTATTATAACTTCCGCGAAAATTTATTGCACCGTTAATTGTTTTAAGGACCGCGAAGTTTATCCCTTGTAATAACAATGTTAAATTTATTATAAGGGTTATTATAGGATACCAAGGTTATCCCTTGTAATAATAAGGTTAAATTTATTATAAGGGTTATTATAGGATACCAAGGTTATCCCTTTAATGGTTAAGTTAACCTTTTAAGGTTAACCCTCATAAGGGTTATCCCTTTTACAAGGTTAAAATTTATTACAAAGGTTATTATAGGATACAAGTTATAAGGCTAATAAGTAGAGGGTTTTATTTATATATAATGTTGAGGAAAATAACTTGGGGAATCCCATTATATAAATAGAATGATCAAATAGAATAAGACATATGAGGCTTTCATTTATGAACATGTTATTGAGAGGTTATTTGATATGCTAACTTACTATATATTTTTATGCATTCTAGGTCAATGGCATGCAAAATGCTAAAAATAAAGCCCCTAATGATGCTGATCAAGGCAAGGAAAAATCCCCAACTAATGAACATGATGGCCAAGGAAAGGAAAATACCTCAAATGATGTTCATGATGGCAAAGGAAAGGAAAAGACTCCAAATGATGTTGATGATGGCAAAGGAAAGGAAAAGGCCTCAAATGAAAAGGATGATGCCAAAGGAAAGGAAATTGTACTTTATACTCTGGGTCGATTGGAAAAACAAAAGGTCAAGATCCCGCATGCATGCAAATGAGAGGCAAGAGGAGAAGGGATTATTGTTCTAGCAGATCCTATCAATGCAAAGAATGATGAAAGATTAGGGAGGACAAAGTTAGGTGTGGCAATCTCAAAATTATATGACAATTGAAGGAAAAGGGTTCAGCAAACAAGAATGCCTAGCTTGTGTGAAGCAACTAGAGGTTCCAACTATTGTTGCATGGCCTAGGGACAAGATTCAACCGAGGGGAACTACACGCTTCCTATAGATGTAGAACCATTGTCAACAATGTTCACACAAGCAGCAAGAGGCCACTTCCAACTTTCAAACATTATCCCACCAAAAGATGCAAGTCGATTATGATTGTTCTCCGGGCTATGATGAAGGTTAGAGGAGGTGAATGTTGTTGGGCTTGTGTTAGAATGTTCACAATAGAGGAGTTGGTGGGAGCAAGAGCTACATATCGAACATAAGTGTGATAGCAGGAGGAATTTCATGTACACCATATTTGGCTATGCAATTCGTGATGAAAGATCAAAGAAGAAAAGATTCCCATTGAATGGAAAGTGGATATGTTCAAAAAGCATGGATGGCTATACATGGAATTCCAACCTCTTCTTGGCAATAACCGGCAAAAGAGACATGAAAATGGTAGTAAAATTGCATTGCATGGGAACACCGGCCCGGTAAGGCCTACCTCAAGAACTATAGTCGCAAAGGAAATATTTGAAAGATATGTGGATTTCAATGCAAAAACATGCCACATAAGAGTAAGAAGGATGAACAGGGTAGAGTTATTGTTGAAAAGAGATTGCCATCCCATTGTACCCGTAAGAGCATATTAGAGGAAATAAATGCATTGCTTCTGAACTTGGAGTGGCCTCTATATCCCAGCCCAGCTTTTAGTAGGCTATGGAATAAGCATTTCAAGCATGTGACCATAGCAACTTCAAACAACTTTGCCAAGTGCAATTTATGTGCTAAGCTGAAGGAGACACTAGATAAGACCTGTGGCAACCAAGTCTAAGGGCAAAGATAAGGGAACATATGAAGGACCATATGACATCAACTATCATGTAGATCAACTTATTGGATGTGGAGGACCTTATCCGCAATGGAACCTAATAACTATCTATGTATTATACATGATAAAATGGACCAACAAAGACTTGTCTTCCACAATTCAAGTACATTCCTAAGTCATGTGGAAGATCATACCCTTTGCGATTTCAATGATCGGGGCAATATTGCATGGGCAGTCTCGCACCTATTATGGCCATTTCAGCTTTAGAGTTGTGGAGTGATGGTCCAGATTTTCACATTGGGAGTATCATGAGGTGTTTAAGAAACTATGAGAAGGGTTACAATGGTCACCTACAGATCCTACAACTAGCCGTGCACTACATAGTGCATTGTTGGATGGAACCCCTAATAGTATTGAAAAGTTTAGCAAGGCAAGATTTAGGAGGAATGGACCTAATGAACATGTTGGAGCTTCAACATCTCGTGCTAAACCCCGAGATCCTTGCCTTAAAAGCTCCTCTTGCAACTAGATAATTGTGCCGGTCAAAATAAGAATAGGTGGATGTTTTCTTTCCTATCCTACTTAACACCGTGGGTATTTTTGAAAGAGTCAATTTGGGGTTCCTAATGCCCTACATACTCATGAGGATGTGGATGCATTGTTTGGAAAATATAGTCATGTATTGAGACAGCAGACAGCTACCAACTTTCCCGTGCTATTGGAAATATTTCATGGATGTACAAATCCATCTCCTATAGGATCTATCATAGAAGAAGTGCCCGATTGGAAGAGTTTTGTGGATGGTTATGCTCTCGACATGGAAGGTCATTCTAGACCTCTTCAATTCACTTTTTGGGTGAGAGAAGGGATTCCAATCATGCAATGGAAAATGAGACCTTCAGAGGAGAAGTGGAGAGGTGGGGCGTAATTTGGCTAGGATGCAAATGGCAAGCCTATGATACCTCCCCGTCAACCAAAAGCTCTAAAACTAATCAAGAAGTCAAGCAATTGGGCTTGACTAAGGATGGCATCAATGACTACATCAAGCATTGGCAAACTAATTCAGATGAGACTAATCGTGCATTGATAGATTATTGGAAGAAGGTGATCAACTTGTTGGATGAGGTAGACACATCCTCTAAAAATTTACCGGAAGGGTGGTTCCCTAAAAGTAAGTGGAAAACATTAGTCGGTGCCGACGAAGATGATGGTACCATTAGTAGCATTGTGAAGGCATATGCTCCTCCTCAACTGATAAACACTATGTTGGTCCTAAGAAGGATAGGCCAAAATATCTAGGCATGGATTGTTATGAACCTTCTAATCGACGTGGAGTGCCACCAATTTGTAGTAGTAAAACCAGCAGGATCTAGAGACCTATCCAAAGGTGGGTTGGGATGGACTATCTCTATATATTTGCAAAGAAGAAGGTGATGTTAACTTCAATAAGGTGCTTGGAATGGAATGGTGGTGTCCAAGACATCGCTTGAGTAATGTCACCGATAAAGAAAGATATTCGATTGTTGGACAAAGAGGTGGAGGAGAAATCCTAGTGATCCCGATCTTTGGCTAGACATTGAAACCGTATTGTACTCATGGACTCCAAAACTATTCCTAGTAAAACAAATGAGAGTTACAATACCTCGGGATGTAAGGAATAAGGTTCTCATATCCTTGGGGATGTTGGTGGAAAAATGATAAACGATTACTATGTATCAATCACTTTTAATAAAAGTTGTGTACTACTTGAGTTTCATGATATATGATTTTGTAATTTGAAGTTAAGGTGTGAATTTATATTCCCGTGTGTGATTATATGTTAACGTCTATTCTAGTCTAAGGGCAACAAAGTTACTAAAAAAGTGAATTTAACAAAGTTACTAAAAAAGTGCAATATAAAATTTATCCCAAAATTAAGACATAATCCCAATTTAATTGAATGATGGTTTTAATGCAGCTTGTTTCACACATGACCAGGTATTAAAAGCACGAAAATATGATTTCTAGCTCAAAGGATTAAGATTGCTCTCGCGGACGGATTGGGGCCAGAATCATACTTACCTTTAAAACGATGCCTTCATGATCGATATACAGGAGAAATGCGCTCGGATTCATCCCAAGGCTCTAATTTATATTGTAGTTCTAACGAAGTTTATAGAAATTAAATGTACGGCTAATTTTCTTACTGGAAAGATGAGCTCTCCGATGAAATTCAATTGCACATGTACTCAGCTTGGGCCGGCGTTCCGAAAGTACACCGGGCTAATAATGTGAAGGAGGATTTGGCGTGTTGAAGACGAGATTCATCAAAGAGAGCACTATAATCGAATGATTTTGCATGAAACTCATAGGGATGCGGTCTACAGGAATTCAATGTACAGAAATGAGAAATGCGGTGCTGTATGATCTTTACATGATATTTTTAGTCTAGCCTAGGCACAAACGTTTAAAACCGGACAGATTCTTCAAGGCAGATATATACATGGATGTGGCTTGCTTCGCTTACTATCCAACCTCAAAAACGTAAATGCAACTTAGGTTGCATTCTGCCATATCCGCCAATGGCATTGCGCCATCTGGCGAAGGTTCTCTTCCAGAACTTCGTGAAGCTCAAGAGCAGCGGCAATGCGCTTTGAAATTACTTGATTTACCTCGATTACGGGCGATTTACCTCATTCCTCGGGCGATCTACCTCTCATTCGATGCTTTCTACCCTCGATTACGAAGTTTTTACCCCGATTCAGGGCGAGAATGCAACCTAAGTTGCATCCATGTTATAAGAATGGCGGTTTCTTTGCCGATTCGATCATCATCCACGCCCGGCCTCCAGCGTGGGGATTCCTCCTCGAATCGGCAAAGAACCCGCCATTCTTATATACATAAACCAAAAAGGCAATTAAAATTGGGTATTCGGGCTTAAAACGTAGTATTTTGTTTCGATTAAGCATTCACGAACAAAGGATCCCGGTCGAAACAGAGTGTTTGCGGGAAAAATAGAGTATTCTGAGCTAGTAAGCATTCAAGAGCAAACAGAGTGTTCTGGGCGTTCAAGCATTCGACAACAAAGTTTTTTTCACCTCTTTTGCTTAGGAAACAGAGTATTCCATGCTCAAGTATTCGACAACAAAGTTTTTTTAACCTCTTTTGCTTAAGTATTCAAGACCCAAGAGTATCCGATGGCTCCATCAATCCGAGGCCCGATGGCCTCGAAAACGACAAAATCATCCTTTGCCAGTTGTCTTATTTTTTTTGCTTTTCCTTTGCCATATCCCCGAGATGCATTTTTTCCCCTTCCAGAATTGCAAATAGATCATCCAGCTCAAAGGAAGGCACAACTTCGGCTCTATTATATGTCGAGCAACGAGAGTTCCTGGGGGTGAGACTTTTTTTGAAAATACTCTCTTTCACCGCTTATAGAGAAGACCACGGGCATCGATATTGGCATCGAATCTTCTCTTCCATCTTCTCCTCAAATCACTCTGCTTTCCCCTTCATTCGCATGAATCAGAATCGCTTGATCCAAGTCTTTGTTTCTTTGCCGAATTTGATCCAAATCTCTCGTTTCAAATCTCATCCCATCATTTCTTTCTTGTGTGCCCCGCCTTCCTCTGTGGTTTCAAGCTTTAATAATCAACTAGAATAAATTTGGTTCCAGAGTTAAACTGCATGCGCTTTGGTTTGTTCCGGCTCTTCAAATTCGTCAGTTTCTGAGCAAAATTTGCCCCAACAAAGAGGAGATCCCACGAAGCTCCTCTCTGCTTCCTATGCCAGGAAGCGAAAGCGGAGGTCGCATCCCCACCTTCTGTCCGGCTCCAATGAAATCCACACCGTGTAATCGTCTTGATGGACCCCTCAAATCCCAAAATTCTACAACTGTTGACATTCTTAAATCGCGGTCATCTATGCGTCTTGCCCCATACTCCCCAGGGGTTGCCCTACAGGCAACCCAAAAAACGCATTCTCTTTTCATGGGACGTCTTCCAATGGCTCTAGTCTTCTGCTTCCAAATGCTCTGTTCTACAGGTGTAAGCTCTCGGTTAGGTAACTGAGGCTCACAAGGAGGGCAAGACTGTAGCCAAACAGACCATTCTCATTTTGTCATTGTCTCCACCTTACAAAGGAAACAAAATCACCCAGCAATGCAAGCCAATCCATGTTTGTGATTTAAAATCTGATTCTAGCATGCCACTGCCGTGTTCTATCAATGTTCTTCTTCTCGAATACTATTCTGACCTGATCCCTGGGAAATATGAACTAGGACTAGAGGTCTGTAGCCACCTCAATGGATAGAAATGTTTATCTAGGAGCACCACCTAGGTCTAAGACGGCTTTTGGTCCCATTCTGTATTTGACGGCCAAATTAAAGAGCACAAGAAGCAACATCAAAGAAAATTATGGTGGCAATGCTTGGAGGAGCTTCGGGACAGACGTTTCCCTACTTTGGAATAGGCCTAAATTCGATAGCTTCAATTCATCAGGGGTTATGGAGGAGACCACCCTTTAAGACGTGGAAAAACTTGACAGAACCCACATCCGTTCTAGATCTTAGGAGCCCGAATCCCAGTTCAAGAGCAGGCTCGTCCAGGCAGGGAAGAGCAGAGCAAGGAATCATAGATCCAGGGATTGCTTGCAAAGCAAGAAATTGGGAACCGTGATGTCACATGCTAACATCAGCTTTTTTTCCAGGTGTCAAGCGTGGGTTTTTTGTGCATCAAAGAAAATAGAAAAAAACAGAAAAGGAACATGCTTGATATATGAGTGATAACGTGTGCTACCCATCATAAAATTTAATGTTTCGTGTCACGAGTGACAAATCTAAAATTGCACGCAAATCAATATGCGTAACAAATCAATATGTTACAAACCCCCATTAGTCACTGTAATGCATCAAGAACTATTTCACTATTTTCATCTAGAACAGGAATAGGTGGCACAGCCGGAGAAACAATCTCCCAAAGATCTTTATCTTCTAAGATCATTTGAATCCTCCACTTCCACGTCTGGAAGTTCTTTCCAGTGAAGCGAGGCACAAGGTGCCAATGAGCAGGAGAAATAGTTCCGGTCCCCATTTGGCAAGGCAAGAAGAAGATATGGAGACTCGGGGAATTTACAGATGTCATAACAGAAGTGACGTGAATAGAAAATGGCATGCAACTTAAGCGGAAATGCTTGTGGGTCCATAACCTAAAGAAATTATGAAGTCCTAGAACAACAGGAGGCAAAAACTTGTATTGATAAAGAGAACAACGGTACAATGGAATGGCGAAAAGCACAAGAGCTGGTACAGTAAACAAAGAACCCCTTCTACTTATATAGCCAAAAGGGAAAATCTCGCATTCATGGCAAGATTCCAGCTGCTACCGAAAATAGAAATAGGAACATCAAAATTTCGTTACAACATATTTGTTGGTTGCAACTACGACTAGCTTTGATAATTTTAATAATTAAGATGTTTATGTCCACATTCCTCTAGGCTATTTCATGAATCTAGATATCTCATGAACCTAGAATTTAATCAAGATATCTTTATAAGAACATTTTCTTGAATGGACTCTTAAGCTAAAATATTAATGAACATATATGCATTATATATAGTAATTTGCCTAGTAGAATATTCTAAATGATCGCATTGAGCATCTTCAATATCGAATGTAGACGTGTTTAAACCACGGACATACCCATAAGATATCCGTCCTAGTGTCATGTTAAAGATACACTTCAAAAACAAAAAAAAAAAAAAAAACATGGCTTTTTTTGTGGACTTGAACATGATATTAGCATAAATCACCAAATTTAAAAGTTCTTTGTAGATCTTGATCTTCCTCGTCAGACGTACGAATCTCTATGCTGCAATGATTAGACCTGGAAGGGCCTGCTAGATGCAATCCTTTATCTTCAAAATTGAGTGAAGAAGAAGGCATGAGGTTTTCAAAGCAAGGCCAAAACACTGAATGTTCATCTTCTTGAGGAGAAGTTTGCATAAGAAGAATCCTGGAGATCAAGGGCGGGAGAGACAACTTCCACTGACAAAATTACTTGCTATAGGCTATTGAATGGGAATATCTTGGAAAACCTTTAGCTAACTCATATTTCAAAAATACTCCGACATATTTCAGATGGCTCAACCCGGGCCGTCCCTTCAAAATCAAGATGAAATCAAACTCGAATTTATGTCATCTTACGATTTACAAACCATAGGATGCACGTCAACCATACAGTCAATCATAAATCAGAAAATCATCTGCACATGGGAACCAGTCCTTTGCTACAACACAATCTACCCAAAACTTAAGCATTACAAACACAAGTTCATATCAATTGACAAGTTTCCATCAATTCAGCTTATGCAAATTCATTAAAGTAAGAATAGTTAATAAGATTCAAATGACATGTTCGTTGTAGAAATATTGCAGCAAAAAAGCATGTTCACATGTGCTCCCTACAAGCTTCTATGCAGCAATTTCTTGAAGGGGAAAACAATTAAACATAATAAGTTAAAACCACATTCCACTGCAAGAAGTTTGCAGCAGGCAGCCAACTTGAGACATGCTTAAGAGCACATGTGTTACATAGTTTTAAACGTTGCAAAAACTCAACGAGTCTTTTCCCAGGGAATCGAAACCCCTGACAAATCGGCAACACCACATTTGAGAAGCACCAAGCTTCAATTAAGAAACTCTACAAACTTCTCATAACTCATGGTACTAGCTACAAATACGGTTTTGCATACAATAAACCCTCGAAATCTAGGCAAAACCATGCGTGAAATACGGTCCCCAAATACTAAACGAAATAATTAGAAGCTTATTGAAGTCAAGAATTTGAGCCGTGACATAAAAGATTGAACAGTTAGATTGGATAATTTTGCAACGTAACAATGGCTATGATACTTAAAATATCTTCTTCTTTCGGTAACGATAATGGTTTTGGACTAATTCGAATTTTATCAACACAATAATCCATCTGTAGTGCATATGTAGTGTGTGTAGTGCATGTAGCATTTCTTTTCTATGGGGAAATTTATCATGGCGCCCTGCATCAAAAAAACATGAGGGGTCAGGACATTGCCACATAGTGTGGGGGCAATGCCTTAAATTTCCTGAACATCGTTAAGAGCCATGAGACGTGTGTATTGCAAGCACACATATCTATTGCCATGTCATCTTTATTCCCCGACAGGGTTTGTGCGTGACGAAGCTGGATCGAATATAATGGAGTTTTATCATTACGACGAGTTCTTTCTATAGCATAAGAGGAGAAGGAACATCTGGTGCGAAGCATTCTGGAAAGCCGTTGTTGGTTTACGGTAAGGGTGTTATGTGATTAGACCATTGCACTTACATCATTATGTAATTGGTTAATAGGTCGCCTCTGCTTTCTTAACTTGTGTGACATAGGAGTTAAGGGATTTCGATATGCAGCAGCTATAGGTAAGAAAGTGTTCTTTAGTTTTTGAACCGTAACAAGTTGCAATACCAATGCAATAAGAAAGAAGGAATACTATTAAATGCTATTATTATAAAAAAGTAAAGATAATCTGCTATGTCCGCGACCATTACTGGTCTAAATGGCTTAGGCCCATTATAAAACCAACAGTGCCACCATCTTAATCCTTATTGATCTCAAATTCAGAACATAAAACACATGCGTAGTACTCTGATTGATAATATTAGTTGGTTGTGGAATTGCCTCACTAGGTGTAATCTTGAGGCATAAGCAAATTGAATCTATGAGGATTTCTACTCATCCCTTATGCTATAGAAGATAAGAATTCATCATTATCATTATACATATGACAAATGAATAATAAATATGGTTCTTTATGATAATTAGAGAGATGATATTAGATAGCAATTTGTTTAATTATGGACCATAAATAGTCAATGGCCATTTGGATTTAACTCTTGCATATAGCAAATTATTTTAATATGGAATTAGAGATCTATATTACCAAGGAAAGTTTGCATCCATAAAAAAATATAGCTCATATCATGAAAGATGATCTATATGCATTATTATCATACAACCTACAATACTTCTGGCAGCAAACACAGTACTAAGTTTATGATAGCAAGAGAGAAGTAGATTTCTTTGTGTTTTTTGCAACATATGACATCAAGAACCTCTATGCACATGTGTTATCATATGTGAGTTGAAAAAGAGTGTTATCTTGATTGAGTAATTCAAATTTTGGCAAGTCTAAGTATTGACCATTAATGGTCCATGGATATTTAAATTTACATCTTGCAACTACTATGTCATTTTGACATGAAATTTGAGATCTATGTTGCCAATGAAGGCTTGCATTCATTAAAAATATAGCATTTCCTAAAAGACAAACTTATATGTACAATTAGCATATTTAAACTCCAATACCGTGTAGTCACAAACACAACCAAATGTAGAGAATGCATGATTAGCTACTAGATATAGGTTGATAAAATTATAATCTACATAGATATAAGTGTAGTGCATAGCGTGCATCTTTACTTACCCTTCTAAAGATGATATACGAGTTTTATTAAATCATTTTAGATTTATTTTTGTCCTGAATTCTATATAAGAGATTCTTTAGTCAATATTGAAATTATTGTAACTTATGAATACTTCAAAAAAATATTAAACTATAGCTCTTAGAGTCAACAACTTATGGCCACAAGAATTAGGCCAAAACTTGTAGTAATAATAATAATAATAATAATAATAATAATAATAATAATAATAATAATAATAATAATAATAATAATAATAATAATAATAATAATAATAATAATATGTGTCTAGCTCACGTAGGGCCTCGAGAGACCATGGAGCCTGAAAACTTTTACAACTTCAACAGTAGAGAACGATGTGCATCCACCGCTCTCATGTATAAACTCAAGCGCATAGGTGATAGCGCTAAAAGTGAATGAAAATCAGCCACTTGAATGTTGAACTGCTCCCTGATATGGTGATATGACGTGCAATGTATAAACGTATGGTACTCATCCTCAATTTGGCTTTCTTCGCATACCTTGCAAATACGATCCTCGACAGGGATTTTAGACCACCCCACCGGTCGATTATGAAGTCTATGTGAGCCTGCTCGTACACGGCAACAATCTGTTTATATCCTCTCGTAATGTCTGCATTCAAATAGGCTTGGCTCCCATATTCAAATTGTTGGTTCACATTGGCCCTGTAATACATCATCTTTTTTCCTGGAGCTTCCCATAAGTGTTCTAACATTCTCCAAAGAATTCTCTCGTCCGATTTATTATTCGGCCAATTGGCATCCGTCACACCCCATCTGTTTGCCCATTCCCCATGTCTTTCATCAATCCAGATATTTCGAAGCTCAACATGGCCTCGATAGGATACCCGACCGTTGGCTGCCCCTATACCCTCGCTGACAAAGTTGATTGCCCGAAAGAGTGCTTCTAATTCCATTGGAAAAAGACCAGCCTCGGCCAACATGATTGCATAAGGGATCTGAGGCTTAATACCTAATTCCTCGCGGAGAAAGGTCTTCTGAATGGATTCGACCTGCTGCCATAACTTAGAAGATATGCCCGGCCCCATATGGGCACCATATATGCCAGGACGGGTTCGAACTAAAGTTTTAAAGAGTACCTTTTGAGTCCCCAATCCGTGAGAGAAGCTCACTGCTTGCATTTTGAAAGCATGCTATACAACGCCGCTTTGCTTCCTGTGACCACTGCGTTTGATGCAGCACTCTTTCCAATTGTATTTGGATGAGAAATCAATCCCGTGTATTTAAAGCATTCAACTGCCTCTAACTCCATCCCATTGTATTTGAAAATCGGGCTGTCTCTGGTGCCAAATACCATTATCTTTGACTTAGACACATTAAGCTGTCATCTGTTTTTCCATGCAAAAGGACTCCGTGCATTGCAAATGCTTTTGTAGGATGTGCTCTTTGTTTGCCACTAACACCACATCATCTCGCATTATAGAAGTAATTGCACAATATGTGTACCTATTCTCGATCCGCATTGCGGACCGCTCCTTCACCGATCTTCCGGCTCATCTATAAAGATGCCAAATAGCATAGGGGACGGGCAGGGCCAGCCAGCGCGCACTCAATGGTGCTTTTTATAAGCGTGTTAACTTTACATGACAAATTGATCGATTGATTTCGCATATAATTGGGAGATTGCCTCCCTGATTTCCATTGGAACACCAAGCTGAGCCATCCTTTCACTCAGTTTTCTCCTTGAAATCGTATCGAAGGCTTTTGCAAAATCAATAAAGGCAATGTATAGTGCAGTATTGGGAGATTTGGCTTTTTCTACAAGCACCCGCAGTGTAAGCGCATGGTCTAGTGTGTTATGATCTCTTCTGAAACCTGCCTGATATGCAGAGCGTTTACCTTCCTCTTCTGCCCAAGTGCTTAATCTGCTCTCCAACAAACTGCCCAGTATCTTTGCAAAAGTGCTGCCAATTAAGATAGTTCTATAATTGGTAGCCACTTTCTTGTCTCCAGACTTGTAGATTGGATGGACACGGTTTATCCTCCAATTGTCTGGCATCCCTTGCCTGATACACATATTCAATATTCTTGTGAGGATGGAGATTGTTCTATGTTCGCCCCATTTTAAAAGTTCCACGCAGATGCCATCAGAATCATGCGCTTTGTTGTTTGCCATGTTTGCCAGGATATCTTTAACCTCATCCTCTAGAAATAGATCCATGTTTGAGGCCATGATTGGCATGCTATCAGCACCTTTTTTCTCATAAATATCTTTCACTAAATTTAGTAGGCCATCTATATCCAAAATCGCCTGTTCTGATTTACCTTTTAGAATGCTCCAAAATGACCTGGGCGTTTTCTTGAAGTGTTCAGCTAGAGCCAACTGTCTCTGCTTGTAAAACAAGCGTTTCTTATTTCTCAACAACTTCCTGTACCATGCAGGTTTGCTGATGCAGTTTTGTGGCAGAATAGTAAGAAAGAAATAATTCATATCCTCAAACAACTCTTTTGAGCAAAATTGGGCAAGACGACTTCATCTAATGTCATATAATAGTGAAAAAAATTGGGAACATGCAAATTAATATGTTTTATCATAAAAAATCATTTGCTTTTGATTTTAACAAGGTTTGGACCCCTTTGTGCTAGAAAACACGAAGAATGCAGTTTTGGACTAGTACGAAAACTGCTAAATTGTATGAGGTTTGGATAATCACCACAAGATATGGGTGAATCCATTGGTCATGAAATTCTTGTAGATAATAAAGAATCAAGTGAAGATTCAAAGGATGGTGGTAGATTGCAAAATGGAGAAGTTCATCTCTAGATATATGGGTTTAAGTGGTAGAGGTACGATGGATCAATTTTAGTCCATGGACCGCAGATGGTCCAGTGGACAACTCTAGTGTTAAATATTAGCATAATAAGCAGCCATTCTCCTAGATTATAGATTATTGTAGTTTTGCTCGTGCAATGAATGCCAACGAATCCATGGCTTCTTAGAAGCCAAAAAATACATATTTTACAATATTCTTTAATTGGAAAGTGCTCCTATCTTATCTTATATCTTAATGTTGTGTAATGGACCACGCCCTAATTTGGGCGGCTCAGATTAATCGATGCCACGTGGCATCATCTTGCACCTCTCTTCCAACCTCATCTTTCTTTTAGGGTTTTTCTTTACCGGAGCAGCTTCATCACGAATAGGGCGTAAAAAAAAACTCCAAAGATGGCCATGGCGGCTGATGAGGGGCCGGATATCCATCTCGATTCTGGGCCGATGTTGTTGAGTATTTGTCTAGGCATTATTGTGACGCCAAACAAGCCGCATGCAGATGCTCGAAGCTTGGTTTCTAGGGTTTGTTGGCCGCTGGAGGTAGTCATAGCACCAAGTCTGATGCCATGTGAAGTCCTAGATGCTCTGTGATGCTGATTTTGTGGAGCTACGATTTGGAGCAGATCGTTTTTCTAATATCTTTCCTCTGCTCACAGCTCTGCTTGAATGCTATGTTGAATGGATTCTAAACTAGCAAGCCAAACTTGCAGCTATTTTATGCCTTCGCATGCTTGCCAAGATCCGGCCAAAGCAAGGATGCTCACGCATTGTTGCTCCCACCTTGATTGGTTCCAGAATAATCCAGTTTTTAAGGGATTCAACACAAAGAAAAGATAAATGTTTGAATATCGGATGCGGATATGAGGAGGCTTAACCGATTCAAAGTTATATCTATGCATTTTTGAGTTTAAATATTGAAAATATGATAAATATTATCTAGAAATTCCGTTACATTATGATGCACTCTAAGTTTGGCCCAGGAGACTTCTATATGGCGGATCCCATAACCGTAGAGGAGCATGGCGAAGTTGTAGCGAGGGATAGGTTAAATGACGTTATGAAATTATTTTTTTAGACGTATAAAAGTCCAAAAATACGTATTTTTGGGAAAAATATGTATTTTTCATATTTTATACTTTCATGCGTGGGAAAAAAAAAAGGAAAACCTTTTGCTTTAAACCAAACTTTTTTCGGCGTTTAAACGGTTTAAACTAAGAAAATATAAAAAAATTATATATATATATATATACGGATATTTTTTTCGCTGTAAAAGCGAAACCTTGATTTAAACTTTTGAAACATTTTTTCGCGCAGACGCTTACGAAAAAGTAAAAAAAAAATAAAATATCTGATTCTGATCTATATATGTTCTTATGTTTCGAGCTTATCCGACCGTCCGTTCGAGATCCGATGGCTCACGTGGGTTTGGAACGTATCCTACGGCCCAGATGGCCAGGGAGTTTACATATAATAGGTGTACCATGCTCTACGGTCCGTTTGAGGGACACATCCTACAGTCCACGTGGCTTTGGGAATTATATGTAATAGATCCTACGGCTCATATTGCTTTCATATGGTGAGATCTTGATCGTTGATCGAGTCTAAGATCCTAAGGCTCATATTATGCTCGTTCCTTAAGGAAAGGCTTTTAAATTTTTTTATGTTATTGGGGGGATTCGAACCCTGGTCCTCAACCCCCCAAAACCCCCACTCTAACCACTAGACTAAGCATTAATTCTATGTTTCAAGTATACTTAAGGGTAATATTCTAATTAAGATAAAATAGACTATAATATTCTAGGATGTTTTGAAAGTTTTAAAATATTCCAGAAAGTTGTAAAATGTTCTAGAAATTTCTAAAATGTAATGGAATCCAGGAGAATTAAAGGGAATATAAGGAAATCTCATAAATTGTAAGAGAATCTAGGAAAATATACAAGTCTAACGGAATCTCTTAAAATCTAATTGAATCTAAGGGAATCTTCATAATATCTAAGGGAATTTAAGAAAATCTTGATAAATCTAGAGTTTTTTTAAGATTTTGCAAAGAGCGACAATAGAATGTTCTAAAATGTTTCATAATAAAGGTGTACAATATAAATCTTGAAAAAAAAAATATTCTAGATGCTCAGGGCAAGCACCTCAGTCTAAAAATAGAAAATAATTTAAAAATGTTGCACAGATCCAAAATAGATTATTTTAGAAGGTTTTAAATGCTCATGGGTAAGCACCTGAATCAAAATAGAAAATTCTAAGAGAACCTAGGGGAATCTTTATGAATGCTAAATATAATACATAGAATGTTGAAGAATATAGAGGAATCACAAGAGAATCTCAGTAGAATCGTTGGTCACCGTAAGAACATGCTAAAATTGGAACAATGCGCCGTAGGACGTATTAATTTTCTTGTATATATATACAAGAATTTGGCGCCGGTGGAACCGGCGCGTTGTGCATCCAGCAGTACAATAAATAGTTGGGTATTTTGTGCAATGGCATATTGTGTTTTGTGGTGTATGCATGTTAATAATAGCATTGAAGAATAGACGAATCATGAGAGCTTTCCACTATTCACAAAAAAAATCATGTCATATGCAACAGACCTAGGTTCGAGAGCCAGTAGGTAATCCAACGCACTGTATGACATACAAACATTGGTATCGAGCCATTGATAAATAGGTCTATGGCAGTAAGAGCAATAATATATTTTATGCGATAGGCAAAAATATGTTAAGGGACAATAAAACAATGGTTTATTTAAACCATTGCAAAAAGGCCCCGTCATGTGTGTTGGCAATACAATGCATTACTACATTGCAGATAGGGACTTTCCCTGTCCCAACCTTTGGCAGGCGACTGTGTCCGAAAAAAAAAAAAAATCCAGGTATTCATGAGTTCTAGGTCGCCGAAGAGAGACAGGCGGAGTTTTAGGGCTCCGAAGGACTCCCAAATCCGCTGGAGTGGATCGTTTCCCAGCTGTTAGATGCAAGACCGGTGCATTATTTGATAGATCTGGTTGTTAAGATTGGATAGATCGGTCTGTTCATGAATACATTCGTCTATTATTGGATATGCAGATGTCGATCTTTTTTTGAAACACCCGAATGCGTTTTTCTTATTGAATGCTTCGAATCAGAATGATCTATCATGAACCAATAGAATTTCAACGGTTGCAACAGAATACATGCATACTAACAGAAGCTCTATTTTTTACTCCAGATGGAGCATGTTGGCCGCATACATGGTGGCAAATAGCATTGATTCATAATGCCTTTGTGCATTAAAAATAGCTTCTATATCTCCAAGGTTTTAAAAAATCTTGTGGCTCTGCAAGTCGAAATTGGAGCAAATCGATAGACTATTTTAGAACGCACAGAGCATCTCTGAATCATGGTTTTGTTTTTGTTCCTGTATTTTTTCAATTGGAAGCTATTTCTTTGTGTAGCTCAGTCTGACTATTTGATATTAGTCGGTGTAGAGCTGCTCATCGAATTCATCAAGGGATTTAATGTTACTTATATGTTTTCCCAGGCCTAATTCGTCCTTTTGTTGCTAGCGGGCACGGAGCCTCTGCAAGAAGCACAACAGATAAAGGTGGTTGACAATTTAACACTGCACAAACTAATTTATGGCTACAGTAGGCCAAGCAATCTGTTTCTAAGCAGTCTTCAATATGTAAAAAGGAAGAGTACATCTAGCCAAATTTTACAGTGGGATTACTTGCAGCTATTTGCCTTCAGTGACCTTTTGCAGATCTATGGGCGCATGTCTTTTAGACGGAACTCCGTATATCTCAAGCGGGATGTGGTTAATGTGGCCAAAAAATTTTGGGTTAATGTGGCCAGGCCACATTAACCACTGGTTAATGTGGCAAAAAAATATCAGCCAGGTGGTTAATGTGGCCAAAAAAGTGGTTAATGTGGCCAAAAAACCAGGCTTCAAACTGCGCGGCGGGGGGCAAAAATTTCAATTGACTAGTTCTTTCTGCTCTATGGGCAGTTTGATTCGATCTAAAGACCATGCCAATCGCTTCATCTATCTCTTTTATGCTAGATCAGTGAAGAGAGGAAGAGATTTGAAGCAAAATGGAGCCGGATCGATCAAAAAACACCAAAAAACGCCAAAAACAGTTGGTTTTTGGGCTTCAAACCGCGCTGTTCTTCATGGCTGATACAGGTGGCCACATTAACCACATCACGCTTGAGATATACGGCGTTCCTCTTTTAGACTACCATATTCCCACCCTGGGATGCTTAATTCTGTGGGGAATTTCGAAATCAAATAAATGCCATACAAAAGAGTTTGCATCTTGTTCCTGTTTAGCCGTAGTTGGGCACTTTCCATACCAAGCAGTTTGGGTCTGTGTCTAAGTTAAGGTTCTACAAATTTGCACTAGATCTGAACTAAATCATTTTCAGCACTGATTTTCTATTCGACAAATGCAAATTTAATTGTACTAAGATACGAGCTATAGGCTGTATGTCCATTCTAGAGCAGCAAAATTATTAGCCGATCACGAGCACCTTGGTTTTGGCTCCAATTATCTCTGAATTTTGCAGCAGACTTTACCTCTGAATTTTACAGCAGAGTTTGCAGATGGTCTGGTCACGGGTTTGTTGAATTGCACCCTGAATTTTGAATCATCTTCGTCACCTCAGCTTTGCCCACCGGAAATCGCCGCCAGATATCAAAGGGGAAATAAATTATAATGGCCACGGGGATCTAACAATCTAAACGCTCAACAAATCCGCAGGTTCACCTTATTTATAACAGGAAATTAAGGATGGATGCCATGATTTAATCGTTTGTCTGTTTCCTTGATGCTTCAACAGGTAAGATTTGTTGAATCTGCAAACATTCTAAGACAATCGATCATAGTTTAAGCCAGAAGGAGCCTTATCTATGGAAAAAGCCTTATGTATGGCAGAACGCAGTGACCACAGGCCGTATATAACGGAAGACCGTATATATCATCCGGGATGTGGTTAATCCGGACACCCGTTATCAGCAATTGTGGTTAATCAGGACCTGCGCAGTTTGAAGCCCAAAAACCAACTGTTTTTGCCCTTTTTTTGATCGATTCTGCTCTATTTCGCCTTAAATCTCTTCCTCTCTTCATCAATCTAACATAAAAGAGGCATACAAAGCGATTGGCATGCTTTTTAAAGCGGATCAAACCGCCCACGGAGCAGCAAGAGCGATCTGATCAAAATTTCTGCCCCCGCCGCACAGTTCTACGCTTGGTTTTTTGTCCGGATTAACCACTTTTTGTCCGGATTAACCATTTGGCTGATATCGGATGTCCGGATTAACCACCCTGGCTGATATCGGATGTCCGGATTAACCACCCTGGCTGATACCGGATGTCCGGATTAACCACTCTGTTTTGTCCGGATTAACCACATCCCGGATGATATATACGGAGTTCCGTATATAACTAGCAGACCCGTAGCCACATAATGCACGAATCTATTTTCAATCTTATAACAGAGCAAAACGCAATGAACAGAGTTTCTTCAATAACCACATCGGATAGAGCTAATTGACAATCTGTTTTCTGTAAATAAATCTATCAGCTTGGACGTGACATGCCTGTAAGTTCACTGGGGTCCTTTATGTGATGATGGAAGCAGGAGAGAGAGACGGGTAGAGCACAGCAATCATACGGAGCTCCGTGCTTGCTCTAGAGTGCTGGAGAAGGGCGGTGTGCTTGAAAGGGACGGCCAGGCGGAATACGTGGCACCAGGGCAACGAAGGAGGGCAAATAGATAAAGCTAATTCTGCTAGCTAGTAATCATATCATTATATATATAAACACACTTTGATGTGTGGGACACATCGGTTGCTCCTTTTCATCTGGGCCGTTGAATTTCAGGGGTTAAATCTCGGCCACATATTTAGATGTGTGCATATGCATGGGCATGCATGGGGGCATGCACCCCATCTGTGAACCGTTGGATCAAAGGGGAAGGAGAAATCATAGCCTTTGATTTTTGTAGAGAAGGTACAAGGAAGTTTCTTTAAAGGTGATTTGGTGTAGCAAATTTTAGCCATTAGATCAAAAGGTTAGGATAAATCCTAACCATTAAGTTTTTATATTAAATTACTTTTTTTTCATAAATGAGGTGAGGTGACATCCTCATTAATGAAAATATAATGAGGTGGCAAAGCACACCTTTCTAGGAAGCTTCCTTTTCTCAATCACATTCAAAGGCCCATAACTTGCACTAGAGAGGTCGGATTAAGGTGGGGCCCACACCGTTGGATTCCTCTCATTGAGACTTTCTAATGAATGGTGCTTTGATACTGTTTCGTCATAGTTGGAGCCAACTTGATCGGATCCTAAGAATCTTCTTATCTTAGAATCTTAATAGAATCTATGGTATGTTAAGGGAATCTAGAGGAATCTTCCTAGGATCTTTGAGAATCTAGAGGAATCTCAATAGAATCTTAAAGAATCTATAGGAATCACAAGAGAAGCTTTGTGAATCTAGTGGAATCTAATGGAATCTTCGTAAATCTTAACGAAATATATGGTACACTAAGAGAATCTAGGGGAATCTTCCTGGGATCTTTGAGAATCTAGAGGAACCTCATTAGAATCTTTAGGAACGTATAGGAATCACAAGAGAATATTTGCGAACCTAGAGGAATCCAGTGGAATCTTCATAAATCTTTAAGAATCTAGGGAATCTTGATGGAATCTTAGAGAATCTAGGGGAATCTTCGTAGGATTAGAGAATCCAAGAGAATCTATATAGAATCTTGGGGTATCTATGGGAATCTTGGGAAAATCTAGAGGAATCTATGGGAATCTTCATAAAATTTCTGAGAATCTTGGGAATCTTAAAGAATCTAAAGGAATCTTCTTAGAATTTTACGAAATCTAAGGTAATTTAAAAGAATCTAGAGGAATCTTCATGGGATCTTGAGGAATCTAGAGGAATCTCAATATAATCTAGAGGAGTCTCAAAAGGATCGTTGAGAATCTAGGGGAATCTTCATAGGATCTTCGAGAATCTAGGAGAATCAACATAGAATCTTGGGGGATCTATGGGATTCTTGAGAGAAACTTTGAGAATCTAGGAGTGTCCTCATAAGATGTAAGGGAAGCTAAGAGAAGGAAGTTAGCAAGGAAATGCCAGAGCGTCGTCTCCGATGATCGAGCCAGAAATTTTTTGGACCTCTTCTTTGAGAAAGTACTAGAGGAAGCCCCTAGGGGACCAATCGGCAGTGCAAAAAACAAAGCTTCTAGCTCTAAGCCCGAATTACCTTCAGATTTGCTTAAGGAACGGGAGATTCTGAGACAGGCATTGCTTGGCTCCAACATCATGGATGACATGGACGAAAGGCAGGATCACCAAATACCTATCGACATGCACATGAACATTCTTGGCCCCAAAATATAGACCAAGATGACAATGCCAAGGATGATGATAATAACAATCTTGATGATGAAGCGGACTCCAAATCGATAACACTAGCCGTGTTAGCGTAAAGAGTAATGAACTATCAAAGCGTAGTTCACGATTACGTACATCTCAACCGATGTGGTTGGTGCTTCTAGCGGACCGAGGCAAGTCGAATAAAGATGCAAGGGATGAAGAGAACACGGGGAATGATGAAGACGAAAGGTATCGTGACAATATTCCTTTTCTTGATATCCATGCATTTTTCAAACTAGAAGCTTATAGAAATCGCGCCGGCGCGATTTGGAGTTTCCTAGAGCATACTTTTGAATTATGTTGACATGCATCATTGATGAAATCGCGCCTTGGCGCTGCTTTTTGTTTTCATTTCTTTCATCTCATACGTTATTGTTCTCTTACGAAATGATTTGGCTTCCCCAAAAGTAATCGGGTCTTTGATTTGAATGGTGTGCTTTGTAGAGAACGTTACCTAAAGCAACGTTTGAAAAGTCATGGTATCTTGCAACAACCATTTGAGACACGTGCCAAATATGTTTACCGCGCCCTTATCCTCAAGGAGATGTTGGACCAGCCTTCCTCAAGATGTTTCGTTGTTAATTTGGTCATCTATGGAGCATAGAAATATCTGAGGATGTTTTGAAAGTAGTGCACGAGCTAAATAGAGACATCCCATCCGGGATCAAAGCAAATGTGCTTCATTCACAAACCCTAAAGAACCAACAATTAAAAAGATATTTGTGAAATGCTTTCAAGCAACATGATGGATGCCCTAGGTGTTGAGGATAAGGAAGGCATGATCATTGTGGATGATGACGCTTTAAAGTGTTGCTTCAATCGGTCCAGGTGCATTGAATCCGCCGCCCTATCATCCTCAAGATTTTGACAAAGATGACTTCTGCCCGCTTTGTTAGTGTCCCCGCAAGAAATAGCTTCGGGAAAAAACGGTGAAGAGATACACACACTATACCCACACCTTGATCGGACCGGGAAATTGAGGGGAACTTGAGAAAATCGTCCTAGAAAGGGAACTTTTTGATATATATGTATACTGAAATACACTTTCCAAAAAGTTTTGAATATGAAATATACTTTATCTACGAAAGGTTTTGAATATATATTGTGTTCTTTTATCAAGGCATTATTGGTTACGTATACGTATTATTTTTTTTATATTATGTGTGCGGTTTGTTATACATGCAATAATTTGTAAGTATATCTTCAAATAATTTTGGTGTGTATAAATAGGTATGCATGAAATAGCCCCGAATAAACCCTTTCTCCGCCTTCTCCTTGTTATTATGGCACATTCTATTACCGCAAGATGAACCATGCGGACCTCTGCGGTGCTTGCGAGCTAGAAATAGAACTTGGGGGTGGCTTGATGTCGTTGCTATGAATCACCGTCCGCTTCTATCCCGATCCCTTTGATGTTGTAATCCATCTTATATGGAATCCGAGCATGGTTTGTTCATGATCGACGAGGATCTCGGGGACCGCTGCGCGCTGAGGACGATGAATCGATTAGTTTTTGTAGTTTATGTTCTATTGTAATGCGTTATTTATGCCAAACAAATCCACGCCAGCGATTTGAACCAATAAAATCTCTTTTGTAGCAACTTGCTTGTTGTTATTTACTCAGAAAGCTTTACAATTTCATTGTTTAGATTTCGTTGTCGTCCGTGAATGTCGCAATTAATAGGCAATTTCACCTTTTTCAAGCTGCCACATTCTCACATAATATGGTTCATTTGCATCGAATATTTGAATGCCTTTGCATTTTCACATAAAATGCATATTCCCAGCCCGAAAATGAACACAGTGCAAAAGTGTGGTTAATTCAATATAATGGTCAATAAAATGCTTATACGGCGCGATTTTGGAATAGACATAATCCCAATTTAATTGAATGATGGTTATAGATTCTTGAGGAATCTATAGGAATCTTAGGATAGTCTTTGAAAATTTTAGGGAATCTCAAGAGAATCTTAGGGACTATGGGAATCTCAAGAGGATCTATGGGAATCTAAAGAATCTTCATAGAATATACTTGAGAATCTAGGGAAATCTTGATAGGATTTTAGAGAATCAAGGAGAATCTATATAGAATCTTGGGGAATCATGTGAATCTTGAGAGAATCCTTGGGAATCTAGGGAACCCCAATGGAAACTTTGAGAATCTAGGGGAATCTTGATGGAACCTTGGAGAGCCTAAGGGAATCTTCATAGGATCTTAGAGAGTCTACGAGAACCTACATAGATTCTTGGGGAATCTATGGGAATCTTGAGAGAATCTAGAGGAATCTTGGAGAATGTAAGGGAATCTTTATAGAATCTAAGGTGTGGAAGAATCTACATAAAATCCTAGGGAATTTAGAGGAATCTTTTATGATCTAGGGGAATCTCGATAGAATCCTGGACAATCTTGAGGACTTTCATATGATCTAAGGCAATCTAAAAGAGTATACATAGAATCTTGCGAAATGTAGAAGAGTAGTGGAATCTCAGTAGAATTTTAAGAATCTAAGAGAATCTTTCACGTTGTATGTGTTTTGCAAGGTGAATCTTGGAATCTGAATGGAATCTATGGTACTTTAATTGAATCTAGGGGAATCTTTTTGGAATCTTTGAGAATCTAAAGGAATCTCAAGACAATATTGGAATCTATGGAAATCAAAAGAGAATCTTTGCGAATCTAGAGGAATCCAAGGGAATCTTCATAAAATCTTTGACAATCTAGAGGAATCTTGATGGAATCCTGTAGAATCTAGGCAAATGTTCATAGGATCTTAGAGAATCTAAGAGAAGGTACATAGAATCTTAGGGGATCTCGGGAGAATCTTTGAGAGTCTAGAGAAATCTAAGAAAATCTTCTTAAAATCTTTGAGAATCTCAGGAAATCTTAGAAAGGAATCTAGGAGAGTCTTTCACATTGGGTATATTTCGTAGGTTATTTTTCACACATTTTTGTCACAAATTTCTCCAAATGTGTAGGCCCTAAATAATAATAAACTTGTATATAGAGAAGGATATTCTTGTAGAGGGCTGCCTGACCGCTGATAATTGGGGCCATCTGAGCCTTCTAAATTGCCACGTGGCACAATGGACGGCTGGCCCTGCTACTGTTTCTTCCTGGATTTCTCTTCGAGGACTTCGCCTTTGCGGCCGGTGGGTACATGCTTGACTGGTGCAATTCTAACTGAGCAGCCTACGTTATGCTTCCCCCAGGTGCATCTGTGTATATTATATAGGTAGGATGATCGTTTGGTGTGAGCCTTTAACATGGCATCTGCCTGAAACAAGCCGGCTTATGTAGTTAGGGCAGATTTATACAGTCCTATGGAGCTGCGACAGATTTACACAGTGCTTAGATATGGTCTGAGCATGCCATGTGTAGATAGTGCACAGTCGGGCATTAAATCTTCTCTCTTTGGCAACGATTTGGCGCCATAGCCAAGCCTCTCCAGCCGGATTGTTTTATGTTTTGGCAGTATCTGGCTCTTAGCTGTTTTAGGGTTCAGAAACGAATGCTTCATGCCATGATTTAGTAGACCAATGCTTTATTGTTACGGTCAATTTCGATGGAGTATGGTCAGAAAACGACTTCCTATTCCTCTATTAAGACCTAATTTTTTCAATCTGACGGATTTTGGAGCCGTGGGTGATGGAAAAAAAACTTAATACTGAGGCATTTGAGAGAGCTGTGGCTTATATAGCAGCTTTAGGTGATGGAGGAGGCGGGCAGCTCAATGTAGCTCCTGGTTTGTGGCTTACAGCACCATTTAATCTCACCAGTCATATGACCCTTTTCCTTGCTGAAGATGCTGTTATTATGGCCACCGAGGTGAGTATATTCCAAATTTGGTTCTAGCTCGTTGAACAATTCCTGTTGCCTTCTCTTATTCTCAGTCCCTAGTTTGCTTGAGTTGCTACCTTTGCAAGCAAGGTATTCTCAAAAATTAATGGATTATTAGGATAAAGATCTTTGGCAGCTCATGCCTCCCTTGCCATCGTATGGACGAGGACGGGAGCTTCCAGGACCTCGCTATGGGAGTCTGATCCATGGTCAACACCTTAAAGATGTTGTCATAACTGGTGAGCCATTTTAGCTTAATTTGAATTATTTGTTTAGGTTTTCAGCATGCTTCAACAACCATGTCCTTTAAGCAGGTTATAATGGAACTATTGATGGACAAGGACAGACCTGGTGGGCAAGAGCTAAAAGAAAAGAACTGAATTACACACGAGGACGGCTGGTTCAATTCATGTAGTCTGAGGATATAGAGGTTTCTCATGTTACTCTTAGAAACTCTCCCTGAACATTACATTCTTATGATTGTCAAAATGTCGCCATACGGGGTATAACTATATATTAGCTCCATCTACTGCTCCAAACACTGAATTTTGAGTCATTTTTCCCTTCAAATCTCCTGGCCTATTTTTTGGCTTGAGAAAAGAAGAGGCATGGTTGGCAGTGTAAAACATAAAGATGCCATGCAAGCGACTATTCTTTTAAAAGAAGCATCTGCTCGATAAACAATAACGGGTGCCAAATGCACACTATAAGCAGTAAGCATTTGAGATTTAACATTATGGCAGATAATTTTGGCAGTGAATGCAAGCATCTGATAGCATGGAGGTTTCTGCTGCATCTGATCCGGTGATTTGTTCGATTGTAATTTTAATAATGTTCAATGGAATTTACATGTTATATGGTGGAATCGGTGCATGTCCCTAACAAGCTTAATAGTAATAAGTTTTATAGTAACCGTCACCATCTTGAGCTAAGATGATTGCTTAAGGTAGATTGAGAATTACCAGCAATAAAATGAACAAGCTTTGCGAAATTCCTATTCTTTACCTTCTGATATTAAGCTATATGTAATCAACAATCTTTGACGATACAGTATTGGCCCTCACAAAAATAATCGGGCCTGACTTAGGTGGATATATAGGTTTATTTACCTTTACTTAGTTGCAAAGAACTAGAAATGTAGGCTGGTGTTCCAAAGTTTGTAGCGTGAAGTTAAACAATATCCTAACGTGGCCTTGATTAAGTCCTTCAGATTGTTTAGTGTCAACCTCAACCAACATGACTGAAAACCCATCTCATGCAACTGACGGCTAGGATGAAGCCAGTGTAGAAGCATTGATTTGATGTTTCTAGTTTTTGTTGTAAATTGTATCCCTTTTCTGTTATAAATTGCGTTTCATTTGCAGCTATAAGTTGCAAGAGAAAAAAGGAAGTCAAATGGGGCGCCATTCATGCTGTGACAAACAGAAACTCAGAAGAGGTTTGTGGTCTCCTGATGAAGATGAAAAGCTCGTCCGTTTCATCACCAATTTTGGGCATAGATGTTGGAGCAACGTGCCTAAACAAGCAGGTCTAAAAATTCAGCTCTGTCTCTTGCTCATTTCTCTGTCCTTTTTTACACATCCTAGTCTGTTGATCTTGTGTTTAAAATTAGGACTTCAAAGATGTGGGAAGAGCTGCAGGTTGAGATGGCTCAATTATCTGCGACCCGACTTAAAACGTGGAAATTTCTCATGTGAGGAAGAAAAAATCATCATCGATTTGCATGCTGTTTTGGGCAACAGGCGAGACTCACATTGCCTTCTATGATTTGACTTCTTCGAGCTGTAAATTTTCGTTATTCAAATTCAAGATCTCTTAGGTGATAGTTCATGATTGGTTTGATTACCTGCTGTTTAGGGCAACAGGCAAGACTCATATTGTCTTCCATGATTTGATTTTTCTCGAGCAATAACTTTTCCATCATTCAAACTCCAGATCTCTTAGATGATAGTTCATGATTGGTTTGATTACCCAATGTTTGTTTTGTAGCAGATGGTCTCAGATTGCTGCTTGTCTGCCAGGCAGAACTGACAATGAGGTAAAAAATTTCTGGAACTCTTGCATCAAGAAGAAGCTCAAGAATCATGCCCTTGATCCAGCCAATCATAAAGCAGTACAGGAGAATCCTATTCAAAAACTAGGCACAATCAGAGCACCCCCAGCATTATTTCATCTTGAAGAGGACACCATATCTGCTGGTACAACTTACTCCATTACACCTTCAACTAGCTGTTGTGGCCAAGAAGATCCTCATTCCTTTGTAGATTGTACTGGAACTGAGCTTAGACAGGAAAATTTTGAACCATTCAAGTATTTGGAAGACAACATTTTCACTTCTGATGAAGGAAGCAACAAGGCTTGGCAACTCAGTCAGGTTGGGTTGAAAAGACCAAGAGATTATTTCCAGATTCCTGCATTTGGTGCAGCGGATTATGATATGAAATGGGCTGCTCCTCAGGCATCAATGTTCACAGAGTTGCACAGTATCAGTCAGATCTGACTATATTATATTTGCACAATGGTTCCTAAAAGCGTAATAAACATAATAATGTAAATGTTTTTATATTTGTAGCCATTAGTTGTGGGATGTTAAATCTGAAGCATACGTCACGACGCTGACATAAGCAGCATCTTCCTATTTATCATATTAAATGAAATGACTAGGAACTGCATTATTTGCTGTGAAGGCATTGGCATAAGCAAGAGAGTTGACAGTTTGTTAAACCTGTTCCATATAGCCTTTGCGTTCCAATTATACGCGTCTAATATATAGCCTTTGCAAACCACGTTCCATGTGATTTTTAGCAAGAATTAAATTGAGGACAAGAGTGGTAATCTGTAGATGGTAGGGGGGGTCGACCAATAGTGGCCCGGCCCCCAATAGTGGCTCGCAATAATGTGGACCATTTTTCCCTTTACTTACTTTGTTTATAGCTTAATGTGGACCTTAAAATATTTGCAGTATGAACTTTCAAGTTTAATTTTGGCCGTCTATGTTTTAGGGCTATCATCTTAGCCGTTGAATTTTAAGAAAGTAACATGATGGCGGCGGACTGTGGCATTCCTCTATAGTGGATTATCTCCTGCGGCATTCTCCCGTGCAACACATCTCTTAACTGGAAAGGGCATCAGCTTCACGGCCAAGTCCGGCGCCATCCAAGATCATTGTTGTGAAGATGCAAAATCTTCAAGATAAGGTTTCGTGGTTCTTTTACTTTTCAAAAGTTTATTTTCTTCATGACACATCTTCTGATTCGTATCTTTTGATTCATACAGATCCATGATACAGCTTCAGCTCTTTCAGCTTAAGCTTTTGAATAAATGAGGCTTCAGAAAATGAGGCAGTTTTGGAAGCTTTCACTAATGTTGTGGAACTCGGGCTAATGATGAACACTTTTGATCGTATGGAGCGATGAAAGAAAACACAGGTATCTTCTGATGAAAAGAAGATGCATTTGATGCATTTAGCTTGTATTGGGTATGCATTATGCATTTTGTTTTAGTTTTGCTCTTTTATCATCATAAAACTTTATCCAACTTTGAGAAGTGAGAATATTTAATTCTTTACCTATTGTTCATTCATGTATGTGTTAGCAAGCCGTACATTTTTGCTATCTGACCAGTTTTCTGCACCACATTCATCTTTGCCTGACCTTCTTCGGGTGACAAAAAACACAAGATCGTTTTCTACCTTAGTTCTAGCATATCTTGCTCCTGCTGAGAAGCATTTACTTTGTTCATTTGAAAGCACTGTTGAAATCCAAGATTGTTGTTCGGACCCTTCACCTCTTTAACTTCAAATTCCAAGAATGAAGCTGCCTGGAATCCACCCATATTATTAGCCTTCCATTGTAAACCCTTTCTCCTTTTCCAAATTAGCCTGCTCTTGTGATGCTTTTATTCTTAAATATTGCAATTCCATGTCCATATAAACCATCTCTGTATCCAATAATCCATTTTCGATAAGAGTTGGTTTCTCCTGTGCTGATAGTTGGAAGGGTTAGATCATCACTATCTCAGTCGTTTATAAGCGGGCGGAAATTCCTCGCCAATCCTTTTGGCGGCTAGTCACTTCTTTGGTCGGCGTAATCGATCTTAGATGTCAAAGCGGCTTTTGCCTTTGTAAAATGATGTCGATGGAGGAAATCTAGGATGGACCTAATAGTATCTTCCATTTTAGTGGTTGCCTATTGTCCCCCAGGGACAGCGGGATTTCTTTTGATGACTAACTTCTATATAATCCCCTCCATTGCTCTTGTTGTGCCCTTTGTGTGTGTTCTTTGTTTTGTGCCCCTTAATTATTTTGAACTTCGTTTTGTTTTTTCTAAGATGCATTTTCTAATTTGTATTCAACTGCTAAAAAGACGGTATGAATTTCGTTTCACTTTCCTAGTTTGAATCCACATGCTAAAAAGGCCATCTTACATTAGGTCTCTGTGCAGGTTGGATTGAAAGGAGTAATAGTTTTTTTTATGTAATGCATTAAAGTAGAATTGACAAAATGATAAATAGACGACGAAACTTGAACCAAAACATAAATACCCATTAAAAAGCTTTAGTTGGTCTTGAAATTTGCTGGAACTTATTTGCTTGTTCTCGATATTGAGGCAATGGCTTACCATTTCTTTGTGTATTTTGATTTGCAGATTGCATTCTAAAAAAGCAAATGGCGTAGCATTGTTGTGTGTATTTCAACTCAGATTGCGTACTAAAAAAGCAAGGTAAGATGATGAACGCTTTTAGGCAGCGGTAAGTTGGGAGGTATGTAACCAGGAAAGGTAGGACTTAATCTATAGACAAATACATGCCTACTGATCTATAGTTTTTTTTTTCAAGTTATAAAAGACAATAAGTTATATCTGAAATTGGAATTTTGGGGTTCGAATCCCTATTCAGGTTGATAGCTTTTGCATTTTGTCAATCAAGTGGATGCTTTGCCATTTACATAATGTGTCATAAAAGATCAGAAGCTACTACATAAGCTTTTACTTGTTTCTTCTCATCACAAGTATTTATTTATCATGTTTTATTGTTTTCTTCCTATAAAAATCTTATTTATTCCTGTCTAGGTTATTAGCTTGATCTATAATAGGGAAGAGTTGCGAGCCACAATGGGAGGAGTTGTGAGCCATAATTGGAAAGAGTTGCAATCCAAAATGGGAAGAATTGCGAGCCAAAAGAGAGGGTTTAATTCCTGTTATAAATCAGACTAATTTCTATTGTGCCCAATTTTAATTCTAATAGTGGTTCTTGTTTAGTATAAGTTGGCCTGCCACAATTCTCTAATTGGATCAAGATACATTTCTCACGTGGTCCACAATTGGAGTTTTTTGTGATTACTTGTGCATTTGAGGAGTACAAGTTTACCTCAAAATTTGACCATTGAAACTCATCCAATTTCTTTCCAAAGAAGTTTTCAATATAGCCTAGCATACAATCTTTATAGTCACATACTTGGTTTTGTGAAAAAATTTAGCACCTCTATTTTTTCGAAGGAAATGTTAACTTGATCCACTATTGGCAGACCCCCCCTAATCTAGGTAGCTTTGCTTGCTCTATACAGTTATGTATCTTTATGTTGCAACCCAGAAAAGATAAATAGTTTCTTCTCGTTTAGCTAACCAATGGATACTATTTATAAATAAGGCATTTAAAATAATAATAATTGCTTGCACAATGTATTACATGTCTAATCCATCTAGTGCAATAACACATATAATTGTCAACAATAAAATTCAAACCCACGACTATGCAGCCAATACTTGAATTTTTGCAACCATACATCAATACTTCTAGGGAAATATACAGAACTATAAACCTTCCTTACATGTTCTACCTTCTATTTTTGCAACCATACATCAATACTTCTAGGGAAATATACATAACTATAAAACCTTCCTTACATGTTCTACCTTCTCGTATCATAGAACTACGGCAACTACCAACTTTATTCTCTCCAATAATTACAACTTTTTTTTTTTTTGATTGAAGGCCAGCGTATATATTATATATAGATAAAGTTACAAAATTGATAAACTTTTTACAGGGAAGTATAACCCAATTAACTCATAAATGAGTGGAGAATGTTTGGAAAAAAGAAGCAGTTAAATCATGAGATTCAGGTATCCTCTGAGATAGTTCATTTCTGATACTATTCCAAATTGCATTTACCAGCAGGCTAGAAAGGAGACTTAAGATGGAAGTTGGTAACCTTCTCTCCAATAATTACAACTTTTACAAGCCAATAGAATATCGTAGAGCGTATACCTTAGGCATGCTCTAAACTGAACTTCAACCAAATAGTAAACACAGATAACTAACAGAAATTCAGGCGAATCTCATAACACCCAAGGAAATGTAAAGGAGAACTTTCATAAATTCTCAGAAAAATGGACATGCATAAATTGGAATATGCAACTGGAACATGAACAAACTGCAACATCCACAACCAGAACATACATAAACTGGAACATACGCTTTAGGATCAGTTAAATGATTGCCAACTATAACAACCATGTAACCAATGGTTGCTGCTAGTGCCTTCAAGAATTAAGAACTTTCTTTATATGCTGATCCTCCCCGCAACAATATACTTTAAGCTCTCAATTCTAGAACTTACACCCCAATAAATAAATGATCAATCGCATGTTCTTTATAACAATGATGCACTCAAAATAACAATAATTGCTTGCACAATAGAATAGTATAGAAGCTCAGGAATAAAATAAGTGGGGATGTCTTTCCATACTAACTTCTAGCAGATATCATCGTAGGAGCATAGAAGCACAATAAAGCAACCCCATTTTATGATACAGTTCCTATTTCCCAAGTAGAGGTATTGGATGTCTCTAATCTTGGGACCCCCTTTCGCTGCTTCTTGAGCATTCTGCTACAGTTGCCAATTCCAAGATCCATTGCACTTCCACCCTTGCGAGCTCATCAACATCAACAGCTTCAGTTTGTAAAGGGTAATATTTGGTAAGGCTCAGGACTTGGTTTCTCGACTTAAAATAAAGCGTACGAACTTCTAACTGAAATTCAAAAAAATTCCATAACACCTAAGGAAATTTAAGGGAGAATCTTCGTAAACCCTTAGAAAACTAGAACATACATAAACTAAAATATGCGACTGGAACATGAACAAACCGCAACGTCCACGACTAGAGCTTTGCGACTCACCGTGACTTGGGAATCTACTCAATATTGTGAAGAATCTATGGGAATCTATATAATAGCGTACAGAACCTAAAAAGGATCTCATAAAATCTAAGGGAATCTATAGCAATCTTCCTAAAATCTTGGAAATCCGAGGATATGTCATAAAATGTAAGTGAATGTAAGGGAATTGGAGAATCTAAGATAATCCTCATAGAATCTAAAGGAATTTCGTAAAATCTAAGGGGACCTTGCTACTCGCCTACCCAACTTTGCACCATAGAAACATGCTAAAACTGGAACATGCACCATAACAACGATGACGACACCTTTATCGAATTTAAGGGAATCTACATAGAACCTAAGGGAATATGCTATTGGATGTTAACTCTATATGTTTCCATGACAGATCTTCTCTCAGTATGCTTTAATTATTTTGGTTCAGGGCAGCTAAAGGTCTAACGTTATGTTCAAGATGTTATCCCTTGTTTAACAGTTTCTAATCAAAAGCATTGTATCAACTTGGGGACTGATGTATGGCAGATTGAAAATCACCATCCTAGATATTTGGTGCCACGAGTCGGAGAGTTTGTTGCAAAAGACGCATAGGTTGCCTCGTCAATAGAAGTCAAGTTATAATGCCATGAAAATGTTTAATCCCAAATTTATAATTTACCTAGCTCAAGAATAACATTGTATGTAACATGATATCTAATACCAACCTCAAGTATGTGATCCATCCCCCATTGCTTTAATAATTTAGTTAAGTGCTTATACCAGCCCACGCTAGTTTGCAGTGGACTCCAAGAGTGCAAGATGAGGGAGTCTATCATCACCTAGTTGTTCCAACGGACAAAAACACTCCAAGGTTTGGCATAGTGCTTCAAACTCTCAAGGAATTAGACTTGTCAACCAGTATTAAAGCAGTATTAAAGCATATGGCATTTATTGCTTCACGTCTAGCTCTTCCACAATGAATCATTTTTCTCTATCTTTCTACATTTCCTTATTGCAATTTCCCTACATTGTTAGCCCAGAGCAGGTCGCCTGCAAAACAAAAACAAAGGCCGGAGTATCTTGGCAGAAACAGACTTACAGAATTTGGATCTAGGCAAAAACAGAGGTCGAATCTTGGCAGAAATAGAGTTTCGTAAGCGGATCTCTAAAAAAAGCAGGTCGGATCTTGGCAAGGATCGGAGTTTTAGAATGAATCTGACAAAGACAGAGCTCAGATTAGCAAAAATAAACTTTTACAAGTCGAATTCGACAAAGTTTTACCTGCAAAGAACGAAGAACCATGTGGTTGAATGAAGAATGAAGGACCCTGTGCTTGAACGTTGTGATCAGGATAAAAGACTGGCGGCAACAGAGCTTAAAGAATCATGAAGAAATAGTGATGACAGAGCTTGACGAACCCTAGTCTAACTTGCACGGCCAGCATTCCAACTAACACAAAATGCAAACTCTAATAAATGCAATGGCAATGAAGACGGACCTCGAAGTTCTGGATGGCGAAAGAGCATGAAATACTAGGACCTTGAAAAAACAGCTATCGTAAAGCTTGACGGCGACCTGCTCCGCCTCAAGAAAGAATTTCTTCCTGTATTCACTTCCATGGCTACAGCAATGCAAGGATTTCACGAAGCATTGGCTATGGCGGTGCAATTTTCTGTGAGGATCAACACGTGGAAGCTGGCGAGCGGCACGTGAAAAAAACGTGACAGAATATTTTGAATATATTAAATGGCACAGGATATTTTGAATGGCCTTGATGTGTCCTTATAAACCCAAAAATACGTGTTGTTTAATAATGAATTTAGATTGCGGCCTAGAAACTTTTTAAGGGAACAAAAAAAAAAGGGAAAAAGAAAAATCACAATATAAATTACATATGTAGAGATATGTATACAAGAAATGCCTTGTTTCTCTTTGCCGACGCCCTATGTGTCGGGAAAGGAATCGATGCTCGAACATTTGTTTGCGTATCCTCTTTCCAATAATAGAAACATAGACATGGAAAAAAGTTCATGGTCTCTTCCTCCAAGTTGGTTGACTCCAAGAGTCATAAAAGAAGGGGGAAAAACGATTATGAGTGTGCTATGATAATATGTCTTTTGCTTATGATAACAGCTTGGAGTTCAAAATGTATGGGAAATGCCGACATGTAGAAATTTATTCCTACAATCTAGTTGTTTTGCTTATGGTAGAAATTTGGAGCGCAATTTAATAGATTTATTCATACAATTATCCTTCAAATATCCTTCAAACTGAATATCTCAAATCATCCTCTTTCCTTTGCTTCTCCACAGTTTCATTTTGTTTGTTGAGGATCTTTTCATATTGCATTACATACTCAGCTCATGCATAAGCAAATACAGTGCACGGTATTGGTCAGCTGTTATTAATGTACTAAAGGCACATGTTAAAACTTAATGGTCATTCATGTCGAGGTATATGATATCGAGATCACCATCTTGCCGCTAGACGTGATGTATCAGCACTTACAGCACTTATAGCACTCAGCACATAAGTGCTGACTAAACACCTTATCAGAGTCTGGCAACGGCCCACCACTTGTCATAATTAGCGACGACATAATTAGGAGTGGTTGGTGACGGGAGCAATTAATATTGCCTGCCCTCTTGTATATCTTGTATTCTCACATACGTTTCAATACAATTCCATTTTGCCTTTGTTTTGGGAGCTTGTGCTCCTGATATTGGTGTGCATCCCCTTCTCTCCCCTTTCTTGGTGCAACCTTGACATGGTATCGAGCACTAGGTGTCTTTGAGATTGATTCAAGATCAACACAACAATGGAGAAGGATGCAAGCTACAACCAGATTACCTTCCCCGGCGGTCGGTGATTCAAATCTTCGATGGCACCCGTGTTTCCAAAGAATGGAAGAGAAGAATGACTCTCATTCTTAAGGCTGAAGGGGTTTGGGGAATTGTTAGTGGCCAAGAACCAAAGACCGAAGCTTGCATCGATGGCAAGAATAAATCTGTTTTGATGCTTGGCGTCACGGGATGACAAGGCTATGGCTACGATTGGGCTTTCTATTGTTTGAATCTCTTCTTGATGAGGTTCGAAGGAGAACAACAATGATTTATGGAATGCTCTCATCCAAGAGCATGAAAAGAAGACCCATACACAAATTGGGTATTTGTATGTCAAGTGGTGAATATGCTACCGAAGAGACCGAGAGTCTTGACAAATTCGCAGATCGCATGAAGAACACCTTTCGGCAGATTGAAGCCTCGAGAAGAGAATAAGATCTCTCCTTCATTGCAATTATTCTTCTTTCTTAGATCCTTACCCAATTCTTTCCATGCTTTGTGCAGCAATCTCATGCAAATTGCGACATGGATCTCAATCGCGGCAATCACTTCCGCCAAGGAGGAGATTATGATGAGAAAGGATGCCGGGATTATCAAAGACGAGCTCAATGCTTTCTTTGCGTGTCATTCGAGCCTAAATCCTATGCAAAAAGGGAATGAGAAAGCTAAGAAAAAAAGAATAACAATGAGAAAAGAACGCCTTCAAGGGTGTCGACAAGAAAGGCACAAACATCCAAGCAAAGAGTCCGTGACTATTGCAAGAAAGGCAATAATACGCAGCAGAATGTAGGAAGAAGATGAAGGATCTTGAGCATAAACCGAAAGCTTTGGAGACAAACAAAGCTTCAGCCAATGTGGCCCAAATTGTTGAAGAAGTAAGCGTAGCCAATGTGGTTCCTTGCAGCCCCGGATTATGTCTATCTTTGTAAACAAGTGGCAGCCCCTCGCTCTATCAAATTCATCATGGATTCTGGTGCTACAACTCATATTAGTTGGCACAAAGATTGGTTTGAAAGTTTCAGACCTACCTCTTCCAATCACATTGTTCAAATCGGCGACAATAGTGAGCATCAAATCGTGGAATGGGTGACATTCAAGTACCCACAAGTCTTGGTAATTTCACTCTAAAAGGGGTAATGTATGCTCCTACTTTGGCGTAAAGATCTGATTTCTATTGCACGCCTTCATCGATATGGGCACAATAGTTATCTTTGATAGTGACGACGCATTGTTCGCAAAGCAAAGTTACGTGAAAGAGCCTTTGCTCGTGCTATTTGTAACGGTAATATCTACCATTTGGGCCAAGAATATGCTGACTAGGTTGTTCTTGTAGCCGCTGGTAATGGTACCGTGGATCCGTGGGCATAAGAGGCTTGGACACATCGGGCCCAAAGCACTCAACCAAATGCCCCAACTTGTAGACGGTTTTGATCTTCATCGGCACCCTACTCTTGCAAGTTGTGAGGCTTGTGCATTGGGCAAACAAAGACCGCAGCATCCTTTACTCTCATTGGCTCTCGTGGTTATCGCTTTTCTTGAACTAGTACACACAAATCTTTGTGGTCCAACTCATGTTCCTTCTCTCTCGGGTGCTTATTATTTTCCATTCATTGATGATTTGAGCAGAAAACATGGGTATATTTCTTGAAGCGAAATCTAATGCATTTGCCCATTTCCAAGAATGGAGAGCTTGTTGAGAATCAAGTAGCCCATCGATTAAAGCTCGATCCGATAATGGTGGAGAATTTACCGGTCAAGCATTCAATCATTTTTGTGCCGATCATGGTATTGAGCGCAACTTACCGGTTCTCATACTCCACAACATAATGGCGTTCTTTGAATGGAAGAATCGCAACATTGTTGACGCGGCACGCTGTTTGCTTGCTCAATCCTCGCACCGCTCAATTTTGGGCTGAAGCAAGAAGGTACTTAGTTTACCTTCTCAATAGATTGCCCAATCGCTGTCGCGGAAAAAATCGTACTCAATAAGCTTTCACCGGCATAAAGCCAAATTTGTCTCGTGTCTTTGATGTGTCGCCTTTATGCTTATTCCCAAAGCCAATCACAAGAAACTTGAGCATACTAGCAAGAAAATGATCTTTGTGGGTTTCTCCGACCATCAAGCATGGTTATAGGCTGATTGATCCGGATACCAAGAAGCTTTGTGTTAGTCGCGATGTTATTTTCCATGAAGATGTTTCGCATTTCGCAAGGTTCAAAAAATCCTAATGTGGAATTTATTGATATCTCTGCATGGATAACGTGATGACGCCATAGCTTCTAATCCATCGGACTTAGTTTCTCGAGATTCCAAAGACTGGCAGCTAGCTTCCAAAGACTGCAGTAGCCCCAAAGACTGCGAAAGGCTTTACAACACCCCCGCTTCCTGATCACGCCAAGCAGATCTTGACACATCCAATCACGGAGGAGATCTTGACCCATCTGATCCAGGAGGTGATTTTGATGATCATGATCAAGGAGGAGTTGAAGAAGAACTTGGTCGAGGTAAAAGGAAACGTTTTCCTCCTCAAAGGTTTGCTTTCTATGCTGAAATTATGCCCAGCATTATGGAGTTTTGTGGTGTCGCTATTATCGGTGAACCCACCAAACTATCGTGAAGCTATTTCATGTGCCGCGACCTCATTGGCGCAAAGCAGGGCAATGGACCACGAAAATGGATTCTATTATTCAAAATGGCACTTGGGATTTGGTTCCTCTTCCTCATGATAGGAAAGTCGTTAGTAACAAATGGGTCTAGAAATGCAAACTCTATCCCCGATGGCACCATCGCCAGCCTACAAAGCACGCGCTTGGTTGCACCGGGTTTCAGCCAGCAATATGGCATTGATTACTTGGAAACATTTTCTCCGTGGTCAAAATGATGAGCATTCGCATTCTTCTTGCATTTGTCGCTCATTATAGGTTCATCAAACAGATGTCAAAAACAAAGATTTCTTAATGGCAAACTTGATGAAGAAATATATATGAAGCAACCTCGTGGTTATATCAAAGCTGGTGCCGAGCATTTAGTATGCAAATTGATCTAAGGCACTTTATGGGTTAAAAGCAAGCATCATGTACTTGGTATAAGACCATAGATTCTTTCTTCAAAGACCAAGATTCCAGCCTATTGAGGCTGATTCTAATGTCTACATCCGGCCGTCAAGGCATGTTTTTACTCATCATTGCTTTGTATGTGGATGATTCCTTGCTCATAGGCAATAATAATGAGCACATTGCTGAATTTAAGACAAAGCTTGCTGCTAAGTTTGGGTTTGCAAATTGGGTGAAGCTCGCTATTGTTTGGGTTTGCAAATTGCAAGAGACCGGAAAAATGGGATTCTTCATATCTCTCAAAAGAAGTACATTGAAGAAATGCTTGAGCGCTTTGGCATGGCTGATTGCAATCCATCTAAAAGTTCCTATGACTCCGTGTACTTTTCTCACTAAGAAAGATTGTCCACAACTGATCTCGAACGCCTTTCTATGGCAAAAGTTCTATTTCTCAAGAATTGATTGGCAGCCTCATGTATTGCATGGTTTGCACCAGACCCGGATATTGCATTTGTCGTTATAGCTCTCACCAATTTTCAGCAGATCCGTGTCATAAGCATTGGGAAATGGCCAAGCACATTCTCCGCTACCTAAAGGGTACTACCGATTATGGCCTTACATATCGCAAAGAATAGTGATGCTTTTTCATTGCGACATATAGTGATTCCTCACTTAGCGATGTGATAGACAACTCTAGGTCCACATCCAAAGATTTGTTTTCGCTTGCCAATGCCGCCATTGCTTGATCAGCAAGAACAAGGGCATGTATCTCTTTCGATAGCAAGGCGGTATGTTCGCGGATCTACGCCAGTTCGGTGGAGATCATTAGTTTCAAGGACTTTCTTGCCGCATTGGGCAACGACTTTTGGACCAGCAAGGATGCTCATGGATAACAAAGGTGGCATTGATTGGTGCTCCTCTCAAGTTCGACATCCAAAATCTAAGCATGTTCCCAAGCATTATCATTTTGTAAGGGCCCTTGTGGTCGATAAGGTGTTCGGTTTGAGCATTTTCCTACACTGACAATACCAAGCATCTCTTGACTAAGCCTTTGGCTCATGAGCTCTTTGAGCGACATCGACTTGGTATTGGTCTTGATAGATTCCGATCTCATCTCCGTGAGGAGGAGGTTGAGCATGGAGATGGTGACCTCTCATCAAGGAGGAGTGTCGAGATATATGATATCGAGATCACCATCTTGCCGCTAGACGGATGTATCAAAGACTTACAACACTTATAGCACTTCAAAGACCTTATCGAGTTCTAGCAACGCCCACCACTTGTCATAATTAGCGGCGCATAATTAGGAGTGGTTGGTGATGGGAGCAATTAATATTGCCTCGCCTCTTCTCAGATATCTTGTATTCTCACATACGTTTCAATACAATTCCATTTTGCCTTTGTTTTGGGAGCTTGCGCTCTCGGATATTGGTGTGCATTCCCTTCTCTCCCTTTCTTGGTGCAACCTTGACAATTCATGTATTAAGTTTGTTGTTATAGCAGCTTGATTGAGTGCTAAGATTGTGGACGCAGAATTTTGAGCAACTTTGGATCAACAACTTTTAACTTTCTTGATATTCGGGTGATCCTTTTATATAAATTGAGCAGCGAACATGCGGTGCTTCAAGATCAACGAACATGCCCATGTGGTGCTTCAAGATACTATGTACTAACATATTATATCAACTGTTACACCACGACAGTACATAGTAACCTTGAAGAATATAATAAAATATCACATCGCACCTGCCTCTGATTTGAAAACTTGGACCTCCTTAAGACTGGCCATGAAACAGACTGAAATGAAGCCATTGCCATACCTGTTAATATGATGCTGAAGACGATGACGCACTCATGCAAAGGGGTAAAGCTAGGAATTATCTGGCAAACATCATCTAACAAGAACTTTAGCAAAGAGGGCACAAAAGGGCAAGATGTGGCATCCACAATTCGCATATTCTAGGTATCTGGCATCCACATGAGCATTACATTATGGCAGAATTTCTACCTTGCAGGCTGTAGATGAGAGCCGAAGCCCCATTGGATGGTAGACATTGATAAAAAAGAATAAACCTTTTGGCAGCAGAAAGAAAGTAGGCAGAACAAATAGCAAAACGACTAAGAAAAAGTTGTTCTAGTCCAAAATCATGGAACAAACAGCAAAAGGTGAAGATAATGTATGTACCATTGCAAGAAGATGAAGATTAACCCTGAAAGAAAAATAAAGATGTCACATTTATCTTGGGCTGAGAAAACTTCTATTACATCAAATGCCAGCTAAAAAAATAGCTATCAAATAAGGCCTTTTGATGCAAAACGGCTTCAACGGATTAGGTTGCAGGAGAATCAAGGAGGCTCTTACTATAAAATCTTGCACACCTCTAAAACTGAGCTTAGTCCTCATCTGTCGAAGGCATCTACCAATACCATAATAGCGCACCAAATGAAGGCCTGACATAGAGGCAGATTGCAGAATCGCCCCCACACAAAAAAATTTCATGTTGCTGACCCATATGATTTCAACCATCTGCTACAATATCAACATTCAGATTACATGGCCTAGTGCCCCAAACACTTCATATGAGCGCATAGAGTCAGACTCAAGAAATGATTGTGCTATCTTTTCCAATGTTTTCAGCAAAGTAGCAGAACATATGGCAGTGGGATGGGCCAATTTATGAAGCTGCAATGCAACTAAAAGGGCATCATAATTTGATTCTAAAAAACTTTAAAGGGCAAGAAGAGAGTATTGGTGGTAAAAATATAAAACTCAAAATACAAACAAAATGCTTACTTCAAAATAGCAAAGCTCTACCCATCACGCCCGATATATGCATCCTTAGATATCGCACATATGTCTCGGCCCATAATCACAATAATGTACCAATCTCCATATATAACAACTCTGGAAATGCAATCAGGACCACTATGGTTAATCCAGAACTTGCAATATAGCTAGCACCTGCCCAGAAGCAAATAAATATGGGGATTTTTCCTTCATTCTGCCCTACGACCCTGCCAAATATCTAAGGCATAAATCCAGGAGAGGAAGGTAAGCCGCACCTTTGAAACATATTTTTAGGGTTCATCTAGCACCTATACCAGCATGTCGAATATAGATGGATGTTGAATATAGAGCCTGTTCCATTGCAGCAGCTTTTGCTAGTTAATCGGAAGGCATATGTCATGAAAAAATAAGAGCATACTATACGATGGCCAGAAGAGCTTTCTTTCACAACTTCAACTGGAAGAGTGGCAGACCTTGTTGCAAAGTAGAAAACATAGCCATCGTCTATGCTATAATAAACTTTTGGCGATGCAAAAATGATGGAGCGGATTGCATTTCTAAAACCCTGTAATCTGGTAGAAGGCCGCGATGGATCTTCTCGGGATGAAGAAATATTGTTTGCTCGGGAAATTCTGGCCGGATTGTTTCCCGCACCCCACAGATCCTTCAAGCAAGGGAAATGCCATAGTAGAGCTTGTGAATCCAGAGCTGGGATTGCTTGCAGAACAAGAAAGGAGAAGATCCACGTGTCGACCATGCAACATTTTCTTTTTAAGTTTTTAGAAATGAAGAAAAAATGTACGTGTCGAGCGCGAGGGTTGCTTTCAGCCCAGAAATATTACACATCCATTTTTTAAGAACAAAATAGACTGCTTTACATAGGTAGTGATAATAAGTATATAAGGAATGAGGAATGATATTATGTAATAACCGGTTAGTCGAAATTACTGGAATATTACCCCAATTTTCTAACATTGAGGCAATCATAATTAATACTAGTAACAGGTGCCCGGCGTTGTCGGGCATAGGTACATTTTTACGTAGGTAGTTATGAAATTGTATATATATGTACAATACTTTGCTATATTCAAAAGGAAGCCAAGGCAAAATAAGTTGCAGAAGATTTGAAGCACCTCGAAGATTGGTTGTGTTACATACTAATATTTGTGAGACAACATTTGCACAGTTTCTATAGTCACGTCAAGCAATATACACATGTGAGTTTTTTGGATCTTAGAAATACAACAAAGAACATGTGGAGTGCATGAAGAAAATCTTACAAATAAAACCTAAGCCTTGGGAGAGATCAAATGCAACAAACAAAAAATTGCAGTGTTACAAAAAAAGAACTATAGAATTTAGGTGCATGTCTAAACAACATTTTGTACTGGATGCTCAATGATATATATTGGGAAACACAATGTTGTTTTATTTTGTTGAATTGAATTGAATTTTATCATTCAGACACTTTTCAGGCGATTGTCAGCATCATTGTTATGCACATGTATGCACTTGTTATTAGTGGCTAGTATTGTCTACCATTTGGAAGGTATGAAACGTTCATGCTTTTAAGATTGATATGGTACCCACACAAAGATTAGAGTACTTGTGTTGTGGTGTTTTCTACTTTTGAGTTTAAGTTTGTCAATTCGGCTAGCACAACCATCATTGGTAATTTCCCTTTCCCAAGTATTCAAACATAATGGTTAATGGAGGAAGAAGCATGTCGATGCAATGACAAAGTTAATTAATGGTTTAGATGCAGAATTGGGAACTCTTAACAAAAGACATAGGGTCCGAAATGTTATAATCTACAGTCTTTGTTCTTTGAACGAAAGTAATTTTCTAGGTCACCTTCATATGTAGGTATGTGCCAATAAAACACATCAATGGCTCCACAATGGCTTGCAAAATATGAGGTTGCAAGCACCTTGTAATGCTCCAACAATAGATCTGAAATGCAGGCAAGGTTCTTTGAACTGTAATTTACGGTGTCTTTGGCTCTATGCGAAGTGGACTACACTTTCCCATGCATGAAAGCTTGACATTATTTTTAAAAGTAAAAGGAATTGCAATTTAGCAATATGTTATGGATTTCCTGGCATATTTTTTGTCATAGGGTTTTGATGAAATACAAATTCAGGATATATAGTGAAATTGCTTGGTAATCTTGCATCTAGAATTTCAACTGGTTTAAAGAGTCATTGTTACACAACAATACATTATAGCAAGAAGTTATATCAAGTATGATCCTACGCATACTGGATTGTAGAGGCAGGATTGTATAGGCAAAACTTGGCATTTATTAGGGACAAAGGTTTATGAATAAATATGCTCCCTCAAGGGAAACAAAAACATTTGGGAGCACTTTACATGATGTTGCGGCCTTGTTTGTCGCCTCGTCTTCTCTGGCTATGTCTTCCCTAGTTGAGCAAGGGATTTGGTCCTTGAAGATTGACTCGCCTATAGAAGCACTTTAAAACATCAGAATGAGAATTGATAAACCAAGTTGCATGAAGAGTTTGGAACTTGTTGATTATGTGCAGAGCCCAAAGGCACGAAGTCCTAAAGCACAAATTACTGCAAGAAGGAGCAATTTTAACACAGTTTTTCCATGACCTCCCATCACATTCATAATCACTTTACTTGCTTCCAGATCCAAAATACAGAAAGGAAGCACTGGTCAAGCAAGGAATGAAAGCTAGTCTTTCCATCATGAACTTCAACAATCTTATAGATTTGAAATTAGCTTACAATATAGGCATGGCATAAAAAGACGAACCAAACTCACCTAGACCGTTAGGGGTTCTGCAGGAGTTTTAACACATTTTTTTCACGATTATTGCCTCTCATTGGCATGTTGGCAATATTTGAACAAAGCTTTGTTGCCTCCTATGTCATTAACAAAAGCAAAAATAGAAATCAATGCATTGGGTTTGCCATTGATGATTATATGGAGGAATATAGAAATTCTAAGCATTATCACAGTTAAACAGAGAAGAGCTTGCTTGTATTTATAAATTTCCTACTCTAGGAACTTGAATCTTGATAAATCACGATGAGCATATATACCATAGCTCTTGAGATTGTGAAGTACCTTAATAGCAAATTAGCATTGTTTCTTGGGCAATACCAGATTGCAGAGTGTAACATATTCCACATGCATGTCACAAACAACAATGCTATATATTTCATATAGTACATTACTAAGTATCAGGAGTCGCTCTATTAAGGATGCCATAGGTGTCATCGTTAACAATATATCAGACACATATTAGAAAAGTATGCATTGCAAAAGGAATCATGGAACAATAGTGGTTTATTTTTGTGGGAGCCTAAGTCAACTAACGTCTCTTGGTAGGTGTTTTGAAGTAGAACTATAGAAAGATCTAATTTAATAAACATAACGTGAAATGCTAGAGAACATAGTAAATCATGTTTGAAACTGAAAATGAATGGGAAATGCAGAAGGGCTTGTTGTACACGTGATCCTTTTGAGGATGCTGCTGTGGAGACAATGAAAATAGTGGTTTAGAAATAAATGGGAAACCTTGAGGTCCATTAATGGCATTTATTAGGCGTTTGGTTGCCATACACCTTTATGTTAGAGTAAACCTCTAGTTTAGGAATTTGAAGATCCTGCAACTGTGTGAAAACCATAAATGAGTAATAGGTTATAGTGTTTGACTCAGTATTGACTCTCCATCTAGTTCTGAGTGCTTTCTCTGCAGCAGAGACATGCAGCTTGAATAGCAGCTGCACAACATATCATTAGGTGCAGTTGTTCTCCAAAGTGCTTATAGTGCAAATACAAAATTACAACGATAGCATTACAAACGAAGACTATATCAAATTATTCCTGATCGCCTGGTCAATCAGCTCTAAGATTCTTAGGTCAGAGGAATCACAGAATGCAAGATGAATATCACCTACCGAGTCATCAAGGTTGGATATTTCTAAGGTTGTAAGGTCAGAGGAATTACCCAATGCAATGGCAATATCTGACGTCAAGTTATTCAAACGACGGATTTATGGAAGACGACATAAGCACCTGAGAAGGAGATCTAACAACTTTAAAGGAATGAATGGGACCAAAGCTTTACAATAAATATGCAACAGAAATGAGATATTTAGCTTGACAAATGAATTCGCAATAGATACCTAAGAAATAGGATGTGTAACACCTTGAGCTGTGCAAAGATCTGTTCCTGCACACATGACACTTATATCAAATTGTGGCATCTTTTAGGGCAAGAAGGGTAACATGTTTTGGGGCAAGGGAGCCAAGTTTTATGCTGGATTATTGGAATTCTAAGGCTTCAGAGGTATGCAAGCAAAGGTATCCAAACACTTGGTTTACAAAGTGAAGCTTAACAGCTTTCGTTTGTTGAAACAGTTTAAAATAAAATCCATATAGTTCTGCATTGTATATATGTCCTATGCGAAACTGCTAAATAATTCTATGGATTGTAGAAACTATAAGGCCAAAGAAACTATAAGGGGAACAACGTATTTATGGAACATGATACTTTATATTCTAGTTCTGAGTGCTTTCTCTGCAGCGGAGACATGCAGTTCTGAGTGCTTATAGTGCAAATACAAAATTACAACGATAGGATTACAAACGAAGACTATATCAAATGATTGCCTGGTCATTCAGCTCTAAGATTCTTAGGTCAGAGGAGTCACAGAATGCAAGATGAATATCACCTACCGAGTCATCAAGGTTGGATATTTCTAAGGTCAGAGGAATTACCCAATGCAATGGCAATATCTGACGCCAAGTTATTCAAACGACGAATTTATGGAAGACGACATAAGCACCTGAGAAGGAGATCTAACAACTTTAAGGGAATGAATGGGACCAAAGCTTTACAATAAACATGCAACAGAAGTGAGATATTTAGTCTGCCAAATGAATTAGCAATAGATACCTAAGAAACAGGATGTGTAACACCTTGAGCTGTGCAAAGATTTGTTCCTGCACACATGACACTTATATCAAATTGTGGCATCTTTCAGGGCAAGAAGGGTAACATGTCTTGGGGCAAGGAGGCCAAGTTTTACCCTGGATTATTGGAATTCTAAGGCTTCAGAGGTATGTAAGCAAAGGTGTCCAAACTCTTGGTTTACAAAGTGAAGCTTAACAACTCTTTGTTGAAACAGTTTAAAATAAAATACATATGGTTCTGCATTGTATATATGTCCTATGCGAAATTACTAAATAATTCTATAAATTGTAGAAACTATAAGGCCAAAGAAACTATAAGGGAAACAACGTATTTATGGAACATGACACTTTATATCCTTGTTCTGAGTGCTTTCTCTGCAGCGGAGACATGCAGCTTGAATAGCAGCTGCACAACATATCATTAGGTGCAAATACAAAATTACAATGATAGGACTACAAATGAAGATTGCACAAAGCTTTGTTGCCTCCTATGTCATTAACAAAAGCAAAAATAGAAATCAGTGATTACCATTGAGAAAATGAGCCCTCTTGTGTATAACCCTAAATCTGACATGCTCACAGAGTTACAGCACTGTAAATAGCAGTTAATCATTGTGAGGAAATGAGTCCCTTGTGTATAACCCTAAATCTGATATGTTTACATAATCACAGCACTGTAAATAACACTTAATCATTAGTTAAAAACAAACAACTCTACATATTTGAAAATGATCAAAGCAGATCTTTTCACATGCTAATTGTTAATGTTGTTATTAATGGCCCAAGGACATACTGCCCTAGATTATATTGGCGCAGTAAATACAATACTTCAAAACAAAAGAATATTGCATAATGTACCCATTTCGTATCTTTAATTCTGAGCTTGAGGCTTTGCAATTGCCTAGATAATCCTGAATAGTAAATGCAGGCTACATAAAGAGGAATCAGAATGTAAGCATAGACAATAAAAGGAGTTTCCAGAGTTTAGCACTGTAAATAGCACTCAATCATTGTGAGGAAATGAGCTCCCATGTTTATGATCCTAAATTTGATATGCTTACATAATTACATCACTGTAAATGGCACTTAAACATTAATAAAAAATAAACGGTTGTACATATTTGGAAATGACCAAAGCAGACCTTTCCACATGCCAATTGTTAAGGAAGGCCCAAGGACATACTGCCCTAGATTATATTGGTGCAAGAAATACAGTACTTGAAAACAAAAATAATAATGCACAACATCCCCATTTCATAACTTTAATCCTGAGCTTGAGGCTTTGCAATTGCCTAGATAATCTAGGCTAGATAGGAAGGAATTCAAGCATAGGCAATAAAAGGAGACTAACAGAAAAGTTGAATTTGTATCACTCTCTACCAAAGCAGCAAAGAAATGAAGAGAAAATTGTGTGCCAAATACCATGTTTAGAGAGTGCCAAAATCCCCGTCAAACTGAGTTTTTCCAGTGTGCCTGTATTCAAGCAATCTGAAGCTGCACATCTGCTAACAAATTAGCAAAGAAATCCAATGAGCACATAAGGTTAGATTTCCAAGATAATTTATGTGATATTGGAACATAGGCATTGGAACAAATGCTTTTGAAAAACAGTCTAAGGAGATTATAAAACATCTGTGCCTATTCTTGTGCAAGATCGAAGGAAACATCACGCTCTAACAATAAAAGAATGATACATGTGGGAACACATCGATTTACCTGATGAGAACACATGAGGTTGTCGTTGCACAGAAAAACCTCCATGCAAACCAAAGGAGGAGTCTTCACGAAAATCACTTTTTGAATAAAATCTTGTCCGCATCTTGTTGCCAGACTGAAGCCCATACACAGTGAAATCACAGCGGAATCTCTAAAGCCATGCTCCACGCTCCAAGATATCTACAGAAGAAAGCAAATGCTGCAAAAGTTCAATTTGCATCAGAAATTGGAAAGCAATTGGGGTTATGAATCCATCATACTCTCTCTGACAGATTACGTTGAATTGTGGCATGCATCCCGAAATAGTTTCCTGATGCCGAAATCTAGCACCGTTTAGAAAATTCTATTAGTAAAAACACAAACCCCCAAATCATACAAAAAAATATCTTTCCCGATTTTTGGATAATCGGGAATTTTTTCGGGCAACAAATACCCCCTAAAACCTTAGCGAAACTACCTTAAGAAAAAATCCAAAAAGTTTTTGGAACCCCGGAAAAACCAAATTTAAACAATAGGATGCACTATGCACTCTCCTTGACCACTTATAACTTGAAATGGTCCATGGAAATGGAGTCGACACTTAAGACCTTTCTTGTACGCACCTTTCTTAAAGTGTCCTTTATGGATCCTTATCCATATCCAATCTCCTTTCTTAAAAACCATTGGCAGTTGCCACTTAGATGATTTCTTTGGCAAAATAATCCTGAGCATCTCGAATACGAGCTTGAAGCAAGTCCATGAGATCCTTATGCTCAATAACTAAATCATCAGCATCTGGAACATTCTTACACACTCCAAAAAGTGTCTTCCGCACAGGCTAACCATAGATCGTCTAAACATGTGTCATCTTTATGGTAGACTGATAGGCATTATTGTATACAAATTCAGCTATAGGAAAATACTCGTTCGAATGACCTTGATGTTCCTTGACAAACCCTCTTACGATGGAACAAATAACCTTGTTCACCACCTCAGGTTGTCCATCAATTTATGTAATAGAGAACCTTAACTCAGTTCCCAACTGCATAAGTAATGCCTTACAGAATTTACTGGTAGACTTTGTATTATAATTAGATACAATACCTTTAGGCAACCTATGTAGCCTAAACATCTTCTTGATAAAGAGCGTAGCTGCAGTATAAGCTGTCAACTTATTGAAATTGTCCAAACAACCATCCAAGGACTTGTGGAAAACCCAACAATAACATCTATAATAATTGGCATCCACTTCGCTTCTTGAATATGTAAGGATAAACGAACACCAAGAGGCTTCTTGTTCGCTTTCTTTATCCATTGGCAAGTCATACAATGACTAATAGAAATGAAGACATCTCTCCGCAATTCAGGCCAAATAAAGTATGGTTCAAGCTTTGCCAAAGCTGCCCCCACACCACGATGACCGACAATAGGTGCATCACGGACTTCTCTAAGAATAAATGACCAAAAGTTCCGAACAATGCATGGCTTTGGACCTTTATATAAGAACCCATTAACGATCTTATATCCATATGCATTGCCACTTTGCGCCAACAACCAAATATCCTTATAATCATGGTCAATGGCATACAATGGCTTCATTGCCTCCAAATGGTTGGATTGTGTGCTATAGAAAGAGAACAAATTGCATAACATCTACTTAAAGCATCTGCCACAACATTCTCTTTACCAGGACGATAATCCACTAAAAGCAACCCATTTCAACTACCTTTCCGATAATGATGTCTGTGAAACAATGTGCCTAATGCTTTGGTGGTCAGTCAAAATATGAACCGTCCACCCTAAAAGATAGTGTCGCCACACTTTCAAAGCATAAATGACATCCAGAAATTCTTTATCATAAACACTATATCTACTTTCTATGTCAGAAAACTTCCGACTTTCATAAGCAATAGGATAACCATCCTGCATCGACACTGTGCCCAAAGCCATACCACTTGCATCAACACATAACAAGTAAGGTAGACCAAACTTTGGCAAATGCAGAACAGGAGGATTAACCATGGCATCCTTTAAAACTTGGAAAAATATACTTTTCTTAGGAGTAAGAGCCCCTTAACCGACGAAAAACCTCCCGCAAATGCAAGTAATGATCTTCCTCGGTCTTACTAAAAAAATCAATATGTCATCAAAGAAAACAACAACATAAGCGCCATGCACATCTTCAAATATTTGCCCCATTAGCCTCGCAAAAGAAGCTGGCGCATTTGTAAGTCCAAATGGCATGACCAAAAACTCATAGTGTCCAAACGTTGTCTGAAACACAGTCTTATGCACATCTTCAGGCGCAACCTTAAGTTGCCAATACCCTGACTTAAGATCAAGACGGCTAAAAACTGTGGCACCTTGGGGTTGATCAAACAAATCATCCGCCCTTGGTATAGGAAACCGATTCTTTATGGTCATCTTATTCAAAGCGCAATAATCTATACACATGCGCTAGGAATTCTCTTTTTTCTTAACCAACAAGACAGGAGCACCAAAAGATGAAGAACTATGGCGGATCAATCCAGCTTGAAGTAACTCATCAAGCTAGCGCCTAATTTCAACTTATTGGCCATGCATTCTCCGATAAGGAGCTTGATTAGGAGGTTCTTTCCCAGGAAGAAGATCAATCCTGTGGTCCTCCAAACGTTCAAAAAAATTGTTTGACGCTCATTTAATGGGGATACATTAGATTTAGGACGCAAAACCACCAAATACACAAAATGAGTTTTCATTGCCAAACATTTAAACTATTGGAATGGGGTTAGAAGGTTTTTTTTTTCAACAACTTCAAAGGTCTCATTCCCGCTAGCCAAGGCGAACCCAAGGGTACTAGTAACCCAATCAGCTAAAGGATGAAATTCGTAACACCCATTCCCTGGTAACAACCTAAGTAGCACCAATCACAATCGCACACCAGAGGGAGACTGCCCTGTATTACAGGACCAAATAAAATACTAAGAAAGACAACTAAATCCTACTGACCTTGAGGATATTGTGAATCTAAGAGGTAACTTAGGCAATCCAAAACTCAAATCTTCTACTTAGCCAGAATGATTTTCTGTTGCTACCTCTATCATGTAGGGTCGAATGCCATAACCCTATGCTCATGCCACTATTGTCCCCTTTGTCCGTGAGAATAGACATATATATGTTCTATGGAGCATCAATGGAAACATGAGGGTCTTTGGTGGGAGAGAATAGTCCAAAAATTGGTACCAACTATCATGTCGTCCTTTAAGCATGGGCTTTTGAGTTGTACATCAACCAACATGCTTGACCTTAATATAAGCATGCTATTATTGTCTTTGTAGGCACCAAGGGCCCCTTTAGTACATAAAGCACCACATGCAATACACGTGCTATTATTGTCTTTGTACAATAAAGGCCCCCCTTTGTTGATGTCCTTTATGTACCTTTATTCTATCTTGTAACTTTTATCTTCATGTCATATCTTTTAACTTTGATATGGCAAGTCCTAATTTTTAGCTTTGAACACTCACGTAAAACATCTTTGGCCTAGACTATTCCACCAAAAGGAATACATGCCCTTAAGTTTTTTTTTTTTTTTAAACCAAGAAAGGCTCCCCTTTGTGGACAACCCCCCCTTTTTTTATTCATAACATGTACTTTTTCCTTTATGTCACGAGGTAACTTTCATGGCATATACTTTTTCTAGAGTGTGTCTTCTAAATAAGATATGACATAGACGTGGCCTTGGCCTTAGCCCTTCCTTATCTATATCATTAACATCCACACATCCCTTAACATTACTGCCTTCTTAAGAATATCTCCACAAGTGCATAAACCAAGGGATATATTGTAAGTACTTTAAGACAAAAACCTCATTATATTACATGCATAGCTCTATGCTTGCCAAGACCAGAACTCAGCTACAAAGCATAGCCTAGCCATACTAGAATTCATACTCGTTGTGCCAAACACAAGTCGGGATCCGCAAAATCCACAACAAAACAGCCATGAGTATGCCTTGCTTAGAGTTACTTGTGTAAGAACCAATCCCATCTCTAATGGAACACCCATCGAAACCTAACGCTCTGATACCACTAAAACAGACACTTGACATGGCATGCTATCTCACCACCCAACCACAAGCTCTCAGCCAAAGCACAGCCGCCCCAGAGCTCTCCCCCGAGCAACTATATAGCATGCACGCCCCTTTGGTCCTTCTTTGGACCAAAGCCCTCTTTGGACAAAAGCCCAAAAGACCACATGGCCTGAAAAGGCCTAAAGCCTTTTGCCACATCCATGTCCTTAGCATATAGCAATGGCTATGATGCCGATTCATAGTCTCTGGCTTTTGGATAAAGGATCATTCAATAGAAGCGGTAACATCAGTTCTAAAGCCCAATCTCCTCCGGAGCTTCTATGATAACCTAAACATTCAGTGCTCAAGTCTCAGTTATAAGAGCGGAAGGAAAACCATAGCTGTAGACTTCTTTGTAGCTGACAAAATGTTCTGGTTGAAGAGCCTTGTGGACGTCCAAACATAAATCCATATCAACATATAAACTATGATCTTCTGAGAATGCTTTTTGTCCTCACTATACACCCCATGTGGTCCACATAATTTCATTGCATACATTATGAGTTTACTTTACCTATGTTGTTCCTGTCACATAGCAGCATTTCCTGCACTTTTGCACACAAAGGTTTTCTTTCACAAATTCGTCTCTGATTCATTCAAACCGTTTGTTTTATTTGTGCCAAAATCTTAAAGTTGCTCTGTGTTTATGGGATATTTTGCTATACCAAGTATTTATAAGTGCCAGGGGTACGAAGGATTCCCGAGAGAAATGTTCAAGTGACAGGAAACAGATGATGTGTGTAAGTTACAAATTTGTTCCTACAATTCAAGTTATTTTCCCGTGCTAACCAAACTTAGATCCTTTACAAAATCACAACCTTTGTAAACTCTTAAAATTATCATTCTACAAAAACCATGCCATTACACAAAAATCAATCCCTTTGTCCAAATCATAAGGCCCGCAAAAGACCCTGTGGAGTAGCTTGTAACGGCGTAATGTGGTTTTGATTTTTTTTATATTTATATGTAAGTGTAAATAACATCTAGTAGTTTGCACTGAAAATCATACCTACTTAGGCACCCCAACAATGGTTGGAGAATATCCTCCAGATCACTATGTTGGTAACTTAAGATATGTTTAGCACTTAAGGGCACATAATTACTTTATCTCCACCTGGAAAAGAAAACAATAATAGGCCTTGTTAAATATCTTAATTTAAAGGTCTTTTTACTTTCGGTGGTCAATAATAAAGGAAATGCTTTAGCTAAAGATTTGCATTATGAGATTTTCTTCTAGCCAAAAAATAGTATCAGAATTTCGGACTCCACATCCAAGATCTAGGTCTGGACCCTGGGTACTGACTGGCAGATGAGCGGGACGCTCTACACGAGCTTGTTTGGTCCACGGCCCCTTTATACATGAATGCTGCATGGTGTAAGATCTAATCTGGCATTGACAAAAAATTGCATCGCAGAAACAAATACTCAAGGTAAGATCTTCTGACACAGATATGTGAGCATAAGATCAAGAATAGGTTACAGCTATAGTTTGATTTTTAATGGTTTGGACCAAAGCCAGACTGGCAATGGATTTCGTAATTGGGTTCACATGCCGGAGGGCTGGCAGATAACCTTTTAGCCACGCCTACAATGGGCGGGAATAAATGCCCCAAGGAGGTAGAACACAATGACATATTGTATGCTGATGAATATGATTCCGATGGTTATCCCTTAAGCTCTCATAGTGAGGAGGCGTTGGAAGAAGAATGGCTGGGCGGCTGAAGTTCAAAGCCCGCCTTGATACAAGTCTAGAAGAGATGGATATTGAGGGAAAGGCGGTGGGAAACGCCGACGTAATCATCAAGGTTCTAATGAATGTAAATGTAGATATGTGGGCAAAATAAGCGGAGAAGGAAGCGCATAAAGCTGGCTCCAACTACTCTTATCACAGGAGCAACATCACAAATACACAGGATTATGATTCTGAAAATGAGCTGGAAGACATACAGGTTTGGTTGAATTCTGGATGTAGAAAGACCTTTACATTAATTAGCTTACTCCTGCTCTAGGATGCATGAGTATGACCGATACTACTACATATTCATAAGAATATAATCACAGGATTAGATCATTCCTCCATACATAATGACATATATGTCTGAATATGATCTGTTATACATCTCTGTTGAGACATTACACTATGGTTTAAAATGTGACATACAGGTTTAGATAGTCTGTAAGTATTTCCTAAAGAAAGTAAACTCTGAAAAATGTCTTCTACTTTGTTTTGATGGCTAGTAATGACTTGAGGGTGAAAAAGGCTACAATAGGTGATCAGCGAAAAGCTGAGAAACCTAATGTACCTTTTGGCCCCTCACTCATTACCATTCTTATGCTAATGTTGTGTTGGTTGGCTGCAGGTACCGGTTTCTCCTCCTATTGTATTCTTTTTCGCTTTCCTGTTCATGATCTGGCTGTTAAGAACGATTAACTTTGGAGCATTCATAAGTATTTGACTCGGATGGAGTCTACAACTACATGAGGATCTGACAAGGAAAAGGGGAGATCTACTACTTCTTAATTTCAGTTTGATAATAAGGACCTACTCTTATGTTTTTAGATGAGAACATATGATCACTGATTGCAATTTTAAATTACATGCATATCAGGCCATCGTCTTAATTAAGTTTGTCTTTAAGGTGGGATGGTTTCATTACATCCAGACTTGCTGATATTTATGACAGTACTGCAATAGATATGTCCTTTTAATATTGCACTTAGAGATTTTGCTTGATCACTGATCTTACATTGCTAAATGTTTTTCATTAATATTAGCAGTTGGCTGTGGCTGTCTTAATATATTCGTGTTGACATGATGATTACTTGGCCAATATTTAATTATACATAAACAGATGAAATACCAATAGGAGATAGCAATATTTGCATGGGAGTGATTGATAAAACAGTCAAATATGCAGGCTCCATGTATTGGGCACACAGGCTGTAGGCAATTAGGATGGACAAGACATAAAAACCAGGTCATTAAATGCTGAATATTAGTGGTAAATGGGCACTACTAGGGTCCTATCAGAATTTACTCTGACTGATCTATAATAAATGCCTTATGGCAGGATAAAAGATGTGATAGTAAGAACATTATATTGACATAGGGCAGTAATTTTGGTCTTAATAATAATGATACCAACACATTGTCAAATTTCATAATTATACACCTGAGAGATACACATTGATGGACATAGATTATGAAGTTGGATTAACTAACATAATAATGTAACATGAGATAGACAAATGTGTCTATTTAGTCAAGGCAATGTTAATAATAACTGATAATGATTCTTATGAGTTTGTTATCTGCTTTAGACATAGCTGATTGACAGATTTAAAGTCCAAAGGTTTAATGTTTTGTATTAAATACATGTGGTTCTGGAATGTTTGATGCCATCAAGGATCTTGATCCTAGTATGGACTGATAAGACTACAATAGGGATTGACCTTTGTAGATGTCATGGCTAGTTGGTTTTTGCCGAGGCTAGTGTGGACTGGGTTTTTTTAGGAATTTCAGTTCCTTGGTTTTACCAGGGCCACCAAAGTTTCAGAACCTAGTATTTAATTCAGTAACATTGAATTTAGTGATTCAAGCATTTATCTTTTTGAAAGTCTTGATACTAATGATGACTCGTCTCGCCTTATTGTTTAGGAGAATGAAGTTAGCCATGAACTGGTACTACCGACATGGAATAAGGAGCTCACAGCTATTGGCTATAGCTACTTTAAGTCTGAAATACCAAGCTATGCAGTACAAAGCCTTTTATGTTGCATCAAAAACATTAGGGCTCATGAATATATAATACAAAGAGAGATGGCCAGGGGTGCCGATCAATACTCGATTGTGCTACATCTTGGATTTAATCAATGGATAGTGGCCTTCTCCAATATCAATAAAGCCGGGGATGACATCGACAAAATTGTTAAGGTCATAGACGACCTATACAACAAACTGCCTGATCTGATCTACCAGTGGACAATTGAGGAGGATCAATGTAAGGGCAAATATCTGACTGGGCTTAAAGCCTTAGAAAAGGCTAACAAAGTCAAGAAAGACAGTAAAATACATATTGATGTACAAAATACAGATGAAGTAAATGAAGATGACCCATTTGATTCACTCTTGACTGATCAAGATAAAGCTGAACTTGAAGCAAACGAAGGATGTGATGATGATAACAATTTGGGGAGCTTTGAATTCACTCTTAATAATAGTCTGAATTTTCCAATTGTACCAGAGCGCCTTATTGAGAGCCACGCATTACTATGCAACCAGGCGATATGGAGGACTAAAAACTTTGGAGCTTTGGCTCCGATTAGCAGAGACACTTGGATTCTGCTTGGTGGCTTAACCAAAGATCAAGTGGCTGCTGCACAAGGGGCAGCTTTAAGGTTGGAAAAATTGGTCAACAAAGAAGAGATCAAATGTAGTATTGATACTAGATTCTTTGACAAGACTTGTACTAAGAGTAGGTATATGTATGTGAGCCAGAAAGGCCATATGGCATATCCCAGCATTGGGAGGGATGAATTCTACCTTAAAAGGATCTGGAGGACGCTCTGCCCATATATCAAATGTCCATGTGATGACAGGGGCAAAAAGAAAACCAAAAATACATGTGGTGACAATATGACTTGGATCGACCACGCTATTTGGTATATGCTGAACAATTTGGAAGTGATATATCCTAATATGTCTGCTGCAGCACAGATTGTCACTTTCAGAGGGTTCCTTAGGGGCCCACTCAAGACAAGCATCATGGCTTTTATCTCACATCTGGACATAAGGGAAACCTTAATACACATGACAATGAAATTGGCAGCTGACCCATGGTCTGACCTGAAAATAAACCTTACTAGATGCAAAATGGTCGAGATTTGTGAAAAGACTATTAAACCAGTTTCGTTCTTGAAGGATATAAAGGCAGCTGCTAGCAACAGTACCAGCAGAGCTACCAGCAGGTCTTATTCTGGTAACTCTAACAGTGTGCAGAATATGATCATCAAGCCACCTAGAATTACAGCTAAACCGAATGTTGAGACACCTGCTAGCTCCTACAGTACAGCATCCATTGAGTGCTTTGGTACACAAATCCCAGCTGAACACTCAGTCACCAGAGACAAAAGGACCATGGCAAGGGACACTTCAGGCCTGGCTGGAGAAGAACTGCACTATCCTACATAATGATAAGGTATGAAGCTACCAAACATTTTATTGACATGTATGGTTTACATTACATTTACATGTTTTAAATTTGAGGCATCAGTAAACAAGTTGAAGAATCCACTCGGAATCTAAATACTACTGCCACTCGGCCCATATCAAAATTATTGCCATAGTATGGCACAGCCAAATAACTAATCTAACAAAAGTTGTGTCCTTCAGTTCTTTAAATGCTTGCTGTGTTGTTGCAGAAAGGTAAAACCATCATTAAGAACTGCCAGGGGAGATACTCTTTAGTGGATGAGAGGCCTACAAAGAAAATGAAAATCATTCATTGTACTTTTCTATCTAAGGTGCAGGACCAGATCTGCCTACCTAGGATCTTTCACATGGTTGCACTTGAATGTTTTGATAAGGCAGGAGAGATTATGATGGAAAATACTATGTTCGGCTGGAAATACACTGAGAACCTTAGAGACCTCTTTTACAAACCATACTATATCTTTGCACAAGCGGCTAAAGTCCCTTGCCCATGTAAAAACCCCAATTTGAAAGCTTTCATTGATCCAGAGATAGGGCATGTACGTACAACTAATCTGAAAATCATTAAGAGCAGGCTGCTTAGAAATTTATACAGGAAAGGGCTTAATCACATTCCTGATAAAATTTTGATCCTTAGAGAATTCAAGGAAGAGATTAGCAAGGTATGTGATGACTTCTTTGAGGCACACAAATATACTTTTCCTGATATCAATGAGGATGAGAAAATCACTTTCAAGGTAAGGATTTTGGAAATCGCTACAGACCGAATGAGAACTGCTATCAACATGCAAGGGACTAAGAAATTTGCACTGAATGACTCAATTGTGATTAAAAATATGGAATGGCTTATATCTAACCTGTACATATTCGGAATAGATAAAGCTACTAATAATCCGGCATTCCTATGCCCGGAACATGCTAGGGAAATGGCCTATAAGAGACTCAACAGCCATGACTTCACGCTCCTAACCTGTACACACAGGGAAATCCAAGACAGGATTAAAGAAGAGATTGGAAATATCTTGGGCTACAGTAGCTTTGAGTCCGAAAAACTACCCTATCTGTTAGGTGTGTATAAGGCACATAAAAAAGACTATAGATGGATTACGAACGCCCACAACACTATATACACTGAAATATCACAAATAGTGACAGCTGGACTTAATGATATACTGGTTAACTGGCCTGATATTGCCAAAATTCTCAGTGCAAGCATACATACTATGTTTCCTGGTAAAGTTAACACATGCTGGGTTGTTAACTCAATCTATGATGTGGTCATAAATTTACCTCCAAAAATTCATGAAATCTTTGTTGCCGACATTACCAGATGCTACGAGAATATCCCATTGTTAGGAGACAATGGCATTTGTAAGGTCATTGAATTAGTCATCAATGCTGCTTGGAAATGGCAAAAAAGCATTCACCATAATTATGAATTATGGTTTAAAAGTACCCCTAATGGGTTTGCTGCTAAATGGTTCAAAATTGAACCCAAAAGTAAGTGTTGGATTAGAATGGGGCAGCATACATTTATTAAAGCCAATCACTGGCTACTATCCAACTGCTTCATTGCAATGGGAAGTAATATATGGCAGCAGGCTTGTGGAATCCCTATGGGATTCGCATGCAGCCCAAGCTGGTGCAACCTGTACCTAGCCTGGTTCGAGGTCTGCTTTATTAAAAAATTGGCTAACAATGGCAGATTCCAAGAAATCAGTTTATTCAAACATGCATATATGTACATTGATGACCTACTTGTTATTAACTGCCCTACTATTAGGGAGTTCCTTAAGGAGGCAGTACATGGGTCTGATAAGCATATCAGCATATATGACATGGGAAGACTTGGTATTAAGGAAGAGACCATATTCCATGAGAGATATGGGGCTGATCAACCTTGCAGCCACAAAGGGAACTTTCTAAACCTTTCTATTGAAATAGCTAATAATTGCACTGGAGTATATAGAACTACAAGATATGATAAAAGGGATATTCTGCTCTTCCAGGCACTGAAGTTTGTACATGCGGACAGCTGCAGGCCATACCTGCAGGCCAGAAATATAATAATCTCACAAATACTTCCATACATGTATGTTAATTCATGCCCGTTCAAGGCAGCAGCTGATATTATGGAATTAGTTAAAAGCTTCACCAAAAATGGTTTTGATCTCCGAGGCCTAAAGAGGAAGATCATAAGTTATATACGGAACAACATTTTTCCAGGGCTCAAGTTTGACAAGTCTATCCTGGTGATGGAAATAGCATCCTTCTCGTAAGGTATAGCATGTCTGTACCATTATATAATGCATTGTTTTCTCTATGTTTTTTGACTGACAAGATTGATAGGGTAAGGGTTGGACCCCATCTGTGGTGGTAGGGGTCCAAAACAAATAAAAAACCCCCTGCAATCACAGTAAATAGACTGGGCCATACTTATCCTACGGTTGGAGGTAGGCTTTTTTTATATTTATATGTAAGTGTAAATAACATCTAGTAGTTTGCACTGAAAGTCATACCTACTTAGGCACCCCAACAATGGTTGGAGAATATCCTCCAGATCACTATGTTGGTAACTTAAGATATGTTTAGCACTTAAGGGCACATAATTACTTTATCTCCACCTGGAAAAGAAAACAATAATAGGCCTTGTTAAATATCTTAATTTAAAGGTCTTTTTACTTTCGGTGGTCAATAATAAAGGAAATGCTTTAGCTAAAGATTTGCATTATGAGATTTTCTTCTAGCCAAAAAATAGTATCAGAATTTCGGACTCCACATCCAAGATCTAGGTCTGGACCCTGGGTACTGACTGGCAGATGAGCGGGACGCTCTACACGAGCTTGTTTGGTCCACGGCCCCTTTATACATGAATGCTGCATGGTGTAAGACGAATCTGCTGTTGACAGCAAAATTGCATGCAGGAACAAATACTCAAGGTAAGATCTTCTGACACAGATATGTGAGCATAAGATCAAGAATAGGTTACAGCTATAGTTTGATTTTTAATGGTTTGGACCAAAGCCAGACTGGCAATGGATTTCGTAATTGGGTTCACATGCCGGAGGGCTGGCAGATAACCTTTTAGCTACGCCTACAATGGGCGGGAATAAATGCCCCAAGGAGGTAGAACACAATGACATATTGTATGCTGATGAATATGATTCCGATGGGTATCCCTTAAGCTCTCATAGTGAGGAGACGTTGGAAGAAGAATGGCTGGACGCTGAGTTCAAAGCCTGCCTTGATACAAGTCTAGAAGAGATGGATATTGGAGGGAAAGCTGGTGGGAAACGCCCCTGGCAGAATCATCAAGGTTCTAATGAACAGAAACAGAGATATGTGGGCAAGCAAACTGGAGAAGGAAGCAGACAAGCTGGCTCCAACTACTCTTATCACAGGAGCAACATCACAAATACACAGGACTATGATTCTGAAAATGAGCTGGAAGACATACAGGTTTGGTTGAATTCTGGATGTAGAAAGACCTTTACATTAATTAGCTTACTCCTGCTCTAGGATGCATGAGTATGACCGATACTACTACATATTCATAAGAATATAATCACAGGATTAGATCATTCCTCCATACATAATGACATATATGTCTGAATATGATCTGTTATACATCTCTGTTGAGACACTATGGTTTAAAATGTGACATACAGGTTTAGATAGTCTGTAAGTATTTCCTAAAGAAAGTAAACTCTGAAAAATGTCTTCTACTTTGTTTTGATGGCTAGTAATGACTTGAGGGTGAAAAAGGCTACAATAGGTGATCAGCGAAAAGCTGAGAAACCTAATGTACCTTTTGGCCCCTCACTCATTACCATTCTTATGCTAATGTTGTGTTGGTTGGCTGCAGGTACCGGTTTCTCCTCCTATTGTATTCTTTTTTGCTTTCCTGTTCATGATCTGGCTGTTAAGAACGATTAACTTTGGAGCATTCATAAGTATTTGACTCGGATGGAGTCTACAACTACATGAGGATCTGACAAGGAAAAGGGGAGATCTACTACTTCTTAATTTCAGTTTGATAATAAGGACCTACTCTTATGTTTTTAGATGAGAACATATGATCACTGATTGCAATTTTAAATTACATGCATATCAGGCCATCGTCTTAATTAAGTTTGTCTTTAAGGTGGGATGGTTTCATTACATCCAGACTTGCTGATATTTATGACAGTACTGCAATAGATATGTCCTTTTAATATTGCACTTAGAGATTTTGCTTGATCACTGATCTTACATTGCTAAATGTTTTTCATTAATATTAGCAGTTGGCTGTGGCTGTCTTAATATATTCGTGTTGACATGATGATTACTTGGCCAATATTTAATTATACATAAACAGATGAAATACCAATAGGAGATAGCAATATTTGCATGGGAGTGATTGATAAAACAGTCAAATATGCAGGCTCCATGTATTGGGCACACAGGCTGTAGGCAATTAGGATGGACAAGACATAAAAACCAAGTCATTAAATGCTGAATATTAGTGGTAAATGGGCACTACTAGGGTCCTATCAGAATTTACTCTGACTGATCTATAATAAATGCCTTATGGCAGGATAAAAGATGTGATAGTAAGAACATTATATTGACATAGGGCAGTAATTTAGGTCTTAATAATAATGATACCAACACATTGTCAAATTTCATAATTATACACCTGAGAGATACACATTGATGGACATAGATTATGAAGTTGGATTAACTAACATAATAATGTAACATGAGATAGACAAATGTGTCTATTTAGTCAAGGCAATGTTAATAATAACTGATAATGATTCTTATGAGTTTGTTATCTGCTTTAGACATAGCTGATTGACAGATTTAAAGTCCAAAGGTTTAATGTTTTGTATTAAATACATGTGGTTCTGGAATGTTTGATGCCATCAAGGATCTTGATCCTAGTATGGACTGATAAGACTACAATAGGGATTGACCTTTGTAGATGTCATGGCTAGTTGGTTTTTGCCGAGGCTAGTGTGGACTGGGTTTTTTTTTTGTAAAGCATGAAGTTGCTTGTATGAAATTAGGAAAGAAATATTTCTCAAAATAATAAACAAGGTTTGCTTATACTTTATGGTGATATTTGTTAGTTACCATTATACATAATTGACCACTTGGTCTTGGGGCAAAAGTATGCTGGTGGGTATCAAAAGCATGCGTCCGGACGCATGCTTTCAGCACCCATGCTTCGTGCTTTTTTTTGGGTGATGGTGGGTGCTGGTTGGTTCATTTTTTTACACCCTTCATTTGTTAAGAGGATTCTTCAGCCAAGAATCATTCCACAATGCTCGAATTTTCCATCAAATTAGCATCGATTTCATTAGATTGGAGTCTGATTAGTGCGCAGATTGACCCAAACTCCAAATTGGCATGTGAATCTCCAATTAGTTGCTCAATCCATCATATCTTTTCATAAACCTTATCCACCAAGGTAGGATTGTCATTTCGACCATATTCAGCCTAAAAGCCCCATCTAATTTTGCTTAAATTGGGCTGACTTAAGAGATTTCTCACCGCTTTTACAAAAACACATTTGCAAGAATGGTTTTTCTTTAATTTCTCACTCAATATCCCAAATTAGGTTCTCAAATTTTGCACATAGGATATGGGTGCATGGCCGATTATGAAAATCTGAAAAGCCCCACCGATTTAGCTTAATTTGGGCTGAATTAAAAAATTCTTCAATTGTACCAAAAACTGCTTGCCAAATGGTTTTCTCTAATTGCTCACACAATATCCCAAAATTAGGTTCTCAAATTTTGCACGTAGGATATGGGTGCATGGCCATTATGAAAATCTGAAAAGCCCCATCCGATTTAGCTTAATTTGGGCTGAATTAAGAAATTTTGTTCTCATTTTACCAAAATTGCTGCAGAAATGGGTTTTCTAATTGCTCATTCAATATCCCAAATTAGGCCTCGAAATTTTGCATGTATGATCGAATTGCATGGCCGATTATGAAAAACAAAAAAACAAAAGTGTTTGGAAAGTCTTTGGAAAGTGTTTGGGTCTTTGTGTCGAACTCAGCGTTATTTGATACCCACCAAAGATACTTTTGCCCCTTTGTAAGAAATTACATAGTTTCTATTATTCTCGTTCTTTTTAGAACTTGATAGATACACCGACTTCCAATTTAGTAAGGGGCTTGAACTATTACCCTATACCTTGGCTTTTATAGAGTTAAGCCCTAAAAATGTAAAACATTCTTTTAACTTTTGCTTAACCTAAATGCCAAATATCTCTTTGGAGTTATGAACGATGGCGGAGCGGGATTCCCTACCCGGAATGGATTTGGTGGGACTCGCCCCAAATATATCCGACAGTTAGTCTTAAAACCCCGGTACCGGTGCATGAACTTTGTTTTCCAGGGCTTTTCTAGCAATGGATCGGTGGGACCTCATTCGAAAAAAATCGACCTCCCTTTTTCTCGAAGCGGCAAATCGGCCCTAAATGAGCGGTGCCCTTAGCAGGAATTTGAGTTTTGCATGCAAGATCTAGATCCGAGTCAAAATATGGATAACTATGGTAAACGTGGCAAGCATAATTATGGTAGCCAGCCTCCAAACAGAAGATTCCAGAACTCCCATAGACAGCGCTATGGGAATGCTTCTCCTTATGTTCCTGAAACACAAGATATGGTCGAAAGGGACTCGCATACGTAAGATAACCGTGTATTTATCATCGAAAATCATGGTAAAGGAGTGATATACTTACCTTTAACAAGTAACAGATCTATGGCTAAGCAAATGGGGAGCTTAGTAGACTCTGAATTCTCCCAACTATACTGTTATTAAGAATGTCCTTAGACTATTCTATTCTATTCTATTCTTTCATGGCTTAGAAAATCTTAATTAGTATTGCTTTTTATCATTGCATCTTTTCTGTGCTCTTTTTGTATTATTGGGCAAAAGGATTACATTAGGCGATCGGTGATAAACCGAGAAGCCCAATGTACCTTTTGGCCCTTGCACTGTTACCATTATCATGCTAACAAAGGTATTGTTTTAATCTGCAGTAACGGGCTTCTCTTCCTAATGTTCTACTTTTGTCCAGTTTATATTAGGAGCTTTCGGGATGTGGATTGCAACAGGGACGGGTTCTAAATGACAAAGATTATGTTTTCTTAAGTAAATCTAAAGTAAGAAAGGACATAGATGGGTTAAATATGGGAACGAGAAACACTTGCACGTGATACGTGCCTCGTTTACTACTGTTCCTTAAGCAAAGATACTCTGTTTGATTGAAATTTTGCTGGTGATCTATATCATCTTTTGCTGGCTGGTATCTATAGCCTATCACCATTTTGAAACTTCTGAATGTTTTGTATCCTAAACTGGAAATATGGGATGTTATTGATGCTAAAACTTGGGCATTCTAGCCACCTTACCTTATTATTTGCTTTTATGATTAAGCATGATTTCTGAAATCTAGATATAACCTATGAAGGTTTTGTATCCTAAACTGGAAATATACTACTGTTATAGATGCTAAAACTTGGGATTCTAGCCACCTCATTTTTAAATTGCTTATTTTGTCCAGATTAGTGTATAAATCTAAAACAGTTGTTGACAGTTGTTGACTACCTATGGTTAATGTGTAAACATGCTTAGAAGCAAATTTATATTGATTATACAAGTTCACCTACTGTTTGCGGATACACTTGTAGTCCATATTCAAATCAAAGGTCTCTCTTTCAGTCTATTTGCTGTGACAGGCTGTAATAAATGGTAAAGCAGCATGAGTAGCTAAGTCTGCTTTCTACATAACAGAAGTATTATGTTCATGTTGCATGTTACTTTCGAATTAAATATGTAACTGGAAGTGACACTAAGTGCATCCGACTCTGGTGTTACAATAAACAGAAAGATGGTCACATCAGTAATATGATGCCTTATGGCTAAATATTAGAAAACTTGTTGCTAGGTCTACCTTTCCATTTGCTTTTATGATTAAGCATGATAACTTAAATCTAGACATAACCTATGAAATGGTATTGTCATAGGTCTTAAAGTATTGATAAGGAATAAAGTATTGACATTATATGCCTCAGTTTGCTAGGCATAACAAGTTATATTAGAACATAGGATAGTATGTTCTGACTTGATGATAGTAATTACAGTAGCAGATCTTATACTTTGGTACCATCTGGAACTATGTTCTTGTATGGCCAGATAAGACAGCAGAGGGATTGACCAATGCTGATGTTTATGCTAGTTTTTACTAGTTCAAGCCGGCTTTTTTTCATGATATTTCTGTGCATTGGTCTTACCAGTGCTGCCACAATTCCTTAGTATAGGTTTGCTAATGTGATTGCTTTTCTCTACTGAGCTGTGTTTGCATTTCATGGCTTTTACTTTGATATTTCAAAAACTCAAAACTCTGGTTGTAAAATGGCAGGGTGAATATGACAATCAGGAAGAAACTGAATTCAAATTGGTTATTCCTACCTGGAATGCAGAACTGGTTGGATGGGGTTATGACAAGAATAACATCGAATGTCCCAACAACGCTGTTCAAACTCTATTATGCTGTATCAAACATGATAAGGTACATCAAAAAATTCTGGAAAAAGAAGCCCTCAAGGGGCCAAATGGGTACTCCCTCGTGAGTCACTTTGGTTTTAGCAACTGGCTGAAATCGATACCTGTAATCAATGGGACCCTAAATGAGTGGGATGAAGTTAATACTATGGTGGATGCCCTTTATGACAAACTGCCTGCACAAATAGGTGATTGGACAATTGAAGATGACATGGCTAAATCTGACTTCATGAAGGGTATTGCTGCACTTAACAGTGCAAATAATATTAAAGTCCAAACTAAAGAAGGTGATTGTATAGTGCAAAATGAAAGTATGGACAGCTGCAAAATGCTCAGTGCCGACAATGACCCTTTTGGAGAAATGCTTTTGTCTGACCAGGATAAGGCTGCCATCAAGGCTAAAAGTAGTATTAGCAGCAATGATGGTAATGATTTCAGTTTCACTCTGGTTAACTGCATTAAGTTTCCTATTATTCCTGCCAGACATGTTGAAAGCTATGGTGCCTTATACAACCAAGGTATTTGGAGGTCTAAAAATTTTGGTGCATTGGCACCAATATCAGAAGATGCTTGGATGATACTGGGATGCATTACACCCGAGCAAGTTGAGGAAGCCAAGTTGGCTGCACACAGAATGGACAAGTATGTGAATAAGCTCAAGGTGAAATTGTGCATTGACAATAAGTTTTTTGACAAACAATGCTCTGTTAGTGACTGCATTTTTATCAGCCAAAAAGGCCATATGGCATACCCTTCTATCCATAGAGACGACTTTTACATTAAAAGATTTTGGCGCACTCTTTGCCCCTACTTCAAATGCCCTTGTGAACCAAAAGGTAGAACTCCAGATAATTCTAAATGCAAGGACAACATGACTTGGGTAGACCATGCTGTATGGTATATGTTAAACAATCTGCCCACTCTTTATCCGGACATGTCAATTGCTGGACAAATGGTGTCCATCAGAAATTGTCTAAAGACAACTCTCAAAACTAGTATTCTGGCTTATTTTTCATACTTGGAAGTAAGGAGCATTTTGATTGGAATGGCTTTGAACTTACCCACTAGCTGACCTCAAGTTGGGATTGCCTAAATGTAAGTTAGTAGACATTTGTGAAAAGACTATCAAGCCTGCATCCTTTCTCAAAAGAATGGACGGGCAAAAAGGGAGGGGAACATTCCATAAAAAACAGCAGACGGCCTCCCCATCAACTAGTGCTCATAGCAGAATTAGCGCCCCACCAAGAATGATGTTTACACCTTCCAAAGCAGTAAACACTATGTCTGGTAGCAGCTCAGTTGAAGTACTGGGTACACCTGGTGGTCTCAACGATTCAGTCACAAAAAACCAAGTTGCTCGGGACCTGACCAAAGATGACACAGTGGTGCAAAATTTAAAGTACAATGTTTAAGAAGGTATGTCTACATGCATTCTTCTGATTTCAAGTAATATAGGTCTAGAGTTCTTTTATAAGTACTCTCTCGTTTCTGATGATATTTCAAGTATGTGATTGATTTGTTCATGGGTGATCTCTGAAACAAATCCATAATCTGGCTGTTATGCCTATAATGCCACTCGGCCTATAAAAATACTTGGAATTTGAATATGCCCTATCCACTATATTCCCCTGATTCCTATTAATCTCAATATTATTTATGATATATTTGCTGTCTATGATTGTAATCCTGCTGTAATTTGAACAGATGTCCAGAAAGCTACAAAAAGATTGCCTGGGCAGAATACACTTGATGGATAATGGCAATAAGAACAAAAGGAAAATTTTACACAACAGATTCTTTTCTAAGATCCTAGACAAAATATATTTACCTATTATTTTCCAGCAGGCTTTAACAGAAATCTTGGGAGATGTAGGAGAGCTTATTATGGAGGAAACAATGTTCTCTTGGGAATACACTGAAAACCTGAGTGACATGTGTTATAAGCCTTCCTCTATATTTGCTGAGGATAAGGAGGTCAAATGCCCTTGCGGAAATCCCAATATCAAGAATTTTATTGACAAAAACATTGGACATGTCAGAACTACCGATCTTAATATTATTAGGAATAAGGAACTTCGGAACCTTTTCAAGAAAGGCCTAAACCACATCCCTGATAAAGTGCTGGATGTCAATGAATTGAAAAAAGATATTTCTCTATCTATTGACAGGCTATTTGAATTGCACTTCTACATATGTGGACAGGTTACGGCTGAGACTATAGGTTCAGTCAAAGAAAGGATTTGGGAACTCACTCTATCTAAAGTGCAGCAAGCCATCAAACTGGACAGTACAAAAAAATTTCCTCTATGTGACAAAGATGTCACAAATAACCTTAATTGGTTGATTGACAATTTCTATATATCTGGAATAGACAAGGCGTCTAACAATCCTTGTTTCATTTGCCCAAGGCACATCAAAGAATGTGCTATGGAAAGAATCAATGGACCGGATTTTATTCCTTTGGTGACATCATCTGGTCAGATCACTAGTATGATAAAAGCAGACATTAATAATCTGGTTGGGGATATTGGAACCAATGCTGATAAGCTCCCATATATTCTAGGAATCTTCAAAGCACACAAACTTGACTATAGATGGATAACCAATGCCCATAATACTGTTTATACGGAATTGTCCCTTATTATCACTGCTATCCTGAATGATATACTAATTATGTGGCCAGAAATTGCTAAATACATGTGTGGCAATATTCTTATTCATATGCATGGAGCTGTTAACCTGTGCTGGGTAGTAGAGTCAATATATGATGTTACTCTTAACCTCCCTGATTACATACATGAAGTCTTTGTTGCTGACATCACTAGATGTTATGAGACCATACCTTTGAATGGGGAGACAGGCATTTGCCATACCATGAAGAAAGTAATCGAAGCTACTTGGATGTATAAAAGAATGATACACAGGAAACATGAACTGTGGATCAAAAAGAATGGTGAGAATGGATACAAGATTAAGTGGTTTAAATTTACACCCCACAGTAAATGCTGGCAGCATATCAGCGAGCAGAATTTTATCAAAATTAACTATTGGCTTCTTACCAATTGTTATATTGCTATAGGAAACAAAATTTGGAAACAAGCTAGTGGTATTCCAATGGGATTTCCTTGTAGTCCAAGCTGGTGTAATCTTTACCTTGCATGGTTTGAGTTAATCTTCATCAAAGGGCTAGCTGCCCATGGAAAATTTCACATTATTAACACGTTTAAATCTGTGTTTCGATACATGGATGATTTGTTGGCTGTAAACTGTCCCTTTATTAAAGATTTTTTGAGTAAGGATACTACTTTGAACACTAGCGGGCTGCAAATATATGATATGGACAGACTTGGAATTAAGGAAGAAACCATCTTCTCAAAGGATGGTCCCAATAATCTGACCTATGGACAGTCTGCTAATTTTCTAAATTTGAAAATTGAGATAGTCAATAGAACACATGGAATATACAGAACAGTCAAATACGATAAAAGGGATAGTTTACCTTTTAAGGCTATTAGGTACATCCATGCTGATGGTTGCAGACCATATCACCAATCCAGAAATGTTATCTTGTCCCAAATACTACCTTGTTTGTACATCAACTCCTGTCATACTGGAGCAACACGGGACATTATTAACCTCATACACACCTTCATGGGAAAAGGCTTTGACTGTTACAATCTCAAGAAGAGAGTTCTGAAGTATATCAAAGGCAATATTTTTCCTGGGATGAAGTTTGAAGCCAATGAGATATGTGAAGCCATTGACACCTACTTTTAATACTTAAGGTAAAATTGTTCTACCATTTCTATATGCTTTTACTTTGGCAGCTTAGCCCATATAGGGTGTGGCAAGGCTCCTGCTCTGAGTAGGGGCCTGCCACCCCTATCTTAGAGTATATAATCAGGAACTCTAGTATGCCCCACTCTACGGTTGGAGGAATGCTTTTTTTGTGTAAAGCATGAAGTTGCTTGTATGAAATTAGGAAAGAAATATTTCTCAAAATAATAAACAAGGTTTGCTTATACTTTATGGTGATATTTGTTAGTTACCATTATACATAATTGACCACTTGGTCTTGTAAGAAATTACATAGTTTTTATTATTCTCGTTCTTTTTTAGAACTTGATAGATACACCAGCTTCCAATTTAGTAAGGGGGCTTGAACTATTACCCTATACCTTGGCTTTATAGAGTTAAGCCCGAAAATGTAAAACATTCTTTTAACTTTTGCTTAACCTAAATGCCAAATATCTCTTTGGAGTTATGAACGATGGCGGAGCGGGATTCCCTACCCGGAATGGATTTGGCTGGACTCTGCCCCAAATATATCTGACAGGTTAGTCTTAAAACCCCAGCTGGTGCATGAACTTTGTTTTCCCGGGCTTTTTCTAGCAATGGATCAGTGGGACCTCATTCTGGAAGACGACCTCCCTTTTTCTGAAGCTGCAAATCAGCGCCTAAATGAGCAGGCCCTTAACAGGGAATTTGAGTTTTGCATGCAAGATCTAGATCTGAGTCAAAATATGGATAACTATGGTAAACGTGGCAAGCATAATTATGGTAGCCAGCCTCCAAACAGAAGATTCCAGAACTCCCATAGACAGAGCTATGGGAATGCTTCTCCTTATGTTCCTGAAACACAAGATATATGGAAAGGGGACTCAGACATAGAAGATAACCAGGTATTTATCACTGTAAAATCATGGTAAAGGAGTGATATACTTACCTTTAACAAGTAACAGATCTATGGCTAAGCAAATGGGGAGCTTAGTAGACTCTGAATTCTCCCAACTATACTGTTATTAAGAATGTCCTTAGACAATGATGTTACAGCCTTTCATGGCTTAGAAAATCTTAATTAGTATTGCTTTTTATCATTGCATCTTTTACATTACTCTTTTTGTATTATTGGGCAAAAGGATTACATTAGGCTTATCGGTGATAAACCGAGAAGCCCAATGTACCTTTTTGCCCTTTGCAATCGCTACCATTATCATGCTAACGATTGTATTGTTTGGTCTGCAGTGCGGGCTTCTCTTCCTAATGTTCTACTTTTGTCCGGTTTATATTAGGAGCTTTTCGGGATGTGGATTACCTGAGGGGCCGGGTTCTAAATGACAAAGATTATGTTTTCTTAAATAAATCTAAAGTAAGAAAGGACATAGATGGGTTAAATATGGGAACGAGAAACACTTGCACATGATACGTGCCTCGTTTACTACTGTTCCTTAAGCAAAGGTACTCTGTTTGATTGAAATTTTGCTGGTGATCTATATCATCTTTTGCCAGTGGGTATCTATAGCCTATCACCATTTTGAAACTTCTGAATGTTTTGTATCCTAAACTGGAAATATGGGATGTTATTGATGCTAAAACTTGGGCATTCTAGCCACCTTACCTTAAAAAAACTATTCTATTCTATTCTTATTATTTGCTTTTATGATTAAGCATGATTTCTGAAATCTAGATATAACCTATGAAGGTTTTGTATCCTAAACTGGAAATATACTACTGTTATAGATGCTAAAACTTGGGATTCTAGCCACCTCATTTTTAAATTGCTTATTTTGTCCAGATTAGTGTATAAATCTAAAACAGTTGTTGACAGTTGTTGACTACCTATGGTTAATGTGTAAACATGCTTAGAAGCAAATTTATATTGATTATACAAGTTCACCTACTGTTTGCGGATACACTTGTAGTCCATATTCAAATCAAAGGTCTCTTTTCGATCTATTTGTTTGTGACAGTCAGTAATAAATGGTAAAAAAAAGATGAGTAGCTAAGTCCGCTTTCTACATAACAGAAGTATTATGTTCATGTTGCATGTTACTTTCGAATTAAATATGTAACTGGAAGCGACACTAAGTGCATCCGACTCTGGGTAATCCATAGTATAACTGATGTTACAATAAACAGAAAGATGGTCACATCAGTAATATGATGCCTTATGGCTAAATATTAGAAAACTTGTTGCTAGGTCTACCTTTCCATTTGCTTTTATGATTAAGCATGATAACTTAAAACTAGACATAACCTATGAAATGGTATTGTCATAGGTCTTAAAGTATTGATAAGGAATAAAGTATTGACATTATATGCCTCAGTTTGCTAGGCATAACAAGTTATATTAGAACATAGGATAGTATGTTCTGACTTGATGATAGTAATTACAGTAGCAGATCTTATACTTTGGAAAAATGGTACCATCTGGAACTATGTTCTTGTATGGCCAGATAAGACAGCAGAGGGATTGACCAATGCTGATGTTTGTGCTAGTTTTTACTAGTTCAAGCCGGCTTTTTTTTTTTAAGTCAATGGCCCTTCTTTAACAAAGCGTGAGCGTACGGCCATCCAGAGCCAAAGTTAGGGTGTTGCTTTTTCCTGGACGAAGAGGAAGATTTCTTGTTCTTATATGAAGCTAAGGCATAGAACGATGGCGGTCAAAGCAGAACCAATTGCAAGCTATGGGTATTGCGTGATTTTAATTTGTTCCTCGCACCATATCTAGCCACCTTCACTACTAGGTTACAATGGGTTCAAACCCCAAAAAATGCGCTACTGCTACTATGATAGAAAACCCATTAACGATTCTTATTGCATTATTGACACATGTTTTTTACTCCACAAATTTCAAGATCTACTTATCAATGTTGGCAATGGTGCTTTATGCCCTTGTACCTACCACGTGGAGACGCCCCAGGGGGGCAAAATGTCCATCAACATGTATAAGCTGTAGATATGCTCGTTGCTTGTTCCATATTGTGAGCCCTACTAGGTATTTATGATTGTTGCCTTATACATGCTTCTCTAACCATGCAAACCTTATTTCAATATGATTAAAGCAAGTTGAAGTTGAAGAATAGGAAAATTGTTACCATCCCCAAAATCCCAAAGGGTCCAACGCCAACGGGCAACCCCTTGATGCGTTAGCATCTTGTTTCTCTAGCTTTATTTTTTAACTGGCCCCTTGCTTTACAAAAAGAAGCAAACACAACGGTAAGCACAAAACACACTAAACAGTACTCTTGCAGTAACACCTGATTAGAATATGCATGTGCGATTGAAGGGCAAAGCAAGGCATGTTGTGCATCGAATGCAAGCCAACAGAGGGGTGGCTATGGCTATGGTGTAGTAACAGTACTGTGGGCAGACATAGGTCAATTTGTATTAAAAGAGAATGGATCAAAGTAGAATGGAGCAGAAAAAAAAAAAGTTAAAAAAGTAGGAACAAATTTGGATTCTGAGGGACGAGACCCTTTCGCTTTCAGCTACAGTAGAACTTTGAGTGAAAGCAGAGGGCCTTGCAAGGAGAAGGATTTCTCTGTGAATCTGAATTGAACAGTGGCTTATACCCAAGGGAATGGGAAGGTCGAGACAAGTAAGTATCTTATGTACCATAAGCCCTGCTTCTGCTTGCTGCTATTCTATTCACTTCACACGCTATATGATAGATTTGGCACAGACATCAGTAGTAACATTGCATTAACCAATGCAGTCAAGAGTTTATTAACTTGATTTTCTGATGCAAATAGTGATTGCAGTAAAAAACAAGTGTGAAAAGATATTCAAGGGCATCCACATAATTTTTTGAGAAGATGACCATAGGAAAGTCACACTCGGATCATGCTTATTGTAGGAGAAGCCAAACAACAGTGGGAAGGAAGCCGTGAGAGTCGTCAAGCCAAAAATGATTTATCCTGCTGGTTAGCACCTTTAAAGGTATAAAACAAGTGGATTATGATATTTTAAGATGGATTTATACCCTAGATTAGCATCTGGAGGTGTCTGACTCCTCTAACAAAGTGGATGACTCTCACTGAAAAAGAGGCAGAAAATAGAGGATCTTCCTATGCTAGGACTGTGGCCATGGCCATGGCCGGAAAGCATAGGAATAATGGATGTGTTGAAAACCTAGGAAGAACTAAGTTGCTCTAGATACTGACATCAGGGAGTGGAGACGAATTATCTCTCATGGTGCTCTAATTTTAGCAGAAGCACAGTACTGGCAAAGTTCTACTGGACGGGCTTGCTCCTGATAGTCCATGCATTTTGGAAGCCAATGGAGCATCACAAGCACTTTGGACGGTCGGATTGCCCCCTAAACTCTTATGGCAATTGACGGCAAAGTACCTAACTCACGTAACGCAATGAGAGTTTCAATTTGAGCCGTCCAACGTGGTGAGATTTAACTTCGGCCATCGATTTGGTACATTCAGTGGCATCAAAAGGATATTCTATCACACCTCCTCCCAAGGGTTTGCCCTTTGGGCAACTCAAAAATGCAAATGGACCCATAAAGAATGCAAGGGAAGTTTTGATGCCATTGAGGATGGATTGGAAATTTCTTTGGAACCCTTATAACCTACTGTGTGGACTTTAAAAGTCACATCACAGTTTAGAAAGAGCAGAAAATTTTCGTGCTAAAGATACTAATTTTTCTTGATATTTCTGGCAGGAATCAAAGGAAAATATGTAGCTGGCAGGCTGGGTGCAGAAAATTTGTCGATTATGGCTCAAAAATTTTCCGGACCCAATTTACCAATGGTTGAAATGGAAGGCATGATTGACGCCTAACAGTCAACCATTTTACGGTAAAAATGACAGCCACGTGGTATTCATGCTGCTAATACATTAAATTGGACATAGTGTTTGGTAAATATTTAAGGATGGGCATTCTCAATTCTTATCCGGCCCAAAGCTTATCCTGTGCAGACTAGACAGGAGGTTCAGAAAGAGTTTGTTTTTGGATTGGAGAGGAAGTTATAGATTGTGAAGCGCATATTCGTGACGTGTTATTGGGGATATAAAAGAAGGGGAGGGAAGGCTTTATTCTGCACTCTGCCTTCAATTTATAATGGCAACTAAAATGGGGCTCCTCATGCTCATGGCGGTTATTCTACTCTGTTACAAAAGCGATGCGGGTCTGGATTGCAAACCCAATTCCCAGTGTTGCCCCAAAAGCAAGTTCTGTGAGGCTGGCAAATTTTGCACAGCCTGCGACCGTTCTCTGAACCCATATTGCTGGTGCACCGGACCTTCTTCAGAATGCCACGCAAAATCGAAATGCTGCTCCGATCAGGATTGTCCCGAGGGAAGTTCTTGCAGTATTTGCACCAAAAGCATCCCGCCCATATGCCGCTGCACTGGTGACTAAGTTATCTCGATGCCGATTAACTAGTTATCTCGATGTAGGTAGACGCTTCTCCAAAAGCTTGAATAGAACTTTGCTAACATAGCTATATGTTGATTTCAATTATTATATAAGCACTTCATATGAACTAAGTGTGGTCTCACTTCAAGGGGGATACAGCACCAGGTATATGTTGTATAAAACATCTGCGTGAACGATATGTGTTTTTTTATTAGGTTGGTACTTACCATATGAAGATTTGGTTTGAAAGTCATATGGATACGACAAGCATCGCCCACTTTATTGGCTCCGAAATTGGGTCAAACCGCTGGCGGGTTAAGCCCAAAAGAACCCCATTCGCGGCCCGAATCCGTTATGTTGACATGGCGCCGAGGTGGCGCTACCCCACGGGGTTCGCTTGGGCGAACGAACCCGGAAACCAAGTCTGCTGGCGAACCGAGCCGGCACGGCCTACCCGTGATCACGAAAATCAATCGATTTTTAGCAGATCGCAAAAAGGATGAAAAATCTTGGAAGAAATCTGCGGCAACGGATGGCCCAGGCTACCCGAAATCGAAGTAAAAGCTTCGATCAAATGGTAGGAGGGTTCAATCGGTTCTACCAGAGAGTGCTATCCTTTAATCCTAAACAGAGGGACGGAAAATTGGGGCGAGACCAATCGAGCTATGGAATAATTCCAAATGCCGGGGGGAGAATATAATGAAACAGAATCACGCCTACTGGATTTGCCTTCAAGCTTGGCATCAATTATAGACATAATTTACAAGGAGGAATCCGCTCGAAAGGTTTAATCGGCGGGATTCCTAAAGCAAAAGACCATCCCGGCTGGTTTTCGAATTGCCCATTTCGAATAGAGGAGTGTTTTGATCGAGAAAGAGGAATTTGCCATAGGCTGGGGGATTACCAAAAGTTGAAAGCTTAGGAACCGAACGAAGGAAGGTAAAATATGGCGATCTCCGGGGAAAATCTAAGGCTAAGTTGGATCATTCTGGACAAAAAAACAGGGAAAATGGTAAATCATCAAAGCCGAGGCCTTTGAGCGGATTCCGGCTAATCGCCCGATGTGGCGATTTTTATAATTAATTTGGATCGACTTGATTTTCGCGATCCGGGCTGTGCAATCGCACGGCTGCCAGTTCTATATCTTAGATTGAATCCAAATTTAATGAACCGTATGGAAAGCAGCAGCTATCTGTCAGCGGGAGCAGTTTTGCCCTCTGCTTCAAAGGGTCCGACCACTCTCCAGTTCAGAAGCATTCCGTTTGTTTCTAAAGGGCAGCTGATGGCGCAATCAAAGGCACAGACTGTGCGATTTGCCTCGGCAAATTTGGTGATGGGGATTTGCTCCCCAAATCATGGCAAACTTAACCACCGTTCGGGTTAAGCTTAAGGCGAACCGGTGGAGTAGCGCCACCTCAGCGCCGATCAAAATCGCGGGTTAAACTTAGGCGTAGTCCGTGGGTTCGCTTTTAAGCGAATTTTAAGGTTCGGCAGGGGGCGGTACCGGCGAACTCAATTTGAGGGCGATCGCACCGGACAAGCATGGTTTTAGCATGTAGAGTATATGAAAATTGTATGATGCTGACGTCACCAAATTGGGTGTGGGTTTTCAATGGTCGTTTTGTGTTTTTCCTTCGGTAGTTGCTTTGTTCGGAGTTAGGTTTTCTCCAACACCTGGCATACCGAGGAATAGGTCCGACATGCTGAGGCGATGGAGCAAAAAGCTTCCCGAACTTGAGGAAGGTCTTTCAATTTGAGCAGAACTGGTGCAATTTGAGCACAAAGCTTGCCGAACTTGCTAGGCTTTTCAATTTGAGCAGGGCTTTCTTCTGAGCCTTTTTGGATTTGGGCAAGGTTGTTGCAATTTATCTTGTTTTTTAGTGAAGCTTTTAGGCTTTTTTTTAAGGAAGGCGATTCCTATTTATTCGTTTCAGGTTCAGTTGCTTTGTTCTACCTCAACACATGGAATGACATGTTGAACTGCTTTATTGAAACTCAAGAACGTGTTAGCTTTTGTTTGTTCTACCAAGTTAGATACAAGAAGATTGTGAATACTTGTTTTTGCCTTCGAGATGCTTGTAGCTGGTACCATGAGTTATGAGAAGTTTGTAGAGTTTCTTAATTGAAGCTTGGTGCTTCTCAAATGTGGTGCTGCCAATTTGTTAGGGGTTTCGATTCCCTGGGAAAAGACTCGTTGAGTTTTTGCAACGTTTAAAACTATGTAACACATGTGCTTTTAAGCAGGTCTCAAGTTGGCTGCCTGTTGCAAACTTCTTGCAGTGGGATGCGATTGTAACTTATTATTTTTAATTATTTCCCCCTTTAAGAAATTGCTGCATAGAAGCTTGCTCTTAGCTGCTCTGTCGTCGTTAAACGACGTGTCGATTACGACGATTATTTCGACGTTTAGACGTCGTTGAACTACGTCACGACGTCGTTGAACTACGTTTAGACGTCGTTGAACTGCGCCGCAATAACAACGTCATTAACGACGTCGACACGTCGTTTAACGACACCTCGACGTCGTTGAATAACGATGATCCCTTATAGTGTTGTAGGGAGCACATGTGGACATGCTTTTTTGCTGTTCTACAACGAATATGCCATTTGAATCTTATTAATTGTTCTTACTTTAATGAATTTGCATAAGCTGAATTGATGGAAACTTGTCAATTGATATGAACTTGTGTTTGTAATGCTTAAGTTTTGGGTAGATTCTGTTGTAGCAAAGGACTGGTTCCCATGTGCAGATGATTCTCTGCTTTATGATTGACTGTATGGTTGACGTGCATCCTATGGTTTGCAAATCGTAAGATGACATAAATTCGAGTTTGATCTCATCTTGATTTTGAAGGGACGGCCAGGGTTGAGCCATCTGAAATATACCGGAGTATTTTTGAAATATGAGTTGGCTAAGGGTTATCCTATTGTTTAAATTTGGTTTTTCCGGGGTTCCGAAAACTTTTTGAATTTTTTTTCTAGATTGATTTTCTAAGGTTTGAAGGGTTTTGCCAGCCGAAAAAACTTCTCGATAGTCCAAAAATTGGAAAAGCATTTTTGATAAGATTTTGATGGTTTTGATGTTGGTCGGATTTAGGGATTTCTTCTTTGGGTAAAGCTTTTATGCACCGTCACTCTGGAAGCATGTAGCACGGCATGGAGGCCACGATTGCTTTGGTTAGGGTTCGTGATTTGCTTTGGTTAGGGTTCGTGATTTGGACATTCGAGATACATGTTTCTCTTTTCTATTTAGAACTATAGCTTGTGGGAGGATTATTGTTTCTAATTTCTGTTGTGCAACACATCGATTCTAGAATTGAAGGCAACAAGTCATTATCAGGAATGACCGGCTTCATGTTGGGTCAGCTTCTACCTTATGCTGAATTGACTATCACTATCTGCAAATTTCCTAGCAGTTGGTAAGAGTTTTCATTTTTTTCAAAATTCTTGGTGAAATCGATATGGTCTCTAATAAGATTTAAATATACGGTCGTTTAATCTCTATATACTTATGATACTTTTACGTTTGAGCTATGCATACATATTTTTATTATAAGATGATGGCGCACAAGATCTTACATAGCGCTCTTTGCCTGTAAATTCTTGGTGAAATGGATATGGTCTCTAATAAGATTTAAATATAAGGTCGTTTAATCTCTATATACTTATGATACTTTTACGTTTGAGCTATGCATACATACTGTATTATAAGATGATGGAGCACAAGATCTTACATAGCGCTCTTTGCCTGTTATCTTATCCACGGATTAAACTCATATTTGGTCTGTTTCTGTTTGTTGCAGCCTGCCTATACAGTCTTTTACATGTATAAGCAATAGCGTCTCAGTTTGGTTTTGGAAAATGTCATCCCGGTTGTTCATAAGATGATGCTTCCTGTGCAATATGGCATTTTCTAAAATTGGGAAGGTAAGGGATACTTATAGAATTTTACATGTTATAATAGCATTGCCATTTGTGGAAGGCACCACGGTAAGATCTTTAGAAATGGTCCATGGCACCATGTTGTTGGCAGTATTCAATTTCGGGACATCCAGTTCAAACCAACCACAAGGGAGATAAATGAGGTTCAAAGCATTTCACTTCAGTTGTCATGGCTATTGCTGTTTTTATAACTTTGAGGAATATCTTGCCACAAGTCTGAAGCTTTGATGAAGATGGTGGTCCATGGCTTTGTGCTATTAGCATGGAATTTTCAAGGGACTAGAGGTAAATAAACAAGACATTTTCTTTTGCTTTTTCTAGCAGTGGTGTCTGATTTAAAGCAATGATTTGTAGGATCATTTCTCTACTATGCTTTTCTTCATTATGCTGTTAAATTGGTGAATAGAGATAGATGTAGCCAGCGATGAGCACAAAGGTCTCTGCGCAGGCTCTTTAACACAATATTTATTATACAAGCCTTTTCGATTATGGTGGCAATGAAAGTGGGATAACTGCTTGACCCTTTTACTACATCTTTAGATGGATGCATGAAAGCGGCAAGCCCGAAGGCATTGAGTGTATATTTTTGCTTTGAGAAGGGTACAAATCTTTGATTCAGGCAAGGGAGGTTCTTTATACATGTGAATGCATCTAATGTTTGAGTTGATGTTGTAGATAGTGCTCCGGGCAAATCTCTTTATTTTGAATCTATTTCTACGTTCTACAATATATTAATTGCACAAACGAATCCATGCAGATCTTACAATGTTGTTCTTTTGAAAGCCATTGATTTAAAGAAGAGTAGCTTCCCTTTAAGATGCATGTTGACATTTTTCATTTTTAGCAATTTTTTGCTGCATGCCACAATTGCTCTAATGATTTGCTGTTCATGCCAGTTCGCAGACCTCAAGGTGATTGTCTGCTACTCTAATGATTTGCTGTTCATGCCAGTTTGCAGACCTCAAGGTGATTGTCTGAAGAGTGTGCTACAAGATTTGCTATGACATGGAAGTATTCTGGATCTATTTGTATGTCTGACACTCTTCAACTTTAGCCTCTTTCACTCATATATAATTCAGTGTCAATTTTTGTGTGATAAATATTTATTTGATGCTATTTATTTGAGAAGCCCTAACGTCGACACATGGTAAGCTTTGACTGTTTGACCCTTATCTGTTTTAGTTCCGGCAGATCCAACTCCGATGCTCCCAAGCGTAAGGTCCGTACTCTCCTCTTTCGCTCCAACTACCTGATCCTCAGGCAGAGCTGTCGCCAAGCAATGCAAAAATGGATTTATTGGCGGTCTCAGATCCACAAATTTTTCCAGAAGAAGAAGATCGCCGACCCACAAATGGATTCGGAAGGATTTGTTGTTTTTTGGGCAAAAAGTGGCGCCAGAAATGATCGATCGGGTCCAAGACCCCTGCTTTTTGAACCCTGTTCCTCTTTTAGGCCGTCCGTGCATTTTGGGGCATCACGGCTATGAGCATTTGGGACCTAAAATGTGGTTATTGGAAACGAGGGCTGGAACTTAGTGCCTAAACTCTCTCTAGCCTTGCGGAAATGGGCTTCCATGCCATCGCCAAGCTTGCAAACATAGGGCCAGATCTGTCAAGCTCAGAGCTCAATTTCTATGGTTGTTAACCTTGCACACAATATTCAGAGAATATTAAAACAAGAATAGTATCGGGCTCCACAAAGGGCTGGAAATCTTATCTGAAGTTCGCAGATTGTGCTGGAAGTTCGTCTAGTTCTCAAGCCTGGGAACCTGAAAATCACAAGCACATATCAGTGTAAAGTAGAAGGAAATTATTAAATCTGATGAGCGCCTTACTTTGAAAAGATAGAAGGGCTTGAAGCTAAGGCACCGTTGTCGGAGTAATAGGAAGCGAGCCATTTGTAGTGGTTTGAGAGCATAGCTACTCCTGCATCTTGCATTTCAGTCTCTTCTTCTTTTGATTCTGGCTGAACAAGGTACCCCCTAGCCCATGTCTTCCTGTTGATTTTAGAAAAGTTAGCCTACAGTCTTGAGACAAATATTTCGAATGAGTCTGTTTTGATACATTTTCATGTCAAGAACCCATTTCATGAGCATACTGTGCATGAGCCAATTGCTTCTTTGAAAGTATTATTTAGAATAAATTTGTAATTCATGCCCCTTTTCCAGAACTTTGTGAATTTGGTTGGCAGTGAACGAGCATCTCAATCTCTAGCGTAAGGTGCAAGGTTGAAGGAGGGCACACATTAATCGAAGCTTGCTTACATTGAACACCGCCATTCGTAAACTCGTGTATTTTACTTGAAAATACAAAGTACCGGCCACACATTGCAACGTCTTTTTTTGTAATGTGTACCTAGTCCGGCCAAACTAGCCATTAGCTTTATGTAATGCTACTGCCCCAGATAATTTTGTTCTTATATTTTAGTCCGCCCCTATGCTAAGCATGTTCCGAGGTGTTATATATGTTCTGTTCAGGTAGAAAGCCGGTCCCGTGCGGTTATATAGTAATCATTTACAAGTTCAAAATCCTTTTCTGATTTTAATCCATGTGTACATGGTTCGCAGCAGAGGCAACAAGTTTAAAGGACATGTCTCTTACAGAGATTCCAAGCTGACATCTGCAACATTTATTCGGGCGCGCTTGGGACGCTATAATCGCACCATGAGTTCACCCATTGTCATGTGGATCAGTCCACAAATACACTTTCTTTTGCAACTAGAGCAAAGGTAATAATGCACATGTTAATGTGGTAAGTTCTGCTAAGGGATTGCTCTTGTGTGCTTGCTTATAAGTCTGCGCCATAAATAGGTCCATATTTTCGCGAAATTTGTCATTTGTATCGAAATCTTTTGATCCCCGAGTTGTGCAAATCAAGCCTTATGTCCGAAAGTAGGTCATCCCTTTAGCGTATGGTCCGAAAAACGTTTTCCCAATCGGGCTTTGATATTTATTTTTATAAACCGATAGAGACATTAGTCGGGGGGCCGATCTATGAACCTCGTTGTGTTTTTTAATCTCCAAATGCCTGGCTTTTCCCTATGATGCATTAGGTATTCACTGAGGCCATGCAAACACTAATCGTCTTGAAGCTCGAAAACAGAGAAAAATGGCTTTCTATACCAAGCAACTAGAGGGCATACTTAGCTCTAATATGAATTTTAGCCTAAATCTCATTAAATCTGTGTTATTTCTGTCTGTAAAATTAGATATCTAACCTATGCAAATTCTTTATGTGCATGATATAACCATCTTAGAACACAAGAGGAAGCTCCAAGCACATCTAGAAAGGTTAGCTTTAAATTGTCTCCAGCGGAGACATGCATATGTAATATATGCATCCATAATAAACTGCAGAGCTGAGCTTATAATACCAGTGAAGATTCTGTTAATTAGACTTGCTTTCTATGCCAAGTTTAATATATCTTCTTTTTACATGCAAGTTGTTGGTGTATTTGTTTTGGATAAGGGCTACTCCTCTAAGATGCAAATTATGTTATCTTGAGTAAAGCCCTGATGTTTATCCATAATATATGGCTTCTTGCTCCTGGCTTTATTTTAAGACAATATTGCTTTTGAAGTGATGCCTTTGCAGTGAGAATGTGTTCCTCTATTGTAACTATCTTATCTACATCATTAGACTTTGTAAATACAATGAGACATCTTAGATGTATTGTCTAATCCTGTGTTTTGAACAGGAGACATCTTGATTGTATTGTCTTCGTATTTTGAACAAGCTTTCAACACGTTTGACATAAAAAAATGTCTTCGCTCTCATTTATCCGTTCTTCCTCTCATTTTATCCGTTTCTTTGGTCGAAGCACCTTTTGCAAAAGCTCCAGCTGTTGCGGCTAACGCTTTGAGGGCCTCTGATGTTGTTTAACTTCGTGCGGTTGTCCTGTACATGACCTAAAACTTACTCACACATCAAAATGGAGCCAAAAGATGGATCTGTGATACATTTGTGATGGATCTATAATGCACGACAAGGCATGTAACTAAGAGAAAATCCTTAATGTCGATGTGTCTGACCCTACTCTCTTCTGATTGATAATTATAAGTGGGAGCTAAGTTCGAATATGGCAGAGCTTTTGTATATCGACATCCTTTAATGCCTTTTTGAGCCAACAGAGTTCTTAGACTAGCCAGCAGCCTTCTGGTTGTTACTTGATGTACCCTATATACAAGGGATATCAGTGTGATTGTTTGTGTGAAGCTGTAGTGGGAAGACTGAAAGGTCCAAATTGCATCTAATGCATGTGCCTTAGTACACCAAATTTGCATACATTTGCAGACTGATATTCAAACCGTGTCAAGCATGCATCATTTTTCCAAACATCGTTCTCATCTAGATTATCGTTCTCATCGTTAACATTTTGTTTCAGCAGAGGTCATCGTTAACATTTTGTTTCAGCAGAGATCAAATTTGATCTATCACGTTTGAAACATTTCCATACATTGAGCAGAGCAAATAATCGTATTGGACAATATTGCATGACAGACCATCTCCATGATGCATATCATAAATTTGTTCTTACCATATGGAAAGCTATTGGGTTAATGGGTTCATGTTTTATTCATATGCATTTTGAATAACCATTTTGCATAGATATATTGGCAACTACAGAGGTTAGAATTCCCCATGCTCAAACACAGTTCATTTTTTTATTTTTTTTTTAAGAACAACAAACTTTATTGAAACTCCAAGCCAAAAACAAAATATAAAATGCAGAGGCGGGAATAAAGTCTCAGAGGATAATCATGATCCACTGAGTAGAACCATCAGCCTATGCATAAGACAACACACTCAAATAGGACTCAAATATCAACTGTCGCTTGGCAGGAGCAAGCGAAGAACAATGGTATGCCTTAGCGATTCTAGCTTGTGCGTCCTGGAGGACAACTGCAGGAGGAATATCCAAACCCTGTGCTTCAAGATCACAAGCATTGGCAATGGATAATAACATCCTTATACTGTTCATCTTTACTAAAGGTGAGAAAGTTTCTTCATAATCAAGTCCTTTCCTTTGTGAAAACCCCTGAGCAACTAATCTGGCCTTATATTTTGGTGTCTTCCCATCTGGTCCAGTTTTCAATTTAAACAACCACTTATTTCCAACTATGTTTTTTCCCACAGGTGTGTCCACTAGCTCAAAGGTTTCTGTCCTTCTGAATGATGCCAACTCATCATTCATGGCTCTCAACCATTCTGATTTATCAGCCATAATCAGTGCTTCATTGTATGACTTAGGTACATTAGTATCTAAATGCATTAGTATTTCAAACAAATCATGAATCTCACCTTCTTTCTCGAGAAGTCTTTTGCTCCTTCCCAACTCATCTCTCCCATGTTGACTCAAGTCTAGTTTGTGTTCTCCTTGTAATTTCTGTGCTTCAGTTTATCTCCTTTTTCTGATCTGTTTTGAAGATTTTGTGTCAACATGAGGTTCGGCTGTCAGTTCTTCATTATTTGCTCCTTTCAAAGCCAAGTTGTCTTCCACATTTGTATCCATACCCATATAAGTATTGTCATCAACAAATTCTGCTTTGTTAGTTAATGGTCCCTCATCTTCTGAGTCAGTATTTATGTCCTTGAATTGAAGGATATGCTTTCCACAGGTTTTACAATTTCTGTAATTTCATCTATTGGCATGCCTTTTTCCATTGTGCATTCTGCATTGCTATCACTTGCATTCACCTTTGGTATTATTTTATAAAATTGATCTTCATCAAATATTACATCACGACTGATCACAATTCTTCTCTTATGAGGATCAAACAACCGGTAGGCCTTTGATTGGGTATCATATCCTACCAAGTATGCTATCAAAGACTTGTCATCAAGTTTTTTCCTCAGTTTGTCTGGAATATGGACAAAAGCCAAGCAACCATATGCCTTCAGATCTTCATAATGTGGAATTCTTCCAGACCATAGCATTTCTGGGATAATCCCTTTTGCTGATAGTGAAGGCAACATATTCTGCACATGCACAGCAGTTTTAACTGCTTCATCCCAAAGAAAATTGGGTAATCCAGTAAATTTCAACATACTTCTGACTGCATTCAAGATTGTTCTGTTCTTTCTTTCTACAATTCCATTTTGTTGAGGTGAGTACCTGCAGGTTAGCTGCCTTTTTATTCCTTTACCTTTGCAGTAAGTTTTGAATTCATCTGAAATAAATTCCCCTCCTCTATCTGATCTCAAGCACTTAACTTTTCTTCCTGTTTCTGTTTCTACTTCATTGACAAATTGTTTAAAGATGTCAAATGATGCATCCTTGGTCTTTATGCAATAAACAAAAGTCTTTCTACTGAAGTCATCAATCTCTTCCCTGACAAACTGGTCACATTTAGTGGCCCACACAAATCTGTATGTACCAGATCTAACAACCCTTTTGCTCTTTTAAGGGTTCTCCTAAAAGGCAGCCTGCTATGCTTTCCCAGAATGCACCCAGCACACTTAAGTTGCTCAGTATCTTTACTGAAGTTTATCATGCCTTTCTTCATCAGCAATTCAATTGTTTTTGAGTTTACATGGCACATCCTATGATGCCATTTCCTTAATGTTGAGTGACCAACATAATTAATGATGTTTATAATGTGCTCATTGCATAAGCCAAATAAATTCCCAACTCTTTTTCCCAAAAACATAACTTTATTATCCAAAAGCACTTTACATTGGAGTTTCTCAAATAAGACCTTATAGCCAAGGTCAACTAATTGAGAAATTGATATCAAATTTCTTACTAGGCCTGGCACACACAAAACATTTTCAAATTGAACTTTCTTTCCTTCCAGATCAAACAACTCCAAGACACCTACATCTTCTATCTCTTGCAGCTCCCCATTTCCTAGTTGAACATGTCCTCCCTTCCTTCCTTTGCATTTTTTTAGAATATTTGGATTGGCAGCTACTGTCTTTTCAGCTCCTGAATCTAGTATCATAACATCATGGTCAACTTTACTTCTAGTTAAAGAATTCATTTCTGAAATACTTACCTCTGCATCTTCGTCAATCTCCTCTTCTTCATCATGCTTGTCTTCAGTCAAATTCACTGTAGGATTTCTTTTTTCTGCTCCTTTTCTGTTTTCAAACCCCTTCCTAGTTATTGTATTTCTGTCCTTCCCTTTCCCTTTATAAACTTTAGGACTAGGGCAGCTGGCAGCCATGTGGCCTTTCCCATCACAGTTGTAGCACACAACATTTCTTCCACTTTTAGGGCAATCTGCCTTAAGATGCCCATAACTGTCACAGTTATAGCAGGGTCCTATTTTCCTTTTATCTTTAATATTTTTCCTGAACTTTCCAGCACATAAAACTTCAGACTTATCATCATCATCCTGGAGTTTGCCCTGCTCAAACTCTGTCCTTACCATCTTGATAGCATGTTCTTTCGACCTAGCAATATTTCTTATTAATGTGGCAAGGTGAGAATTGTGAGATACTGCCCTGGAAATGGCCAGCAGTTGATATTCTTCATTTAAAATGACTCCAGCACCTTCCAAATCTGCAATGATTGAATCAAATTTTTCAAAGAAGTCAGTTACATTATCCTTATCATGTAATTTCAGTCAGCTGTTTTTCCAAGACATCAATTTGAGAGGATGTCTTTGCTTCATACTCCCTAATCATGTACATCCACATTTCCCTTGGAGATTTACCCCTGAGTTTTAATTTTATAACAGGGCCTACCTACTTTTACCTTTTCTTCATCATCACTTCCTGCTTCTCTAGATGATTGCACTTGTGTACTTCCAGATCCCCTTATAGTGGTACCTCCAGACCCTCCAACTGAAGAGCCTTCTTCACCGAACTGGAATCGCCCCCCCAGTCGCTTATCCCCGCACTCTCACAAATACATTATATCTTTGTCATTGGTTCTTTGGCTCAATTAAGTACCATAATTTTTCAAACTCTAGTACTTCCCTTATACTCTGCTTCCAAACCTGAAAGCCACTCTCTCCTTTAAAAACCTCAATGGAGTTGAGCAAGTTAGCACCAAATCTAGTGGCCATCTTGAGCAACCTGGCTCTGATACCAATGAAGAGTAATACAATACAATTTGGTTACTCACTTAGAAATGTAATGCACTAGACAATTTCAAATTCAACCAATTACAACACTTCTAGCTCTAGTGCAAATACATTATCTATGACAACCCCAACCATATGATGTGCTATTTCACTATTACCCAATTATAGAGTCAAAACAATTTTTCTTCTTCGATAGCACAAGCATATGTTACATCAAGAATCTGCACTTCATAGTTCACAGGAATGCACTCCTCTTCAAGTTCCCGCTCATTTAAAACCAAGCCATCGGTGCAGTCAGATCGGCAAGCCGATTTCTAAGCTCCTTCTATTTTCTGATGTATCCATTCAATCATTATCCCACAGTCATATTCGCATTCTCGAGCTTGCTGGGTTTTTCAATAACCTTTATCCCACATGCGTCCTTAAGGTTTTTGTGACCTTCAACCATTGAGATAATATAACTTAATATTAGCTCAACTCATTGATAACCTTAAACTCAATATAACCCTAATGTGCAATCATTCTTCAACTGTACTATTCTTCTGTATCTGCACTCTGATATTTAATGCCAAAATCTCCTCTGGATAATGAACCATATAACATGATTATCACAACAGGCAATATACAATAAGCTCCCTATCAACTATCTATATGGAACATTTGTCATTTCTTCTTGTTCTCTTTCACTTGCTGGTGGATATTCGACAGCCACTTAGTACTGGTGTGCCTTTACTGGATTACAATCAGTCATGTCGAATTTGCTCAGTACAGTCTCAATGTATTTGCTTTGTGAAAGTGTCAACCTTCTACTGTTTCTATCCCGAGTTACTTCAATTCCAAGAAACTTCCTTAACTTACTTAGATCTGTCATCTGATATTTTCCTTTTTATGATTTCCTTGCAGTGATTCATCACATTCATTTTACTTCCTGCCATTATACAATCATCTACATATATGAAGGGATATCAAAAGAAATCAATATAAATATTGATATAAATTGAAAACAAACTTTAAATGGAATTTTGAAAATAGATTGTGACGTACTAAATTCGTAGAGCAATATAAAACCAATTTGAATTGGAAAATATGATGTAGCAATATGACAGGAAAATGTGGCTTGATCAACTTGGATCGTTTGTGTCCGTCTACACAAAGGCTATTATTTTATTACTTGAATTGCATATTCATGTATGCATGTCTTGTAATTGGCATTTTTGTGGAAATATGCAGCATAATAACAGGGGGTTAGTTTTGTATTTTTGTACGCTTTTCACTAAGGTTTTGCTATGATTTTGTGGTGTATTTTAATTGATGTACTAATGCGTACATCTAGAGTGCGCATATGCTTCCATTGTTTTTTATGGCACTTAGACAATGGTTTAACTCCTTGAAAAAAAAAAAAAAAAAACCAGCCTGAATAGCATGCAAGGCTCGAGAGCTGTCACTTTAGGGTTCTCCAAGTAGGGTGCTTCGGATTCCGTCCTTTGGGTAGATCAAGCCAGGTTTTGGATTAGGGCAGCTTAAGCAGCGCAGCTCCTTTGGCAGTTTCGCTATGGCAGAACCATGGAGGGATTAGACGGGCTGATTCTACAGGGCCCAAGTTGCAGCGGCAAGAGTAAGTCTCTTAGTTATCGGGTAAGATTAATGTGACATTCTTAGAACCTGAAGTTTTCTGTACTGCGTATTTGGATGCAGATTGGTCAGCCCCAGAATGAATTTGAGATCGCTGTTTGATTGAGCAGAGAACGAGATGGGTCGAAACCGTGAAGGTCGTGGAACCTTGGCGGCCGGACCCCCCGCTTGAGCAGAGAATGATTCGAAAGTGCCTTGGGCTGGATTCTTTGGTGAAAACCGAGATCGAAGTATGTTTTGGAAATGCTCATTTCTCCCGTAAATAAGGGTCGATTGTACTAAGCATCCCGAAAGCAAGGTCGCTTTACACCGAAAGGTTTCTCGTCGACCACCATGAAGATATTTGCATTATTTCTCTTTGAATTGCCGGCAACAGTTTTCTATCCGCAAAAAAAAAAGTTCTCAATCGATCGCAAACAAGTCATGCTCCTTCTTTCTAGGTATTTTCTTGCATGCACGCTTCTTCCTCTCTAATATATTTTATGTTGTAATGCAAATTGATTGATTTGAGAAACTCAATGCTTCTCTGGGGGATATGGCAAAGATCTAGAAAAGACAAAAAAAAAGATTATGCAGAGTTATATTTTTTAACCGCTTTATGATGTCTTCTATGCTTCGAGGTCCAACATGGGATGCTGACCGACCATTCGAAGTTGAAGGCCCCTCATTTTTCTGCTTTGCCTTTGCAACATGGTCTCTACACATGTCTCTATCGAAAACTTCATAAATTCAGATATGTATCCACCTTGAGCCTTGGGATGTCTGGTAGATAGATTGAGCAGCATTTTCTTCCACGCCTGAAGTCTCCTTATAGGTAATGGCAATGGCATGGTGCCACAAAGACGCTGTAACAAGTATCTCCTCGCCACTCGGCCGATATTCAAGAAGCTTTATATCGATCTAGGATCTCGCGGTAGGGAAGATGCAAGTAAAACGTAGATGATTCGAAAAGCGATTATTTGATGCAAAAAAAAAGCCATGAATGATTCTCGATGTTAATACAAACCATATATTGGCTTGCCAGATGTTGAAGATGGTATGAGTCCTATATAATTGACGCCATGGAACTATTTATCTGCCTAAGACATCACCAAACATAAGGTATTTTAAAACATAAGGTAAGGTATTTTTCTTTCGGTGGTTTCAATCTTGGTTGTGGAAGATTGCAAGGAGCCTCAACCGTGGAGCCCGATTGTAAATGTAATGCTATCTCAAATCTTTTTTCGTATAGCACTTTTTTCTACTATTCATGATCAAAGTTTGCATCAATGATTGAGGGCTTTGAGATAGGTTCTTAGGAAACTAGCTTGCTCGATTTATGGTAAACCTGGAGCTCTGCAGGATGCCCATGCAATGTTTGATAACATATATATGAAGAATATATTATGGATTGTAATGCTTTCCATGATAACATGCATGCATACTTTTGTTGGATGAAGCTATAAGTGCCCTTGATTGTCAACGCTATAGTGGATTTTTTACCTTGGGTGTGGCATTGTTCAATGCAATATTGGTTTGTTTACCTTGGGAGTGACATCCTTTATTTTGACATTGTACAACGCTATAGTTTTGGAGTAAGGTAATTTGAAGTTTGACAAGGACGAGAATAACAATGGTGTTTTCTAAATACTTGTGTTTTATATATGCAAAATTTTATTCTTTAACAATTTGGTCAACGTGTAACTAACTGTAACTAACTGCACATAGATAAATGTTTGTTTTTGTTAGGGCCCGAAGGGCCCAAATGTTTTTTTAAGATAACAACTAACACATAAGTACTATTTATTATAACATTAATTAACACAAATTAACACAAACTATTACATCTAACAATTTTAAATTAAAATCCCCCTTAAACCCCCTTTGGTTTGGGTGCATATTCACACGGGGGGTTACGTAGGGCAGCGAGAGCCCCAAAAATATATTTACAAAATATGTACAAAATTAACACCATTAAGTACATTCTCTTAAACCTTATAGTATTTTGCAAACCTTAATATACAGTATACAAAAACTTGTACATGCATACCCCACAAACGAGGATCGCTATGTACAGTCCAGATCTTGGAATAAAGGACAAATATGCCCATCCGACAGCTCTCGTTGCCCGGAGTAACCCCCGTGTGAATATGCACCCAAACCAAAGGGGGTTTAAGGGGGATTTTAATTTAAAATTGTTAGATGTAATAGTTTGTGTTAATTTGTGTTAATTAATGTTATAATAAATAGTACTTATGTGTTAGTTGTTATCTTAAAAAAAAAATTGGGCCCTTTGGGCCCTAACAAAAACAAACATTTATCTATGTGCAGTTAGTTACACGTTGACCAAATTGTTAAAGAATACAATTTTGCATATATAAAACACAAGTATTTAGAAAACACCATTGTTATTCTCGTCCTTGTCAAACTTCAAATTTACTAGTTACTCTCTTTGCCAAACTTCCACCCCTTACTCCAAAACTATAGCATTGTACAATGTCAAAATAAAGGATGCCACTCCCAAGGTAAACAAACCAGTATACTATTGAATATACTATTGAAGATAGCATGATGCTTCTGTAGTACGGTAATATGGAGAACACAAAGGTATTTTGGCTATGGGAGTAAAACGCTCATGCTAGTAGAAAGCTTGAATAGTTTATTGTTGTTACACTTTGTTCAACAACTTTAGATTGCCCTAATTTACATTGACCTACAACTTTATCCAACAATTTCAGTTCATAGCGTTATAGTGGTTGTCTAATTTACATTGACCTACAATTTCATCCAACAATTTTAGTTTGCGTCATTGTAGTAGTTGTGTCCCTTCGACAGTGCATCGTATAGATAGCAAATGTAAGCAAATGTCCTTATTTAACTCACTTGCCATAAATTTGATTAGGTTGAATGCAAAATGCATGGATTCTTTAAAAAATTTCTTAGTCATGTAATCATGTTCACTGTTTCAATGGCTCGAACTGGCCTTTCAATTCATCATGTTTTAAGTTCGTTGTTGTTCTTGTTCTTGTTCCTTTATCATTTTTATTTACAATGACAAGTACAAAAAGAATCTGGACAATGATGGCCAGCTAATGGATGATTGTTTTATGTAACTGCCACAAGCCACAAACATCTCCATCTTAAACCTTCAAGGGAGTAGCTTTAGGTGAATAGCATTCCTTTCATCTCTATTAACATTTTTAAGGCAGAAATTGGATATGATATTGATTACTTAACCTAGGGCAGAAATTGGATATGGTATATTTTAATCTCATATACCTCTCTGTTGAAATAGGCTTATATGCTTCATTATATATAAGACATAGACTTTTACCTTGTCAAGAAGCTAGCCTATAAGGCTTGTAATCTTTTCTTTCTTTAAATAAATCCAAGGTAGGGAACTTGATGATAACCATCTTGATTCTGCATGAATTTGCACAAAAGTACCCGTGTGCTTTAAAGGCGACGGAGGATTTATTCTCAAGGTATTTACATCATGTTTAGGTTGATAATCACATGTGTTTGTTGTGCTTTCCAAGCATGCCAAGACAATATCTAGAAGTACAAAGTAATTCAGCACGTGCCCATAAGAAGCATGATTGCATACCATGGATAAATCAAGAGAAATCAACAAACAGATAGCCTTAAGTGAAGTGGTTAAGTTGACATTCTTACTTTTCATCTTCCAATGAAAATAATATAAACTACATATGTTTCCCTGATTTTGATTGCAGTGTTGTTACTCTGCACATTGACAAAGATCAATGGAGCATTGGTTTGACACTGCCCCTGCAAGTTTCTGCGAAGATTGTGTCCAACAGATGTTGAGTGGAAAGATTTTAGTTGCTGAAGTTGTCCTTTGCTAATTTTGCAATAAAGCATGTAATTAAGGAGGTCTGGTGGTATATATATCTTAACTAAAACATTCTGATGAGCAGGGAATGAATCTTAACTAGCATCAATTCTGCATAAAACGGATAAAGATGAGGCAAGAATGGGGGACACAAATACATTTGTGAGAACATCTGACCTCCTTTCATTCGTTAAAGAGCCCTGAACAACTCAGCTTGGTTGTATTTACCAAGCTACTGTTGAAAAACACCATATTAGTTAACAGTTAAGTATGTGATAAGAATAAAGCATAAGTTATGTTAATATGTTCCCAACATGGTGAATCTATCTTTCTAAAATCAAGGAAATCAAAATAAAGATGAAGCAAACAAGAGCCATTATCCAGGTTATGACCTCCAATTTACCTACTTGTAGATGTATTGCCATTGCAACCCTGTGACCATATCTCTGTGAAACTTAAAAAACCAAAGGCATCAACCTGAATAAGTACTCGCTTCAGTTGGGCAATGATGCGAACATGTTCCCTGCATTCCTAGTTTGAATTCTACAGATCAAATGCATATTGACCTTCTATATTCATATGCAACCTCCTTTACCCAATGAAAGAACTCACCAAGAAGCACCTAAAATGACAAGTAGCAAGTATATAATTAGGTTTTAATGAGAAGTCCTATATTATTCCAGAATAGAACATTGCGCACTCCTATGCTATTCGGGAATAGAACCTTGCATTCTTATTGTATTCCGGAATACAAATGTGCACTCTTATGCTACTCCAGAACACAAACGTATAGTCTAGAATACAAACGTGCACTCTTATGCTATTCTAGAATACAAATAAGGAGCCATATTTTGGATCACGAATACGGATCACCAATGCTATATTTCGGTTGTGAAAGCCTCATTGGCCACTTTGGATTGATTTTCTTATGAACAAATCCTTGTGTAGGCAACAAACCACCTCAAATCCTAGGAAAACATACTCCATGTACTCTCCCTGGTGGATCACAAAAATGCTCATCCTGTGTCCTGTCCAAACGATCTGATCTAATGCTACTTGCCAGGGCACTAGGCCATCCTTGCCTTCAATACAAGTCCATCAAATTGAAGTACAATGATAGCTTGTTTCAAGCTTAATCATTTAATATATTAGCACATTCTGTAGATCATAACCTTTGGTGTATTTGTGTTCTTTCTTGTAGAAACAATTAAAGACTCGTTTATCTATGTGTGCTAATGGTTCTGTCTGCAGCTTGCTTCATGTCTTCTTTTGCTGCTCTTCAACTTGTTCTTCAACTAGCAACAGTAATGTATATGGCTAATATTGTACTTCAATTTGATGGACTTGTATTGTTGTCTTGTATTTTATTGTTTTGTTGCCTTCATCGTATATGTGGCTAAGAATTTTATCTATGATGATATGCAAGCCATCCTTGCCAATGATATGGGTGTAAGAAACTCCAATATTTTCATTTTCAAGTCAGATGATATTAAGCAAAATGATGAGGGTAGTGGAAGATTTGCACTTTCACAAAACCAGGCCAATGTTGGTATTGGCATGTTAACTTTAACCTGATTACAAAGGACAAATAAATGCAGCTTCTAATGTTCTTTCTGCCTTCCTTCTGCCTGTGCATTTATCCACCTTGAGACTAGCAAATTCGTGCATTTATCCACCTTAAGACTAGCAAATCAATGCATTTATCCACCTTCAGACTGCATGGCTCCTTGATATCTAAAGTATCACTTCCTCTTCTTTCTAGTTGCTTGTTGACCTTGAAGCTGCATTCGCTTAAACATACGGAGTGCCTCCTTGCAATGACCTATTCCCTTAAACATACAGAGTGCCTCCTTGCAATGACCTTGCTCAGCATATGCTGTGATCATAGTATTCAAGCAGTCGCAATTTTTTTAGGCATTTAATCAAACAAGTGCTGGCCTATAATCTGTCCTAGCATTGAGTACGCTACAATCATGGAATTCCATGACATAATATCCTGCTCAGGCATTTCTTCAAATGGTTGCACAACATCTTTACATTGGCCCTGCTGTATACGCATGCAATTATTACATTCCATACACTTTAGGCACAATTGATTGCTATTTGAGGCACTTGGCTCTAAGGACTATCATAGAGACAACTACAAAATGAGGATCACAAACGTTTTCACAAATATCTACCCAGACAAAAATGGCTTCTTAATATCTTAGCAATTTAAATGTGCTTTTTACCAGTTTAGTCCAATCTTTCAGTCTATCAATGGTGGTCAATGCTATAGTGATTTATTTGCTAATTGTGGTTTACGAAGACTAGAGTGGTTTGTAACGTGGTTATTAGTGGTAGTTCTCAATGTTATAATGGTTTGTTCACTACTCGTGGTTTATGAGATAGTCTCGTGCATATAATAATCCCATTGCACCTTATAGTGATCCCCTAAATAGTTTTTTCTTCCATTTCAATTCGATTCAACTCACATCTTCTTCTCAAATCGCATCTCCTCAAATGATGTGACGTAGACATGCTCATCTTGTACATTCATCACATATCCATAATATATAACTTAATAAGCGCGGGCTTAAAATATTGTAGTAATAAATTTGTAAACCCTAATAAGTTCTTAAGGTTCAATGAGACCTTTACAATTCATAATGGCGGGTCCTATTAAGCAACCAGGATCATACTCAAGGAATGGAGTAAGGACCATAGGTAACTATTACAAGAAAAATGTAATACAGCATGATTAATGGCCCTAAGTCCTATGAATGACAAAACGTTACCATGTTTAGCATTGCATGTTTTAGTTGCACAAAAATGAGATTCGAATGGTTTTTCGTCCCCACCTATAAATATATAGATTCCCCTCAACCTATTGGAATTGCTTTGTGAGAGAACAATCTAGAAGCTTAGCTTCTTACTAATAACACCCACATTATAAAAATAAGCAATCCCTTGACAGAACCAAAAGACTGATTCTTGATTTTTGGGTGCAAATCAATTGCAAATCCACAGCACAAGAAATTGGCAAAGACTCTTCATTTAAGGTCAAAATTACTTTGCAAAAAGAACACAAAAATTCATCATTTTTCTCTTAGCTCAAGGTTGGCCACGCTATCCGTATACTAGCATTGCACACTTCATTACATGAGAAATAGAATGGATCTTAATGTCCTACAATAAGTTCAATGCATATGTTGTTTGTCCGGATTTTTTACAGCCTTAAGTCTAGCATATCTTGGAGTCAGTTTAGACGCCCGACCTTTCACTAAAGGCCTTAGAAAATGCATAGTCGTCTTCCTTGAAGCTGATCTTTCGTCAATGCTTATTAGCATAAGACCTTGCCCTCTCTTGTGCTTTCAACAAATATTGCTTGTGCTGGTGCATTATTGCACCCATATCATAAAGTCTACTCATAACTGCTTTTGTTTTTGAGATACTTATGCATCCAAACATAAGTTCTCAGAATTCTGCACACTATAGCCATAAGTGGAGTCATCTTATATGATGGCTCTAAATAGGGTAAATAGTCTTTGCACTTTATTTGCTTCTCATGGACTGAAATTTTCAACATATTCTCCAAGGTTAGTTTGCAAATTAGTCTGAGGATGATTACCACAACTCATTCACAACTGAACCTACAATCCAAAATCAACTTGTGAACTTATTTCTATTTGCGGTAGCATCTTTGCTCATGTTCCATTGCCCCATTAGGTCCCGTTTGGCAAATTCATGGTGGTAGATTCCAATCCATTGTGTCACCTTTGTGGCCTTGTGTCATATTGCGGGCCTTGTTGTGGTTGGTAGCCTTGTTCTCGCCACCATTTGTAGATCTTAGATGGTCGGAGATGTGCTACTACCATCATTGTATTGACAAGGGGATGGAACATCCTCCATCTGCCATGTTTGAGTTCTAGGTGAACAAGCAAGCTTGGGTTGTTCAATATTGTACTCAACCTATTCCTCATCATATGCGTTTCTCTTGCCTCTGATGTCATTTCATGGCATAGTTCTAGTTCCATTCTTGGACACTCGGTTGGTCCCGATGCATGCCCCTATGCTCATCAAGGGTTTTAGTGATCCAGAGGGGAAGCTAGTGCATGAGTTTAGGCATGTACTCATTCTGAAATGCTCCCGCCAATTAGAGTTCTTGTGATAGGAATTATCAGCCTAAAGGAGCAACTGTTGTTCTGGAGCGGCCAAGCCAGAGGCGGAAGCATCTTCCATGAAAGCTTGTGCAGATTAAGAAAGGTAGTGATCATCGATGACATAAGCCATGGGTTGCACCATTCAAATGTCAAAGAGGGTTGTGTCTTCAAACTGAAGAATCTTAAAATTGATTAAAGCACAAAGAAGACACTTATCTGCAATATGCAAGTTGTTTTAAATGGCCAAATGGTCGTTAATCTTCAAGGGTCGATCCACAGAGCCGTTGGAGGCCAATCAAGTGAGAATGAAGGAGTGTATTATAGATCAGACATAGGCAAGATAACTTGAAGATGAAGGGAAACCAAGCGCTACCTAGAATGCCAAAGCTTGGCGGTCTGCGAGAGTACATCTACATCCAAACAGACTTGGGGCCTGGTCAGCCCGGAGTCATAAGTCCTTGATTTATTTTTTTGCTCTGCAATTATGCGATTGAGCTTGTTGACATAGCGTGAGGCTGGGCTGACGTGAGATGGTGCGGCACCAAAGGAGACAGCATGCATCTTCAATATAGCTAGTCATCCGGATTGATCATCTGGGTGGCAACATCTTGAAGCTGGGCCTCAAGGGCTATGACACGGGCATGAGCTTCCACCTGCATAGATTCCAAATGCACTATGTGGATCTGATGCATGACATTAGCATGTGTTTTAGTATTGAGATCAAGCTTGAGGGCGTGAATGTCTTCATTGGCCTTAATTAACAATTTAATTGTGCTTCCATTGGTAGCCATGAGGCTTTCAACATTAGATTGCAAGGTGGCCCAATGACTTTGTAGAGTGGTCCTATCTTTTGTTTCTTTGCGCAGTTGTTCTTGAAGATCAAGGAGAGCACTGTGGGCAGTCTCAAATCTTAACTGGAGATCAAAATGGGCAACTTGAAGTTGCTGATTATCATATTGAAGTGCATCTGCTAAGTCAAGTTGCTGATGGGACAACAACCATAAGTTTTTCTTGTAAGTACTATAATTGGAAATTGTAGCTCTGGCTGGACATCTTATTCATACTCTTACAGAAGCTGGCATGGATGCTTGAGTGAGAGAGGTTGTCCAATCTTGGCTTCAGATGTGTGGGAAGATATAGGGCGATTAGCATTATACTGCACTCTGTATTAGATAAAAGTTCCACAACCTCAGTTGGAGTAGACTGAGACTGAGGTCATGAGTTCTATAAGGGAGAAGACTATGGGACTCCCTTCATATGTTCGCTCTGCTAAGGAGTTTGCTGTTGATTCATGGGGATGCCTCTGCATGCTGATTATCTACGGCAAATGTGTGCGCCGAGAGGCATGGGAAGAAGTGCAGACGGCAAAAAGTGGTTAATGATGGTTTGATAGTAGGCGCACATAGCAAAACTTCTGGCTGTTTCCAAAGACATTCAAGCTCATCTATGATGTGGTGAAACCCCGAGGATGTCACATAGTTTAAGGCATATATAACATGTGAATGAATGGGGTGGGTTTTTTTTTTACCCTAAGCCGTATGTATACATACGGATAGAGGCTTGGCTGGGGTTTTTTTAGGGGAATCCGATTCACCGGAAGGGTGTTGAAGGTTGGATAAGACGTATACGGAGGGCTTTTTGCTGACCCCATTAATGCACATGGCATATCCCCTTTATACCAGGTGAAACCCCCGGGGGTGAAACATGAGGTCATGCTAATCAATGTGATTGTTTGAATGAATAGCCACCATGGCGATTAGAAGTACTTGTTAACAACAATATTCTTCACCAAATGGCTGAAAATTTTATGCCATAGGGATTCACAAACCCATCATAACCTTTGGCAATTGATGTAAGTCGGACCTTTGAATGGTAAGGTGACTGACTATAAGAAGTAATATCATAACTTTGTAAATGGGCAAAAGCCAAGGGTTTAGTTACCTCTGGGGAGGTGAAATACCTCAGAAACAATGGGTTGAGTAAGAGAAATCTCTTATCGACAATAGAGGTCTTATATCCAGCATCTTGGCAGATCAAGTTCGCGACGAACTGAACAATTTGAGCTGCTCTTGGAGAAGGGAGGTCTTGAACAAAGAAGGTGTCTACCCCTATCTTGTGGGCAATCTGTCGAACGTTATATGAAACAACGGTCTCCGAATTGGCAGATGTGAAGCCAATCTGACCAAAAAGTGTGGCGTCCATAGGGACTCTAATATGCAAGGCAGAAGGGTGAGACGAGGAGACCATGGCGAAGGTAGAAGATGTATAAACTTTTGGTGATGGCAGAAACAAAAATTGAAAAAGCGCAAAAAATGGTAGGATTCGCTTATGTTCACATAAGGGTTATTATAGGCAAAAGGGCAAAGAAAGATCTAAGTTGTTCAAAGTAATAGATGGCAAAAACTCCAGGGCATCAGTGATTTGAACAAGAAAATCTTTAAGTCCAAGAAGTATCTTTAGTTGAATTACAGGCTGGGAGTAAATGGTACGATGCGGGACACATGAACATTATGATTTGATAATGTTTTAAAAAGGAATGGCAACATAATTAAGAATGATAATTTGAGGAAGTGAACATAATTATGAAAAGGAATGGTAGGACATAGACTGGAGGGAGGAATTAGTGACTGCAAAATATGTGGCGTGGTACGAAAAACCATTAGTATCTTTTTCTTATGAGAGGACTGAACGGTGAGATTTTGATTGGGCGCGAGGTATTAACGCACATTGGCAGGCTAAGCAGGTGGTTGGCCTATACGAGAATGTTTGAGAGCTCTCAAGATCATTTGCACTTGCGCCATAGAGATGCACAATACTATGTCGTCTCAGTGCTTGGAGTGGATCACCTGCTGAATGAACCATATGGACATATGGAAGCTGGAGAATCAGGGAATAGCCCTAGATGGATGTCTGATGGGAGTGGCTGAGAGTTATAATCTTGAATCAGATCACTTGTGGTTCTCCATCTGTATTGAAGTCGATATGAGGGATATCTGATACTTCGGGCTTGTGTTACGTTGAATCCAAAGTAGAGTAGTGCATAAGTAGAGTAGAAATAGCGACAATTTTTTTTTTGTCTTTTTGTAAACTTTATGTGAACATATAACCACAGTCTACTCCACCTAAATTTGATATTGCAGGATCTCCCCTAATTTATAAATTGCATATGTTGGCATCCAGTGATACAACCCAGGAGCTATGGTGTAGAGCGCATCATATTGCATGGCATGCAATGGATTAGCTTGATTTTGCAAAACAAACCCTAATAAAGCTAGATATGCTAGGACAAACAAAACATATGAAAGGAATTAAGAGAGCGTTGATCATCACGCTAAATAAAATGTTTGAGCGTGCTTTGACATGGCAAACATCGATTACCATGTGGTGTCCAAAAAGAGAAGCACCAAGACAAAGGTAATGGCAACTAAGTAGCTTCCTTTCTGTATCCATTTCATTCATATTGCTTTCTCTGTCCATTTCACGTCATATTAGTACATACTGGAATTAAAATCCATGAGCTGCATATTGGAATCAAGATGTACCTGGATACTTGCCTGCCTGCAATGTGGCCTATGTAGTATGACACATAGTTTGTGTTGTGAGATATTTACCTGCAGTAAAAAGGATCATCATGCAACGATGTAGCTTAAGCTCTAGAGTAAATGGGATCCTTGGCAAAAGAAAATTGGGTGCATTCAGTAGAAATTATGGACACTTTATCTCTTACTGCAAGGTTGCCTACAATTGCTTTTGCGTCCTTTGACGATCTATAGCAACTCAAAGGCAGGTTGCCTGCAGTTGCTTTTGCGTCCTTAGACCATCTGTGGCAACTCAAAGAGAGGATGATTTCCACACACAGGTCATAATTGACATTGCAAATAAAGAATATTTACAAGATAAAAAAAAAGGACAGATGATAATGGGACCTCTTTCAGAGGTGTGAATCTCTCTTTGGCTTCCCTTTGGCGAGAATCCACTATAGGATCGAAGAGAATTCATAGCACTACAAGAAGAAGATCAGGGGCACTACTTGCAGCTGACAAATGCCTAAAGAATCAGCTAAGGCACTTATGAACTTACCATAATGCCAAGGACGCAAATTCTTCCTCTAGAAAATTAAAGAATGATGTATATCTACTCCGGATGTGGTAAACCCGGACACATGTCCGGGTTAACCACTGTCATGTCCGAGCTAACCACTATTTTTTGGCCGGAATAACTGCACGGTGAACTGATCGTGGGACTGCGTTTTGGCATGATGAGCTTTGAACAGAGCTTGCAATCAACTTCATGAACGGTTTAATCCGGTTCAAACACCATTGAAATCGCCTTGCCAGCCCCTAAAAATTCATTCTATCAAGAGAGCAGTGGATCAAGCAAGGTTAGTGAAAAAACATCCAGAAACTGTTGTCTTTTGAGCTTGAAATTGAGCAGCAGTGGTTAACCCGGACAAACATATTCCGGAGTAGATTTACGGCCATCAGATTACAACAAAAAGCTCCGACCTTTCAAAAAGCTCTGATACTTGTCACCTTCGCGAGAGGTCAAGAGGTTACATTGCTCCCACTCAGATCAATTCTGCTACAAATCAGAATGCCTCAAAGCTTTGCGGGGCTTTCCAGGTAGATATGTTCTTGCTATTCTAGGATTGAGTTCTTCAAGCCTTCTCTAAGCCTTTCTAAATATTTTTGAACAAATATGAGATTTTCTAACGCATACACCTGCTATGAGATCCTCAAGAGTATTGTATCATCATACCTAAGTCTCCTGAAAGGGCAGAAAGAATGGCATGAAACGACACAACTTAGGGTTTTAAGAACCCTGAAATTCAGAGAAGGATTGCTTTTAAACTATACACATATGCATCTAGCTTTAGCTAAATAATAGAACTCAAGAAGTCTGTAATCGTCATCCAGAGGAATGTGTCCTAATCAGATACAAATCTGTAAAATAGAAACATAAAAGAAAAACAGAAGTCATTCATCACATAAAGCAATATGGTTGTTGCCTTCCAACTGATTTTAGAGTTTGTTTGCAATTTCTCATCATGTAAACTTAGAAAGGAAAAGGTCGATATTTGCAGGCCCACTTATACTAAAGAAATGTTGAGAAGTAAAGTATTGAAAAAAAAAAAGGAGTTATGGTGAACCGTTGGATTAAGAATTCAGAGTCAATCTGGCCATTGAGATGGATAAAGAGAAAGAGACCGTACAAAAAATAGGGCGAAAACCATTAAGAATGTGGGGTTATATTGTTTAAACTAATTTAAATCAACATTCCAAAAATAATGCACTCTAGAAATACTATTCAGTATACTCCAACGAATACAACACCAAAATCTTAGGAAAACCATGTTCGCCCATCTCTGTGTATGTGACTATGCCTATTGTTCTATTGATTATTTCTCTCGGTATGTCCATATTAGAAATGACTATGACTCTGCATCCTGTTGTGATTTAAGATATTTGACGTCATGTCAAGTGTTCAATACATTCATCCGTTCTATATTCTGTTGTTCCATTTGTGTGGGCTAGTATGTTGTGATATAGTTGTTGGGAAACATTTGACCATAGCCATTGTGTTATAATGTCGAACATCCTCATGGTGTGTGCACAACACTAAGGTGTTACTATCAATGTTGCCAATTGCCTCTTCCTTATTGATATAAAGTAGGGGTTGCTTGTGAGGATGCATAACTTGCACACATTGTCAGTGTCTCTTTTTGTGATTGCATATAGGTGGAAGTTGAGCATGACCACCGACGAGGATTATTGCTCGTATTTGCAAGAATTCACTTGCTGGTTGCTTTGTCACGTCTTCTAATAGGCTGAGTATAATGTTGAGGTTGGTGAATGTGAACATTGGCATCTCGTTGATGATGGGAACTTGGAATTCTTGGCTCTGTTAGTGTCTTACATCTATGTGCCGGATTTGTTTGGCATGCAGGCAAGGTCTAGATTTACTTGTAGATTTACCCTTGGTGGCCTTTGAGAATAGCCAAGATGATGTGATCTTGCCTTACATCCCTGAGGAGACTCATTGGTGTTCATGATGGGATGTACATTGCAGAAAAAAATAAAAGCTAAATGAGAAGCACACTCTAAGTTCTTATGCTAATGGAAAGGTTAACGGTTTAGATGAATTATATAGGTCTAAAGCAGTGCTTACCTTACATGCCGACTTCTTGCTCAACCTTGATTTCTTGCAGAAGGTCGAAGACTTGTAGACCATGTTCTTGTCTGCATGTCCAGAGTTTGGGCCTTTGAGACAAAAACATATATACTGTCATTTCAGCAATAATTCTGTTATAGTTTGAGCAAAAGCTTACATCTTTTGGCCTCTTAATCGAGATACATTCCCAAGCTCACACGAGGTCCAAAATGCTATCTCCATGCACATTTGCCCATGAAGAAGCACAGATTGATAGCTTCCATTTACACTGGTGTATATCGCAATAAGACATGCAGATGGATTTGGGAGCCATGCGAGGACATGGTCTGTCAGTATTGACAACATGGAGCCATTAACAATCAATGCCATGACCTTCAACATTGTCCGGCATTTGACTACATTCTGGCATTCTATGTTGAGTTTTTCCTGCCTAACCTGCCACCATATGAGCTGTTAGACACGATATCAATGGGGTTACTTGGATCATATCTTTAAGAGATCATGGATATGCATTCATATATGTCCTTCGACACAGAATTGAAATGTACCCTATTTACAATCTTATTGTGTACAGTTCTAATGTATGAGCTAATGTACAAGTTATCAATAGAAAACCTCTTCAATAATGTCCTGGAGAAAAGGGGAATGTGTAGATCATTTGCAATAGATCATTTGCCTTCTAAAGAGCAGCTCATGGCATAGACATTGTATTCATTACAAGGTTTTTCAGATCGTTATCAGCACAGTTTGATTTATATCAATGTTATTTGATGACTCTTTTGCTTTTGTCAACATCTCTGACATAACTTATCATTGCTAAAGCCCCATTTGAGCTTTTTCCTTGCATGTTGGCAATGCAGGAAATTGCTCAATGCGTAAATGCCATATTCATCTTGCACATAAACTTACTGAAGATTATTAATGTTTAATCTTGCAAGACTAAAATGAGATTTAATTCATGCTTTTGGACACGAGAAGATCTTTCTCTCTAGGCCATAGGCCTAGAAAGAAAAATCTCATAGGCCTATGAGATCTACAATAGGTCTATAATCTCTATTCTATTCTCTAGCCTGCAGCTTTGGCATTATCAATGGTTGTCAAAGCCCACCAATATTGGGACATACAATGACTGTTAAAAGCCCACCAATATTGAAACATCCATCGAGTGTAACAAATATTCAGTGTAATACAAAGGGTTATTTTGAGCACTATAAATGTTCAATAATGCATGCTAAATGCAACTTAAAAGGCTATTTTGAGCATAAAATATTTGGTCTATTCTAAAATAAAAAGCCAAAAAGCATTGCAACTATTATTGTCGACAATAAATCTTATCAATCCACCTTCAAGTTATTACCGTTCTCAATTTGCTTATGACAACTTACCTTCGTGCAAGACATCATGCATTCCTACATGGTAGTTCAATAGCACAGAAATCATCTTATAAAGTCATTAAACACTACTAATATTACATATTTTTAGACTTTAAAGGAAAAGAATTCACGAGACATAGTGAGACTTTGTACCCACATACTGCACGACAATCATAAGCAACGAGTTTTTTTAACACAGATCTTATCATTGCCTGTCATCTACTCAATGAAATATGTGTACAAACACCTTATGTGGACTTCATTAACTTCATATTTTGCTTCAAGGGCTCTTGTCTATGCACAACATAGGCATCCAATCACCATTCCAGCATACGATGACATTATTCGGCATCTCACGAGGGGTTTCAACATGTCAACAACCAATCGCATTTCATGGAGGTGATCTAGCCATACATTGGCTTTACGTACCATTTAATTGGCTATATGTAATGTTATACCCATAAATGCACCCCAACTATAGCATATCATCATAGACCCCTAGGATAAACTATTATATTCCCCAACCCCGCCCCCAAAACTTCCTTGCAAGTCATTAACTAACAAATTATATATGTAGATGTTGAGCCATAGATGATGCATTAGTGAGATGGTTAGTATCCATGTATCAACACATATGTAATTGTGTTTGAAATTTTTCTTTTTTCTTTTTTTTTTTTTAATTTTCATGGTTCTCCGCCGCAATCCTAGTTTCCCTTTTGTTGCCACGTTTTTCTTTTCGACAATCCCTTCAAACATATGGCGGTCGCTCCAGCTTGATCTGATCCGGCTATGGCAGCCATGCTGAAGCTCTTCTTACCACATTGCCGGATCTTTGTGGCTGTTTTTGTCGCTCGGACCACCCTCGAGATGTTTTATGCCACATCCCGGCGACAACTCTGCCATATGTTCTTGAATGCATGGATATTTAAGAGTCCACAAGCGGCTCCTACTCAAATCAGTCGCCTAAATCGCTTTATGGCAAGGGGCTTCTAAAACAGATTTGTCTTATTTCTAAGCCTCCGATTTTGGTCTTCAATATTAGATTAAGCTTATGTGCGTGTTGTTTGCTAGCCTAGAGAACCGAAGGTAGACAAAGGGCGAGCTATGGCTATGCCATCCGAGATATTCTATATAAAAACTCTACATCCCCGCCCATTTCTTTTTGTGGGGCCACAATTGTCGGGCCAAGATATATTAGGGCCTTCTAAAGGCTCATAACCGTCTCTGCCGGCTTTTCAAGGCCATAAATTCAAATCTAAAAAGCCCGATTCACAAAAACAATGAACCCAATAGAAACTGAAAGCCCGATTCCAAGAACAAAGCAGGATCCAATTGAAAGCCCGGATTTAAAGGTAACCCAATTGAAATGCAAGGGAAGGCGGATTCAGGAAAAAACAGATCGTAATAGAATAGAAGAGAAACAGCAAATTGAGGGCAAAACGGCTGCAATTTCTTTATTAGCATGAGATAAAAAGCCTCATTTGCCATTATGCTTTGCTGGCACTAGCCATGCATTGGTTGGAGCCAATGGCATGGGATTCAATTATTTTCCTGATTGCTAGATTTTACGGTTCAGCATCTAGAAAGGTGATGATAGATGGTATTGATATATGTCAAATGCAGCTGAGATCACTTCGAAAACACACTGGTCTAGTTCAACAAGAACCTGCAATGTTGAAGGAGCATCTGAGACAGAAGTAAAAGCAGCAGCAGAGATGGCTAGTGCCAGGGAAAATTTTAAGGGACCTATAATTTTGTATTTGGCCATTCCTTGTAAAATATGCCCCCAAAAGTGTAGCCTGAACTAGCCATTTTTCTATTTTTTTTCTAATGTGTCAGCAACCCAATTGGCGATTTTTGAACCAAATATCTAGTAATGTGTAGCTCAAATGGCGATTTTTAGCTAGATTCTTATTAAATATAGTGCTAGTTGCCCAAACATAAAGAAGTCACGCCATATATAAAATGTGTTTTAAGTTACATATTGTATGAGTTTGAATTCATACCCCATGTATTTCAATTAATGCACGATTCTTTGGTAGGAGAATCGAAAATCGGATGCCGGAGTCTTCGTAAAGAGGATTGAAAAGTGCCTCGACATTTGATTTTCCAAAAGAGCGAGATTATTCTTAGTTGGTAGATATTTAGAAATAAAAATTTCTAATAATGTTGTCCCCCCATTAAGTGACAAATTTATGAGGTGACCTCTGAATGAGTTAAGATTTGGCGAACTTAAGGCATTATAGGATTTGGCCAAGTGGCCTAAATGGCCATTCGATAAGTACATCTAGTTCTCACTTGGGACTAAATTGGCCCCAAAGTCGATACCACTCTAATTAGCAAATATCTAATTGGCCATTTTAATGTCATAATAGGCAATAAAGTGCTGCGAAATGGCGAATCTGCAGGTAGTCCAAGGGTAAGGCATCCTACTCAAGCCGGCCGTCGCATTTTGTCTGAACCTGTAATTTGTGGCCAAATGGCCCGCCGGGGCCACTAAAATTTTCGCTGGCTAGTGCACACAGGTTCATAAGTGCACTGTTGAACGGATACCAAACTACTACTACTTTAAGGTGCATAATCTCTATGTCCTTTTGCTGTTCTAGCCCATTGTAATTCTAGCAGATAAGAACATGCATGCTTTTCACTTCTTGCAGGCATCTGATAGATGACGAATATTAGGTGATGAAATGGTGTTGAGGCTCCAAGTGACCTAGTTATCATCCGCTTAACATGCATAGAATGTAACTATTTAAATAGTTGATAGATCCATATAAAAACGAAATTATTGGTCTTAGTTTTTTCGTCTACAAGTGAAAGGATACTGAAAAGTAAAATTCGGAAGGTTCATGCTACTTGGCACCAAGGTGTTTAGTGGAGAGACTTGTAAATGCAACTCATCCACATTTTTCTAAGTTGGCCTAGTGATAACTTTGTTTCCTTTGAAGACCGTTTAATAGTCAGATCGTTAATCCTCATGTACACTATGTGCAGGTCCTCAGTTGTAAGTCTAATGTGATCAATGCCAATGTGGCGTCCTGCAAAATCCTGCTAAGTAGACAAGATATGCTTGATACATGTCGTACATATGATATGATTGGTAGATGTTGTACAAATATTTTGAAACAATCTTTTGCATTTGCCTGTACTCATTCAAGTGAAATTCATACGCAGTGATGTGAACCTGGTTCTATTGTATTATATGTGCTTTAGCTTCTGCTAATTTGTCAACTAGAACACTATACACTCTTTATTGTCTTTTGTCATGTGAACCAGTCATCACAGATGATGAATGCAACTTGCAGCTCAGGCAGAAACAGTCAGTCAAAGCTAGAAGATGAATTAACAGCTTTGAAAAGACGTCGGACTGAATTAGAGAAACAGAAAGAAAAGAATCGTCAAACAAGGGAAGAGAAAATTCAGTGAGTTTTCCTGTGTTTCAGACTTTTGTTGCCTAATCTTAAGTGTCTAAGGCTCTCAATAAGTTTGACTTCCTTTGCCAACAGAGTGAATGTGAGAAAGCATTGGCAATTCTCAAGCAACTTGAGAAAGAGCACAAAATGCTAAAGGTGAGTTTGTATGCTTTTGTGGCCTTTTTATCAGAACTCTACACAACTTTGTCATTTTATAGGATGAACTCGAGCTTTATGCAGATAATGACCCTGCCACTTTCGAAGCAATGAGTAAGACATAAGAAGGCTATCCTTTTCCAGTTCCATATGCTTTAACTAGCAATTTATATCTTTATCAGAAGCTGCAACTGAAGTTGCACATCAAGCTGCCAACCGCTGGACAGATTTGTTTCTGTTCAGAAACACAGATGACAGCTCAATTTTTTCAGAAGATAAATGTCTTTTCAATGCAAAATTGGTGCTCAAATAATTTCCCTGAAGCACAGGAACGTCTGCAACAAGCATATAAAGAGGTAAGCAACATTAAGATTCAAAAGTTAATTTCTAAAATGTAGCTCACAATTTGCTGTGGACACTTCCTTTAGGTTGGTGTTAAAGAGGATTTTGACTATATTGAGTAAAGCAGCAAGTCACATCATTTTGTGCAAAACTCAGTGGTTGATATGGAAATTGTGAATATCTGGTAATTTTTATTGCACAATTAGAACTGTGATAGATGGAAAGACCAACCTAGGCTTGCTGATATCCATGTGGATCCTCTGATTTGTTAGCACATTCTTCATTCGTCATTTGGATTATAATGCCAAAGACTTTAAAGTGAGAATGAATACTAGTTTGCTTGGAGCACAGTGTGGGGCATGCTAATTGAAAAGGCGTTTGTGATTTGAAGTATTTAGTTACCAACCACCATGCCATTTGAAAATTATTTCGTTCTTTTATGACTACTATCATATTCAAGAATCATACTTTAAGAATGCAAACATACACAATCAACGATAATCATCAAAACATTAACATAACTTCTATACTTTATTATTGACATTAGGTACAACTATTTTTGCATGAAATAGATGATGAATAGGAGAAATGTCAGAGGATAAATAACCATATCGCATTTAATACGAGTTACAGGGAATCTCAATAACTCAAAAAATACAGAGTTAGAGGGAATCTCAAAAACTCAAAGAAACTTGGGAATGTACTTTGGACTCCGGCCTTCTTCATAATAATTTGAAAAAGAGAAAGGCCAAGGCCGCCGCGATAAATGTTAAGGCCAAGGCCACCGCGATAAATTTCTTGTAATATTAATGATTCATGCGGACTTCATTTCTAACTACAAAAGATCTGCAAATACTTTTCAAACTACAAATATACAAATTGAAAGCTAAATGATGTGAAATATATGACCACCTCGATGGCATATTAAATATTCGTTGTCACAAGTTGGGCTTGATATGTAGATGCTGGTGTCATTGCTAGGCGCATGCTAGGTGCGTGAGTTTGGTAGTGGAAAATGTTTGACAATACGAACTTCTTATGATTGATATTGTTGGCCATCTAAGTTTTGTAACTTTACCCCTCAACATAGAAGATACTTGCTAAGCCCTCTCCATAATGCTTACTGACGTCCATTCCCAATACCTTTTAAAAAATTCTACAGGAATACCATCCATACCTGGGCATTTATCTGAAGCCAACTCAAATGTTGCTGCTCGCAATTCAGACATAGACAGTGGTGCCTCTAACAATTGAGATTCCTCTTGTGAAAGAATTGCATGAACCTTAGAAAGCACAATATCCTGCATTACATCTTCGTGAGGCAAATGTTTGACCTTAAAAAAAGTTTCAAAGTATTGAGTACATTTGGCTCTGTCATTACCCTCCCATCCGGCATAGATAGAGAGTGCATAGTAGTTGCATACCTCTTCTGCTTTGAAGCTCTAAAAAACAGCGTATTACAACGATCTCCGTCTTTCAGCCAGGTTAAACCAGATTTAACACGTGCTGATTGAATTTGGGCCACTTCAAGACCACGAATAGCATCAATAACCTGTTGCAATCTAAAAGAGTCTGTACCAACTTTCTTAAGCTCCTCTAATTCAGCATATAACTTACTCAGGGTCTCTTTTTCTTCACGAACTCGTTGCTGTTTGCCGTTTTAATGCAAGAGCATTCACTTTTCTGACACTGTTCTATTGAAGGAAGAAGATATTGTCTACGACATTCACAACGTGTTGTTGGAGTAAGGCAGGGTTTTGGTTATACCAAAGAGAAATAAGACCTAGTTAAAACTAAACCTATAGAGTACAAAATCATTTTGTTCTTGAGGAAATCTAAGATCACGAGAGAATAGTTTCTGGATATAATGACATCACTAAACAAAAGTAAAAGGCAAAAAAGAAGAAAAAAGAAACACATTGTCAAGATAATACAACCACCCATGGACTCTAATGAAGGATAAGGGGAAAAAGGAATAACAATATTGATTGATTGTAAGACAAGTCCTACTATTTAAAAATATTGGGCTTTTCTTTTTACCTCTAAATTTGCAAATCAATCATGCAATTTATTTTTAACATTCAAGGTCTATATGCACAAGGCTTGGCACACATGAGTTAAGGGACAATGCAAAAAGCTTAAGCCAAGAATGATTAGGAGCAAAGTGGTGTTAAGGGGAAGATGTGAAAAGTTTAAGCCAAGAATAATTACGTAATTTTGATTACCATCCATGTTCAAGACATTTTTGCTACAAAATCTTGAGGACATGAGGTAATTTCGGGCACCATGTCGTCCTTGATGCAAATCAGATGGCAATAGTGCAGGTTCAACTCCTGCATGTTCTTTTGCATCTCAAGGATGTCCAGAATTGAGATCTATTCGACTTAGCACAAAACTTCTTTTGCAGTGGATTGGAAAAGAGAATTTCACGGCGTACATAAGCCGCTGATAAATTCTTGTGTATATACTAAATGGTATGTCATGCTAAATACGGCAATGGAATCATAGGAAAATCTTAGACAAAAGGCATACAAATGTACGAAGGATTCACTGAAGTGAATCCTCCTAATGACATGGCATCCATGTCTGCTCTAGGGAGGGTTCGCTTAATTGAATCCTTGACCCTGGTTAAACAAAATCATTTGAAAAATCTCCAGCATTTAATGCGTTGATTTCACACCCTCATAAATTCAAAATGCTCACATGCTTGAAAAAATCTCCCTTATTAATTATTGGGAGGATTCACCTGAGGGAATCCTCCTGTGAGGATTCACTTGAGTGAATCCTCCCCCGTAAATTCAAAATGCTAACATGCCTGGAGAAACCACCTTTATTAATTATTGAAGATTGACTTATTCGCTTGCTTGAGGGGGGATTCACTTGGGTTGATCCCCCCTCATAAGCTGGATGCTCTGGTTAATCTAGGAGCCGATAGCAGCACCGACCTAAGCCTGCACTTGTTCCCTGCTGTGCTTTGTTGTGGTTTGTGCTGGAGATGCCGATTCCTTTAGCTGGTAAGAAGCGTGCAATGATTTGGCTTCATATAGTAGTACTATGGGCAATATGAACTACTGCCTGGATCTGTGGCTCATATACATGGATGTGGGTGGAAGAAGGGCCTCCGTGAGCCAAGCTATTATCATCCATTCCGCTTTTAGCAGGGTAAGAGCCTTAATGCACAGAAACATGAGGATGTATGACATGCTCTGGTGCACAGAGATGAATGGCCACCTGAACCACCGTTGAAGGAATGTGAAATGTTGCTTTTTTGTTATTCATATTATTTTTAGCTCTATTTTTTTGTTTGAACACGTGGAGTGTTCTCTATGCCATGGTCTATGATCCGGAAGATCTACTATGTTTTGTGATGTTTGCATCACACCTGGGAAAAATGATGTTCAAGATGGTAATGGAGATGTCATGTACATCTCGTGGAATTGCTGTGGAATTGATGTGTGCATTTGCAGGTGGGGAGACGAATCTCTAGAGCATCGAGCAAGGGAAAAAGGTATGATTTCCATTTCCAGGCTCACTGGCAATACTTGGGCTCGATTCTCAAGGAGCTTAATACTACTACTGTATATTTGTATTGGCTAAGGAAGGTAGATACACTTTTAGTTGTTGGGCTAAGGCATATCTTAATGTAGGTAGTAAAGAATTGTTAACCATTATGTATTCAAACATATTTTTAGGCATTTTTTTTGTCTTTTTTGTATTCAAGGGGCTAGGATTTAGTCTCATATGGAATATTCTGTATTGGAATGGCCAGAAGGGTCAGGATTTAGCCATATTCCATAAACTAGTCTTGTAAGCGATTGACCTGTTGGTTTGGTTAGCAATCCTTTTTTCCCCACCTCGACACACGATGCGAGTCCAGCTGTATGTATATGTCTTATGGTTGGTCCTACTCCCTTTTCGAATCTGTTTCCAATATATTTCGACATTAATTACTCGGCTCAGCAATAGCCTGTCGTGCCCGGAGGGCAGGAAGCCATTTGACTTTTAACGAATTGGTCCTCTGGGCGCCCTGCAGGAAGACGAATTTGTGCAAAAATTGGGGGATTGATTTTTTCTGTTTCAAATTTTGAAGAACAATGGGTGTATTTCGAAATCTAGTGCTAGCAACTGTGGTTATAGTGGGCTTCTCAATCGGAGCAGAGGGCAGCTGCAAAACAGATCTGACATTCGGAAGCAAAAGCAAGAATTTCGCTAATTGCTCCAGTTTGGCAGAACAAGGGGCAGAATTGGCGTATTCAACAAATGGAACTATACTGGAAGTTGGATTTTCAAACAACGCTACAGCATCGGGGGGATGGATAGCATGGGGGATTAATCCGACTGCTGCCGGATTAATGGCTGGAAGCAGTGTGTTAATTGCCTTCAGCAATTCAACCGGAAATTATGTCTTGGAATACCAGCTCAAAACAGCCCAAAACGGAGGCAATGCGCCACACCCTTCAAACAGCACCATTTTCACAGTCCTGGACAAGGCTGTGCAAATCAGTGGCAAAAGCATGAAATTCTATGCTAAATTAAACTTTAGCAGTCCACCAAGTAAGAAATATATAATTTGGAACAGAGGCAGCCAAGTAATAGGGGATGCACCACAGGAGCATTCTTTCTCAGATTTGAATTCCTATGGTTCAATTGATTTTAATTCTAGTGGCATTACTACTATTGCAAGTTCTGGAGCTCCAAGACAGCACCTAAAAAATACTCATGGTATTCTAGCTACAATCTCTTGGGGTATCCTTCTCATCCTTGGAATTATGTCTGCTAGATACCTTAGACCATTCAAAAAGGCTGATCCTGCTTGGTTTTACCTCCATATCTTTTGCCAAGTTTGTGGGTATATTCTAGGAATCGGTTCCTTCGGCATAGGGGTTTATTTGGGAAATCAATCTAAGGGTCTTGTGCACCATTCACATAGAAATATTGGCATCACTCTGTGTGCATTAGCTACCCTCCAAATCCTTGCTCTCAAGTTGAGACTTCACAAGGATCACAAGAAGAGACTCTACTGGAATATTTACCACCACTCCATTGGTTACTGCATCATTATTCTGGCTATTATCAATATCTTCAAAGGGTTTCATATTCTTCAGCCTGGCAACAAATGGAGGATTGCTTATGCTAGTGTTTTATCTGTTCTGGGACTTATTTGCATTATTTTGGAGATCTCTACTTGGCTGGTTTGGCTCAAGAATAGAAAAAAAATAGTGGGTGAACAGCTCGAGGTCAAGATGGCTCAGATTGCCTAAGTTTCAAGTATTGTACTAGTTTGATACTCATTTTCCTTATGACTTATTGGTCATTATGCACGTCTAGGCATGTTCCCGTTCTATTCTTATGCTCCAAACGTTGTGGGTGAACAGCTCGAGGTCAAGATGGCTCAGATTGCCTAAGTTTCAAGTATTGTACTAGTTTGATACTCATTTTCCTTATGACTTATTGGTCATTATGCACGTCTAGGCATGTTCCCGTTCTATTCTTATGCTCCAAACGTTGTGGGTGAACAGCTCGAGGTCAAGATGGCTCAGATTGCCTAAGTTTCAAGTATTGTACTAGTTTGATACTCATTTTCCTTATGACTTATTGGTCATTATGCACGTCTAGGCATGTTCCCGTTCTATTCTTATGCTCCAAACGTTGTGGGTTTATTTGACCATGTTATTGGACGTGCTTGTGTGCTCCCATAATTTTATTATTGTTCACTATTTCGAACTTTAATTATATTGTGAAACACCATGTCTTCTGAGTTGAGTTAGAAGACACATTTTGACCCTTTCGCTAGCCGATCAATAATATTTCCATATGAAGTATAAGTGGCAAAGAAGTACTCGCAAATACGTGCTTATGAGAATCAAGCTACTTGTGATTTAATTTAGAAATACAAGAAATTTATCGTGGCGGCCAAGGCCGCCGCGAACATTTCTCTTTGTCAAATTTGTGCGAGTTCAAAATAATGTGAACGTCAAGCTTGGTCTCAATTCAAGTCTTCCAAAACTTGAACCCACTATCAACTACAAATATGAAGGATTTTCCAGAAAATTTAGAAGCGAGGCCACATAGGAGATTTTTGTGAAGTGGAATTGGTGGCAAAGGGAACTAGTGTCTGGCTCTACCCAGTACATTGACCATCAGTGTGAAGGTCCACAATCAAAAGAGCCTCAATCCTTTATTACATATGCACAGAAGCACCTATAAGTAGGCCATCTGACTGGATAGATCAGCAGTGTTGAAGGTCATAAATGAGTAAAAAATGTAAGGTTATTAATGTTAAGATACTGTGTGAGTGTGATTAACTAAAAAAAAAAAAAAAAAATCATAGGGAACAAAGCAAATGCATGTGGAGTGTAAACATCCATGTGGATTTGAAAGTTCACACTGAAAATTGGTAAGTGCAAAAATAACATTGGCCATTAAATTTCCAAACCAAGATATACATGCTCTTTTATAGTTGGCATGAATAATTGAACATGAATAATTGAAGTGGCAAGGTATTCGAAGATGCACCCCACACATGGGAAATAAAAATAGTAATACTCCATGGCCTCTTAAAAAAAGAAAATAGGAAAGTAAATGCAAATAAGAAATTGCCTTATCATGTGGCAATGTTGGGCTTCGCATTGTTGGGCTTGGGTGAGATGCCAACATTTTCAACACATCAATTGAAGACCAATGTGCAAGAAATTTGTTGGCCTACTTTTGTTGGCTCTCTTAGTTATGCTTGTTAGATATTAATTTTTGTTTGACATTCTATTTTTCAATGGAGGTTCTTTTTTATCAGATTTGTATTTGTTGCAATGCTCGGCATGTTTTTTATTTTCAGGTAGAGACAACAAGAGCATGACTTTAACATTTAAGTGGACAAAGGGTAACATTTCAGTACAATACAAAAAAGAACCCATTGAATCTCAACAGGTCGGGAGGACAAACCTGTACCTGTCACTGCAGAGTTGGCTCTTCCAGTTCTGGTGGAGCCTGTTGCTTGAGCCAGGATTAGGATTTTGTAAATTCTTCTCTGCATGCATCAGATTTGTCCTAGATTTTTCCTTCTCCTTTTTGCAGGTTTGTCACCCACTTTCTTTCGTTTTAGCTTCCTATTCCTTATTTTCACTTGGGCAAAGCCTCGATTCTTCTTCCTGAATGGGTCCTTAACAGGGTTTCCAAAAATAAATCAGATTTGCAAGGGCAGAGATGGTGATGGTCATGGTTTTGAAGACAGATTCTTTATGAGTTTTCTCAAAACCTAGGGACAATACTCAAGAATAGGCGCACAATGATTTACCTTGCTGCCAGTACCCTGAGCCCAAATTCAATTCTACTAGCCTTGGATAGCAGCTAAGTTTCGACCTAGTTCTTTCCCACAAATCTGCCATGCCATTTTTTGGTGAGCATTAAGCCATGCTCCGCGAAAAAAGCTGGGGGGACTTAAGGGCTACACCCGTAGGCGATATATAAAAGCTTCACTCAAGACAGCATGAAAGACTGCAGTTTCGAGCTTGGAAATGGGGTTGTCGGGTCCCTTCTTCCCATCATTGTTCCTCATCTGAGATCCAAAAGATTTTGGTCTCCATATCCGATTCTAATGCCCATATCATTTTACCACGAGTTCTAAGGAATCCAATTTTTTTTTAAGAACAGATGGCTTTTCATGCCGCCTCCTTCCAAACTGGCGATGGCAATCTCCCAATCTGTCCTTGGCTTTGTCAGCAGCCTGATCGGCTTAAGCCGAAGTTCCCTTTTGATGCGTGAAAACTACCGCCCTTCTCTCTGTAGATCTCGACTTGTAATGTGTCCATGCCCATGCTTGAAACGTCTCAAAATCTATCCCTATCCAGCAGCCTGGGTTGCTAGAATTTGAATGCTCTTCAATCGCTAATCAGAACCTGCAAAACATTTAAGGCGCCATAGCAAAACACCGGAGAGCTTAGCAACGAAAACAAAGGAGACTCAGCAAAAACAGGGGAGATATTTTATCCGCCATAAATGCTCATAAATGCGTCTGGACACACATTTAATGTTCACTTAAATATTTAGTGGCGACAAATAATCTGATGAAAAATCTGACATAAAGTCGTCAAAAAAGTGTCATAAAAGCAATCATCAGTATACCCGCCAGATAAATGTTAGGCAAAAAAAATCTCTAGGCGATCCTAACCATTTTTTTGACAATTAGTCCCATTCTTTTATATTTGCGTAGAAGTTGGTGGATCATGGTTCATGCAACATCTAGATCTTGTTTATGATTGATCAATCTAGTTTGCATATGAACTTGGCATCTTCGGTGATCCAATTCTTTACTTGAGAGAATTGATGTTCCCAAGATGACATCAATCAAATGGTCGATGATGAAGTAGATCACCGCGGATTCGAAAGTGATGATTGCAGCAATAAAGTCACCAAATAATAATATCCTAGGTTATGATGTTGATGAAAATGAAGAGATTGCTAATGCGACCCCAAATTCTTGCATCTACTTGGCAATGATGAACTAGAGGATATTACACATGATATAAGAGATGAAGTGGCTTGGGAGTTTGCCCTAATGTCATCGATTACAGCGTTAATCGCCATTCTTGCACTCGGGACGAAAGCATGCATGCATTGCATGCATCGCATGCATTTTTTAGGCCGTTGATCGGTTGGGGATCGCTACTTATTGCGTAGTTCTTCATCGACGCTTTCATCGGCTTTCATCTCTCTCCAGCATCCATGGCTTCTATTCTTTGATCTCATGCGGAGGAGGGGCTTCTTCTTGCATGAGCTACGTTTTCTTGGCCATTCCTATCCTTTCTAACCTCTTCTATCTTTGCCCTTTTGTCCGGCCTAGGACAATCTTCAACCTTTTCTCCTCGGATCTAGTATTTGAAGTTCTCCGGTATCTGGATGTTGTTGTGTTCATGTTCGTCGCAGCGGTAAGAATGTCATCGATTCGCTGTGAGCGAATCGCCATTCTTGCATACCGTGACGAGCATGCATGCATGCATCGCATGCATGCATCGCGATGCATTTTAGGCCGTTGATCAGGGTTGGGGATCGCTACTTATTGCGAGTTCTTCATCGACGTTTCATCGGCGCTTTCTCATCTCTCGGTAGATCCATGGCTCCCACCCTTCCCCTTATATAATATCTCAAATCAGTCAGATTGTTACATGATGTTCTTTTCAATTTGTCCAAGTCCCTTTCTTCTTTTCAAAGTGCTGCCTCCTAAAGACTCTGAGACAAAATTCAAGCTTTGAAAGTGAGACAAAATCTAAGCATCGAAAGCACGTTGCTTGAGTTTATTGTGGATATTGAGACATACATAGCAGATTGGATTGTTGAAGTTTCATTCATTGGGGCAGCATGATTTGTGATATTGCTCATGCACATGGCTTCTCATTTTGCAGATGGATTTAATACCTATAGTGGCTTCCATAAATATATGTGCAACTAGCAAGGTCTAGTAATCTCTCACCAATGGCTGATATTTTGCTTAGATTCATGATGACTGTCCCTTCCAGATTTTAAAGATACTTTCAAGCTTCTTATCTTCACATGTGTGGTTGCAGCTAAGGAGTCTCTTCAGTGAATCACACATGGTTGCAGCTTGAGTCTCTTTAGGAGTATCTTCCAATTGAGTGCTTTCATATTTAATTATTTGTTTCAATTGAGTGCACTCATTATCTCCTAAGGCTTTATCTCGTTAGTCTTGGTTGTTTAGGCAAAACAGAGCTGAATGTCTACAACGTGTTGCATGATGTATAATGTCAGACAGAGGCAAATCATTTCAACTAAAGCAAATGATGTCTGGACTCAGAAAATTTAAATCCGATCTCTTTTGGATGTTGGCTTTGTAGCGGTTCCAATCTTTTGGCTTCAAGGCCATAATCTCAGAATAATCCCAGCATATCTTAACTTCACATTGCATTAAGAGGACAGATTGTATCTCTTTACAGTTGGAGCTACTTCATTACAAATGGAGTTGTCTTAGTGCTATAAGGAAGGAGTTAGTGATAAGGAAGGGTTTGGGTGGATTCCAAGTTCGGTTTCCATATATAGTTCGTTTAATTTTCTTCACATAAGGTCTCAATATATTAAAATGCAACGGCACATACCTATGCACATGCAAATGTTAGAAAATGTCATGACTATGTGGATTTAAATGAATTGTAACAACTACAAATACTTGAAATTTCACAATTTGGTTGGCTAACATAACAACGACATTCCATGTTGTTTCTTGAGTTCTATCTGGTTGCAATGGCATCACAAATCTTTGTTTTCTAGAACAACGGACGCCCATGTTCAACAACCCTACCAATCGACATAACATATTGTTGCTTTTTTGTAATAATAAAATTATGCATTAAGATTGTGTGCACCATGTGATGCAAAGTATTTATTCTATCGGGCGAGCAAAAAACTCAGTCTTACAACCAAGTGCAATCTAATAAGTGATGTTGTGGTATATATGTCATTTGGTATGCTTTCTTTTGCAAGAATAGTTGGACAATTGCATCAATATGTTCTTTGTTCTAATGTTGGTGTACCATTTGGAACTCCGTCAAATAACATTCCCTCCAAGTCAGTGATGATGGACAATGGACATCCATGCCTAGCATATATGTGCCACCACTATACAAGTATAATTCATATTCTATATATTTTTATATTTTCAACATTCAAATTTAACATGTAATAAAATAACGGCTAAGGTTAGCCAAATGGCTATTTTGTAGCATTTTTGCCAAGAAAAATGGCTAAAGTAAATGGAAAAAATTGCCCCAAAAAAAGAAAATTTTAGCCTAATTTTTTTTGCCGACTAAATGAGTTTCTAGATTGGATAGCCAAATCTCCACCTCCAGACAACTCCACTTGGACAACAATTAACCAAACCTAAGAAAGAGTGGACTTGGGAAAATGGATGGATTAGCCTAGTAGCCAACACCAAGATATATAGGAACTTTAGGAAATTACTTGTTTCAAGTACGAAGTTGAAGTAGGAACTTCTTATTTCAAGTATGAAGTTGAATTATCAGAGGGAGGACCACATCTAGAAGGAAGACTGCACTTTTTCTTTGAGCTTTGAACATGTGTGAATATGTTTATGTCTTTGTTTTATTTTATATTAAGATAAGATAAGGAAGTTATAACAATGATTATAATTGCACTATTTATGCTACATTGGGCGCCATTTATTTTTTTATATTAAATTTCATAAGTTCAACGTCTTTAAAGGCTTGGATATTTTAAAATAAGGATAGGAAGAAGAAGAAGAAGAAGAAGAGATTTTAACGTCACGCCACAAGGCAGCGTCCTATCGGACATGTGACACTTTACAACACACCCAGATGGGTCCTGCCCCCACCACTTTACATTGCTGAAGTGGGTTTGACTCTACATAGCCAAGACCATTTAGGTTAGCCAAGTGTTATAAACTTCTACCTCCAATTCGAAGGTAGTTTAGCTAAACCGATTTGGCTATACTAAAAATATAGGATTAGTAATTTATTCCATGTTTAAAATCACTAAAACCAAGAGCATTCCTTTCTCTCTTACCCACCTTCCAAATTAGCAAGGTATTATAGAATGTATTTATGCCCGGCAATGCCAGGCACCTGTTACTAGTTAGTCACTGAGCTTTGAATTTTTGAAAATATTTTGGGATTTTGTTCGAGTATTCCAAGGTGTTCCCATTCAATAGCCTATATCAAGTAATTTTGTCAGTGGAAGTTGTCTCTCCCGCGCTTGATCTCCAGGATTCTTCTTATGCAAACTTCTCCTCAAGAAGATGAACATTCAGTGTTTTGGCCTTGCTTTGAAAACCTCATGGCTTCTTTACTCAATTTTGAAGATAAAGGATTGCATCTAGCAGGCTCTTCTAGGTCTAATCATTGCAGCATAGAGATTTGTATGTCTGACGAGGAAGATCAAGATCCACAAAGAACTTTTAAATTTGTGATTTATGCTAATATCATGTTCAAGTCCACAAAAAAAAGCCCTTTTTTTTTTTTTTTTTGAAGTGTATCTTTAACATGACACTAGGACGGATATCTTATGGGTATGTCCGTGGTTTAAACATGTCCACATTCGATATTGAAGATGCTCAATGCGGTCATTTAGAATATTCTACTAGGCAAATTACTATATATAATGCATATATGTTCATTAATATTTTAGCTTAAGAGTCCATTCAAGGAAACGTTGTTATAAAGATATCTTGATTAAATTCTAGGTTCATGAGATATCTAGATTCATGAAATAGCCTAGAGGAATGTGGACATAAACATCTTAATTATTACAAGAAATTTATCGCGGCGGTCAAGGCCGCCGCGAACATTTCTCTTCACCAGCTCGTTTATACATGCTAGAACACGCTTTGTTTGAACCTGCATTCATTCGCTTTGTGTTCAGTGCCCGAACTATAGAAAGAAAGAAAGAAAGTAAGAAAGAAAGAAGAGTGCTGATCATAACAACTATAAGATTCCCGATTATATATATATTTTTTTTCAAACATGCCATGCAATGATAGCCAGTGGAATATGAACCTGGACGGGGGAACACCCGTATCCAATGGTCTGACCATCATGCCATGATCACCATGAACACAGATCATGCATGCCACTCAATAATAGTTAGTGGGTTTATTGTGAATTAAGTTCCCAATGGTATAATTTCGTTACGAAGTTAGTTAGCACCCTAAAAGCCAAGATGCTATAGGGCAAAGTTCCCCATAGACTAAATAACTCTAAGAAATTGCAAGATTAAGCTGAGCTCAAAATTTATTGTTGCTATATGTGTCCACCATGGTATAAATAACCCTAGGAGATTGCAAGCTTCAGCTAGGCCTAAAACTTATTATCAGAACGTAAACCGCCGTTTGGGCAAAATTCCTGGAATATTCGCTAAATGTTTATTGTGGTAATTTTTGGGTTTACGACTGTCTGGTGGCGCCGCTTACAGCGCCGCCATTCATTTTCAAGCAGAGTTTGCCATTTCGAGCGGCCGGCAGACCTTCCCATTCAAGCGCACAGAGCTCTCGAGAGGGCAATACGGTGGGTTTTTGTCCCAGAATACCAAAGGCGAGCTCTCCAGAATCCCAGACCATAGCTATGGTGCTATCTTTTCAAGAACAATCTCCATCGCAGGATACCACTCGCCGCCAGATTCAAGAACAACTCTTGCAAAATACCTTGATCCGGCCAGAGGTTATGTTGCCCCTCAAAGTGGCCTTTTCGCAAAGATCCTCTCGTGAGTTTATGCTAGCGGATCTTGCATTGCTCTTGTTCTTCCTTAAAATATCTTGTTAGCTCCATATCCGAGGTATAGCCAGTCATAGCCGGACCTTCTTTAAAATCACATTCCGCACCATAGCAAGAAAGAGTGAAGGGCCAAGACCTTCCTTAAAATCCCGTTCCTGGCCATAGCGCGAGATTGAAGGCCAAAATCGCCCTGCTTGCAAGAATCCCAAGAACGGAATTTTGCCCAAGCGTTGGTTCACGCTGGTAGCCGCGGATCTCGGGGTTTCCGGCCGGCTACCTAGCACATATAATTGATCTGCGGCGCCGCCGCCGGTTACCGCCAGAAACCCCTCGATCCGGCCGGTTACCTAGCACATATAATTCAGTTTCACATTTTTCTTTTTTCTTTTTTTTTTTTATTTTCATGGTTCTCCGCCGCAATCTAAACACGGCGGACTAAGCCACGTGTGCGGCTAGATAGCTAAGGAGGAGAGGAAGAAAGATGCGCTCTGCACCGGATTTTTGCCGGATTGATCTCTCCTGTTCTGTTCTTGCTGAGGTCTCCTCTCTATTTTCGCAGCTGGAAATGCTGTAGCTATGGCTCCTCTCTTCATGATCTCGGACCACCAAAACGAAGGGAAAAAAGTAGGTATAGGGATAAGGATACATTTCGGGACAGAGGGAGCATGGAGCGGGATGCTGCATTTAGGGCTTAGGCATTGGGGTTTAGGGCTTTAGGCGAGGAAGGTATGCGCTATGGCGATGAATAGAAAGAGATCTAGAGCAGAAATAAGCGGCGAGGCAATATACAAACAGAAATCGGAGATAGCAGAACCAGCATCCAAGATAATGAATCTAGTGATCGGACTCTCTCAGCGTTACCTAGTTACTGTAGAATACATAGGCACCCGATTTTATGGTTTTCAGAAACAAGAAGATTGCAGGACAGTTCAAGGTGTTCTGGAGGTAAGACTTCCGCATTTGCCTTTGCACGTCCATTGGAAATCTAAGAAATAATGTTGTCTTTTAGGAAGCTTTTGCAAAGCTTGTTGGGCAGCCTGTTACTAGTGCTTGTTCAAGTAGGACGGTATGAAGACTTTAGCCCATTTCTGTTCGGCTCATTTCCATGCTTTATTTTCTTTATTTGCATTTGCTTATTTGTTAAATTTAAGGATGCTGGAGTTCATGCTTTGCGTAACGTTTGTCATGTGGATGTTGTGAGAACCAGCAAACGAAAACCTGGTGAAGCGGTAACATGCAACAATCAATATTTGAGAAAGATAGAGCCTGGAATGTGAGCAATCATTTAAATCTCCAAGCTATGCAGGTGGAGGGATATGCTTCTTTTCTTCATCTGAATCTTTGAGGTTTATGTTTTTGCTGATCCACTATTTCTTTGCAGAGAGCTTGTGATTTGTTAGTTGGTCATCATGATTTCAGTTCCTTCCGTGCAGCTGGCTGTCAGGTATAGTTCTGCACTAGATGAGTTTGATGTGTGGGGTTAGGCAGCAGAATTTATCGTCCTGCTTTAGGCAAGGTCCCCTGTGAAGACATTGGATGAGATCAATACCTTAGAAACTCCTTTGTGGCCCTGTTTTCCATCACAAGCGGAGCCTAATCAGCTTAAATTTGGTGGGCAGGGACAACAGGTTGATGTTGAGCAGGTGGCTGACAGGTCTGTAACCAAGCTTGATGTTTATCAAGCGACATATCACTAACAAGTTAGGTCCTTTTTCAGCAGCAAGAAACAGCGACATATCACTAACAAGTTAGGTCCTTTTTCAGCAGCAAGAAACAGCTGCACTGCAAGGGCGCAATCTTTTTTGTATCATCAGGTATGTACATTGTTCTTCTTAACCTTAATTTGGTTCAATCAGTAAAACATGTATTCAATATCTTCAGGTCCGTCTCATGGTTGGTACTATCAAAGCTGTTGGCTCTGGAGTCCTTTCAGTAGATGATGGTTAGTGTGTAAGATGATTAGTATAGTATTATGTCGGTTCACAATTTCTAGTTGGAATGTTTCTGAGAGGGATGCATGGATGCAGTGAAGAGAATTTTGGAGGCAAGATCTGTCACATTAACTCCAGTAATGGCACCTGCCTGTGGACTCTATCTTGCGGACGTCAATTATGACTTCAACAGCTCATTTATCTCAACAGAACCAACCGAAGAGATTTGCTGATGCAAGAATTTTATTGTTCCTGGCAGAATATACCATTTGGTACTACTGAGTAGCTTTAATGTTGTCATGATAGGTGATGTCCAATGCAGAAATCTGCAGAATACCACATGTGAACATAGATTATAGTTGTCATGAAACAATACTGAGCACAATATCTTTGCAAGGCAATGGACCTGAAATACAATTTTTCCAGCAGTGCATTCACAAGTTTTAATCTAAACATAGGCACTAGGGCAGCCCCACATTAAGGCGTAAGCTATGATTATCCAAATATTACCTACCAACATAAGCAAGTTAGAATTCTGGGCAGTACTGCGAAATCACACTAGGGCAAGCCATATCAAGAGAGAAGCTATGATTCTCCAAATTTTAACCACCAACATAATCGAGTAGAATTTTGGATGCAGCAACTAAAGCAAATATGCACAGCATGGTCTTACATGTTGCGTTTCTTACATGTTGCGTTAGTGCTGATCTTTGCCCTGATATAGATTGCTGCCATCAAATATCTCAACTTCCAAAAGAGATAACCGCGGAAGCAGAATTAGCCTTATATAGTTTTAAACAAGGTGCTAAGGGTTGTCCTCACGAATGGGGACATGTCTGTAGAATTGAGAACTGAAACATGCAACTTAGATCTTAAAACCCAGCATGTGAATAGAGCATAAATTCTTTTAACATTGCTCATATTGCAATCACACCATCGTGAAAGACGAAGGCCTTCTGTGCCAAATGATGTATAAGCAATGTTCCTAACTCAAGCTCGCAAAGTGAGTCTTAAAATTTGAACCTCATTTTGAAAGACTTGAAATAACAGTATTTTCTTCAATACGAGGGCAAAGCATCATGGCTTGAGATCCGCTTGATGGCTTTCACTTGGTTCCAAGTTGACACAAATTCCCCCCTAACGAATTTAGAAGAAGAGAAATGTTCGCGGCAGCCTTGGCCGCCGCGATAAATTTCTTGTATTGTAATATAAATATCTATCCGCATATTGAATTGTAATGTCAATGTTAAAGTTCACCCCTATAGACAGAAGGGCGAAATCTCAATATGCTTGTATTTTCTTAGAGAATGTGTCATAATCTAGCCCTAGAAAAAGAGCTTCATGTTTGCACTTCATGCTGCAAAGAAGATGGAGCAATTTTATTATTCTTGTTCATGGCTTTTTAGGCTAATACATCAAACAGGGAGTTTTTCTGAATAGACTGAATCTATCCAACGCAAAGTAGACGTAGTATAGTGCAATGTGGAGAGAGCATGACCTTGTACTTCAGCCCAGGAAATAGATATATAATAGCACTTGTGCAAAAGAGACCGCAGAAAAAACTTTGTGGAAAAGAGAGGGGGGAAAAAAAACAAAAAAAAAAACATAGCAAAGACTCCTCGGGCTTTCCTTCTTATTCGTTTGCAAGCTTTGCTTTTAATGCGACCCGGAAGCTTCGTCGCTTTTGCCTCTCAAGGCCCAAAGCTTATTGCTTTTTAATCAAGCTTAGAAAAAATGAAGGTGCACCTGAGCCACAGAACAAAAGCTTCGACGTTTGTAAGAAAAAGGTGGCCTAGCCTAGGTTTGTGATGTGCAAATCTTTAGAAGCAGCGCTAATAGTGGATTTGATGCCGTTTCAAAGGCATGGGTACTTAAAACTTAGCATAAAGAAAGGGAAGCAAATAAACAATCAGCAATTTCATTTTTCCTCTACTAAAGGTAACATTATTGCTTTGCTTAGGAAAACCTAAAAGTTTAGTAAATGGCTCTGCATCTTTTCTAGTATCTCCACCTGAATCAAGACCTTCCAATTTGGTAGCTTTATAATTTTTTTCCAAGAACCTCTTTACCCCTTTCAAGCCCCAAAGCATGGTCATAGTTCCCAAATATACCATCCTCAAAGTTTACGAAAGTCGTAAGAGTCGATAAAGCATACTCAAACCCTTCCCAGATTTATGTTTGCTCAAAGATGCAAAGAGCATACCCTCTCCTGTTCTAATCCCATGTCGCCCGTACTTGATCATGCATCGGGGCCATCTTCCTTCTCTCGCTCATTAGGATTGTTAATTAGCTCTAGTTCACCAATAAGCTATCTTATCATTCACGTAAAGACCAACAATGTGAAACTTCATGGTAAAGTTATACCCTCCCCGCCTACTCCATTCCCGCCATTGTTTCGCTTGAATCTCAGATAGAAATACTAAAAGTCGCCACTTTCCTTAGCATACGTTTAGAGTGATCAAAGTACTCTTTTCTATTCACTATTACCCTTCTATACGATAAAAATATTTCAAGCAGAAGACTGTATAAAACCGCCCATCTAACATGATTTAAGGGATAAATAAGTAAATTGTATCTATATGTATGCAAACAAATTTTTAAAAGATTTGATGGCATATTTGCAAGGCAGGAAAGTAGGAAAATCAATAAAAGGGAGAAAAGAGCTTACCAATCCATGAAGTAATGCGACCAAGAGCCATCCACCACAATATCCGCTTCTGTCACACCAACTAGAGGTGTTTTTACCTCCATCGTGGAAATGCCCTTCTTTAGAATTACACTCGTGAGTCCTCCATTCATATTTAATATAATGGCGTAGACCTTTGCACCACGCTTTTTGCTTCCTCCGCCAATTCCAACATTGACAAAGGGCTCCCCTCATGGATAATTCATGAAAAGGTACAACCACCGATTTGCCTCTAACGACCTTTGGCAAATTTACTATCTATTTTGCAAATAATGCGCCCAAGTACCCACACCGCTATCCAAAGTATCATATGGTCCAACATACTTTCAAGTGAAAATATTTCTCTTGTAATGCCTCCAATTCCTCGTGTCTCAATTGAGTAAAATTGGGACCTCAATTGTCTCTTTGACTTGCAATGATTTCCTATCTACATTTAGGTATTTTTTCTGCTTGCTTGGCTGTCCATGCAAGATGGGCTGATATAATCCATCTTCTTTTCTACCCCATAACCAATCCTTGGCCCATTCACCTAAATGCGCAGCCATTTTTATTAAGCTACCATTCGTAACAAGTATGATTCGCTATCCGATTGCCAACATTTACATTTCTCATGAGAGAAAAAACGCTTAAAATCTATAAGTCGCCTAAGCTCCTCATCTTTTTCAAACTTGAACCTAACAGCCATTTCTTCATCCGATTCTTTCTACACGTAAAAAGAAGGCCGCATGGATCAACCAGGTAATAACCCGTGGCTTAGAATACCTTATAAAACTCTTGGGATGAGTTGGAATGGAAATGGGTGCTAAGGGGGTCCTTGGAGCTTTTTCTTGGTGTTCTCGATGGATTGTCCTTCTTCGGAAAGAGGGGATATTTGGGAGAAAATTTAAAAAGAGATGGATTTTAAAACTCGAAATCACTCTTCATGATGGTGGCTTCAGATCGCTCCAAAGAACTGACTCAAATTATTGTCCTCCATTGTATGATGAAGGATACGCCAACATTGGCGTGATTGAAGTCACCAATGTCCAATACAAACCCAGAAGCTAAGAATATGATTATGTAAAACATGATACAACATGAATTGAGTACTTCAAATGTTGATCCATAAGAAAAGAAGCTCCAATTCCATATCCCGCACATTGAACCGCCGAGAACGTGAAAAACAAATGTCGCCGCAAAATGTCAGCTACTAATCGACCTAATCCGGCCCAAATCGAAGAGCCCACCAGAGGCCGCTATCTTGAAAGGATTAGCTTAGCGATAGATCGCGGTAAGGCAATAATTTCACGGACCGATCAAGAAAAATAAATTTCTACGCATTAAAAAGATCGCGGGCTGCATTAAAGACACCGGCTTTTTTAGCACCGCTTTCGCAGCCTTTTTTTTTCCTCTTTCAAGTTGGCATCACAGACAACTAACAATAAGATCCGCAAATGCATAGACAGATCCCGCAAATGCATAGAGTAGTATAGCAGGGGATTGCTTCCAAAGCAAGAAAGCTTGTAGCCACATGAAGCCACCTAGTGGTATTACCGGAATTGAGCATGGCTATTAATGGCTTTGCTTTTTTTTTAAGTCTTTTTTAAAATGAAAAACTTATAATGTGTCTCCCACGCTTTTTTCCCCGGGCGAAAAAAATATTAGGTTCAAACAAAAAATACAACTGCCTTATATATATTTAGAAAATTATCAAAGCTAGTCGTAGTTGCAACCAAGAAATATGTTGTAACCAAATTTTGATGTTCCTATTTCTACTTTAGGTAGCAGCTGGAATCTTGCAGTGAATGCGAGATTTTCCCTTGTGGCTATATAAGTAGAAGGGGTTCTTTGTTTACTGTACCAGCTCTTGTGCTTTTTGCCATTCCATTGTACCGTTGTTCCATTTCTTTAGGTTATGGTATTCATGTCACTTCTGTTATGACATCTGTAAATTCCCCGAGTCTCCATATCTTCTTCTTGCCTTGCCAAATGGGGACCGGAACTATTTCTCCTGCTCATTGGCACCTTGTGCCTCGCTTCACTGGAAAGAACTTCTAGACGTGGAAGTGGAGGATTCAAATGATCTTAGAAGATAAAGATCTTTGGGAGATTGTTTCTCCGGCTGTGCCACCTATTCCTGTTCTAGATGAAAATAGTGAAATAGTTCTTGATGCATTACAGAGACTAATGGGGGTTTGTAACATATTGATTTGTAAAGCATATTGATTTGCGTGCAATTTTAGATTTGTCACTCGTGACACAGAACATTAAATTTTATAATGGGTAGCACACGTTATATAATTGTAACATGTTACTAAAATCTATATAAAACCATTTGTAACGCGTGGCAATGAGCATGTCAGTTGTAACCTCCATGTTTGATTTGTACTCATGGACAACTTCCCTAACGAGTCTGGTGAATGACTTGCGGGGGATAAGCAAGTTCGCTCTCCTTTGAAAATGCTATATCTCTTTGAATGCCCTGGAATGTACAGAAGTTTGACATCTCATGGGCTTCTTTGGCTCGACCAGAGGGTCTTGTGGCAGTCTTAAGTTCCCCATATTCTTTGTAGACCTACCTCCTTCCACATACCTGACCTTATGCTTCTAGTAATAGGCGTTGTAAGCATCGTACATGGCCTCGTACTTCTTGTAGATGGCCATGCCCTCCCTATACTTATGGTCCTTCTTCAAGGAGTATCTCTCCGCTCGGGTCTTCTGCTTCTTCGATAGGTCCGATAGGGGTGTTTTTGGGTATGGGGGTGGTTGCTGCTCCTTGGGCAAAAGTATGCTGGTGGGGTACAAAAAAACGCGATCCCAACACTTAGATCAGCATCCTGCACCTACTATTCTATCATAGTATTTCACTTGTTATTCATTGGAGCTGTTACATCTTTCTATTGATTACCTAATTACCATGTGCTAGTACTAGTAACACCCTAAACAAGCTGCCACATAGGGTGCTATATGAGTGCTGTCAGCATGTGTCCGGACGCCTGCTTTTGTACCCCACCAGCATTGAGTCTCCTATTGGTGTTGCTCCTGTTGTAGTTGCTCGTATAGATTGGAGGTTCCTTCTCCTCTGAGCATTGAGGTTAACAACTCTGCGTATGCATCATCATTCTCATCACTGGAGATGTCACTATTAGGGTTGGGGCATCTGATGTTGATACCCATTGGTATTTTATCTACGTACTTCTTCTTCCATTTACCCGGCGGCTGAGGGTTCTTCCCTTTCTTCTCTGCTTGCAGCTTGTCCTCGTGCTTCCTCTTGCGGCGCTCTTCCTCTTCTGCTCGTTTTCGTCGGGTGCGCTCCTCTTTCCGTTGACCACCTTCCTCCTTATGCTTTATGCAGGCTTCCTTCTCCTCCAGCGTCCGCTTTCTTTTCTTCTTTAGCTCCGCGTGGGCTTCAGGAGTTTCCACCACTTCGTCTTAGTTAGGTGTTTTCTCGGTCCTCTATGTGGTCACTCTGGTCTTGGCCTTGTTGGTCTTGTTCTTCGTTGTGCTCATTTTGCTGCTAGGTCCGCTCCAGATTCCTAGCTTCATATTCTTCCCTCCTTTGGCGGACAACTTGTTCTTGGACGCTTCGCACAGGAGTTGCCCTTTCCATACTTGCAGTCTATTTTGTCCTTGCCATGCTTGACATCAACGTAATTGGAGCACTGCCGCCTAAAAAGTAGCTGAAGAATCAGGAGCTAACACATAATTTGCGAAGTGACGAATGAGAGGGGTTTACTTGAATCCCAGGTTGGTCAAATTTTTAAATTTATCCATTTTGGGCATTGTTATTCGGGCAGCAAATTCATCCTCTCCTATTAGAGGGACTCTCAACATATGCGGATAGGCGGTGTGAGAATCTCACAAGTGCCATTCGTGCATCGTGAGATGCTTTGGCCCCTATTTGGTTCTACTAGCCAAATTAACTAGAATAAACATACAATTTGAGCTTATCGGTGGTATTGACTGGATTTGACTCTTACCTTTCTCTTTTGAGATGTTGCCACTAAAGGGGAGGGACACTCTCACCGCTTGGAAGGAGGTTTGGTGGTGGTGGTGGTGGGGGGGGGGGGTAGAGGAGGGGGGTGTGGTGAGAATCTCCGCGAAGGCCTCTCTCGCACCGTGAGAGTCGCCATGCCAAAAATGATTTATCCTCACAAGTTAGCACCTTTAAAGGTACAAAACAAGTGGATTATGATATTTTAAGATGGATTTATACCCTAGATTAGCATCTGGAGGCGTTTAACTCCTCTAACAAAGTGGATGACTCTCACTGAAAAAGAGGCAGAAAATAGAGGATCTCCCTATGCTAGGACTGTGGCCATGGACATGGCCGGAAAGCGCAGGAATAATGGATGTGTTGAAAACCTAGGAAGAACTAAGTTGCTCTAGATACTGATGGCAGGGAGTGGAGATGAATTATCTCTCATGGTGCTCTAATTTTCGCAGAAGCATAGTACCGGCAAACTTCTACTGGACGGGCTTGCTCCTGATAGTCCATGCATCAGAAGTCAATGGAGCATCACAAGCACTTTGGACGGTCGGATTGCCCCCTAAACTCTTATGGCAATTGACGGCAAAGTACTTAACTCATGTAACGCAATGGGAGTTTCAATTTGAGCCGTCCAACGTGGTGAGATTTAACTTCGGCCATCGAATTGGTACATTCAGTGGCATCAAAAGGATATTTTATCACCCCTCCTCCCAAGGGTTTGCCCTTTGGGCAACTCAAAAATGCAAATAGACCCATTATAAAAAATGCAAGGGAACTTTTGATGCCATTGAGGATGGATTGAAAATTTCTTTAGAACCCTTATAACCTACTGTGTGGACTTAATAAGTCACATCACAGTTTAGAAAGAGCAGAAAATTTTCGTGCTAAAGATACTAATTTTTAGCACGTTTGTACAAACGCAAGTGGACACTTTGAAGCAATTTCAGAGTGTCCACGTTGCCACCAACTAGGACTTTTTTGCACGTTGAGAGCCTCATAGTCGTTAGATTTAATCTACGGTTGAAGAAAAACATGGAAATTCCAGAATGGCAGGGTAGCGTTGGAAGTTATCCCCGGGGTAGAGAATTGGAGTTGGCATTCGCATTACGGGATGAAGTAGGTTTGAAAGCTCAGCATTGCTTATTGCTATTATTTCCGGTTACATATTCCTTTGCTTTGCTTTATGAATCGCTAGGAGACCAATTCCTAAGCTTTGGAGGGATTCTAGTTCCACCGCATCGCATGTGCAAGAAGACAATGCTGGAAATTATGCAAAAGCCTTCCCTCTGTATATGAATGCCTTGAAGTATTTCCGAACCCACCGCAAATATGAAAAGAATCCCAAGATTGAAGAGGCCATCACACAGAAATTCACTGAGTATCTGCGGGCGGGCTAAGGAGATCAGGGCAGTGTTAGAGGAAGGGGGAACTACAGGCCCTACTTCTAATGGTGATGCAGCTGTAACAACTAAGCCAAAGTCAAAGACAAACAAAGATGGTGAGGGCTACGGGGTGTAAATTCTATAGTGGTGTACAAAACGCACTGTTCGGACATGTGCTTTATGTGTTGAAAGCGCTTAGTACCTCCTTAGTCGTGTGACGTCCAACCGAATTAAAACAGAATTGGCATGCACCAAGAATAGTATATGCAATTTCTAATGGCGGGGATCGTTGACTAGGGATCTCCAAAGACGGGAACTCCGCTGGCGGGGGAGGATGGTTGGAGTTTCCTTTAGTGGTTGGCGGAGAAATTAGAATTGAATTGCAATTAGAGAATTGCAATACCAATTCATACAATTCGAACAAATTTTGCATTGTTTCAATTGAATTTTCAATTTGGAATTGTAATTGAGTCGTGAAATCATCTCGTGAATTTCAATGGAAAGCTCCCACGAAAGCATCGATTCAACTAGAAGAAGGATTTTCTTGCAAATTCAAGCTGAAAATAGAAGAAAATCCCGAGAAAGGAAGAGACAGAGAGAGAAGGAAAACAATCCTCCTTCCAATACCAAAGATTGTGGTGTTTTGAGTGAAAGAAGATTACGAGAATTGTCGAAGAATTTGGAAGATTATTTTAATGAAATTACAAATACTTTTGCCTCGAATGTGGAGAAAGGGAAGTTAGCATCGAGATTCTTCAAGAAGATTAAACATCTTCCACTCGATGTTGATGTAGCGTATCCAAAAGAAAATGCCCTTATGAGGGATTTAATTTTGAATGTGAAAGAGACTTTTCAAGCTCAAAATATGATAGAAATACTTGATGTTCTTCAAGCAAAAGGAGTACACCGCAAATGGTCGCATCTTCAACAAAGGGAGGAATCAATCAAAGAATAGCAAGGCTTCTATCTATTCCAAGAAGAATTGTGGTAAGAGCATTTCGTAGACGCAGTGTATGCAGAATTTGAAGCAGTCCCCGGTCAATGTTTCAGGAGGAGAAAAAGGTCCATGCACTTTCGATGAAGCGAGGGTAAGATAAAGAATTTTTGGAATGAGAATACTAGGATCTCACCATATAAAAACATGTGAGAAAACATGTTAGTGAAACAGTGAAAAGATTGACCATCCTATTCATTTGCTTTGGAGGTGACACAAGTAAGCACATTCTCGCTTTTTTTTTTATTTTTTGCATGATATTGTTGCTTCAGAATCAGTGTTATGATCGGGTTGCGCTTTATCTTCAATTCGAGAAAGAGTATTCTACGAGATCAATATATGCCAAGAAACCTTTGGGAAGCTTAAACCAAGCTATATTAGAGATTGCAAGAAAGAGAGACTTGCTTCTTGCGCCAGCACCACATGCACCTTGATTTTGTCATGCAGCAATTAATAACATGAGGTCTGATCCTTATGGTGTGCACAAAGATTGCAAATGCTAATGCGGTATGTGGTCCAGTCCAACATGCAATGCTAAGGACAATATTTTCAAATCTACAAGTGAGTATTGAGAAATGTGGTATGCCCCAAAGTAGAAGCGGATGAATGGCACAAAACATGCATGTTTGATGTAGACCTATACAGAAATGTGGTCTCAAGAGGTAAGTTATTAACATAGCTCATATATATTGTTTAACTTTTTTCATTTCTATGATATCTAGATAACATATGTCATATATATTGTTTAACTTTTCATTTCTATGATATCTAGCTTCAATATTCTCTTTACAAAGATTTCTCCATTCCACTTTATACGAGATTCCAAAGTGTCCAAGGGAAACAAGTAAATCATTAGAACACCTCGTGGATTGGAAAGTTTTTGAAAAAGTTAGTGTTGAGTTTGTGTTAGAAGGATCACGCCATTTATACTAATTTGTTGATTCTACTACTTGGCAAAGAAGAAGTCAAGCTTCTAAGAGAAACCTAAGAAGAAACCAACTAAAGTTACAAGATTGGCCTACAAGACTGGTACCCCTTTTGAATTTCAGGAACATGCAAGAAAAACAATGGCGATTTGTGCCACACAACTACAAGGCTCATTGGCAAGCAAAACAATTCGCACAATGTTTGACAAGTTTTGGAGAAGACACAATAGTTTTGTAATTGACTTTTCTGAAAACTATGGTTTCAAAGTTCAAAGAGAAGCGCAATCATGTCATTGGCAAAATCGACCCGGTATCCATTTTAGTTCATATCACTACAGGTTTGGAAGGAAACAACAGTGGATGGCAATGACATCAAGAAGAAAAGAAAAGATATGAAGCAAAAAGATGATAACAGAAATTATAAAAAGAGTGTCACTTATATTTCAGATGAGAAGTCTCATGACACTTGAATTTGTACATCATTGCCTCTTAAAACATGCCACTTGGTTGGAGTTAAATGGTATTCAATATTCCAAGCATTATGTATGGTCAGATGGTTGTTCATCTCAATTTAAGTCTGCAAGACCATTCTATTTCTTGGGTAGATGGTACAGAGATCTTGGGAAGGAGATTATTTGGAATTTCTTTGCCAGCTCGCATGGAAAAGGTGAGCATGATGGCCAAGGAGCAGTAGTAAAAAGATTTCTCACAAAGGAACAACTGAAGTACAGGGTATTTTTTAACCTCCCTACATATTTGATAGGGCGTAAAATATTGGCCACTACTTGCCTTGGATAATTTGCTAAGCATAGTTTGGCCTGGCCCTTTTTTGAATTGTTACACCACGGCAAAATCATGGAACTATTTTTTTTTCAAAATTTTGAATTGGCCACATCCCTACATCTAACATGTAAAGATGATAGCCACATCAGTAAGACGATGTCTAGTTTCTATGATGCGCTATGTAGTTGTCACAAACAAATACATGTTATGCTTCTCTAACTAAGATTACTATAAGGTCATTTGAATGTATTGAACATCTTGAATGTAGCCAGAAGTGTAAATAGATTTGGTAGGATGGATCTCACCGAAAACCATATTGCATGTACTTGGAAAATGGAAACTAATCTTGATTTGAATTCGGACGATGAAGAGCAAATTTGGGGTGGACAATGAAGAAAAAAATGGGGATGCAAATTGCAAAATTGAATCTAAACAAATTTGAACCGAAGAAAAGATATTATTTTATTAGAGACGTCGTTAGAAATTTAGGGCTAAATTCGAAAAGGTATTAGCCCCCTATGAGTAGCAAAATTATGTCCCTACACTTGACCAATATAGAGTTTGGCCATAACCCTAGAAATATAAAATTATTCCATGGTTTAAATGGCCACCCCAACAAGTTGCTGGTGCACATAATATTTTCAAATGGCCACGCCCTAGGGGTTTGAAAATGTGGCAAATATCAAATTGGCCACTTATAGAGTGAATTTAATAAATTGGTGTTTTGAACTGGCCACTACCCTTTGGTCATGGCGAGAATGCATCCTACTCCTATGTGGCCGAATAATTTATAAAATATGTGAATATGTGGCTAACCCGACCACGGGCCACTAAAACACCTTTGTCAAGTATAATGGGAGAAAACTCCAAAGGTGTCTTTAGCAGATGTCGCTCGATTTCTAAATGAATTCTTTACCAACAGCTCATCTGATTCCGATATATACAGTGTAAGTGCGCACTTGTAGCACTTGAAGCACTTGAAGCACTTAGACCTCAGATTTTTAGTCTAATTATTGTTCATGATTTTATATATGTTTGTCGATACTTTACTAGTTTTATACATGTTGAAGGCCATTTATGTACAAATATAACATTTTGAACTTTTTTTTTTTTTTTTTTGGTTATTGAATGTTTACTTTACCCCGACAACACTTACAAAGACTTACAGCGAGCTTAAGCACTTACGAAGACTTGATTAATTGTTGCCCGGGTACTTTTGGGAAATTGACCCTCATAGTATAGATAGATCGAGAAAAAGTATGATGCTCCGACCCTCAAAGGGACAACTAAAATTCATTGCATCGTGCCTTTGATAGAGAAATCCTTGAAGCTTGCACATAGACCTTTGTCATGTTTTGCATGTCTTGCCAAAGAAGGGAAATGGGACTCTGTAGCACTAAATCTCTAGATAGGAGTTGGGAGACAAATGATTTGGTCCCAAAAGAGCGTAATCACAGGAAATTCCCGACAATGAGGTTGTGTCCGAAGACGAGGAGACCCGATAGTGAAGATGATGGTGACCATGATCCGATCAGCTCTAATGTAGAAGTAGGGGACAATTTTGCGCTGAATGCGTAAGAAGGCAATGCCGAGGGTGTAGACTTTTATGTCCCAAATGTATTGAGACAAAGAACACATTACTAGATGATTATGAAGATGGTCGGGGGCAATGTTTTTGGAATTGGTGAGGTCATACTTTCTAGCTACTATTACTCACAATTGGAAGGAGAATTAAGTTTTCAACTTCTTTTAGACAAACCACCGCCACAAGTGTAAATACCACCCTCGTTAGGATTTGCAAATTTGACATGACTTTTGGTGAAAGACAACCCCAGATAGTATGGATGAGCGGACATGCCAACAAATAATGAGCAGCGCCTTCAAGTTGATAACAGTTTCTAATCATCAATTGTGCAAAGAAGATAAAATATTCATTGATAACCGTGAAGATATCCGTATCCAAAGGATATATCAAATGTATACAAAATTGGCCAAAATACATGAACAACAAAAATGGTCGGGTCATTGGTTGACTATTTACAATTTGTTTCACCTAACTATTTACAAATTGTTTCGGTGTTGCAAGGTAATTGTTGATGAACTTGTTATCCGCCTGCTCACCGACCACTTCAAAAATGTAGAGTAATAGAGATCAAAAGAAACCCGCACGAGGAACTCATAACATTATTGCCGCATCCAACCTCTCAAGAATTTCCACTACTCCATATCAAAGAAATCCACAAGTTGTGTTCTCTTCAATAATGTCTTCCGCTTATCATCCATTGCAAAGTTGATACAACAATGGAAAAATGGAATCCACTAGCAAACTTGAACTTGACTTAAATTCTTCAATCCTCATGCTTGCCGCAATAACAGCTGTATAAGGTGGAGACAAGAATGTTTTATAAACCGAAATCATCAACCAAAATATACATTTTCGCTATTGAGGAAACTAGCGCGACACCTTTTCCAAAGGTTTCATGAACAACGGTTTGTGAACATGTCCGTGTAACGGAAAGGCATTTTGTCACAAAACTCTTGTCCCCAAATAAAACAAACCCGTATATTAGTAATGGACACAACTTCCAGAACACCTCCTTTGTATTGAAACCAAATCATAGATGACCATATAGCCAAGTCATAGTAAACACTTACCTTGTTTAAAAATTCTCAGAACACCAGGCCCTAATAAAACTATCTTGTTTTTGTATACTCTATAATGTGGGGCCAGTATTTCAAGTTTTTCGCACTTTGAATATGTTTTAACCAAAACACCATTGAGGTCCATAATCAATAGCTTTCTACTCACCATGATATCTCTCGCTTTATGTCTTTTTTTACTTGTTGAACCTGTTTGGCTCAACACTTGCTGGCAAACTTGCTGGCTCAACACTTGTTTCAAATGTCTTGAATCAGATCAACACAATGTTGAACCATTGTTGGCTGTACTATATTTGCCTCTTGAAACTATATTTTGTGGAACAAAAGTCGCTCAATGTTTCAAATGTCTCAACTATATTTGGCTCAACTATAGTTGGTTGAACTATAGTTTCACTCTCCTTTTCTCGCTCTCCTTTTCTTCACTTTATTGATGATGTTTGATTTCTTTTTTCATTATCAAATTTGTTTGAATTTCGATGCACCTACATTAGAACAAAACAAATTAAACAACCATTGCAAAGCAATTTAAATTTTTTTATTAATAACACTCAAATGGCTACAATGAACACTCAAATACCTTCTAATGGCTACAACATAATCTTTTCATTGATATGGAATTATCTCCAATTGTCCCCCCGCATGGAATCAAGGCCGCCTAATTTTCATGTAACTCTTTGATTGAGACAGAATCATTTTTGTCATTCGTGAGCATCAAGTATAGCTTGAAATAGAATACCTTCTTTTGGAGTTGGACCCCGATCTTCTACTTCAACAGCGAGAAGCGGCAGATTGACTGTCGGTGATGATGCTTTCCCAAGTAGCGAGATTATTAAGTGCTACAAGTGCTTCATCCGTTGTTTGTTGCGAACTCTAAACTTGTATTCTCATCAGCCTCTAATGCATCTTTCAGATTCTTCTTGCTTCAATGGATAAGTCCTCTTAGGTGCTTCTCCTTTCCCCGCTTGCTTTATCTTTGCTTTTCGCTTCTTTGGAACCCGCACTTTTTTGATTTGGGTGAAAATTTCCTTTTCTTGAATGTTCCTTCACCACTTCTATCTATCTCTGTCACTCTCTTGATGTGACTCTGAATTTCCTTTCCCTCAACAACCTTCCCAAGGTTTTTTCGTAGCAGCTTCACCCCTCATCATCCTGTTAGTATAACATTATTTGCTCCAATCTTATAAGGGAGATCTTGAAGTTGAGGGTAGCAGAGCAAGATTTTAAAAGTTGATATCCTATCATGTACAATGGAAGGTGATCCTCATTTTCAAGCACCGCCTCGTCCACGAACCTTTGTCATACCAAGCTCTAAAAATAAAGGCCGATAGATGAAGTGCAAACAATGCATTTACCTTTAGCCACAAAGTCAGTACACATTAAGTGATACTCATGATCACATTTTAGTTTTACCGATAACCTTGTAATTGTTTGGAGAATGCTAATCCACATGCAAAGACAAGCGCCCTCAAATAGCATGTAAGTCTCTACTAACCGCATTGACTCTAATTGGTGAAAATTTCATACCTTCGGTTCTTCCAAGTTTTTGAGGTTTGATCTCAAGATTGAGAGAGGTTAGCATCCTTCATGTGAAGTTCACCTTGTAATTCATCCCTTCTTGATGCTGTGGTTTGGATTGACCTTCACAGAACTTGCCATTTTTTTTTCTTTGATAGGTCTCAAGCATAATACTTGTTTCAAGCTCAAGAATGTCTTTTTTCAACTCGAGTTACCCGCAAAGATTTTTGAGTTCTAATTCTTTTTCATTTGCTCAATATTATTGTTTATTCATACATTGCCACTTTAAAGCCTGGTTTGAGAGATCCTCTGCCGCCAATGTGACAAGGATGTCATTCAACTCCAATGCACAAGCTTCTCTCTCACTAGAAATTAGGGTGATCTCATTCTCGATCAGTTCTATATTCGTACAATTTTTGTGCTCAAAATAAAAGATTCCAATGCCAACTTCTTTTCCTCTTCGACTTCTCGCCTTCTTCTTCAGATATTTTTGGTTCCAATGATTAAGGCTTCCTACACCTCCTAGATTTCATAATTTGAGCTCCAAAGCCATTGAATTTACCTTGTGCTTTTCGTGGATTTTTTGTGCAGATATGCAATTTTCCATGCAAAAGCATAGGCTATATGTTTTCTTACCTCATTATTGCATAATCCCTCACTCGATAAAGCTTTTTATCAATATTTGTAATTGTTCTTCGGATGTGGGCATTTCAAATAGATTTTTTATCGTTGTGTCCGAAGTAATCTCCTCTCTCAAACCCGATAGCCAATCTTCTTTGGTGATTTTTTTCCAAATATTTCATTTTAGAGCCGGAATTAGTCCATCATTCGACAATCCATGCATTTCCACAAAATCTTCTCATCACACCGCTTTGCCCCATTCGATGCTTTCCATTTGGCTTTGGGATGGCTATGGCGCCGAAAAATTCCCGGACTAAAAGCTATGGCTATGGCCGAGAAAGTTCGACTAAAAGCTATGGCTTATGGCTATGGCGCATTGATTTTATGGCGGGAACCGCCCCGGATTAATTCTGCGTGACCAAGCGCCGAGGATCCAAGTGCTTTTTAGGTGCCGGGTGTTTATCCACGTTTTTTTTTGATCACCCGGTATAGAATTTACACCCCCATGTTTGGCCAATCGATTTTGAAAATTGGCGGTCTCAAAGCATTAATTAACCTAATTAATCCATTTAAACCTTAATTCTTTTAAATTATAGGTTATTATCTTTAATTTAATCTCTTTTAGGTCAACCCCCTAGGTTACAATACCCCATGGTGGCGTACCTTTAGTGGGTGATGTGTCGGTATATTTATCACGTTATCTTAGTATGAATATATTACGATATCTGCGTAAAAATCGTGGAGCGTCACAGTTGCCCAAAAAGCAAGTTACGGTGAGGCTGCTGCGACCGTTACTGCGATTCCATATTCTTTGGTGCACGACCTCCTTCAGTTGCCACCCAGTTATTTCTTTTACGCTTTCCGTCGGGGGCGTCCTCCCTGAAGTTCTTGCGATATTTGCACCAAAAGCATCCGCCCATATGCCGCCAAGCTCGGTGGCTATCTCGATCTTAGATAACTAGTTTACTCTATTACCATATGTATTACTTATTACTCTACTGAATTCTAGTTTGTATTTCTACTACCTTACACATCGGACAAATATGCTTGGCCTAAGTAATCTACGTGAATCCTCCAAGTTTATGCAAATAACATTTAAATTTTGTGGTTTATGTTCCATTGCGTGCTAATAAATAAACCCAACCTTTACAAAAAGATTGCAAATCGTCTACTGCAAACCTTAGTGTGTGCTAATATATAGGATACCATCATGTTTAAACCAGCTTGAACCTTCGAGAACGAAGTCCACATGTTTTAATTTCTTCTTTTTTTTTGTTAAACTCCGGTTTTAAGCGGATATATCATGGATATGCCTATGGCTTAAACGTGTCCATATTCCATAATAAGGGTGCCTGGTGCAAGCATTTTAGAATAATAAGGGTGCCCGGTGCAAGCATTTTAGAAGATGCTGCTAGACAAATTACTATAAATAATGCCTGCATTACTATAAATAATGCCTGCATATTCTCCAACATATTCCGTACGGGGCAAACCGTCCAGCAAATCCCTGATGGGGTCAAACTTGGATTTCCACCTCAGCATAAGATTTGACTCAAATCCTATGAATCCTATGCTGCAAGACCTTAAAAACCATGCAAAATAAAGTTAAAAAAAAAAAAAAAAAAAAAAGGTAAACCTTCAGGAACAAGTCTACATTTTCCATAGCCTTGCAAAATGAAAGTCCAAAAAAAATTTGCCATGCAACAAAAAGTCTTCTTTTGACATAGCCATGCACTTATACCCCTATTTTTTAAATAAATGTATAATACGTATTATGTAGCACAATTATTATACTATTACCATATAAATACCATATATGGAGAATCAAAGAAAGATTTTATAAGGAATACATACATTATACATCATAATTACAGAAAACGAAAAAGAAATGAAAACGGCGAGTCATTTTTGAAAACGGAAAACGAAAACGGCAAAAAAACGGCAAAGTACTCAAAAGATACAGAATAGGGTCATTTTACAAGAAAATGCTATTAATTTACTCAAAAACAACATAATAAGAACTATATCAACTACAATAACTATAATAACTAAGAACTATAATAAAAACTACATAATAAGAAAATCGACATATCAGCTTAGACAAATATGCAAATTTGCAGAACTGATAAATCAAGGATACAAAAGATTAGGAGATGATCAACAGATTCATCAATGACAGCAAATTTAGCATCTGTTGTAGCAGACTAACGTGGCTTAAGAAGAGCCTTGACTTTGAGCTATAATATTGGTAAGCTTAAATAAATTGCAGGTCCAAAAATGATTCTGTCATTGACATGACTGTTGGAGCAGCTGAGGAGGTAAATATCTTCATGCTTTTTATGTGCTTGTTTTCTCTCTTCGACATTGTTAACATGTGCAAGATGTATATAATATGCAGGCAAACCACAAAATTATAGATGAGAGGCAACCATTACTGCCAACTTGAACCTGTTCATGGCTATTTTTTTTAACACGAAGGTCCAAGTGGCCAAGCATTAGCAACTTGTACAGGGCATGGTATAGCTAATGTATATTCTGGGATTGCTGTGGTTTGGAGGATCACATGGAATGGTTTGCGACCAGCACTTGCTTCAAAATAATTTTACTTCTGTAGTCTAATCACGACTTATAGTAGCCTGAGTTCAGAACGAAAGATATCTCATCCTTGAAACTTTGAGCGATCAAGTTGTGGGTTGGGATCTATATTCCAGGGATCCAACATTTTCAAGATTGTTCTATGAAATATGAGACCTTCTTTTGTGAGCCTACATCACTGTCAAAGCTGATGGACCAGAAATGAGAAGGATAAGAAGGGCAGCAAATGAGAAACACAGGCACGGGTTTAAATCGTGGAAAGCATGTGGGTATAGATCTCAGCACTTCCAGTCCCGCATCCGCTAATTCTACTGCTATAACAGATGTGAAGCAGAGGATTTGGATCGATTATGATTCTAAGCAGAAGCTTCTGGAAGTTAATGAGTCTGTTGCTGCTAAATGACGTAAATTCAGTAGAAATAAAACACTTCCAAATATAGAAAATCAAAAGAAAAACTCACCTTTTAAGCCACATATAGAAATCTAAATCCGGAATCCATCCAAGAACAGAGTAGATTTGAGCGCCACCGACTGCTTTTTTATGTTTGCTTAGGTTTCATAAGGTTTGCGTTGAAAAAACTAAAACGAGGGTTTTTCTTTGAATGTTGCCGAAAAACGGCATTTTTGCCCTTTTTAGACAAAAACGGATTTCTTCATCGTTTTTAGCATGCGCGTTTTCGTTGGCGCCGTTTTCCAATTTGAAAACGGCAACTAGAAAAAATCCGTTTTTTTTTAGAAAACGGCCAAAACGGACTATGTTATACATACAAAAAAAAATTATTAGTATTATGGCTTGGCATGGCGCCATGGTGGCAATTAATATTGCCAACCGAAATTATTTGTTGGCTTCTAAAAAAATTTGATTGCTTTTACGAAACTTGGGGGAAAAGTTTTTCTTCTTCTTTCTTTTGTGATACAAAGTACTATGGGGCAGCAAATCGACTACTCTGTGGGCAGCTAATCGGTAGCTAAAATGCATGAATCGTGATCAGATCCTCTCGAATTTGTTAGATCATGCCTTGGATTCACATATTTGGACGAGCCGAATCTTTGCATCCATTTGGGCGGCAAGAATCATGAAAGGAACTCGAATACGAAGTCTTTGAAACGATTAAGGGCTCATCAAAAGCTTGGCCAATGCAAACTTATGGATATTTGCAAACGAGATCATCATCCGGAAGGGCAGAGAACCAAAACCAAACCAGGTTTGGTTCTTTACTGCTTCGCCTTGGATTGCATTGCTTCTTTTCTCACATGCAAATTTAACGCAGTTTGACCTTTTCTGACATTTCTGTACTGTATTGCTATGTACTATATCGCTATTGTTCCAAATATTGCGAGTGCATTGTTACGTTTAAGTATTTTAAGGAGAATTAAAAAATTAAGCCCCCGCATTGTTACTTTTACACTAACAATGCACATGAAAGTCTAATTTATATTATCCTTTGCAATTTGAAAGTCCACTTTTTAGAGTGACCTTAAAAAAAAAAGTAAGGGCAGCCCTTCAATTTCCAACCCTGGATTTGAGAGCCATAGTAAGAAGTCAACATGCAGGTCAACCTAGATGGAATCAAGGGGATTTGAACCCCCTGCCAGGATAGGCAAAGCCAGTGTTTCGCAAAATAACATTCCACATAATATACCATGTTTATAAAAGAGAAAAACAAATGTAAATTCAGGCAGTTTCTTTGTATAATGAGTCCCTTAAGCACATTAAATGTGAGATTTACTTCATGGAATATGAAGTCCTAATAACTATAATCGCTCAATCCTATAATCGCTCAATCATGGCCACTGATCATGTGAATATTCCATGTCATATTCCAAATGCACAAAATATGGCCGTCCCTTGCAAGTCAAGATGGGGTCAAACCCCAATTTCCACGTCATCCTAAGGTGCACTACAACGTATTCCATCCAAGTCAACCAAGTACATACACAGCAGTAAAAAGAAGCAAACAGACTGATTTCAATAACACATCTCAATGACAAGCATGAAGAGGGGCGTCAGTAACACTACTCCATCAAAACAGAAATAAGATAGCTTAATAATATTCATGAAGAGAAAGCATGGGATTTTGAACCCCCCAAAAAAAAGCCGCCCTTAAAACCTCAAGATGAAAACCTTAAGACATAACCTGTTCAAGCCAAATACAAGCACACTCTTCCTGAGCCTGGCATGCCTCCAAGAGCTGAAGGAAGGCGGCACAACAGAAAAGGAGGCAGGATTTAGCACCAATTTTTGCAGGATTGGGACCGCACTCCATGAACCGCTGCACTGCCTTACGGAACAGATTGGACAAGAGCCCGTGAACACAATACAAGCCCTTTTGCCAACGTCACCGAATAAAACGTGGGTCTTGCCATGCCCGCCTCGGACAAGTCTTATGCCCAAACAAACATAAAAAAAAATGCTAAAAATTTTTCAGCATAAGTCTGACAGCTATAAAGTACTGTGTAACAATTTAGCATGTAGGGCTATGGTCCATTCCAGAGATCCATTCTATAAACGTTGTTCTTGATGCATCTGCCTTTGGATTGTATGTGCTACAGGACAATCAGATTGCAAGGGCAATATTATTTGCAGGACCATAAAATTCCTTCTGCAAGCTATGGCAAACCAGATATGTCATCCTTTTTTCTCATGAATCTGGCGGCAGCTTCCTATGCTTAAGCATTTGCTGGTGGAAAGCACTAAAGTCTGATCATCGTTGCTTTTTAGATGCTGTAAGATAAATTTATTTCCAAATTCCAAGCTCTGAGCCGTGTTCAAACGGATGCATAGTAGGATTTTGGTATCATGTATTAGATTTATGCCGATGTGATCATTCCATGGTGTTCAGGTGACTAATCGAGAGACCTGATTGGCATGCACAGCTTTCTTTGAACATGACCAAGCTTTACATCAGGTAAGCTCTGATGTTATTATGTGAAAAGATCTAATTATCCACCAATTAATTGAAGCTAAGTGGTTCTATGATATAACATTTCGCATATCTAGGATAGGGCTTTACATGCCTCAACATGATACATGATATGCACTTGGCTTAATGAGACTCCTTTTCAGCTATTGCACAGATTGAAGAGCTAAATTTAGTATTGAATCGAATGAATGTGATGCAATTTTGGTACATTGAACTTCGGCATTTTCATAACTTAGCAACAGTGCAATAGTAGTACTCATCTAGAGAGGGTCATCGAAAGGAAATTTAGCTATGCATTATATAGCAAATATCTTGAAATTGCCATTCTTGGTGGCCTTTAAAAAGTGCTGCCAACAAAACGTTCCATAATCATAAGGAAATTCTGTAGCATTGTCAATGCACTTTGTGTGGCATTTTCGTTGTTATTACTATTTTTATTCTCTGATAGGCACTTTGAAGTAGATATGAAAGACATTTTCACACGCATATTAGTATCCTTCAGAACAACTGATAAAGTCAAAGCGATGTAGAAGGCCCCAGTGAAAGGAGGACAAGCACACAAATTGAGACACATATATAGCGATGAGATGGATACAGAATTAAAATACAAGTCAATCTATAGCACTTTTGCATTGTGACCGAAAGGCAAGTATGTTATTTGGTTGATCGACATTATGGTTGCCATTAATAACAACTTCAGAGGCTAACCTACCAAAGAAATTGATACTTCTTCAGAGGCTAACCTACCAAAGTGTCTCTTTCAAATTGATACTTATTCGGAACATGTTTCGGGAGAAGCGATTTGCGGCCTTGATTAATTTCAAAAGTTTGTAGTCTTAATCATCTCCGATTGTTATTATTGTTGTTAACCGGTTATCATTATTGCCACGCATTGAATATCACTTCCAAAACCTTAAGCGCACAAAAATAGAAAAAAAATGCTTATTGGTTGATACATTATGGAGTAATGCATCTCTTTTTTCCCTGACGAAATTGCACAATGAACGGTTAATTGTCAAACAGGGGAACAAAATAAGAATGGGAAGAAAATGGTCTTGCATTGATGAGCTAGAGTTGACATTCGATTCCCAGAACTATATGCATGGAATGAGTCAAGTTGTTGAGCAATTACATATTGCATTTAAGAAGTCTTTTGGAGTTCCTGTGGGGATGGGATACTGCATCTAAATGTTCAATCTATTCATGCATAATCCTGCAGTTTGATTCTATGTATAGCTCACTCCCATTGATATAAGTCACCTTGCCCTCCAATAGTCACAGTTTTTGTTATAGCTCTATCCCAACCATTACCAAGTAACTGATTCTCTATCTTTTGAACACTCGTTGTTTAGATTTGACTTGATGGTGGTCTATTTTTTAGGAGGAGGGTGACGTGGAGCAATCCAGAGGATTTAAAGGGCAAGAGATTTTACATTATTTACGGCAACCACAAGATTTTGGCGCAAAATAAGAACTCCTTTGTTCTATTGTTTCCAAGAACCGGAGCAAAGAACTAGAATTTGCTAAAGTATATGCTAGAAGAAGATCGAGAGTGCTAAATGGAAATCTCACTGACAAGGAATATATAGAGTTAAGTATTCAATGCAACGAAGTAATTGCAAACACCGCCTGAGAGAGCCACCGATTGAAAATCGCAACAACTTCGCCATCGCACAAGGCTTATGGTCACCCTCCACAAGGACCGATAGGAACGGCTACTGACTTCGCTTGAAGGTATTTATTCACTTTCGCCGCCAACATCGCGACCGCGATCTTAATGACCTTTTGCTTCGGCAGGATTTTCATGAAATTGCAACGACCACTTTGAAAGTGCGAGAACTTAAAGATGAAAACAATTCATCTTTATGGATGAGAGGGTTTTCAAGAAGTTAATGGAAGTTGCGGACTGTGGGTGAACCGTAAGCTCGGCACGACCATGGTGAGTTTCGGACAAACCATCGAAAGAATTCTTTAACAAGACCTGCCACGGTTGGTGAGGTATGTCGAATGCGAGGTGTCACAAATTTTCGATGAGATTATAGAAGGCAAGACGTATTTGAAGGTGCGCCGATGTGGTATAGCGGAGATTTGATTGCAAAACAACGGGCAACCGACATCAGAACCCTCACTTTTATGAGGCGCGAAATTTTATCTTATGCCACAAATTTGCTGCAAAAGGATTTCGGATAGCCGGGAGGAATTGCTTCGCTTTTCCCGATTTGACCGAACAGAGAATACTTGGATATATCGATCTGCGTCTGATGCACGTGAAGGCTAACTATAACAAGGATCATACACTAGGTAATCCATCGGTAGCCTTTCCGAGCTAATCCGAAATATTCTAAAGCCGAAGAGGCTAGAAAAAGAAAGGAAAAGAAAAATGTTGTCATAGCAAAGGACAAAGGATGGCATCCCTACTTCCTCCCAAGTGTCAGAGAATGCGACATTGATATTTATTGACATCCGAGGGATGAACAAGGTATGGATTGCAAGAAATACACAGACCTATTTACAAGGATAGCTACCATGACTACAGCCAAAGTTTATCACTTGGTTATTATCATGCGCCTCGTGAATTTGCCCAATTGTTTGACAAATCGAAAACAAATTCGAGGCGGTGGCCACCTATCTTTAGGTTCTTATGAAGAAATGGGATGGGAGAGCAAACGAAGGGTGAAAGAATATCAGTACTATATTAGTCATATGTGCATTAACAGGAGTGATGTTCGTGTAGCACCTGTGCAAAACGAGAGTGGAGCTTCGCCTATCTCCACAAAAGAAGGCTCCTAAGTCAACACCATTGCCTCCAATGCCGCTAACAGTAATGAGGATGCCGATGAGAAGATAAAAAGAAATTTCAGACTCTTTTTACTGTGCAAACCAAGATTCAAATGGGCAATGGAAGGAGATCTTGTATTGAAATGCCATTTTTGAAAACCTCGTATGCCTACCATATTGTTGAACAGCTGGTGCCCACTGACGGTTGCGTTCTGGATTTCTTTTCGGCTGGGACAGCTTCTCGTGTTGCTCTTATGCAAGGCAAAAAGAGCGTGGCCTTCGAAAGTTCAGGTAAAGTGTGCCGTTTCCTGAGGGCGTTCTTGGAAACGCTTGAGAAAATGGCCAATCAAAGTACGGGGGGGTCTGAAGAAGAGGAGAAAGCAGAGAATGCAGAGCCCTCGATCCCCTTACCGCCCAACATCAGTATCACCCAAAACACAGATATATCAAGGTTGGATACCATTTTGGAAAACCTCGATGCTAAGTCCTACGAGGAGAGAATGCAAGAAACAAAGCGCTTGCTTGAAGAGACGGAAAAAGGTATAGAAGCCCTCAAGCCCACTTTTCAAAAATTAAGTGCACTTAATGAGAAGCTTGATGGGTTCATGCCATTCTTGACAGGCGAACATAAGTTTGAATACTTGGGCGTAGAGCACATGGAAGTAGACAATCAGCACATTGAAACAGACCAACAGCACATGGAAACGGACCAAGATGAGGCTGTTGGGACACAAGAGCATCAGGTACCAAGCAAGAAGCAGAAGCTCTTTCATCCACAGCAGATTGCTACTCAATCGGAGAAAGAACTTATAGGCGTGAAATCTCGGGGGAGAGTGAAAAATGGGAGCCTGATTCACATGTGCAGCGCATCGCAAACGCCATGGGTGTTGAGATTCCAGAGGTCACAGGTTATTCAGAGATGGACACAACACAAGCTATGGAAATGGGTAGAGAGCATGTCATCCGCATGGCCAATGAAATGGGTGTGATACGATAACGTATCCGAAACACAATCGAGGAAGAATGAATATTGTATATTACTTCCTTCAATGGAAATTTTGGTTTTGAGAATATGTATTACCATATCTTTTTGTCTTTACTACTACTTAGCATGTTTAAAGCTAAAAATAATCAGCGACACGATCCTCTCGTAACAAATATATGGCTTTAAATACCGAAATTTTGTGATATCCTTGCTCCACTGTACCTTCTTTTAACGCAATGCTCTCATATGGTTTTAATAAAAGGCTCATTATTTTGTCTCCTTTCAGCTGCAAAAGATCGCGTTCGCGATTCTTGCGATAAGATTGAGCATTCCCTCCTACTACATTCTACTCACGATGGACCTTTGCATGAGCTGTAAAAACTATATTTCCGAACAACACTGAATCATTTGCAGAATTTGTGCAAAATAACGCCAACTTTTACTCAGTTGCTAGTAGTTTCTGCACTATATGGCTAACCACTAACCTATTTCATGCTAAACGAGAATTCCAAATTTCTCTAATTAATTAATTCATGCTTATAACGCTTTGTATGTCACTAAAGAAAACTTTCAACCTCGGGCTCTATTTGGCAGAATCTATTCAAAAAAAAGTTCTAGAGTTGTGTTCATGGTTTTGCAGTAGAGTATGAGAGGTACAACTTTAGAAGCAGGGCTTTTTCCAGCATGCTTGAGACTGTCTTCCTCTTACATTAACTACTTTTTGCCAAATTGAGATCATGGAAATATACCCAATGAGAATAAGAGCTGCCGGGTGTGGAAGGATGTGGAAAGATACATAATGTTCATGACATTGGAAATTGAATAGGTCATGAGGAAACAACATAATTGTAGATGAGTTTGTGCTTCTTTTGAAATCCTTTATTTGCATGCTGGCATGTTTGTTCCTAAGTATTATTATGATATAATACAGAATTAATTGAAACACGATTTTTTTTTTTTGTCAAACATTCTTATTTGCAATGTTTCATATTTAATTGGAAAGAGTCATGAACACAAGTTTCATATTTTATTTGCACACATTTAACAACATCCAAGGTAGCTCTAAAAAAGGATGCAAGGTACTTTTAAAGGTAGCTATAGATAAAGGTGGAACATACACAATGAACAAGATGCCTAAGGTCAAACTGAATTGAGCAATAAATACAATGCCCTCAAAGGGTGACATGGTACACATCCATAGGTATAACACATCCACATTCATATACAAGCAGCAAAGGAGAGTGACTATATGAGGTTTAGTACACCACATCAATATTGAGTGACCATATAAGTTTTAGTACACAACATCAATAACTCATAGACATAGGCACTTGGCCAAGTTCCCAAAATGATCCGATGGCCCTGAAGTTGCTTCATGCAAATACACAAGTTTCCAATATTTATAGGTTCCCATATTATGCCCAGCAAAATGATCCGACGGCCCAATATTTATAGGTTTTCAAAATTATGCCTAGTAACGCTGGGCAACATTACTAGTAAAACCATAAGCATAGGTTCACTATAACATGATCCAAAAGTTGCATAGTTCTCTAAAGATGAGCAGACTGATTTGAATGTTGTACTTCTTCAGGGATATTGATGCTAGTGAGTATGATGCAAGACATTTTTGGCATATCAAAGCTGAAAACAATGCCTTGGCTCTCTTATGCATATGCCGTTTTATCATAGTCTCTTATACACCTTCATTTCCTACTCCCAGCAAATTGATTGAGTTGGGCTATTATAAATTGCTTGTGTGTGGCAATCTAGATTTGAAAACTAAGCAGGAAAAGGAAGAACATGAGACTGGTAAAATTGTAAGCTCAAACAAATGACACCGTTGAATAATGAAAGATAAATGCATATAAAGGGAGAGAAAAATACATTCAACAGAAAGAAAATGCCAAGAGCCTACCTGTGGCCTATGACAAAGTGTATTGCAATCCCTTTTTCCTTCTCCAGTTTCTTGAGATTCTCAACAATATGTAGAAACTTGAGTATAAGATAAACATTGCATCCTAATGTTTCAATTAAATTGCAAGAAAAGTTGATCTCTTCTGGGCATCCATGTTTCTAGAATAGAGCCACATCTTTTACGACTACTAAAAGTAGTATCTACTCCCACAACAACAAAGCTCTTCTCATGTTTGCCTCCAACTCAGTCAATTTGCTGACAACAGGAGAAATCAGACATTGCAGTTGTATTGGTTTAGATAAGCAACATACACAAATAACAACTGCAAATGAAGCAGACACCTACCACCTCTTTCTTACATTGATCTTCTGCTATCTTCACCTGCTATTTTTCATGGTAACGTACAATCTAGATCTAGTCACGTCCTTCTCCTCGGACATTCACATTCTGGAAATATTAGTCATTCAAATTCTCAATAGTGTGATCCCTATCTATTAACATGTTTATTACAGTTTCAACAAACGTTTCTCCTCCAGAAAGTAAAATTTCAGCTGACAATAGTTATTGTTCCGCATTTTGCTTAGCAGCTACTTGGCATTCCTATGAAAAGGAAGTCTATTGCCTATTTAAGCTTTTCTTCTGTAAATAATGAATGGGTCCAATATAAGTACCCACATTGCAGGTAAATTCCTTGCAAGAACTTACATCAGTGCAACCAATATGTATACTACCCTAACAGTTTGGCATTAGCCAGTAAGATGCAAAGTGGAGATTTACCTCAGAAGTAAGATGCAAAGTGGAGATTTACCTCATGCAAGACCTTCAGGAAAGGCAAGATGTTCCAAAGCTCTTAAAGGCCCACCCAGCTCATGCTGCATTCATTTATGCCGTTTGTTTTTCATAAGCCGAATACTGCAAGAACATAAAAGGGATAGTAAGATTTAAGAGCTATCCATCGTGTCCATATGTAAGAATACTCATACATATCCTGGTCCCGGATATGGAAGAATACTCATAAAAATCTGGGTGCCCGTCTACCGCTTGTGGCCAAAGAGGGATGGTTTTACTCTTCATATATAGGGAAATCCTGCCCATTAAATAGAGAGAGCGAATCTCAACTGTCAAAATCAAATTTAGGGCTGGATCTAAGAGATAGGCACAAAGGAAATTAAAGCAAACTTGCGAATGCAGCATGGACCATATCAGAACTACAACAAAAAAAGAATGTTACCTATTACAAAATCTGTTATATCCACATTGGGTTGCAAACAATATAGTGGACTAGTAATGGTGCCCAGCATTGCTGGGCATATGTTGGGAACCTGTCAATGATAAAGTAGCATTGATACCGAGACTTGATGCATTATCCATTTTTCAGTGTCTTAACTTGCTTTCCTGATCTTTCCTCTATTAGAGGCTTTTGCATTCATGTTTTTGGGCCTAGAATAGCTTGATGCATTGACACAATTTCTTAATGTCTTCCATGTTTGTTAGAGTCAAAGCATTACAGGTTTGCACAAATGTATAATTAATGCATTGGAGGTGCCGTTAGATTGAGTCCAGACTTGCTTTGATGGGTTTCCATTTTATTCCTCCTAAAAACCCTTTCTCTTCATTTTCCCTCTTCTTCTTTTTTGTTATCTCTCGTATTAACTCACTTTGTTAGACGATGTTCTCCTCGAATCAATTCACGACCATAGGTTGCTCTCCTCGAATCAATTCACGGCCATAAATTGATGTTGGATCTTGTTGAATCTATCATCTTTCTAGTTTGCAGTTTCTATAATCTTATTTTAGATCTACATATAAAATATAAACATGTCCATGTTTCTATAATCTTGTTTTAGAGCTAGATATAAAATATAAACATGTCTAGGGTTCTGTTAAACCCATTGTGCTCAATGTGCATGGCTTGGGACTATAAAACCAATGTTATGTTGTGCTCATTGTGCATGGCTTGGGACTATAAAACCAATGTTTGAACAACTCTTATGGTACACATCTTGATTATGGTCTTACAATGGGGCACCAAAGAATTTCCACCAATAGATACCACAAACAACCACAACAAATACAATGCATTCACAACCTAATTTGCGTACAATTTTTTGGTCCCTTAAAAATATTTGGAACCTACTGAACTTTGAATCAGTGACTCTGCAGGTATATATACTCGTTCGTGCTTCATAAATAAAATTACACTTTGGAACAATGTTTAGTAATCTCGTGTCAGAAGGATGGTTGAATAACTTGTAAGATTATATTATTTTTGAGCTTTGATCCTCTGCAAAACAATGAAGGACTATCTAATCTGGCAGTTATGGATTCTCCAATGTTCAATGCAATGCCATTTGCAAAGAAGAGACCAGGGAGCAGGGAGCAGCACAGTTGTTTCTTTTGTATTCAAATTATATTGGCATAGCCTTCGAGTATCTCCTGTGAGGATTGACATTATATGACTCCTAGCATATATGATAAGAATATATGAGATATAAACTAAGTAGTTACATATAATCATCATAAGTAGCATATAGACCTTAGTTAAGGCCTTCAAGCTTATACATCCATTAAATGGAGCAGTATATGGCTAATCCACATGTATAGGGCATATAATATATGGCTAAATCCACATGTACAGGGCATAAGATATGCCAATTGTAAATAAACTACGATATATTGTTGTTATTTCATTATTTGATGTTTTCAATATATTGCTGCTATTTCATTATTTGATGTTTTCAATTAGCTCTACAGATGACATAGTTTGCCAAAGCTGAAAAAACCAATGCCTTTTTCTTGCACAGCCTGTTTGACGTTCAAAAGTTGAGAAGAACAAAGAGAAACAGAAAGAACTGCTGCATATGGATATCCGAAATAAAATCGTACCAAAAGATCAGTATCCTGGCATGTATTTTGTGCAAACTCTATACATCTTTGACATTGTTTCCAGCATGGTTCTCAAATCAGACAAAAAATTGACATGCAAAATTTGACCAAATAAGCATAAGTGCATTTGCATCTGAAACAAATAGAGCGATAATAAGAAACTTTAACTACAAATATACGATATAACAAAGAGACATCAACTTTATTCCAGGACACTGTGTGGCGCCTCGATGGATGATAATCCTCTAAACTTCTTGATTTATCAATTTTTTCATAATAGAAAGGGAATCTACCTGTATTTTGGTACCATCTGCATTATTTGCTGCTTGCTCTGATAAACGTCCCTCACAAAAGATCCATCTGATATGCAATTGTTGCTCCTGTCTACAACAAAGAACAAAAAAAGTCATCTTCTAAAGGCAACAACAGAAGCAACTTTTAATAGCAGGAAAATTTCTACTCCAATACTTACTGGTGCTAGATGTCTTCCACGTATGGTGGCACTAAAAAGTTACAGCTTGTGTATATTTTAGAAAAGAATCCACCAGTGGTCCATCTAACTTCTTCTTGGTGGTTTCCCCATGAGCCCTTACCCTCCACAGGAGAATCAGTATGAGCTGTAGATGGTATATTTGACATCAGGAAGCGATTCATGAAATGTTCCGCATCTAAGCTTCCAACTGTGCTGATGGCAAGGCTTTCATGATTTTGAAAATAAAATGCATTGATAAAATGGAAATTTGAAATCGAGGAATAAGAAATGATAAAACCACAATGATGTAGAGAAGGAAAAGTAGGGCAAAGGATGCATGCTGAAACCTTCTGAGATGGACTGTGGCAATCATTCATGCTGCAGAATTTGCCTAGCAAGATTGAGCCATGAACAACAAATTTTGTGGCCACCTCTTAGGTCCATACATGGTCGGAAGGCCTGAGATAGAAGATTTTTGAATTTTTGAAGTATACCATCAAAGCAGCAACCTCACACCTGAGCAGAACCATTGCATCATTGCCAAGATCTGTCGTGCATAGCCAACCGGGCTCCAAAAGATCTGCAAAACTCCAGTTAGCTCAACTCCAGTTAGCCCAAACTTAAATCCTCTGCTTCAGTGAACACATGTTTCAATCCGCTGCAAAAATAGAAGGCTTTAAATCTTCTATTGCCAATGCTGCAAACAGAGCAGAGCTTTCTGCCAATGATAGTGCTTTGGTCCTCGAGATAAGAGCATCCACCTTCAATCTCCGGCATGCCATATCTGGACTCCAGCATTAGCCGATTCTGATACTGGATACTGGAGGAGTGCAGCCAGCGCCATGGCCGCACAGACCCTAAAAACGTTGTGTTGTGGCATCATCTTCACCATCGGTAATGTCTAATCCGGGCCATTAAAATTAGGGCGTGGTTCAAGACACACGCCATAACATTATAATATAAAGATTTTGTTCCTTGGACATCTTAGACTTTAAGTCTGGAAATCGAAGGGCAAAGAAGAGCATTTAAGTACATGTTTGAGAAAATTTGTATGCAAGGAGGGCATTTACGAGATTGAAATCTTTCAGGCGGTCTATTGCTCCATGTTGTTCAATCTATGATGTAATAGCAAAGGGGTTTCACTTTTGGGTGCCATACAATGTGCCTGAATGACTTGTAGGGGGGTTTTTTGGACCCAATTCCACACGTATACGGCAAAGTTAAGGGGTTTTTGACCACTACTTGGAGTGAGTTTTGTATGGAAGGGGTCAAATTTGCCTTTCAAAAAACCGTATACAGGGGTGTTTTTGGTCACGCTCTGCACGCACATGGCATACCCCCTTTTGTATAAGTGCATCCCCCGGGGTGTAATAGCCGTCTATGATGTAATAGACCTGATGAACCAGCATCCAACAGAAAGTAGTTTCTCTAACATGCACATATCCACTATTATATTCTATTCTCTGCCAACATGCCTGTTCTTCTGTACATGGCCCTTCTTTTGAAGCCTTCTTTTGCAGCTAAAGCAGTTGGTAGCTATAGCAAAAGATATTATAGCAGAGGGAGAACCCATATGATTTTCGTAATGAACAACCTTACATCAATCATTTTCCTGATTATTTGAATATAGATCAAGATGTTTATTGCCAATTCAAAATTCTTTGCTGAAGCTCAAGACAAAGAGGACATACCTTGTTAATAGCAGATGCCCAGGGGATTCACCTTTGATCAACGTATAACCCATGAGAGTTCAACAGAGGGGGGTTTTTTGGACTATTTGCGTACGTATACTTAGGGGTTAGGGGTGTTTTTATGCACTGATCTAGTGCAAAATTTATATACAGAGGGGTCAAATTGCCTTTCGAAGATGTGTATACAAGGGATGTTTTTTGCTACCCTTTGAACGCAGATGCCATACCTCCTTTATATATAAGTGAATCCCCCAGGAGCAGATGTAGCAATTAATGACTGAAAGATGGATAATCATGTAATTTTTTGGCATAATTAGATATTTGCTGGTAGTTAGATTTGAAGCGATGAAATATGGAAGTTCAAGACATAGCAAAGGAAGGAAGGAAGGAAGGAAGGAAGGAAGGTATTTTTATCGTCCACGGAGACCAATCGGTCTATGGGACCCAATACAAAACGCGACAAGCGGATTCTTGCCGAATTAAAACCCCCACCAGAAGGGTTTTCGAGGGAAAAACCGTGGCAGCAATCAGCCTACTGACAAACTATCCTAACATGTAAAATGCCAAAAACACCCAAATATATCTGAACATGCACCGACCAGAGTGCCCAATCACGGGCGCAGCCGAGGGAAAATGGAGAAACATTGAGTGTGACCCCATTTTTGAAGAAATTGCATTAAGAAGGATTGTATAGAAACTCCTGCTGTCTATTGTCACAGAGAGGTCTCTTTTGAAGCGGGTATGTTTTTTATTAGTGGTATACAAAAAAACAAAATTTTAGCACATCTTGAAGACTTTTTTGCTTTTTTTTCACGTCGCCATGGCGAAAAAAAATGAAGAGTCTTGCAACTTGAAGGGTTCATGATGGGCTATGAAGTCGGGATGACAGGTAATGAAGTGCTGGGTGCGAAAAGGCCATACAGAGTCCATCATGCCAATTATCAAAGAAATCAGTATGATCCTGCCGTCAGCAGATAATTCAGCCCACAATATGAGAATCCATTAAGTAGACCCGTAGTTTGATCTCAAATTGACCCCCTTTGGTGTATTCTTTGAAAAAAGCGTTATCTCTGTTCCTCTTCCGCCAAGCGCTATTTCATCTTCTCAGTATACCCGATTTCTTAAATTAATTTGTTTGTAGGCCATGGCAAACGAAGTTAAGGAGGTAAGCCCCGAAATTAGCTTTGAAGACCTGCTTTTTTCTATATTATGAAACTAATTTTTTCTTTTTGATTCTGAGATGAAAATTGCTTTCGAATCGGCTGAGTTTGTTTCATTCGCGAGATTTATGTGAAATAATTGACACAAAAGCCGAAAGAATTGAAGTGGAAAGATGTTTCTCCAAAGAGATTGGAATGAGATATGGAAAGCCCCTTTGGTTAAAGGGAAAATTCATGTGAAAATGATTAGAGAACAAGATGCCACCAAGTTAAAAGATCGATTTCCAAGATATACCAAAGGGGCCTCACCAACAATGACCAGGACTCAACTTTCGTGCCTTTAGTGGCAAAACACCTTGTTAAAGCCCGCCTTAATCCGGAGAAATACAAGGTTAATTGGGCACAGTTTGCAGCTCAGGCTTACAGGGATTCAATGGACAAGAGGTCAAGAAATGATGGCTCTTATTTCAATAAGAGGGAGGTCATTCTGCATGTGATAAACAACTTGAACGAGCTTAAACAAATTGATGAAATGAACATACTGAGGAAACAAGAGGATTTGTTGAGGCTAGAAGGTGTTGTACAAGGTGCTGATAGAAATTGTTCTGTCCTGCTGGAAGCTATTGTGGACAGCAATGGAAGCAGATTTAGAACCAGATGAGAACATAAAGGCATGCATCGGGACCCTTAAAAGGGAAGAGAATTTGCTAAGAGAAATGCTGGAGAAGTCGCTTGCCAACATCGACAGAACCCAACATTTTGCCCTCCAGAAGGAGATTGAGAAGCTGAAGATGGATCTTGCAAGTTATCAAGAGAAAATGGAATACTGGCACAAATGTTGTAAAAATGTGCAGTTCATGCAGTAGCATGTGAAGTCCAAAAGGCATGTCAGAGTAACCATGGGAGAGTACCACATTCCTCTAATGCATGACAAGGTATGCAATGTTTGTGGTTTGGTGCTTAACTATCAATATGAAATGCATGTTAAGCTTTCTTAAAGACAAGTATCATGTATATTGCTTTTAGTATAGTCTTTGAAACCGGCATGCATAGTTCCGTATCGTGGTGCTGAAGTGCCTCAAAGCACTTTTAAAAGAACTGGGATACAATCGATGCAAAGAAGCTTTGAGAGTGAAGAAGATGTCGATGTCAAGAGGATGATGGTGATGAGGAATTTGAAGAAGATGAGGAAGTTGAAGATATAACTCCCAAAGAAACGATAATGAAAAAAAACAAGAAACTTGAGGAAAGTGTCGTAGAAAAGAAGTGAGAGGTCAAAACCCGATGAAGATTTTAGAAATCTATTAGAAAGGCCAGAAGAGAACCATAGGTACTCAAAGTGCTACCAAAAGGTCGAGAAGAGTCCGATACGGTACAAATAACTTAGAATTGATTTGAAGTTATTTTTCTTTTTTTGATGTAGTTTTTTTTTTTGTTGTGTTTCAGCAGTTGATCTTATTGATGTGGACAAGCTTAGTCCAGTCAAGATGACTCACTATGCTTCCTCTTCAAAAGCAAAGAAGAATGCTGCACTGTTTCAAAGATGATGGTCGCTAAGGAAGGTAAAGTGTTAGTAGATGCTGGATAAGTGCTGGATAAGTGTTGTATTATTTTTAACTCTATTCCTTTTTTCTTTTGTAGTGACAGCAAAGGTTGAGCAGGATTTGGTCCACAAAATTAACAATGAAATGAAGGAAGTTAGTCCAAAAAAAGGTAAAAAACTTTGAAACAATATTTTTTTTTTCCTTTTATACTTCTTTCCCTGAATTTGAGTTATTTTTGTTTTGCAGCTGAGGTTGTTTCCACAGATGATGGAAAAGGTGTTAGTAAGGACCGTGGATGCAACTGAAGAGGATGTGATTCCAAACACCTTTTGTACATAACACTTGACCAAGTTTATTATTGGGTCAGCTAATTGAAGAAGTATCAGGCTCCCCCGACCAAGAATGATGAATGACTTTTTTTTGATCAAGAAAAGACTCATCGATGTCATACCAGCATAAATATTTATGATATAATTACCTGCATAATGCATTTTGTAATATAGTCCACACTTGTGGACGTTTTTGTAATACAATGTAAGTTTATGTTTTATTCATAATGTTTCATGTTTATTCTGCATTCCTTTTTTTCGTTGCAAGTTTAACACAAATCCAAATGCTGTGGGTTTTAAAGAATGTATAATTTGATTTGTATTGAATGAAAGTAATTTTTGTACCAAAATGAATACAAATCTAAAAGCTGTAGGTTTCAAAGAATGTGTATATTGATTTGAATTGAATGAAAGTAATTTTTGTATACATCACTGCTACAATTGTGCTGAATGCTAGTTTATCAATTTTTTCCTTTTCGAATGTTCTTGCCACTTTTAGAAGTTGTTTTGTTTGCAACAACTTTACTCGACTTTGCAACATCTCTTTCTTGGTTTTGTCTGTGTCCCGCTTTCTTGCTATTTTTTTTTAATTCTTTTTTCACTATTTTTCTTGCTTGTCTTGCACTGACCTTGCTTGCAACCTGCTTGGTTGAATTTCCTACAACCTCTTTCTTGTCTGCTGTTTTGCTGCTGTTTCTTATTTTTCCTTTTTCCACTTTTTTTGCTTTTCTTGAATTGGCCTTGGTTGTTGCTCCTCCTAGCTTACTGTTGTTTGCTGCATCACACTGGGCTAGAATTGAAGATTGAGCTTGCAAATTTTCTAGAATGTGCTCATGGACCTCCTCTTGTAACTCATACATGTTACCTCCCATATCTTCCATCAAGAAGTTGCATGATACAACCAAATGACTGTATACATTGCAGTCTGGTTCATGTCTTAGAAGCTCATACTTATTATCACCTACAAACTTATAGAACTTACCTGTTACTACAACTTCTCTCCTTCCAAACTTCTGTCCCCAGGGATCCTTGAAAGCCTTCTCAACAACATGCTTTGTCTGAGTACATTTGAGAATGTAAAAATCAACTCTCTCCTTATTGTCTGCTGGAGCAACAACAACAAAATTCTCCCCAATGTCTATGATATCAGACTTCCACTCAGCATCACCTTCATACACTGGCCCATCACAAGCTTCTATTTCCTCCTCGATTCCTGGCCTCAATTCTGAAAAAACCCATGACCCTATTCTTTCTTTGTTAATACACTTGCTGTACTTAGCAGACCAACAGTGGTGGCAAAAGTAGGAATAATTCATGTGTGCAACCATATTAGGGTCCTTGTTGTTGACTAGTCTAATGCTATGGAACTTGCTAGATCCTACCAAAGTAGCACACTAAAACAATTCATCCCTGCACACATCTTCTTTGCCTAAAAGAATCTGCAATGAACACAATATTTACCTGTGCTTGTCAGAATTACTGAAGTGTTCCTGACAAAATATTACAACATCATGAGCATTTCTTAAAGGTCTAGAATTCCTCTTTAACATTTCATGTGTGAGTGCTCTTTTAATCACTGCCCCTGCACCATCATGTTCACCTACAAACAAAAAGAGAAGCTTACTTTGGAGACATACAATTGAAGTAAATCTGCAGTGCTGGCATATCTTTTCCATGGTAAGAGGCAAAGTAATTCCAGTTAAATGGAATACCAGAGGTCTTAAAAAATCTACCAATGAAGAAAAATATTCTTGCACCCTTGAATTGATGTGAGCAACCATCAGACCACATCACATAGTTGGTGTACTCCACATCTTTCTGGCCTAGAAACTGAGCATGCTTATTAAGACAATGTTGAACAAAGAGAGTATCATGTTCTCTGTCATCTGAAACATAAAAGTGAGTCTCTTTGATGATGTTCCTCTCACACTCACTTAGACAGTTTTCTTGAACCTCTGCAGCAGTTGCATGTCTGTATGTGATGTGCACCAGTATTGTGCATTGATCATTCCTCCAATGCAAACTTTGGATCTCTTGCTGTATTTTGAATGTATAATTCTCAGCAAAGTCTATTACTGATACAACTGTGTCTTTTGGAAAAGTAGCTAAGCAGTCTCTGAACTGTTTAGCCTGCCATTTGGCTTCATAATTGTGAGGAATAAAATCTGTCAATACATTCTTTGCATACTCCAAAATATCAGCAGTACTACTTGTCTTGTAAACAAGCTTAACTATTGGTTTTGGTACTACTTTCAAAGCTCCAGTTCCCTCAGGTTCAGTAGATGGTTCAAAAACCTGTAATTTTACATAAAACTCATTTACTAATGAGTATGAAAGATTCTGAAATACAACAGCAAACTAAAGTAGATAATACAGCAAGGGTTTACTCTCTTAAATGTCTTCCAGTCAACTGTGTGACCAGCACCTCTATTCAACTCTTTTGGACACATAGGCAATTTGGAAGGACCACAAGAATTTCATTTCAATAGCATGCAATTATGTTGATACCACTCATCTGCTATATCTTTGACACAAACCAATGACCTCCACATATCACTTGATGACTTGTATGTCTTCAACTTGGCTTCACATTTAAGGCTAGGACCACATACATCACATGTACAATTACATTCAGTTCCATGAATCTTCATGTCCAACCTCATCTTGTTAATTGCTTGTCTAACATAATCCAACCTCATGTGATATACACAGCAGCATGTCTCCCTGTCCTTCACTTTCCTTACCAAGCTAGGTTTCAGTGCATGAAAAGCTGAGAAAGAGACCTCGAATTTTGGAAACTCTCTTCGAAATCTTTCATAAAATGAAACCTCCATTAAAACCATAACCATTGTAGGCATGGTAAATTTAAAAAATAAAAATAAGAAAGGGAAATTAGATAAACCAACCTCAGTCTCTTCCAAAAAATGTAGAGGATGCAATATTTTATTGCCTTTGGCAATCCTAATTTTAATCACATGCTTCTTGCATGGAGACACTCTTGAATTATTGGTCCAGAACTCAACCACAAGCTTTTGCTGTTGATGAGTAAGTTTGTCAGATCTGGTTTATCTCTTAAACATTGACCAGGGGCCTTCACCAATTTTTGCTGTTGCTCTTCTATGTACTACTATTGTTACATATTTTCTGCTCAAATTCAAACATTCAGATAGCCTTCTACAGTTGGTTTTTTCTGAGGCAACAGCATAAACCATTGCTGCGGTTCGAGCTCTGACCATATCAGTTTTCCTATCATACTTATGTTGAGCCAAAGATTTCCTCAAGTTATCCACTATTGTTGACATTGTTTTCACTTCTTTCAATTTCAATTCCTGGTATTCTGGCAGTCTTTTAGCAGCACCTTCAAGAATGTCTTCCCTGTCTTGCTGTGAAGCATTTGCACATACTTTATTATTATACAATGCAATTTTTTTTGAAATTTGTTGTTTTCTTCTCTTGCTTAGTCTATTGCTGGAGCCATCTTTCTTTAAGTCTGCTTCTCTTGCTCTTTTCTTTGCTCTTTGTTCTCTCCTTTTCATTGCATGCAATTTTCTATAGAGTGATTCCTGATCTTCAAACCCATGTTCATGTTGGACCTCAACACCATCTTTAAAACAATTAGCAAACTAGTATTTCAAGACTGTTTAACATTTAAAAGCGGTTTTCAAGCACTGACCAGAATTGTAGATAGATCACAAAATGCCTCAAAACCATCACATTTTATTTCAAGATTGGATGCCTTTGGTGGCTCTGATTCAGTGGTAGCATCACAAACATGAAAGTGAGTGTTCAATCGAAATTCCTCTTCACAATTTCCAGTTCTTTCACCAACAACAAGATTCCAATTGTCTGTTGGTCCGAATTGACTATTGGCCTCAACTTCATCTGAAAAATCAGGTTAACTTGTTAGCTATAATAATTTGCAAGCAATTGATCGCAATTCAAGATATTACCATTGTAAGTCTTTCAAGATAAATTCCCCTCAAGATTTTGCAGCGCTTTCACCCGGCCCGGAAGAAAACAATTATCTGCTGCCTCCACAACAGGGCAATTTTCAACTGACTGGAGAAAATTATCTGCCAAGCGCGAGGATAAGCATACAAATTCCTCGGATTGTTGTTCCAAATTCTGGATACTGCTTATGAAAGCTTTAGCATCAAAAGTGACACTATGTTTTGGCAGGTTTGAGAAATCTTTCCTCCCAATTCATGGCAAATTCATCAAAAGAAAGCACATCAATTCTCAAACAAAGATAACTGTGGAAGCCCACCATTCTCTCTCAATTGCCCGCCAATCTTTCCACTGACTCAAAATTGAAACCATGATTATCCAGCAGCAAATTTGGGATCGACGAGATGGATTGATGAGATGGCTTGAGGATTCGATTCTTTGAGATGGCTGTACGATCAACCGCTTCCTGATGATGGTAAGGAAATTGGCGGGTGATCCAGAAGCTGTGGACGAGCTTGAAAAAATAGGTGGCCAGTATGAAGAAATTGATGAAGTGCAAAAAGCACCTCAAAGACTAATGTCGCGACATGCTTTTTTGTATACCACTAAAAAAAACTTACCCAAGCGTATTACAAGGTTGCATGTATTCTATGGGGAAGGTGATAAACTGGTAACAATTTGTAGGAGCAAGGGACCATATAAGCTAAATGTGATGATTTTACTATGAAGGACACCATTGCCGACAAGATTTACACCTAATGAGAGGTAAAATTGATGATTGTTACACATCGCTAAACTTCATGCCTCTATTTTGTATGGGCGTTCACTCATGAACTTTATTCCCACATACTTTACCATTGGCACCAAACTTCCTAACTGGTTCAACTTTCAAACCATCATTTCCTTTTACTTTCTTAAGGAAAGGAAAGTTTGCCAATGAGATCAAGGACCAAATGGATTGGGACCATTTTTTATAGAATAGAGGTAAGTTATGAGCTTTTCCATGTATTGTTGGCATTACAATTAATGTAATCTTTTATGTGCGTTCAGAATGATGTTGGTAGTCACGCTGATACATTGCTTATAGTGTATTCAAAATTGCATGTGGTATCTTAGCTATTCAAGATGCGCCATGCAAATAGCCAATACCAGAAGGTATTATTCTCGAAGTTATTTTGACAGTAAATAATTATGACTTTGTTTGTTGTCAAATACCCTTTTCATGTTTGGTGGACTATAGAGGTTGAAGTTGAAATGCACTCAGATCCCTTTGGTCTCAAATTGGAGCAGCTAGCTATTTCACCAGCTTGGCCATAGCATAACCCTAGTGATATCAACTATAGCCCTGATTGGTGAAGATGTTCTTGTTTATTGGTCATAAAATGCGGAGGTCTTATCTATATATATTATTTTATATGTTGAAATGGCAAGCCCTTGTTTTGTTGCACAGGATAGGATATAGACCATGTTGTTGCATGGTATCTCTATATATAGGAATATATATTTTGTATAGGAATTTAATCATGCAAGCATATCTCATCGTATAAAACAAAATATAATAGAGAGGCCATTCAACAAGGCTTATTTGGAAACTCTATTTAGTAAATGGTGATGCAAATTGAAGCACATGACGTTTGGCTCTGGTAAGCAACCAAATTGGACCGCATCATACTGCACCTTAAGGACTCACCCCTTTATGATTGTGGTGAATTATGCCATCAAAAATTGCTTGTTTTCCTGACCTAATATGATCGAAGCCGAGGCCACCCTCTCAATGCAGCCCCTCAGACCGGCCATGTTGCACTTTCATCCTCACCTGCCCATGGAGCCCCACAGTACATCGCCAACGCATATTAGCAACCCCAAAGATCACCGTGCGTAACATACATTTCAACCCATACATGGCTGTACCACAAAGAGTTGAATAAAGATTGTGGTTCTCCCTCAAGTGCTTAAATTATTGATCATGCCCCATTCATAATGATAATGACTATATTAACCCTGTCTAATAAGCATCTCATTTTCTATTCTAATCTTTCATCATCTTTGTATTTCTTTTACAATGTGGCAAGGAAAGTCAATTGCCTTATCGCTTGTTAGAGCTCGTGACTCACACCCATAGAATTTAGATTTGGTTTTCTATCAGTTTTCTATAAACATGGAAGAATGCTTGCAAACCTTATTTCCTATAGCCAAATAAGAAAATGCATTAAGAAATGGATGAGCAAGACCAAAGCAACTAAAAATCAATGTAAAAGAAATAAAAGGGAGTTGAACACATATTTTTTTACAAGTTTCATCCCACAGACAAACAACTAAAGTTTGGAAAGCTCGTCGAATCATTGCCATCATCGACTGAATCATGTCAAAGTACTTCGTATAATGATATAGGGTCTAAGCATCTAGGGTTGTAGTAGAGGAAGCGCGAAGAGGGATGATGGGCGACATATTTTGAAAAATTGTCCCAAAAAACAACAACAAAATTCAGAGTGAATAATAGGAATACTCGGACATAAGCCCAGAATATTCTCGCCCAACAGTAATAAGTTAGCGGGGATTTGCCTTACTCAAAAATTCAGAGATAATCTTGAGGCAGCTCATGTTTCGGTATTACAAAATAAGAAGCTGGAGGTTGTCGATATTCCTCAGGTCCCATTTAGTCGAGGTTGTTACACCACGTAGATATGGGATGGTAAGTTGAGGAGGTATGCCGTAATGATCAGCTAGGCGGGGCTAATGGGAGTATGGTAAAGGAGTTAAGGCGCAGAAGCATGAGCAAAGATAGCCTAGTTGAGCGAGGAAGAAGAAGAAGAAGGGCAAGGCAGGAGCATCGCTGATAGGCAAGGGGGTGTGTGTGTGGGATAACCAATGGCAGCCGTCAATCGTCATGCAATGGCTGCGCTATGTCTCTTCTTCACAATACAGGGAGTATGGAGTGTGGAGGTTAATGTGTTGAAAGCAGCGAAGGAAGGCTTGTCTAATGCCTACGCCTCTGTTTTTGATGCGGGGAAGAATGCACCACCACCATCTCGGCGTGAACCACCACCACCACCTTCTCCTTCTTCCATACCACCGTCTCCTTATGAAGCTCCTCCTCCTTCTTCCACGCCACCATCACCAAGCTCCCCGCCTTATCCTTCTCCAGCTCATCCTTCTGAATTTTTCGATTGACGATTTCCGGAGCGACGCGAGCTGATTATTTGTGCCTTTTCTTTATCTTTCTTTATCTCTTGTTTGTTCTTCTTTAACGATTTCTTTATTGTCGACGACGATAGCCTGTTCTTTAAAGGTTCTTTTTCTCTCTCTTCCAGAAACGATACATTTTGCTACCATTTCTCTTAGCTCATCTCCTGTTTCATTGTTCTGGATAATCGCATTGCTCTGTGGGCCACTTTTTATATGCCTTGCCATCTACTTGCGGATTAAGTTTCATATCCGATTACTGTAGTGGCTGAATCTCGATTTTTGAAGGAACTGTTTTGTCATTATTATTAGTTTGTTTGGTGGTTACATAACACACACGCACACAGTGAAGAAGAAAAATAAGCTATCGCACGATGTGGGCTGCCATCTAGAGTACAAATAACACCCTATAAAAGCTAGTCTAACATTTTCTAATAAGATTTCTATAAAAAAGATGTCAACATTTCTTTCTTGAAGAAGAGAGTTTGCATTTCTCTTTAGTATGTCATTCCTGTGAAGCAGGAGAACCTTTTGATCCATCAAGTAGGTCATCTCTCTAACTTGAACGAAGCAACCTTTCTTCATCCTTAAGGAAACATTTCAACATGATCCATCTTAACATGGTTTCTTTATCTCACTAGCACTCGCCACCTTCTAGGTTTACATTCTCCTCGCGAGTTCTCGGCCTCCAGCCTCCCTGTGATTGTGGTCGACGACATTTTTGAGTTCCCAAATTGATTCTAAACGCCCCTAACATTTGCCTCATATCCAAATCACCTGATTCCTCTCAACCTCCACCCATTGTGAACCCGCCCCAAACCCTTCCCAAAGATCCCAGCCGTTCCATAATACTCCATTATTTGGAAACAAAATGTTACAGGCGCGATCATGATCCGCAACATATCAAGTATTGCTAACTGCTAGTGATTCCCATATTAACATCAATAAGATGCACTTCACAAGATAGATGCTAGAGATTCTAATCCAATATTATTGGTGGAGTTACCTTGGCTCTGGCCATATCGAGGCATTTTATATTGTCTTTAACACAGTGTAAATCATACATAGTAGACAATTTCGTTAGCGATGAAACCCAAGTGAAGTAAATGGCAATTAAGATATGGATTTGGGGCTTGAAATTCTTTTCTAAGGAGTAAAAAGCTCACACAGGGAAGTTGATCTCGGAAAGCTCGCTCTTTGCGCCCATCCCGACATGGATATTGCTACGCTTGCTCCAAAACCCTATTCTCGGGTAAGGTTGTGATTCCATCCTTAAAATCCTCTCAAAGAAGATCGCCTTCAAGAAGTGTAACTTCAAGTTAGAAATGGCAAGGAAAACAACTGTATATGAGTTACCTTCTTGCTGAAGTCCTTTAAAGAAAAGCTCTGGTGAATAAAGGACCGTGGAACATTTGTAAAGACGCCTCGCCAATTAACCTAAAAATGGATAGAGTGCCTGCTAGGCTGCGCCGGAGAGGAATTACAAAGGTTTATGGGAGTGGTCATTGCCTGAAAGCTAGGACTACCGTAATGGCAACATCCCATGTGAGATACCTGAACACAAAAAGATGTACAAAAACACAATACTTAATACAAAGAAGACTACTCCAACCCGTGACATTCCAATGGGTGTTTGATACTACATGTTAGAAGTAATAGTCCAGAAAAGAAACTAAGGCAATGGGTATTTTTGAAAGTCAATGGTTATAAGATATTATGGGGCAAGGTATTAATAATAACCATTGTTATTAGTGGTGGATAGCGGGAGATATTTCTAAAGGGACGCAAAATATCTTAAGTAAGTAGCCCTTATACCTGGGCAATCGGCCAACAATAGGTTCAGTTGCTATTTTGCGGCAGTAAACAAAGGGGAAACTAAATAACAGCGTGGTAATGATTGGAGATCGAAATGAAGGGTGACAATAAATAGCTCTATCTCAAGACAAAAAGGTCCTGGATTGCTTTACATGCGAGAGGAGAACTTCATTCCTGCATTGGCCGTGGGCACCAACCCCGGATCGAATCCTGCCAGCCAAACCCAGCCAATCAACCTATGACCGCGAACCGTGGAAATGGAAGCAAAACCGATATTCCCCTGATCATTGCCGCTAAGCTGACTCGCATTCTTGGATTGAGCGTGGGTTTCAGAGGGCGAGCATCCGGCCTGCCTTGCTGTGCCTTATAAGCTTGGACAGAGTCGGCTCCTTGGTGGGATGCACTGAGCTCATCCCAACCCATCGTGATCGTAGCATCGGGTTTAATTAGCAGTCAGGCGGAGAATAAGCCATGACGCCTCAATCGCTTCCTGGAAATGCCTGCCTCATGTTCCGGATCCCGGCTGGGTGGTGAACGATACACCAATCCATTGGTTAGAAACCAATGCCATTGTTCTATCAATGATACCCTTCTTTGTTTTTAAGCTTATACAATGTTGATCAGAATCGCTTTCGGCATTTTCCCCAAAGCGTATTCTAAGTGGTATCGATAAGTCAGCTTCCTCACCGAACCCATGGCCATGGGCAACACCACGCAGAATCCTGCGTCCGCATCTATCCGCCAAACCGTCAAAGAAGTGTTAAAGTGAAGCAGCCAAACAGTCGCCAAATCCTGGAGCCAAAGGGATTCAGCGGCGGAAATTCCCAAGAATTTGTGCAATCGACGCTGATCTTTGCGCCCCATGAATGCTTCCTTATTATTCTGGATATATTGAATGGTGGATACCGCGCATAAAATGAGGCCGGAGCATCGTGGGTGAAGTAGCGTAAAGAGAAGAGAAAGTTCTGTTGGAGAATGCTCGGTGGAACAAACTGAGAACGAAGTTTGCTATTGGGAATTCCTATGATCATTTGATAACGAAAAGCATCTTGTTTGGATCATGGGTCGATCGAGATCTCCGGTAGATCAACGTCAGTGGGGGTCATTCATATAAATATTTGATTCGAAGTCATACAATACTCTTTGACCTTATTTGGTGTGACTACTTAGAGATGGGTGTCGGAAGCGGAACTCTTACCGGACAAAGTTCGCCAAGCGGTAACACGTGCGAAGACTGGGATGCTGGGGTCTCAAATCGCCTCCTGTGACGTGCACTTTTACGGGTAAAAGTTCTGTGTTTTGATTTTCTTTATGCTTTTAATGTGAATAAGAATTTTATTTCTCAGGTGCACCATGATGGATTGGTATCATGTGGAGATATTGTATCATGAGATGAGCAATTAAGTAGTACCGCAGGTACTAAAAATACTCAACGCATCGCGGAGATACAATACAAGATCGCGGGAGATATTTATCAATGGGTACTGTATAATAACGGAGGCTGGCAGGTGCCGCTTATATGATGCGGATATATCGTACTACGACGCATGCGATATCCGGTAACTATTTCCACTCAACCTTCGACGCATCGGGCAATCACTGGTAGTTGATGGGGCCCACCGAATATTCTGAAGATCGCGGACGATCTCATTAAGAAGGGATGGATTGAGGCTGGGCATTAGGAGTGGCCCAGAGAATAAAGAAACCAAGGCAATAAGTTTGAAAGTCAATGGTTATAAGATATTATGGGGGCAAGGTATTGGTCATCAACCATTGTTATTAAAGTATACAAGGGAGATATTTTCTAAAGGGACAAGAAAAATATCTTAAGCAAGTGTGGAAAATATCTTATACCAAAGGGCAACGTCAACAAACAGGTTCGTCATATTTTTGCAACAAAAAGGGGAAACGGCTGAATAGTGGTAATTGATTTTGAGATTGAATAGCAGGGACACAATAGCTTCTATCTTGTATTGCGGCACTGATTAGCTATATGGAGAGGGAGAACGGTTTATTCTTAAAAGAAGTATCGAACCTGGATCCGCGCACCCGCCACGTCAATCCGGCACCTGCAGAATCTGGGAAAGCAAATCATGCTCAAGGCAAACTGATCCCGACCGCCGCTTCGCCTAACCTTCGCACTCTCGATCGTATTGGCAGTTCTGCAAAGCGCTTTACAACCGGGCCCGCCCCTGCCGCCCCTGCCGCTCGACCGGTTCCAAACTCATTCCTCGCGACTTTGACCTGTTCATCCGGAAACCCAACGCATCGTAAGCATCGGCTCGACCGCGCCGAAGGAAGGCATCAAACGCGCTCTGGATCCGGTTGGGTGGGTGGATGCCCGAACTACTGGTTGTGGAAACCAATGCTATTGTTCCTTATCAACAGATTGTCTCCTTTGCCTTCTGGCTTGACAATTGCTGATCACTGTAACTGCGCCCAAGCATTTTCCCAAAGCGTATCAGTGTTGCTTGACATGAAATGCAAGCTAGATGGTCTTTATTATTATGTGAAACATCTACTTCACCCGTAAAAGTTGCACCTCAACTAAATGACACACTACCTTGTTTCAAAAAATTGAATTTGTTTGAATTGAATTGCATTGCATTGGTTTTTTTGCACAGGAAACCAAAAGATGGAGGCAGGACCCAAAAGAAACATAGTAGACCTATTGCTGTCCAGTATGGTAAAAAAAACATACATGAACATATTCTAGTCTTCGTGCAAAAACTAGAGGTTTTGTAAGCGCATATGAATGGAAGTAATTATTCTATACATCATGCCCCTAGTCCCAGATCAATTCCAGGTCCTCAGACGGGAATGCCTGGTGCGAGGGCATCCAATACATTGTAGCAGCATCCTCGGTGCTGGCAAACAAAGATAAACAATGCTCCACCATAGATGTCATCTCAAATTCCCCCATTTTCTTCAAATCTGCTAGTTTTATTAGCACTGCAGGTCAGCACAAATAGTTCAAACTCCTGCATAATATGTCATAGGAACTTATATGGCATGCAGTAGGAGTTTTGATTTTATCTAACACTAATCTTCACCGTAACAGGTAAATAGGAACGCACATACCTTCGCAACTAATGTAATAATTTGAGTTAGCTAACTCAGGTTAGTGATGGTTCTGTCACAGTTATACATCTTTGCAGATGTGCTAATGGAGTAAAATTTATCTTCTCACTATTTCGCCCTCTTGATGTGCAATACAAGGAATGCCTCCGCCCTCATAAATTTTAAATGATACTAAGCTTTGTAATAAACTGTAAGATGCTCATTTGCCTTTGCGTTCCTGGTTACTGTTTAGGCAAGTCTTTCAACGTATAAATGTACAGTCAAAAATATCTTCCTAGATATTCTCTACTTGAACTTTATCTGATATGATTTCCTTGATAATAGTCTCTGCCTTGACAATATATGTTAATACGGAGTGCCGCATGGCCAGTTTGTGCAGGATTGGTACGCTATGAAACCCTGCATTTAGGTGAAACAAAGAATGTCTTAGATTGCTATCTAGCAAATAGTGAATACCCATGCAACTGCAAGGCAAGGGCATGAACCGTCCCCAGGGTGCAGCAAAGGCCTTTGCCAGTAGTTGTCATATTCATGCCGGCCATTTCCGTTTGCAGCCGAAAGCTTCGGTAGCAGTGAGTCCATAGAATGGGGATTTGAATACATAAGCGTTTCCTTCTGTACCGAACTAGAGCTCCTGACATTACCAATTCCTTATTATGTATGTGAAATGTGTCGTATTTTGAGGTATGGCAGTCTTTGTCAAACTTCTAGTCTGAGTTCAAGGGCGTTCTTGACAACTTTAATTGTAGTATCCACTGAATATGAATCTGATGGAGTATTGTTCTTGAACAAATGCAACCAGAGGGTATGTATCCAGATGGTGTCACACCTCCTAGGGCTGCTGCTCCGAGCATATAGAAACTGTAGAGCCATAAAGACAAAGGGTCACCTCAAATACATTAAAAAATGATGCAAATGGCCAAGGACCTGGCTGTCACATCACTCTTACAAGAACACGAAATGTAGGGCCTACCCATGCAGCCACCGCCATTCCCACGCTCCCAAATCCGTGACGTGATGTCCGCTTCCGTCATGCCAAAACACCGTGACTGACATGCGCGCCAGAACCATCCGGCACACGCGCCCACCGTTATGACTCAAAACGGTGCCACATATATTTGCCGCTAAGAGCTTGTGGTGAGACAGCAGCCGCTGATATGGGTAGAGAGAGATACAATACTGGAGGTCGCCAAGGACCTACAGGGACCTTTGCTGGTAGAACCACACGGTAGATGCAATTAAAGTCTTTTGATCGCTGGTGCATTTCTGTAATGTGGTAACTTTACAGCAATGATACGAGGATGTGGGAATGAATCAGGATGGCAATATATGCATTGCTTTTGAGAAGATGTAAGAGCAGGGTATACGAACAGATGATATTACTTTTGTATCGCCTTCTCTGTATGCAGTCAGTATAGTCTAGTGGGCCGGGCACGCAACATCACCACTTGTTTTTAAATACGGCATCCAAACCAAACCTAACTCAATCAAGCAACCGTAATGCCCCAACTTTGATCGCCACACTTCCAGGCGAGCAAATGGACTCTGCTTCAGTTCGCACACACCCTATCAGAAGAAATGGTGCATTGTATTTTGCTCAGTGTATGCAGAAGTTATGGGGAAGTTGATTTAGGCTTAAAATGCTTCTAACATCTGGTTCAAATGGAAACGCCAGATGCTGATTCATATGCTTTTATGGTAAATATTTATGAGATGTTTATGGTATTGGAGCAAATAGAAGAATAGGGTGGGAACGTAGTATAACTCCAGGATGATGAGTCTTGAAATTGAATTACGGTTTTAAAATATATAGTTGTTGATTTTACAGGTAATTGACTATAGTAATATGTAAATTGAACGGCGGCTACTAA